>OZ007500.1:31476868-32128754 GCA_963931805.1 Microdon myrmicae | reverse complement strand
CCGCATGTCCAACACTTCATGTCAGTTCTCGGGGTTCTCCGTTGTACATGCCCAATTCTTTGGCAGGAACAATCTTGGACGGACATTTCTCGAACTCTATATGTACTCCTGGTAGCCAGTTTAGCAGATTCATATGCCAATGCGAACGCCAGTATTTCATTAGTCGTCTTCTTTCCTGCCAAACGAACGGCCTGTTGCAAGTTCCGATCTTGGAGTGCGTTTATAAATGCATCCATTGCTACCTCGTTCAGAAATTCTTTAGTCATATTTGTATAAGCCAAGTTTGCCGATCGTTCAATGTCTGCCTGCAACTGTTGAAGATTTTCTCCCGGTTTCTGCGTTCTGCTCCGCAGTTGCATGCGGTAGACCTGCTGCATGTGATTGTCGCCATACCTAGCTTCAAGGCCGTCTCTTATCGCCTGGAAATCTGTTTGCTTCTCTGCTGGTATGGTTTGTAGCAATTCTGCAGCCGCCCCGCGGAGTGACAAGATTAGTGATGTTGACTTTTGCTCATCCGACCACTTATTATAATTGGCCGCGGCGTCAAACTGACGTATAAATACGGAGAAGGGTCCCGTTCCATCGAAGGTTGGCGGTTGCATCCTTGTATCTTTGTAGTCATGTTGATTGCCTGGCGATGTCTTATTTCTCTCAACACACTTAAGTCTCTTTTCGATTCGTGTTATTTCATCGGTGACTTTCTTGAATTCAGCTTCGTTTTTTAGATCTAGATTTTCTACTTCGTTTCGAATTTCGTCCTTAAAGTGTTGAAAATTACATTTCATCCATTGTGTTTGGGCATCCAACTTTGCATTGACATCTGCAGCTTGCGCGTCTAATTTTGAATTTACGGCGTCGAATTTTGAATTTTGGGCGTCGAATTTTGAATTTACGGTGTCGAATTTTGCATTAACATCTGTAGCTTGTGCGTCCAATTTTATCATCATCATCCTGAACATCTCCGAAATGTCCAACTGTGGCGAACTCTTCTCCGTTACATTGGCACCATCTTGACTCGCTGTTTCTTCTCCATCCGGGCAGTCTAGCACAATCGCAAAAACATATGTGTCGACATCAATACCCTCTTCCTCCATTGCTGCTTGCAGACGCTGTCGAAGAATTTGCTTCTGTCCTCTGCTATCCAGATTCCGGTCCTCAAGTTCCTTCTTCAACTCAGGAACCCGAAGATCCTCCAAATGTCGATCTGACATCGTCACAACACACTTTCACACACTTATTCACTTAAACAATAATTAATCCCACTTCTGACACCAATTGTAGCGAACTTAGGGTTCTCTGGATTAATTATTTTAAAATAAATAAGAGCCATTAAATCGATTTTGAATTAATATAACACTTTATTAGTCCGTAATACAACCGTTACTTATACCGTACACTTAACGATTTCTTTACTTATCGCTTCCGTACTTATCGTGTCTTTTACTGCTTACTTCTCACTCGAGACGTATCGCTTGCTTCACTGTCTTACTTATAACTCTCCTCCCGATCTGCGTCCGACGTATTTATACCGTTTTTCCTCATTCTGATTTGGTGTATCGTTTCCGTCCGTTCCATAGTCTTGAATGTTCTATTCGAGTTTTCCAGTACTTTCTAAAATAATCTAGTACTTTGTTTCGGACTTTCTCGAAGATTCCAGTACTGATTGTCATATGCGTCACAGTATTAAGCATAACTCGCTGATTGGTAATGAGGTTTGAAGAGTTTGGTCAGGAATGTTCGTATGAGAAACTCAACGTGCTATCATCACCAAACGAATCAATTGGGTTTTGAGTGGGTGAGAGTACAGAACCCTGGAGAACACCGGCATTGATTTGATAGGAGTCAGATTTGACATCATCAAGGACCAGTTCGATTGAACGGCCGGAATGATAGTCTCTTATCCATCGGATCAAGGAATTGTTTACTCCATATGAATGTAATTTCGGCAAAAGGGCTGGATGCCAAACTCTGTCGAACGCTTTTGAAATATCTAATGCGACAACTTTGCTTTCACCGAACTAGTGGATGGAATGACTCCACTTCTTGCAGATGCACCAAATAACACCGAGATCCAAATAACTGTTGCAGTTCTTCTTGAACAGTTGCAGGTTGTAACGCTCCGTGAGCATTCGCGCGGGGAAGGAGTGCCAAGGATTCCCGCTCTGTACCGGAACGATTTCTGATGCAGAGATGTTCGCGCCATCGGGAGATGAACCGCAAACTAGTGCGATCCTTCGAATGGTCTTCTGGAGCGCATATAAACCAAATTGCGCGGAACAATACCACGAATCTCCGAAGAACAGTACCCATGATAATATCTGTAAAACAGAAGGGAGGTCATCTACGCGCTTTCGATGTCATAGCGACTGTAGTCCCGACATCAGCGCCGTGTCCCTGATGAGGCGGATCGTTCATCTCTGTATGCTCTCAAGTAGGTTGAGGGTATGATTAGGAGCGGAGCTCCAAACATGAGAGCAATTTTCGAGCGCGAGTCTAATTTGAGATTTATACAGGAGAAGAAGTTGTGCCAGACTAAAATATATCTTGGCTCTAAGAAAAAAACTCAGTTTTCCAGATGCTGACCTGGCGATGTTCGACACGCGATTGTGCCTCGATACATTCCCACAGACCGTGACGCCGAGCAATTTTATGCTTCCCCTAGATTCGAGGGTCTGGCCATTCATCCTCAGCTGTGGAACCGATGATCCACTTTGCTTTGTGAATGTTGTATATTGTGTCTTCGTTGTATTGAGGTCCACAAGATTGGTCTTTCGCCACTGCAGAACCTTATCCAGATCCTGATTCATAGAGTCGATCTGCCTACATATCAGCTGGTGCGAAGTTGATGCACTAATCGGCCGGTGATTCGAAAAATAGGAAACAAGCGTACATTCGCAAAACTGAACACATTATTATCCGTTGTCTCCAACAAATCATTTATGTGAAGCTAAAATAAGGTTGGAGCCAAAATAGAACCTTGAGGCACCACCGAATTAACAGGGTACAAATCCGAACACTGACCGTTCACAACCAGGATCGATCGATTTTCGAGGAGGCTCTTCGTCCAGTCGCAAAACTGCTGGGAAAGTCAATATGAGCGAAGTGTACTCACCAATGCTCCGTGCCAGACGCGGCCGAAAGACTTGGAGATATCCAATGCGACGGCCCTTGACTCACCATGCCGCTCGATCGCAGATGTCCATATATCGGTTATAAGTGCCAACAGGCCTCCCGTGGACCGCCTGCCACAGAATCCGTATTGACGATCATTCAGAAGTCCGTTGCACTCCAAATACTTAACTAACTCTGTATTGATGACTTTTTCCATTACCTTAGATAAAATAGACAGTAATGCTATCGAACGGTAATTTTATGGGAGACACTTTTTTCCCGTCTTTGAGTTTGGCTAAACTCGAGAGATTTTCCAGCAGGTAGGAAATGTCCTTCGTGCATAAGATAAGCGAAAGAGTCTGCCAAGACCCGGCGATAGTTCTGGAGTACAGTTCTTGAGGACCATTGCTGGTATTCTGAGCCGGTTGCCTTCCTAGAGTTTAGTCCACGCAGAATGCCTTGAATAGTACGCGGGCGAAATCTCACATCCCGCATCGAAGACCGTACCGGCGCGATATCAGGTAGCTCCAAAAGGCCTGCATCGAAGTTTGAATTCGCGGAAAATAAATTCCCGAACACATTAGATTTATCCATTTAATTTGTGACTAACGTCCCGCTGCCCGTCACCAACGGAGGAAAAGAAGAGGAAGCAATGTAACTGCTGACAGCTCTTTCCATTGAACAGAAGGAACGCGAATCAGTCGGGCACTGAAGGAGTTTATTGGTCACTCTGTCGCCGTAGGACTTCATCACGGTATCTATCGTCTGGTTGCACGCGATTCTGATTCTAACAAAATTCGTTCTGTTAACCTGGGTGGGATTGGAGCGCCATTGCTTAAAAGCTCTATTTTTGCCGCTGTAATCTGCCGACATTTTTTATCAAATCAGGGCATATCAGATAAATTTCGTTTGATGGAATGCGGAATGTAGATCTCCATCCCGAGAAGAATAATCTCTGTGACCGACTTCTCGCATGCGTTAACATCAGAGTCTCCAAGCACACCTCCAGTCACGGAAAGGATGCGAAGAAATCTCGCAAATCGTCCCAGTTGGCAGCCCCATACCTCCATACATGGCGAAGCTTCCTAGATCGGGTCTCAGTTAGGGCAAGGATATCAGGTTTCGATGTTTGCAAATATTGTGGGACGAAGTTTACATTCGTATTGGTGGAACCGTTTACCTCTGGAATTCTTTATCTCAGTACCATCATGACTTATTAAGGTGTCAGTCCGGGCCCTCAGTCACACATTCGAAACAAAGTCGAAGATTTCTCCCGGCGATATCGCGGAATGTATAGCGTGACGTGGTGGTATGTCACCTTGGGACCGACTACCACCTAAACCAACCTTTTCTCAAACCGGTCCATCAGGCGACTATTTCACGGAGCCTGTAGATTGATGGGATGGTATTTCGCCGGGCGACTGGGCGTTGGGACCCCACCTAACACTCTGCTTTCAACCGCCTCTTACGACAAGCCGGTCTAGTTGTGAATATATTCTAACACCCTACTCACAGGGCTAAAGGCCTAATACACCCGACATATTTTTCTTGTGTTCGAAACTCTTTACACCGTGTGGAATAAAGGACCGCATACCAAGTAGAGTTGTGTTTGTCAATTAGCCCGCTATAGTGTAAACATCGTTATTGAGGAAAAGTAATGACCAACTTAACTTCCCAAAAAAGTCGTTAGACCTTCCCAGTTGGCTTTCTCGTAGAACCATACTATTCTTTTTGGGAGTTTTTCGTTAACATTGCTGTTGGTTACATGCAATTTTGCTGACACAACACAGTGACTTGAACTGCTCAAGGGCGAAGAAACTTCGATTGTATATTTAATCGGGAGATTAAATGGAAGGAAAGGGTAGGGAATTTTCCCGTACTGCGCTTCACTCGTGTGTATATTTTCACACTTTCCATTGCATAAAAAACACGTGCGTGTGGAGATTCCTTTGTTTACTTCGGATCCCACAGAAGACTTATCGCGCGAACCGATAGTGCTCTTGTGTATCTTGTGTTTACTTTACATACCCAAAACGAATCGCACAATTTAAATCCCATGGTGTGGATTGTCATCAACTATAAATAATGAAATTGGTGAAGTAATAGTTTTTGATGTTCTTCACAAATGTCCAGAAATTTCTACAACTTGTATTTCTCCACTGCAGTGTTTTTTGTTTTCACTTACTGTTCGTGAAAGAAAATTGCGTGTTACGGTCATTTTTGGATAGCATCTATATTTTCGATTTATACAAGTTTTACTTTTTAGCCTTAATAGTCTCTCTTTTGATTATGCTGGTACCATCGGTCTACCCATATTCTTGGAACGGGGACGATCAGTTCGTATGCAGTGCTATTCTGGCCAGGGACCGTTGCCCTTTTTTTGGTACCGCGGATTGGTGCGACCTTATTCAGGACGTTGTATGAGTTTTCGATAACTGGGATGCAAAAGTTCGAAGAATAAATCGAGTTCACACGGTTACACGGCATCTGTGCGAGCACGATGCGCTTTTGACACACAACCATTGAAATTGAAGTGTATTTGTCTCACTTCCATCTAAAAAATTGAACCCGAAAGGCCTTTTGAATGTTGCGATGACACTGTCATTCAGTAGTTGTTGACCCCGTGAAAATTATTAAACCACTTAATTGAAGTACTTGTATTATTGTTATTTGTCTATAATGGAATGGTAACCCGACGTTTTTTACACTTGATAACACAGCATATTTTAAACTTACCTGATTCGAACTTTGCGGTAATTACGGCTCCTTTTTTTTTGGTTTGTGAGACGCATTCTTTTCTCATGTGGAACTAGAGGACGGAGTAAAGCATTCAAATGCGAGGATTTAGCCAATGGGAGTGCGTTGAACCCTTCTTACTGACAGGTTTATCGGGTAAGTTGTGATTTCTTTTATGCGTTTTACAACTAGTTTTAGTGGGTGGTGATTATAGCCACCACCAAAATAATTCCATGAGTTTTTATTTTATATTATTTTGTTCCGTTTTTTTAATGCCTTCCTTATGTTATGGGGTTTGTTTGTAACAATTCCTGCACCCGTAATTGAATAACATATTTGATTCGATACTCTCTATTCCGTGGTTATCAGACCAAGTAAAATCACCCATATTGTTGGCTATAGTTAGTTTCGTTATTCAAGAAAAATAATGACCAAATAAACTTCCCATAAAGGCCATTTACACCACCCCAATTGACTTTCTCGAAGATCCATACTACTTTTTTGGAAACTATGGGGTACTGTCGTAATGTCTCGGTAGGGTGCCGGCCCGACACTGGTTCACCAAGACGTCCCCAATCTCCTTAACCTTTGTCCAAGCCTGCGTCCTTCGCTTCGACGAGACCAATTAAAAACAGTTGGTATCTTTTTCTTTATCTTTACTCGAACCTTACTTTATTGTAATACACAATTATACGGTATCTTATTGAATATTCTTATTAACTTAATTTATATGTAAGATAGGTGTATACAGTATTTCATTGAATTTTCTTATTAACTTCTTTAATATGTAAGACAAAAGCATGCAGTATTCCATTGCATTTTCTTATTAACTTATTTAACATGTAAAACTAGGGAATACAATATTTCATTGAATTTCCTTTTTCACTTATATTATATGCAAAATTGGTGTATACAGTATTTCATTGAATTTTCTTATTAACTTATTTAATATGTAAGGCAAAAGCATGCAGTATTTCATTGAATTTTCTTATTAACTTATTTGACATGTAAAACTAGGGTATACAATATTTCATTGAATTTTCTTATTCACTTATATTATATGCAAAACTAGTGTATACAGTATTTCATTGAATTTTCTTATTAACTTATTTAATATGTAAGACAAAAGCATGCAGTATTCCATTGAATTTTCTTATTAACTTATTTAACATGTAAAACTAGGGTATACAATATTTCATTGAATTTTCTTATTCACTTATATTATATGCAAAACTAGTGTATACTGTATTTCATTGAATTTTCTTATTAACTTATTTAATATGTAAGACAAAAGCATGCAGTATTCCATTGAATTTTCTTATTAACTTATTTAACATGTAAAACTAGGGTATACAATATTTCATTGAATTTTCTTATTCACTTATATTATATGCAAAACTAGTGTATACAGTATTTCATTGAATTTTCTTATTAACTTATTTAATATGTAAGACAAAAGCATGCAGTATTCCATTGAATTTTCTTATTAACTTATTTAACATGTAAAACTAGGGTATACAATATTTCATTGAATTTTCTTATTCACTTATATTATATGTAAAACTAGTGTATACTGTATTTCATTGAATTTCCTTTTTCACTTATATTATATGCAAAACTGGTGTATACAGTATTTCATTGAATTTTCTTATTAACTTATTTAATATGTAAGACAAAAGCATGCAGTATTCCATTGAATTTTCTTATTAACTTATTTAACATGTAAAACTAGGGTATACAATATTTCATTGAATTTTCTTATTCACTTATATTATATGTAAAACTAGTGTATACTGTATTTCGTTGCATACATTATTATTAATTCGTGACGAAAGTAGTAGTTTGCATTCTTACCAACTTGTTTTATATTTTTTTTATATACACAGCAGTTCGTTGAAGATCCTCACCAGCTTCCCTTATATTGTCGCCGTAGGTCATCGAATATCGGTGTAACCATATTAGTTCTATTTATTACCCCTTTAAACCAAAAAGGTTCACAGCGCACAACACTGGTTATTGCTCGTGGTCAACACTAGCTTTTTCGCGTGCACGGACGTGACGTTGTTAGTAGGATTTTCAAACGATAATTGTTCACTGGTTAAAATCACTGTTGCACCGTGGTGAGCACTGTAGTTCCTACGGGCACGGTCGTAACGTTGACGTGATTTTAAACAATTAATGTTTACGCGTAAAGGACACTCAGTAGTTCTGTTTATTACCCATTTAAACCAAAAAGTTCACAGCGCACAACACTGGTTATTGCCCGTGGTCAACACTAGCTTTTCGCGTGCACGGACGTGACGTTGTTCGTAGGATTTTGCAAACGATAATTGTTCACCGGTTAAAATCACTGTTGCACCGTGGTGAGCTTTTTCGCGTGCACGGACGTGACGTTGACGTGATTTTTAAACAATTAATGTTTACGCGTAAAGGACACTCGCTTTTCGGTAATCGCCAGCAGACTGATCTCGCTGGTTGTGCTCTGATACCCTAGGGGTTGATTTTGCACACCAACACAGCGACAACCATCTCTCCGCGAACAAATTCAGGCGGAGATCAATTCTTTGATGAAATCTCTCACACAGCCAAGGATGTGATCACACCATTGCCTTGGGCTGGGTAAATCATCGCAGGGACCGGGATCAATGTTCGTCGCCACACCGTACCCTTGCCGGTGTGTACTTGGGTCGCTAAATACAGTGGTGAGCGCCATGTGTGTGGTTCTGGTATTGGGCATATTGCTTATATGCGGTCGCCCGCATAGCCCATCCGAACGACTTGATGTGTCCTTATATGGGCATGCGTCATATCTTGTATGTTCGTTCGCCTGGTTGGTAATTCTTGAAATTTGTCGCAGGCTTGTGCAACCGAAGATATGTTCTTTGGCGATTCTGAGTTGTCAGATCGCTGCATTGGTTTCTATTAGCGCGTGGTGCAGGTGTCCTGCGCTTGCCTATGTCATCGGTTTCAAACGTTTGCAATTACGTTGCCCTTTGAAATTGATGATATGCTTTTGGTATTTTAGGTATATCGCCTGCATGTTATGTGTTGGTGAGTTTATCACCTCAAATATGGTTTGCAATTACTTGCAAGGGACTGTACTAGGCGACCGTCAAAATGCTTTGTAATACGTACCTGTTAATGCGGCTTTTTTACAGGTTAGGTGTAAGCCCCTTTTGGTTACACCTGTGTACTCCGTCACTGTGGCCTTTGGTCAATTCTTATTTTCCAGGTGTAGCGGTTCCGAGGTGGAGGATCAATCAGTGGGGGTCGGTCCGAACGCCACAAAACTTTTACGTTAATACTATTTTTGGTTAAAGGAAACTTCGTTGACCTAACACTGTGCTTAAGATTTCCTGAAGGAAGAAATTTTGATTGTGCATGTGTTAGGAAAGGAGATGAGGAAACGTCAGGTGTGGAGGATATGATTGCCTATATTTGGTGCCCATGTTGACTAATTTACTAGTTGAGTTACATTATTTGAATCGACGAAGGACTGAACAGATTGACTGCCTAGAATAACAAAGACATTGAGGATTATGCATACTGAAATAACTTGCAATAATGACTTTAGTATGTGGGAATAGAATAATGTTTTTATCGATAGCGTCGGACATGGCATCGAATTCATTAAAGCATACGCTTCCAACCGGGAAACAATAACGAATGATATGCTTACGAACGTGAGGTTTTAACTTGAGAAAATAAATTCTGGGTTGCAGCAGAGATCATGTGGGAGTTCTTTAAGTCATTTCCCAAGAACCACCTATTCCCTTTTACCTATCTCCTACTTCCCAAGCAAGTCTTTCTACTTACCTGCAAATGGGCAGCGTAAGCTCCCCTGCAGTGTCTCCCACCTGAAAGCAAACCTGGCAGGCATATTATCGAATGGTCCTGGTTCATAATACTTGAACCATTCAATACCCTCCTATCGGCTCAGCTCGTCAGCAATTATAATCGACATATACATGCTGGCCAGCGTATTTGTTGACACAGCTGTAGCCGATATTCTTTCTACCAGTTCACAATTGTTTATTGCGCCTGTACCCTTGGGTCCGCTACACTTGCGACAATTCCCTATTATCGGCTATCAACCGATCATGGGATTTGGGCATGAATATGATCGTTGTTTAGGCAATCATACCCATGTGAATGCCCTATGATGACCCTCCTGCAAACCAAAGCAAACACACAGTACCTCACTGTGCTTGTTTTGTTTACCAACCGCTGGTCCGTGGTTCCCCTGGGTGAGACGTTTGCTTGCACATCGGCAGGTCAAATCCCTCACCACCATATCCATGTACCAGCAGTTTAACCTAACCATATAGACATCCAGCCTAACCCTTTGCCACCGTCGGTGAGGTTTCTGTTGACTTAATGCCCACAAATAATTTTCCTCCTTGTGCTCCAGAGCCATACGGCTCAAGCAAACAAAACGAATCTAATGCATATCCCTCGAGATACCGTTTCTGTTTACTTGGGATGCAGAAAACTATTTCGTCTCTAAAGCGGCTATCTCGACGATCGACAGAGGCATTGCCGCTGCATTTATGTCCGTTCCTTGTTTGAACAGGTGCAGTATCGTTCGTTGTCGATATTTCGAGCGAAAGGGGCATTATACTTGACCGTACGGTCATACGGAAAATCCTCCCACTGAATCCCGATTCGATCGCTGATTGGCTACCCCTAGATAGGGAAATCCATCACGATCACCATTAGTGGATGTCGGTGGCAAAATCAAAGGGAGTCAGATAATATCCAGCTAACCGGACGCACGCATCGGGGACGTCGCGCGAGTTAACACCCATAGAACCCCACTAATCCACAACTTAAGAAACCTACAGATAACGACAATAATGATAGCCAACGACGACAACTATGATGACTCATCACATCACCAATAACCAATGATGATAACGACAAACCATGATGACTCACCACACCGCCAATAACCAATGATGATAATGAATGACGACAACCATGATGATTCATCACACTGCCAATAGCTGACGATGACAGACAATGTCGATAAACCAATCAAGATAACTATTCGTATATAAGAAGACTGACAACAAGCAACCGATGCTCATTTATCCGTCTGTAGTATTACAGTTAGTATTAATGCTAAGTCATAATTGTAAAGAGCCTCAGTTTTAATGTTTGAAAAAAATAAATATATTTTTTTCCTCTACAAGTAACTGATATAATTAATTGGCGATCCTGCCAGGAGTGCTCAGACTTCTATCGTTTGAACACCCTGTGGACCAACAACAAGAAGGTCATCCCGAATAGGACACAAATACAAGTGACACCTCAGCGATACTATCTTGAAGCAAACAACAATATCGAGCGAAGTTAATTCACCAACGAGTAGTCGGCGAACACATCGATCGGAGGATAAAACCCTGTAAACCCAAGGAGAAGACGAATCAACAGTCCAAGGAGGAAAACTGGGTAAGAAATTTAAAATTTTTATAAAAGTGAAAGTGAAAAAAAAACGCCAAGTGAAAGAAAAAATCAAGTGCTAACTACATGAAACTTACAAACAAGAAAAAACAAAGAAGTAGAAGTTTCCAAATTTTCCAAAGACCTACGGAAACGGATTATAGCAGCGAGGAAGAAAACCCTGAAGGTTCCAAAGGAAGTACTACGCAAATAAGTGAAGAAGCTATGACGTCGAACGCAGAACTACAAGCCACGCTAGATATAATCCTGAGAAACCAGGAAGTGCTACAAAATGATAATAAAGCTTTGGCCGAACATATCAAAACGTTAGAATCCAGGAATTTCGGAAATATCGAACCAGTGACTGTGAAAAAATTGCAACCCGTGTATCTATCAATTCAAAATGCTAATGAAATAGACACCGAAATATTTAAAGCATTACCGACTTTCGATGGAAACCAGGAAGGATATCGTTCATGGAGAAGCAAAGCCACAACGTGCATGAATAATATAAAAAATTTCCAAAACACAAATAAGTATTTTACGTGCCTTTCAATCGTCAACGCAAAAATAATCGGAGCTGCAGCAAATGTGTTAGTTGCACATAACACAATCTTCAATTTTGATGCCATAATGAATCCCCTGGATTATGTTTACGGTGACCGAAGACCACTATACGTTCTGGAAGAAAATCTACACAAATTAAAACAAGGACACCTATCATTGTCACAATACCATGATGAAGTAAATCGTGCTCTAAATCTGGTACTAAGCAAATTAGAAATGGAAGAAGGCACTCAATCCGAATTTGCAACCCGTCGAGCAGTAGAAGGAGGAGTCCGAGCATTTATTCGAGGACTAAACTGCGATTATACCCGTACATCTCTGTACGCATTTAAACCCAATGATTTGGAATCAGCATATGCCATGGCCAGTACAATAGCTCATGACAGTCCAGGATATCAGTTACACCGTGTAAGAAGAGAGGATCCACCTCGACGACCACAACTACCACCACGATCTCAACAAGGTCAATTCCATGGACAACAGTATGAGTCACCAAAGTATCGACCAAATGTACAAATCCAATACAGACAAGCAGCCGAACCAATGGATGTAGATGATTCAACGCAGTTTCGCCGACCCACACAAGCGAACCCATTCAGAGAATTCCAACGTAATCAACAACAATACAATTGGCAAAACAGACATCAAGGGAACAACTCAACTAAGAGAGAACACGGAAGTTCATCACAAAATCGTCGACCTAATTTCCATAGGATAAATAAAGTACTGGAAGAAGACAAGGAATCCGTCATAGCACAAATCGACGAAGGAGAGGAAAGATCCGAGGTTTCTTTTTTAGGAAAAGGAAAGGTCTCCCGTGTTTAGAGCTATTCTCTGAGGATAAAGGGAAACCAGAAATTAAAACATATATACTCATCGACACAGGAGCAACAAATAATTACATCTCTAAATCATACCCCTACGGCAAATCAAAACCAGTCGACCCTAAGATAATGAAGACCATGCATGGAAACTGCACCATCACCTCAAAAAAATTGATATATCTTCTAAACCACACCATGACGTTCTACGAGACCGATGACCTCACTGACTTTACCATGATTATTGGAGAATCTGGACTCAGGCAATTAAAGGCTCAGGTAAATATAGAAACTTACGAATTAAATTATAAATATAAAGTGAAATTAAAAGATAATAGATTAGAAGAGAAAGAAAACATTAAAGGTAGTAATGAAACGAAACTAAACGAAGTACTTGAAAATAATAAAAATAGGCAAAGCGTAAATTTTACCATTGATCGAAAAAAATTCGAAAGCGAAATCAGAGAAATCATGTATACTAATAGTGCTACTAACCCTACTCTCCCCTTTACTACAAACATAGTAGCTACAATACGAACAAAAAACGAAAATCCAATTTACACCCGTCAATATCCTTATCCTGAAACTGACCGCGAATTTGTAGAAGAAGAAATTTCAAAACTTTTAAACGAGGGAATTATACAAAAATCTCATTCACCGTACAACTCGCCAGTCTGGGTAGTCCCAAAGAAAGGTATAGATGAGAACGGCAGACCAAAACGTCGACTAGTAATAGACTATCAGAAATTAAACACTGAAACTATAACTGATCGTTATCCCATACCAGATATTAACACCACATTACAAAATCTGGGAAAATCTAGAATTTTTTCTACCTTAGACTTAGAAGCCGGCTTTCATCAGATAAAAATAAAAGACTCAGACACACCCAAAACTAGCTTTAGTATCAATGGTGCGAAATATGAATTCATTCGTATGCCTTTCGGTTTAAAAAATGCCCCTTCTATATTTCAAAGATGTGTAGACGATATTCTACGTCCATACATAGGAAAATTCGCATATGTCTACATAGACGATGTATTAATATTCTCAGAAAATGAAAATGAACACATGAAACACATAAAGATCATTGTAGAAACGTTAAGGGAAGCTAACATGAAAATTTCTGATGAAAAATCTCACTTCTTTAAACAATCCGTTAACTATTTGGGACATATAGTGAAAGGTGGCGCAATAACAGTAGACCCGGACAAAATAAAAACAATACAAGAATATCCAGAACCAAGCAATTTGAAGGAACTTCGATCATTTTTAGGTTTAGCCGGTTATTATAGGAAATTCGTTAAAGATTTTGCAAAAATCGTAAAACCAATGACAGTATTTTTACAAGGCGAAGGAAAACAGGTATCAGGCAATAGGAGCACAAAAATAAAAATAAAATTTGATGATAATGCCAAAGACGCATTTAATACAATAAAGAAAGCCCTTCAAGCACAAATAGAGTTGTATCAACCAGACTATAGTAAGCCGTTCGAATTGACTACTGATGCAAGTAATCATGCAATAGGAGCAGTACTAAGTCAGGGAAAACAACCCATAACGTTTATTTCAAGGACTCTAGTCTCAGCAGAAGAGAACTACTCCACTAACGAAAAGGAATTATTAGCAATTATCTGGGCATTACAAAATCTAAGAAATTTACTGTATGGTATTACCAATTTAACAATTTATACAGACCACCAATCTCTTACTTATGCTATCTCTGAAAAAAATCCCAACAACAAACTTAAGCGTTGGAAGAATATAATAGAGGAATATGGAGCAAAATTGGCATATAATCCAGGGAATGAAAACGTCGTAGCCGATGCACTTTCACGTCATCAACAGGTTAACACATCATCCTGCTCTGATCATTCAGCCCTTAGTTCACCCATAGAGATTTTACAGAGAGTTAATCATCCTTTCAACCGCTATAAAAATCAAATTTTATTAGAAAAAAACACATTCAATGATCTCCAAACATGTACAGTATTCAAGAATACACGTCATAAAATAAACTTTAAAGACGAGGAAAATTTAATTTCACAATTGAAAAAAATTTTAAACCCAAACTTAGTAAATGTTATAAACTGCCCAGAAGAAGATATATTTCAACATCAGGAAAAGATTAAAAACGTATTCAGTAACTATAAAATAGTCTTGGCACAGTTATTTTTGAAAGACATTACAGAAAAGGAAGAACAGTTAGAAATTTTAACAAAAGTACATAATAGAGCCCACCGCGGATATCATAATAATATAACCGAGATCATACGAGAATATTATTGGCCTACACTAAAGAAAGATTTCAAAAGATTTGCAAATGAATGTCATATATGTCTAACATCTATATACGACCGACATCCAAACATACAACCTATAGGAAAAACCCCCATTCCTGATAAAGTTTCTCAAAATTTACAAATGGACGTTTTCTATATGAACCACGAAATGTTCATCAGCACTATATGTAGATACTCTAAGTTCCTCCACTTGAGACATATACCAGATAAAACAAACGTACATAGAGTTCTCGACGAAATTCTCTCACAAACATTCGCATACCACGACAAACGCACATTGATGACCGATAACGAATCTATTTTTATAAGTCAATCAGCAAAAAGTATCTATCGACGTCTTAACATTGAACATGTTAAAACCCCAGCTGGACATTCAGTATCAAACGCCCAAGTGGAACGATCACACTCCACAATATTAGAGATCATTCGTACCTTAGCAAAACAGCATAGTTCGGAACATAAAGAATTAATATTCGAATCTGTAAGGCAGTATAACGCTACCATACATACGGTAACCGGTTTGAAACCCAAAGATATATTTTTTAACCACGCTTCTTATCCAAACGTGAAAACCTGCATTTCAAAAAACCAAGAAAGGATCATAAAATATTTTAACAAAGATCGTGTACAAAAACAATATACACCCGGAGAAAAAATATACGTTAAAACTAAAAGAAGGAACAAGAATTTAGATAAATTCGTGATCCATTGTGTAAAAAGAGATAACGGAGAAACCGTAGAAACTAATAAAAGTTCCAAAGTACACAAAGACGACATACGTTCTAAACCATGTTCGTGAAGGTATTTATAATCCTTTTTCTTTTAAAAACAATGCATTCATACGAAGTTACAAACCTAAACAACAAGAAATATTTTATGATAGAAACTGATCCAGTATATCTCTACGATAAAAGTGAATACCTTTTCCATATTTTTAATCTAACTAAAATTCTAGAACCTTTAAAAGTAGCAAAATTACAAATGAAAAACGCAGATCCAAACTTAACAACATCTATAAACGTAACTATTATGAGAATAGAAGCACTAGAATCCCAACTTACAACGCATAAAACGAGATCAAGAAGAGGAATAAACTTTTTAGGCACAGCTCTAAAATTCATCACTGGAAACCCAGATCATGATGATATGGTCGAAATTCAAACCAGAATTAATTCATTAATACAGAATAACAACCAACAAAAAACAATCAACTCTCGTTTACAAAAATTAATTGATGTTTCTAATAGGAATAGATTAGGTTTAGAAGCACTATTAGATGAAATATATCTAGAATTAAATACAATAACCACCACAATCAATTTTGCACGAAATGGTAATTTTTATTCGAATTCATTAAATCTAAAAGAAATAAAAACTATAATTGTTGCGGATTGACAATTAAATGTGCTGGAATGTACTGGAGAAATCTAGTACATTCGCATGTATACCAGTTGCGCAGCAGCTGGCACCAACTGGCCATCATTGTCACCACGATGATGTCATGGCGTCACTTTTTGAATTGGCAGTTATGCCATTTCGTTATTCTACAATCAACAGTCAAAAGGGAAACACCATCGTGTGCCACCAAGAGCTATCCACCAAACAATTAAGGAAACACCATCGTGTGCTACGTAGAACCAACAAACAATTAGTATTAAATAGAATCCCTTTAATTTGATTTCTTTTCTTGGTTTTGGAAACTTCTAAATTTCTACAAGCGACATCCACAGAGGAAACACCATCTTGTGCTACGTAGAGCTGCTCCCAAAAACATTTCTGGTCCTTCGAAACGGATCCAGTGCTTCATTGGATTAGCATCATCGCCGCCCAGTTCGCGGCACATAGACACTGCAACCTAACTCGACACAAATCAAGGAGCTGAAGCTGCAACACTCATGAAATCATAATACCTGTAGGATCTGAAGGTATTCCTAAACTCCAATCGTCTGTGAAACAAACACAAGATGTCTGATTGGGACACAGTTACGGTTTTACGTAAGCGGGCTCCGAAACCACCTGCCCTCAAAACAAAAAGTGCTATTAATCAGGCACGTCATCAGGGCGTTCAAGCGGATACTCAACAGAAATTTGGTGCCGGTACTAATAAGCAGCACATCAACACTAAAAACACGGCTAAATTGGACAGGGAAACTGATGAACCTAAACATGAGAAAATACCTTTAGAAGTCGGCAAGATCATTCAACAGGGACGCCAAGGGAAAGGATTGAGCCAAAAGGACTTGGCAACAAAAATATGTGAAAGGAAACCACAGGCAAAGGTAGAAGCCGATCTATCGAAGCTGCGCCCAGTGCAACAGCGAAGGCTGGCAATATCCGGACAAAATCCTGGTGAATCCCCGAAGGGAACGGAGGGTGCTCAAAGGAAACGAGGAAAGGAACAGGCCCCTAAGCCTAACCACAGTGAGAGTGACAAGCAGGAAGAAAGTGATACATCGAGTGAAGCTGGTGACGGGGAAAGTGACTCGACGTCGAAACCTGGTAACGATGCTCCTCGGACTGGTGCACCGGCCATCTCCCCGCCAGCAAGTCGTTTGCCCCCAATGATGTTCCGGCCACCTCTACGGCGCCCGGAAACTCCGTCGGGACTTGACATGCGAATGCCGTCCGGCCCAACCACGGTTCGTCCCTGCCTTGGCGGCTTGCCTCGGCAATTAGGAGTTAATATGCCGCTCGGCCCTCCACCCGGATTGCCATCACGGATGATGCACCCGGAAAATTCCCCCCGTAGGGACAACGGTTCCCCGACGACATTCCTCTGTCGGCGGAACAACAAAGATCTCGACCGACGACATTCCTCGCTCGGAAGAGATCATACGTTTTCTCGCTACACTATGCGCAACGGAGCCGACAATCACCACGGCAGTGGTGGCGGCGGCGACGGCGACAACTTTGACAACGGTTCCCCGATGACATTCCTCAATCGGCGGAACACCAAAGATCTCGACCGACGACATTCCTCGGTCGGCAGAGATCATACATCTGTTCATCCCAACCCGAGTCGAGTACAAATGTAAGGACATGCACAAAAAAAGATGACAGTTCCAAGGATTCCTTAAGTCGTCGATCAGAGGACAGCGGCCGCCAGATGATCATTGCAAATCAAACGCTAAGTGATTTGTTGGAGAAAAATTCAATGGAAACCGCTGTTGATGCAAAACGAAAGCAGGATGACGAACTTTCTACAACGATAGTTCAAACCAACGTGTCTTTGACAGCTGCTCCAATACAACAACCGACCACGATTAAGGAACTCATCGCCGCTCAGTTCGCGGCACAGGCCACCATCTCCGGTACTTTCCTCAACATACAGGAAAAGGGACAACCAAGTCCGACAGCAATCGAGGCAACCAAATGCGCACTCCGCGCCGAATGGGAAGCCTTCTCCAAGCGGCACTACGACATCTTCTACCTGGCGGCACCTGAGGATCTGCAACACGCGTACTTCGCGGATGATTGTTTCGGCGAAACCGAAGAGATATACCTCGAGGAAGAGACGAAGCTCCTTGAGGCCCAGTACGCGCTCAAGTCAGCCTCCCCAACCATGGTCAACAGCACCAACCGCCTTCACCCTAGCGAGCTGCCCCCAGTGCAGCTGCCAATGGCCGACATCAAGCCATCAGAAACGGAACTGCACCCCAGAACAGTGGATAAGAGTGAGCAGGCCGCCGACCAGAGTGCCGCCTGCCCAAAGCCTAACCTACCCAAGGTCCCGATGATCGACCCAGTGCCGAAGCCGCCACAGAAGACGATGCCGCGCACGCATTGTGGGGCACACCGTGACATAGCCGTTCCTCGTGGGTTGCGAACTTACAACTCCGACCCAGAGGAACTGGACACCATCACACGGACTCCAGAGCAAGCAGTGGGCATGGCGTACATAGGATCCGTGTCAGATCCAACGCCAATGCCTTCCACGAATTCGACTGTTCCAGCAACAGTAGCCGGCCCGATGACTAACCAGCCCAGTGTCCCGATGCACAAAACACCGCCGACACCCGTAAAGCAACAGGGTGCTTGCACATTCTGCAGGGCCTCACACACCATTTACGCTTGCGAGGGCTTCCGATCACTCACACCTGGCCGTCGAAAGTCCTTCGCACACAAAAGAAACCTGTGCATCAACTGCTTGGGTCGCCACCGCCTGCGCGACTGCCACTCCAACAAGACGTGCCGTCGATGCCAGCGGAGACATCACAGCCTGCTGCATGTCCGGTCTACCGCCATCGACAGGACAACATCACCGCCACAACGAGCCAAAGGATCCGCCCCCCGGATCGACCGCCGGGAAGGGGTCTGCGCACATACAATCAGCACCCCTTCACAGCATTCCGCGTTGCTGCCAACAGCCAGAGTTATCGTGACACCTGAGACCGAACAGAGGATTGAAGTCCGTGCTCTGCTGGACCCCTGCTCCAGTGGCACCTTCATTTCAACATCACTCGCCCGAAGGTTGCACCTCCGACGCCAAGCATCGCCCGTCCCCACCTACGGTGTTGGGGGCACTCGTGGCCTTGCCACCAGGACTCAGGCCGCCATCAGAATCACTTCTCGCCTCCACGGCTCGAGACAATGGACACTGAGGCCCTTCATCCTGTCCGGGCTCTCAGTGTATACACCACCACCAGGATCAACGACAGGGGATCTCTCGTTCGTGGCGGATCTGGAACTTGCAGATCCGAACATCGCCTCCGCCGAGAAGGTGGACATCATCCTTGGGGCAGACATATACCCCAACATCATCGTCGAAGGTCTCAGGAAGGACCAACGTTCCGGCCTCGTCGCGCAGGCCACTGAACTGGGATGGGTGCTAACAGGCGCAGCACCCACCACATCATCCAGCGCAAAGGTGACAAGGCCTGTCACCAGCCATCATATGGCCATTCCTCGTGGGTTACGAATTTACAACTCCGACCCAGAGGAACTGGTCGTCCTTCCGACTGAGGGCCGCGGCTTCCATCAGAGAACCCAAAGGACGTCTCGCCGGCATCGGCCGCGGTGGCCACATACGAAGCCCATTCAACTACCAGCCACCGATCCCTTGCGCGACCCAACTACAAGACACACCCCCCGCCCTCTGAACCATTGCAGGGGCAAGGGGCAATCGAGGAACCAGGAGCCTACCCACTCGAACACTTCAAGGCATCCCACCACACCCAGGACACCACGTGGTCAAGCTCCTGCCCAGCTCCAAAGCTACCCAGGCCAACCGCTACCACCTGTAGCCACCACAACAGGACCAGGAGCGCGCAATGCCCCGCTTGGCGGGCGGCGCTACCCAGCAACCAGCGGTCTCTCGAACTCCAGCAAGAAAGCACGCCCCTCTGTGCATCCACAGAGGCTGCATTCCGACGACCCCGGGAGGCACTTGGCCCGTGACTGCCACTACGAAAGGACACGCGGACAGTGCCAGGGTAGACACCGCACCCGACTCCACGTTACAGCACACATCCCCAACGGTCGCAACCTGCTGGCCACTCACTCCAGACGGGCGCCAACGTGCGCAGTACATGGCACCACCACCGGTCTCGACATAGCTAGACCCATCACCAGTCATCACGTGGTCATTGATCGTGGGTTGCGACCTTACAACTCCAACCCGGATCAACTGGCCGGTCCCGCGACCACAAGGGGCAACGGACATCAGCGATGGGAAAGAGGTTCCTGTCGCCATCGCTCATACGGGCCATCCCAGACCCTCAAGCCTTCAGCGCTCCTCAGGGCGGGCGGCCCCCTCTCAACCGATCATCAACGTGAAAGTGGACAGCCGACCAAGACCAGCCGCCACCAGCAGACCGCACACCCCCGGCCCTTGGCCACCGTCCCCTGGAACGAAATGATTCGCCAATGATTGGCGAAGGCGGGCGGAATGTTGCGGATTGACAATTAAATGTGCTGGAATGTACTGGAGAAATCTAGTACATTCGCATGTATACCAGTTGCGCAGCAGCTGGCACCAACTGGCCATCATTGTCACCACGATGATGTCATGGCGTCACTTTTTGAATTGGCAGTTATGCCATTTCGTTATTCTACAATCAACAGTCAAAAGGGAAACACCATCGTGTGCCACCAAGAGCTATCCACCAAACAATTAAGGAAACACCATCGTGTGCTACGTAGAACCAACAAACAATTAGTATTAAATAGAATCCCTTTAATTTGTTTTCTTTTCTTGGTTTTGGAAACTTCTAAATTTCTACAAGCGACATCCACAGAGGAAACACCATCTTGTGCTACGTAGAGCTGCTCCCAAAAACAATAATAAAACATGAAAATGTAAATTTACCAATTATCCACGTTATGGAATATGCAAAGATCTCTACATGTTACTTTAAGAATAATATTATAATCATTTATAAATATCCTTTACTACACAAACGATGTCAACTATTTAATATATACCCTCTATCTATTAAGTATGGAAAACTAAAATTACTTGATAAAATATCACTATGTAATAATACCCAATATACTCACGTTAACCATTGTAAGAATTATATTAGTAGCTATATATGTAAAGAAATCAATAGACAAGACAACTGTACAATTCCTATATTAAAAAACGAACCAGCAAAATGTGTAACTATAAAAGAAAACAATGATTACATTAAAGAATTAGAAAACGGAAAAATATTTATCGATAAAAAACATATAATTAATGAAGAAACAATTCTTGGACCTAAACTAATTCAATTTGAAAACAATATTACTATCGATGGAACCATATATTTAAATGTAAAGAATAAAATTAAGGAAATCATTTCAAAAAAACATGACGAAGATCTTGTAATTCTAAAAACATTATCATCAGAAACCGAAAATAAATTTACAAACATCCAAGAATTATCAGCTATATTTATGCCAATAGAAGAACATCCTGTAACAAGCATTATCATAATCATTGTATCGACATTTTTCATTACATTTGTAATCTACCTTTTAAGAATTCTTTGTAAACTATATCAAGAACACCAAAGACTTAAACAACAGAAAGCATTCTTGATAGCATATAAAATTGAATCAGAACGACTACAGCATCTATCATTCACAAGAAACGAAGACGTTTCATTCTAAGAGGGAGGAGAGTTAACACCCATAGAACCCCACTAATCCACAACTTAAGAAACCTACAGATAACGACAATAATGATAGCCAACGACGACAACTATGATGACTCATCACATCACCAATAACCAATGATGATTACGACAAACCATGATGACTCACCACACCGCCAATAACCAATGATGATAATGAATGACGACAACCATGATGATTCATCACACTGCCAATAGCTGACGATGACAGACAATGCCGATAAACCAATCAAGATAACTATTCGTATATAAGAAGTCTGACAACAAGCAACCGATGCTCATTTATCCGTCTGTAGTATTACAGTTAGTATTAATGCTAAGTCATAATTGTAAAGAGCCTCAGTTTTAATGTTTGAAAAAAATAAATATATTTTTTTCCTCTACAAGTAACTGATATAATTAATTCGCGTCAGATCAAAATAACACATACGTTTTATTGCCAAGTCGGAAGTTTAGTTTTCTTTTGTTCCCGTTTACCGGGTTGATATTCATCACTAATGGATCGTGTGAATTTAATCGGTGTTTAACAAAATATCGCTGTCAAATCTGAGTGTTTGTAGTGAAAAGCGAACAATGCAAAAGGATTCTCCTTGTCCATTATTTAATTAATTCTACGTTAATTATTTCATAAACAATATTAAATACGAAAGTGATCCTGTAAAACCTTGTATATTAAGAACACCAGCAGAGCGTTATATGTGTATGTGCTGATATTCAGAATAAGCAAAAATAAAAACATTAAAATAGCAAACACCTCCAGCGTCTTTATTTTTCATTTTTCTTTCGTGAATAATTTTCTGCGGAACATCGTTGGGGATTTCAGTGAATCCGTGTCGTACGTCGTCATACATACATTTACCCCACAATCATATTGTAGTAGATCTTGATAAACAATATCATTTCGTACGTACGTGGCTCGGTACCAAAGCCCAGCCGTTCGGTGAAATACCACCCCATTAAGCTATAGATTCCGTGAATTGGTTGAAGGACAAGTCTTTGTCCATTTTCATTCAAAAAATATAGCATCTTAGAGGGCCAACTCAACGCTATAAATTCGTCTTTCCTGGAAGAAGTATAATAAAACAAATAAATAAATAAAAGACACGATGTGGAAGGAACAGAAACAGTAAGTTATACTCACGCACCTTGAGATCCAAAATATCGATATCAGTTATTAGCTGGATTAGAGCATGTATTGTGACTAGATGTATAAACGAATAGGAATGAGAAATTTTGCTTTAAGTCAGAGGCAAATAGCTTTTTAGTGTTTAGACACGAATTTGCACTGGTCAGTGCGGAAACACCTGTAACCAATACCAATGCCGCCTCGGACTAAGATGTAATCGTAGACCCGCGATGAATGAGCAAAAGCGACTATTATATATGTTATCGCCTTATAGCAGCTCCCCCAATAGATCCCTACAGAAGCGGTGGACATAGCCTCTATAACGAATAGTATAATTCCAACCTTAAATTAATCACTAATAAAATTTTACATCTAGAAAGTAGTCTCAAATGCATCGATGACATCGGTTCTCTCCACCAAACGTCTCTATCCGACATCAAGTCACTCATTGGAGACAGTAACAAAATGGTCGTGAACCAGGTTACCCATGCAATTAATAACTCCCTCAACTCACTCACACAGAATCTAATCAACTTCTTCCGCACAAACGTCGACAAATGCCTGCAGTCGACATTCAAACGGTCGCCCGTTCGGCATACCAACCCCCTTTTCGAGAATATTCTCTCCAGACTAAACGACCTTGCTGGTGGACTAGCCTTATTGCGCTCCTCCTCTGAAAAACACCCCGCCCCATCCGAACCCGACCCCTACTCGGGATTGTCCTACAAAAACTCAACACTGTCCTAGGCCAGCTTGACAGCACGATCCTTACAGTTAAAATTTACCAACCCCCACCCCTCTCTGCGATGTGAGTTGTCTTTGTATGACGAACTAGAAAACGCGGCCCCATGCCCGCCCCTTCATACTCCACCACACTCACCTCGCCCCACCCCCTCCCCACCCCTCCTCAACCAGCGGGTCTGTGACGATCCCAGATGACAACCCGCCAGCCATCCATTTTGGTACTTCTTGGACCCACGCAGAATGACTGGCTAAAGGGCCCCCCCTCACAAATCCGCGAACTCCGAATGGATTCCAGAATTCTTTCGGGAAAATTTCAAGATTTCCGTAAAAAATTGTCTCGTGTTCCCCCTCTCCGAAAATTGGTCCGGTTTCCGCGTAGTTGTTGTCTCCAGGTACGACTGGATTTTCCACCCGAATAAAACCGGTTACTGCAGGATCGGAAGGCCGTCAATAAGCAACAGCAACCCGATCCACTCAACAAAACACCATGCCCCCTTTCCTAAATTTTTAGTGCATTGTATTAACAGCCCCCCCCCCCCCCAAATCTGCCCTCAACACCAACTCTCCTCCCCGCCCCCGTGGCTCCCCCTTCCCAATTATAACGCGTTCCAACCCAAACCAATCAAAAGATGACCCGAGCCACAAAATTTCATAAGCCAATCCATAATCTCACTCCTAGCCCTTGCCCCAATCGCGATAGCCACCGTCATTCCGTCAAATAAGCGATGTCCCAAATCATATGGGGAGACAACTGGACCTCGTGTTCACAACGGACCCACACAAGTCCTCATCCGCCCGTAATAAAGCCCACCGTAATAATAACAAACCTGCTCGCCCCGCACCCCCACTTGCCTCTATCCCGAATTCCTTTCCCCCTTCGACCTCAAAACAGGCGCAAAGTATTCCAACTTCCACAAGTCACACACCCCCTCCCCCAACCTGGGCTCGCCCCACTCACCCACAGAACCCAGCCCGAGGCCGTCTCATGCACCATTCCCTCCCGCACCCAGATCTCGCTCCCGCCACCTCACCCCCCCCCCCCCCCTCTACAGACCTTTAATCGACCCACTCTTACCCCTGACTGACAAACTCATACAGTAAACCAATTATTCTTCTGATAAGCAGTATGCCTTGTCCAAATTTGGGAACAAAATGACCTACGAGAATGTCCGCCTCTATCTTTCATACCTCCACGACAAATCTGACTCGGTTTGTTATGAAGGTAAAACGAAAACCAGCGTAATGGCTTCCATCCAGAAGGAAGGTCTACCCACCAACTTTCTTAGTCTTCGCAACCTGTTTGTTAATTTCCATATAAATCTCAATATGCTCCCTAATAAAGTGCTAAAAGATCTCTCGGCATTTCGCCAATATATCGACAATGAAATGAACTATCCCAATAATAACAAGCCTTTTTGACCCTAATCAGCCCCCCACCCCTCCATCTAAATGTCCTCAATACGCTCCCCCTAACCACCTACTATCAAAATGTTAGAGGTCTCCGCTCCAAAACACAATCGACTCTGGAAAAGGCACATTCTCTGCCCTTCGACATACACGCTCTGACTGAGACCAATCTTGTCCCTAGTATTAATAGTCTTGAACTTGTTACGGACCTCGCGTCCATGTCCTCTCCTAACATCCATTAATTCCTGTTCGCAAATTTCCCTTCTTCACCCGTAAAGGGAAAACAAATCGCCAAGTAGCTAATTTGCATAAACTACTTTATACAAATTCTACTTGGCAGAAAAATAATAAAAAACGGCGTTGGGGTTGGTAATTCAATTTGACGTAAACCTCCGAACCGAACGCACGACAATTCGACGTAAAGTCACTTCAACATCAGTACTATCCGCCAAAAGCCGTCGGTCCGCAACCAACAAACTATAACCGACCGCACTATCCTGAGCTCTATGCGGAGGCGTATACTGGACGAGGATACGAGGATTATATGAGACACCCTCACGCGCCCCCAACCGCAAAGTTTGACATCCAAATGGACTGTTAAAATTTAAATTAGCAGCAATAACTGTAACTAAAACTCCGTCAACTGGAACAAATCATCAAGATAAATATACAAAGCATACGAACAAAATCACCAACCAACTGGAAACGTATCAGGGGTGCACTAAGCGCAACGCCCCCTGCAAGTTGCCAGCAGCAGCTACAGCGTCCGCTCCACGGTCGCCCAAGATAAACTCAAGTAAGTCCCCTAACTTACCCTTAATTATAACAATATATATTCAACTATATTAAATTTAAATATATAAATATATTTCCTATATTATTAAATTTAAATTGTTAATCTAATTTAACAAACTATTCCCTCCCTCCTTCAATGTTTTTCGCGATGACAAAGTTCATCGAGAATTCCCCAATTCCCGATGCCGTGGAGTGCTGCTTGCCACCTTTAAACAGACTCGCTTCATCTCTAATTGCCATCTTTTCTTCTCCCGATCTTGACTACGTCGCAATAAAAATCGACAAGCGCCCTAAGTCTTTATACATTATCTGCTTCTATATACCTCCTTCACGACCCAACGTGTCATACGAACTCGCAATAGAAGCGATAGATAACCTAACCGAGTTAAGCACCTCCCTAGACGATATCCTCGTTCTTGGCGATTTTAACCTCACCATTCTCCAATGGACATTGGCTAAGGATCAAGCCTTCTACTTGTCAAGTCCCACAAGTTCCAAGGAACGTATTTTTATAAACGGTCTCGCCGACTCATGCTTCCGTCAAATAAGCAATGTCCCAAATCATATGGGGAGACACCTAGACGTCGTGTTTACAACTCAAGTCGTCAGTTGCCCTTAGTCCACACGCCCTATCTACCAGTGATAATTACCACCACCCCCCCCCCCCTCCTCTTATCCATATATCTTGACCACTTAACCCAGCCTTCTCTACCTCATGACAGCTTTTCCTACAACTTCCACAAAGCTAACTTCCGCCTTCGAAATGAGCATTTTAGCAAAACCGCGTTTCGCTTTGATCGTCTGAGGATAAAAGAAGCTACTGCCACTCTCTATAAGAAGATCTACTATGCCATCACCCTATATGTCCCCTATTCTTGGCACAAGTCATCGGTTTCATCGCCCCATGGCACAACCGCACTCTTCGGAACAAGTGAAATAACTTGTGGAACATTTTCCTAAAAACGCGTTCCATCCAAAACTACTCCAACTATCTCGGTTCTATTTTTTACAAATTTGCCGACCTCTACAACTCCCTCTATTCCAACTACCTCACAAAAACACAATCCAACTTTATCAATGACCCCAAATCTTTTTTACACTTTATAAATTAGAAACGTAAATCCGACGCCTATCGTAACTCCCTTTCTTATGACATGAGTACCTCAACCGACCCCCTAACAATTGCCAATCTATTCGCTTCGTTCTTCAATAAATCCTTAACGGACATCTCTTTCGAGACTAACCCGCCTTACTTCAAAGACTTGCCCGAATTCTCCCTTGGTCCCTTCACCCCTCAAATTATTCAGCATCACGTAGGTGAGGAGAAATTAAACTTACTCAAAAACGAGTTCAGCCCTGGACCTGATGGACTCCCGGCTGTCCTTTTAAAGAAATGTTTCTCTTCTCTTTCTCTCCCGGTATCAAAAATCGTCTATCTATCCCTTACACAAGGTATCTTTCCTAGTATTTGGAAATCCTCCTATGTCATCAGCATCATCGGCACTACAATCGGGATCCTGTCTTGGCCTTATTTAGCAAGTCTCGCCACCGGTATCCGGTACTTATCCGATACTTGTTAAATTGTCCATAATAATTTGGTTTTCCGGGCAAGGTGATTAGCCTATCGCGTATTGCGACGATAGTGAAGAACGTGTGATTCCAACTGACCCTATGACAGTTAGAATCACTAAAAATGTAACCAATGCTCAACACATCAGGCCACTGTCGCGTGTACGAATTCAATTTCTAAACTCAAGTACACTCAACTGATGTGTAATTGTTATGTTATCGCTATGGTATACGGCTCTGGTGCTTTGCTTATTTGAATTTGCTTTCGGCGTTCTTCACTATTTGCTTGTATATTGTGTGTGTATCTGTTAGAAACGCCACAAGCCTCCTATGTCACCCCCATATATAAAAGGGACCTAAAAACGATATAAGCAACTACCGTCCCATCGCCAAACTCATATCATATCCCTAAACTGTTCGAAGGATTCCTTACCACCCGTTATCTTTCCATTGTAAATCCATCATCTCACCCAACCAGGTTGGTTTCCTTTCGGGTATGTCGACCACAACCAATCTAGTCGAGTTCTCATCCCATACTCTCCGTGCCTTAGATAATGGCAACGAAGTCGATGTAATCACCACAGATTTCACAGCAAACAAAATCTCCCATAATCTCATCTTTTAAGCTGTCCTCCCTGGGTTTTGAAGCCCTATTGATTAAGTGGTTATCTTCTTAACTGAAAGATCGATCCTACCGTGTCAAATACAGATCCTCCCTTTCCAATCCTTTTCTTCCCACGTCAGGTGTTCCCCAGGGCAGTCATCTAGGTCCCCTCTTATTTATCCTTACCATCAATGACGTTGACTCCATTATCAAATACTAATCCATTTCCCTCTATGCGGACGACACTAAACCCTACAAAACGATCATCTCTCCTCTCGACTCCTCACTTCTCCAAACGGATCTCGACAGCTTCTCAACTTGGTGCCGTAATAACTGCCTCGAACTCAACATTGTCAAATGTCACTCCATCACCTTCTCCCGCAAACATCCCCTTCCCCTCCACATTCCTACTTTCTGCTAAACCAGCAGATATCATCTGAACCTTCGATATGTGACCTCGGGATGTTATATGACAGGGAGCTTAGCTTCACCCCGCATATTGATGACATTATTCTTAAGGCCAACTCGGCCTTTGGGTTTGTGAAACGCTGGTCTAAAGAATTCTCTATTCCTTACGTTTCCTGTTCTCTCTACATAGCCTCCGTTCGCACCCTTCTTGAATACGCCAGTCAAGTTTGGTCTCCACACTACTCGTCCCATATTCGTAGAATCGAAAGCGTGCAATGTCGTTTTCTGCGTTTTACCCTCCGCGGACTGCACTAGGAGAATCCTCGTATTCTCCCCCCATACACAATTCGGCTCCATCTGATTAACCTCAACACACTTGAGGAGCGCGGAATTTATGCCGATATCCTTTTCATCCACCGTCTTCTCTCAGGCACAATCAACTGCCCAAGCTTGCTCTCCACCATCGCACTCCACACGAACCCCCATAACCTGCGAAACCCTCGTCTCTTCTATTTGGCCACCCACCACACTTCTTACGGCTCTAATAAACCTCTAATAAAAATTAGAACCCAGCCAGAGCACTGTCTCAGCGTTATTGGTTCGGGTTTTTATATTTAAAAAAAAGGAATTGTGAACTAATTAAATGGGAAAAAGGGTAAAATATGGAAATGCTTCAGTAAGGTATAGTGGCGCTTCTTCTCCGAAAAGTATTCATATTGTGACGCATATGACAATCAGCTGTGATATCTGGCAGCTCTCCAAAACAAAGTACAAAGATTATGAGCAGTAGTAAATTCGAGGCTATGGAACGGACGGAAACGAAACGCCGAATCAGAATGAGAAAAAACGGTATAAATACGTCGCACGCAGATCAAGGAAGTGCATAGTAAGGAAGCGATAAGTCTCGAGTGAAAGAAGAGTCACCGAATACTTAACGCTACATCAAGTAACGGTTGTTATTAACAGTCTAATGAAGTGTTTACGAAGAAAATCGATTTAACGGCTCTTATTTATCAAAATAATTAATCCAGCGAACCTAAGCTCACAGCAATATGAAAAAATTCTCATGTCCGGTACAACATCAGTTTATTTCTTTTAGCCTCGACCCAAGTAACTTCAGAACTGTTGCTAAGCCTATTTGGATTAAAATGTTAACTTTTTTTCAGACCCAGATAGAACTCCAGTCTTAACAATGTGGAAATGTAACAATGTATTACGAGTATTTAAGCTTCGTCTTTCTCAACCTCCTCAGAATATATTCTCCATTTTCGCCTAACTTAGTACTGGCGGCAATTTTACAATCCGACGCCCACGGTGTTAAGACTATATAACCTAATTTATAGCTAAATATTCAGTTAATATTATATTTAAGCTTAGCGAAAACTTTAATTAAATTGAGTAATTAAATAAAATGTAATAGCAAATTATTTATTGATTTAAGGAATAGCTACACTCAACATGGACAACGTTCAAGTTTATCAATTTAAAATTAGTGAACTTTAATTATTTCACAACACTCGTTAGACCTAAAGCGAGTTTCGAACTTAAGGTTATGATTTAAAGTTAGTACAAAATTGAAGCTTCAACTAAATAAAATAAATAAATCAATTTGTGAATGTTTTATTTACTTATTCGATTGTAACGATTATTTCTGGAAAGTTTGTAGTTATAAAAGCACACTGCGTGCCTATTGCAGTTTATAAACCATAAATTACTGCGGAATTATTTGTGCAATGTTTATTTAATTTGAATCGATAGTTCCTTTATATCTCAAAAACTTTGCCACAACGATGAAACAAAATTTTCACGAGGAAAGTAAAAAGTGATCCATTACAATTGAGTTAGGCTTCTTCTAGGCTTACATTCCTATTTATTGGAAATCGGTATTTTTTGATACTTCATTGAAAATTAATATAAAAATAAAAAATATAAATGTATATACGAGCCTTTTCTAAAGTATTATCGTATATAAGCGATTAAAAAATTGTGAGCATACATATATTGATAAAGTACCGAAGTTTATGAGTATTTATAACGAAACTAACTAGAAAATCAATAATTACATATAGTTCTCGCACTAATGATATTATTTATAGGAGATTAACGAAAACAAAGTAAAATCGAAAACTGGTTTGTACGTATTTAGTAAATAAACGTTTAAATGCAAATGATTAATTAGTTTGTCAATTTATTGGTCACACGTGAATGTTTGATTAATGTCTTTATTTTTCTACTTGACCGGAATTTAAAAATGAAAGTCATAATTTAATGTAACGTCTTTAAAAATATATTATATACGTCTTTGAATGCAGAGCTGTAACTACACGCCTCCGTAGCTTCTACAATTAAACACTGTTATTCTCCTATGTCTTATAGAGAAACAACGCAATACACATGTGTAGCAAATAAATACGAAAGAAATGGGAATAAAGCAGACTCAAGTAATTTGTTAAATTAGAAATTTAAACTAAAAAGTCTTTCTGTGCACAGCGCGCTGGCCTTCCTCTTCATATTCCCGTTTTGAGATCCACATCTTCTTGAATGTATCTAAAGAAGCCAATATTGAACCACCCATCCATGTTGAATAGAGCCTCTCCTGTGGCGCAGCAATCTGTAAAAACAAATAGAAATCCAATAGAAGTTGTGCGGGGTATCATCTCGTAAGATTCTGTCCAATGCTTACGCGAATTTTCAAATCCTTTGATGAGCTTTTCTTAACCTCTGCCAGCAAACGATCACCAAAACCTTTAAATAATGTTGAGCCACCTGAGAGTACGATATTCTGATACAATACTTTTCTCAAATCCATATCACATTTCTCTATTGAGTACAAGAGAACATCTTGCATGCCTTCGCATTCCTCGCCTATAAGATCTGGTCTAAAAAGTACCTCGGGTGCTCTAAACCGCGCTGGACCGATCTTAAATTAAAAATCCAAAGCAATTATGCTCTTGTCAGTGAACGGTATAAGACTGTTAAAAATATACCTCTAGTGTTTTGCCATCTGGTAATGTATAAGCAGCCTTTTCGGTTTCAATAGTTTCTTCTTTTTGTGGATTACTGGCCAAGTAGCACACCTTTTCTTTAATCGCCCGGAGAATCTCAAACTCTGCCGTTGATCGGAAATTAAAACCTTCTTTACGGATTAACATCTTCAGGAATCGTGTCACATCTCGACCAGCGATATCCACACGCATGATACCGTGAGGTATTGCGAATCCTTCATATATAGGAACAGCATGTGTAACACCATCGCCAGAATCTAACACAACACCCGTGACTCGTCCAGTTGCATATCTATAAAACGCAATTAATTGAAATCAAAAATAATTTGGACAGCAAAGGCGAACGAATGCTCACAAACTAAGAACAGCCTGCATAGAAACAAAAAGTGCGGGGGCATTGATGCTCTCGAAGAAGAACTCAGCTGCCTTTTCGCGATTTTGTCGGGGATTTAGAGGAGCCTCCGTGAGTAAGACAGGATGATCTTCACGGAAAGTCGACAATTGTTCCTAGAAAAACAAAGGAAAGATATAGCGCATTCAAATTATATTTTAAATAACATTTATCCAATAGTTCTTTTAGAGACACATCAAAATGATACATAAAGGGGATATAGAAAAGCAGGCAATGAACAGCAAGACTGAGATAGCACCACAGGCCTACTATTATATATTAGGCGAGCTTTGTTGCATAGCGGGTCAAATCAATTCAGAGTTCATAAAAGTTCAGAATCTAATCAATAAACATCTAAAAAAAAAGACACACATCAGTAGTCATAGGGAGAAATTAGGTGACTCAGGCACCATCATAGTCGTGATGAAAAGCAACAGAGTTCATGTTCTTCAATGATTTTTAGTCAAAGCTGACATGAGTACTGGCTGACTTTGTGGGGGTTCCTTAAATCTGCGTAGGCAACCACCCACAATTCTAACAACAAGAACCACACACAATGCCAACCCCAACTCCTTGTGTTATCCTGCACCACCTGCAAACATTATCCTTCCCAGGGGCGTTATTTCATGCAGATAATGCATCACAGAATTCATCAATTCATGCAGATAATCAGTATCATCATCGGCACTACAACCGGGATCCGGTCTTGGTCTTATTTACCAAGTCTCTCCACCGCTATCCGGTCTTTATCCGAGACTTGTTAAATTGCCCACAATAATCTGTTTTTCCGGGCAAGGTTATTAGCCCCGCCCCAATCATGCAGATAATGCATTATTATAATTTCCCTGAAAAGAACTGTATTATTTTCGGGTTCCCCAAGTAATATATTTGTGGTAATATATATTTTTGGGTGACAAGTATGTAAACTTTATCCTAAGATTATCCAAGACCCAACCTCCCTAATGGTTGTTGTTTAAGCACAGGCCGCTGAAACATTATGGCGAAATCGCCGCAGTGTCGAATCAAATACACTAATGGTTTTTGATTAATTTATTATCAAAAGTGCTCGGGTATTTATACTCCTAATCAATCACTCAATTATTTACAAATTTCTTAATTCACTCATACAAATTTGGATTAACAAACTATTTCAGTCTTAATTCATAATTCACTCAATATAATTCTGCTTATTGTACTATTTTATTTCCTACCACCAGCTTAGCGCATAGTGTAAGAACAATGACACGAGTTGACCCAATTAATTGTGAATCACCTGCTAGCGGCAAGCTCGCAAGCCGGTGTCATATGATTCCTTCAAATCGTAACTGGAGCAATTCCTTTCTTTTACTCAATGAAAAGAATCGACCTTGAATTATTGTCGACAACGAATGCTGGTTACGTGACACTTGCTAATTGTGACAAGGGCAGTTGATTCATTTGATATTATTCTTCGTGGTCATTTCATGGGCATGTTGTTACACTACAGAACTCCTAACATACAACATACATAGGGAAACTCGCCGGCGCCCCTGTCAGCCGGGGCTACCTGCCACACACGTGCGCAGCACATTTTCCTGGCTTATCCTCATTCACGGGTGCCTTTTGTCCAACCGACAAAAGCAGTCCACACATCGCGCGTCTAGCCGCCGAGAATCAAATTCTTCTGCATGTAAACATGCACACAGGGAATTCGTCCCTTTCCACGGTCACGGATGCCGTGCACAACCATCGTTGTGCAACTACCCCATTTCCTCGTGGCACTAGTTTCTCTATTGGCGGGCAGCCTGTTTTACGCAGCTGCATGCGCGAGTTAAGTAATCCAACACTATCTGCAAACATCTTTATCTACAAGTTCTCACAGCTCTCAGCACGCATGTTATTAACAGACTACAAAAATTTATGGTTTACAACCAATGCCATAAATTAATATATAACTCATCCCCAGCTGCACCCAACACTACAGTAACAGTAATCTGCATGCTCGGAACAAACATCCTTATCTAAAAGTTCCCACAGTCCTCAGCACACATCGTGTCGGACGACAAAAATCTGCTGGTCTGTTGCCATATGATAAGGACAACATGGAAGCAAAAAAAAAGGAAAACGAAGACTGGAGGCGGATTTTGGGAGTCAGTCACGATTAGAACTTACGACATTAACGTTCTGTAATAATAGAAAAAATAAAATTAAATTATTATCTTATACCATAAAGTAATTCGACTGCTTGTATTAATTCGCGCCACCAACGGTACCCTTTTGCTCATTCCCTTTTACTCGTTTTCGTTTGCCCATGACCTGGCAACGCGAGCAAGCGAAACAATCCCGCCAAGATCAGCAGAGAGATCCTGTCTGATTGGTCGCCACGGAGAGAAACTGCACGTTTCTCTCGAGAATGGGGACCACTCTTGGAGGATGACCAACTCTGCACGAATCTTTTACATTGAGTCGGAATTCAACCACTGGTGTGTGCGCACAGGGTCGAAATTCAAACACCGTGGAGTTTGGTCAATGTTGTGTGGATAAATTTTATATTTTATTGATCAAAGAAAAGAACAAACAGACAGTTTTAATTCAATTGTTGTGTGGATAAATGTTATACTTTATTAATCAAAGAAAAGAACGAACAGACAGTCAATTCAATTGTTGGTGGATAAGTTTTATATTTTATTAGTCATGAGTGATTCTTTAAGTTTTCTAACGATTTCAATCAAATACGGCATTAAAAGTGTAGTACCAGGTAGTATTCAGGTTGAGTTAAACAAAAAATGTAGAAACTATAATTACAAGGCCACTTCCTAGTGTTTTATTTCTCCATATTAACGGTCGGCGGCGGAACTCAGTTTCTTTACCACAGTGAACGCGTGGGGTGTATTCGTGAACCCGTGCCCGTGCCGGCACCAATACCCAAAATTCACCTACCGCCCCCACAACTTCCCTCGAAAAAAAACCACCAGCAATATTCTTCACCTGGAGTACAAAGAGGAATATTGAGGTCTGCCCACATCATGAAAAAAAGAAGCACATCAGAATAAAGACAAGACGGTGTGTCCATTACACCTCGAAGATCTGCGAATATCAGAGTTCAAAAAGGCTAACGCCAATGAAAAATTGGATATGAACCTATAAACTGCTAACTTGAAAGTCTGTGAAATGTTCATTCATTCATTCATTCAACGCAAGGTGTTTTGAAGAGAGCGAAACAAATAGAAGTCTGACAGCGCAAAGTCAGGCGAAGATCCTGACTGTTGACACATCTCCCATCCAAGTACTCATCCAAAACGATTTCCTTGGTAGGAGCTCAGAAAACATCACACCATCTCAATCCCACCGCACTGACAGCATTACCTTCTCTTGTTGAAGTTCTGTTTTTGAAGTCGTTTGAGATAAACGATCACGTCGTTTGCACTTCACATTGTTATAAACAATCCACTTCTCGTCACCAGTTATCATTCTTTGCAAAAAAATATCGTTTCTTCACGTTTCAGGAGCATATCGCACTCGCCATCAAATGAACTTCTGAATTCTTGAGGAATCCGAATAGTACGCAAGCTTGCTTACGTATCCAATCTTCTTTAGGTGGAAGTGAACACTTTTTGACTAATCTTCAATGCTTCTGCAGTCGCGTAACGTGGCTTTGACTTTTTTTTTCACAAACGTGCACACAAAAGGCAATTTTGGAGTACCCTTAAATGTCAGAGCACATTTCGAGCGGATGGAGAGGAAGTAGATAAGGAAAGGAGGTATCGATGTGCATTATTCTTAAATGCTTGGACATTACAACGACGAGGAAACACATGATCAGGTAGAATATTCCACATTCGTGTGGTTCGGCTAAAGAATGACTTTCTGTATTTATTTATGCGCCTGAAGTTGACTTTCAACTTGAATTGATCCACATTCTCAGATTGACTCAGATTGTGGGAAAATGTCGGAGATGGAGGAACACATTGAGCTAGTTCAGTTGAGCAACGACCGCGATAATACCTATAGAAAAAAGATAGGCATGATACGTTGCGTCTATCTTCTAATGACGAAATTGATCGACTTACAACTGGGTCCCCACTAAGTTTCACTGATCGTTTTTGCACTCTATCGAGCACGTGTAGTGCATTTTGGATGCGCCTGGCCAAATATGGGAGTTAAACTCCATTTTGGGACGAATATAAGCCTTGTAAATAGTGGCCAGGTTGGATGGAGTGAAGTATTTTTTGCATCTCTTAAGGAACCCCATGTATTTGGCCGCACTTTTCGCAGCTTCAAATATGTGGTCATTCCAATTAAGAGTCGAATTAATTCGAGTGCCGAGGATAGATAGTTCCTTGGCTTCGTCGATGCAAATCGCGTTCATCGACAGTGTATTTACTTCGGGGTTCGCCTTTGACGACAAGAGACAGCACTGCGTTTTTAAGGCATTGAACTCTCCTCGGTTAGATAACCCCCATTAATATATCTTGTTGAGGTCGGAATTCAAGGTATTCAGCATAACCTGCTGATTGGCATTGAAGTTCGAAGAGCTTGGCCGGGAATGTTCGTATGAGTATGGGAAACTCAATGTGCTATCATCAGCAAACAAGTGGATTAGGTGGTGGATAATGGACCAGAGATCATTTAAAAAGATGAGGAAGAGAGTGGGTGAGAGTACAGAGCCTTGGGGAACACCTGCATTAATTTGATGGGAAGCTGATTTGATACCATCAAGAACGACTTGGATTGAACAGCCAGAAAGATAATATCTTATCCATTAGATCACATAGTAAACGCCGTCCACCAATATTTGCAAACAACGAAACCTGATATCCTTGCCCTAACTGAGACCCAGCTCGATTCGTCAACTGATTCGACATATCTTCGTTGCTCAGGATACGACTTGCATTCGAGATTCCGTTTTAAGGGCGGAGTCTGCGTCTTCGCGCGGTCCAATCTGGCTTGCCAGGGGATCGAGGCGTTGGAACCCAATAATATGGACATCATATGGTTGAGGGTCGTGCTGAGGAATTCCGTTAAATTTCTTTGTTGTCTTTACCGCTCCCCGAATGACGATCGACCGGCGACATTTTTCGAACATCTTTCATATACCGTCGACTGGATACAGATCAACCACCCAGCTTCGGAAATTGTTGTCCTTGGCGATTTTAATGTGCACAATTCCGAGTGGTTGTTACATTCTAACAGAACCGACGAGGCTGGGAGGCTGGCGGAGATGTTTGCTGTAAGCCACAACTTGACTCAACTCGTGGGGGAGCCAACGCGAGCTCTTTTTGACATCCGAACCGAGTATTTATACCGTAGAGGTTTCTGCGCCACCGGGAAACTCAGATCACTGTTTGGTATCTGTCGCGCAAGCACTTGCATATCAAGCGAATAACCGGCCTAGGCAGCTTCGCCATGTGTGGAAGTATGGGGCTGCTAACTGGGACGATATGTGAGATTTCTTCGCATCCTTTCCATGGTCGGAGGTGTGCTTCGGAAACTCCGATGTTAACGCTTGCGCGGAGTCGGTATCAGAGATTATTCTTCTGGGGATGGAGATGTATATTCCACATTCCATCAAACGAAGTTCGTCTGATAAACCTTGGTTTGATAAAAAATGCGACCTGATTACAGCGGCAAAAAATAGAGCTTTTAAGCAATGGCGCTCCAATCCCACAGATGTCAACAGAACGAATTTTGTTAGAATCAGAAACGCGTGCAACCAGGCGATTGATACCGCGAAGAAGGCTCACAACGACAGGGTGATAAATAAGCTCCTTCGGTGCTCAACTGGTTCGCGCTCCTTCTGGTCAATGGCAAAGGCTGTCAGCAGTAACTTTGCTTCCTCCTCTTTCCCTCCGTTGGTGACAGACAGCGGGACGTTAGTCACGAATCCAAAGGATAAAGCTAATGTGTTCGCGAATTCAAACCTCGATCCTGGACTTTTGGAGCCACAGTCTTCCATGCGGGATGTGAGATTTCGTCCACGCACTATTCAACGCATTCTACGTGAACTGGATTGTAGGAAGGCAACCGGCCCGGACGGAATACCAGCAATAGTCCTTAAGAACTGTGCTCCAGAACTATCGCCGGTTCTTGGCAGACTCTTCCGCTTATCTTATGCACGGAGGACCTTTCCTGCCTGCTGGAAAATCGCTTGAGTTCAGCCAATCCCAAAGACGGGAAAAAAGTGTCTCCCACAAAATTACCGTCCAGTAGCATTACTGTCTATTTTATCTAAGGTAATGGGAAAAGTCACCAATACAGAGTTGGTTAAGTATTTGGAGTGCAACAGACTTCTGAATGATCGTCAATACGGATTCCGTGGCAGGCGGTCCACAGGAGACCTTTTGACCATTACAACCGATATATGGACATCTGCGATTGAACCGCATGGTGAGTCAAGGGCGGTCGCATTGGATATCTCCAAGGCTTTTGACCGTGTCTGGCACGGTGCATTGCTGCGCAAACTTCGTTCATATGGACTGTCCCAACAGCTTTGTGACTGGACGAAGAGCTTCCTTGAAAATCGATGGATTCGGGTTGTTGTGGACGACGAGTGTTCGGATCTGTATCCTGTTAGGTCGGGGTTGCCCCAAGGTTCTATTTTGGCTCCAACCTTGTTTTTGCTTCACATAAATGATTTGTTGGAGACAACGGATAACAAAGTGTTCAGTTTTGCGGATGATAGTACGCTTGTTTCCTCTTTTTCGAATGTTCGGCCGATTAGTGCATCTGCGTCGCATCAGCTGAGATGCAGACAGATTGACTCTTTGAATCAGGATCTAGATAGGGTCCTGCAGTGGGGAAGTGCCAATCTTGTCGGCTTCAATGCAGCGAAGACACAATATACAACATTCACAAAGAAAAGTGGATCATCAGCTCCACAACTGATGATGAATGGCCGGGCCCTCCAGGCGGGGGAAAGCTTTAAATTGCTCGGCGTCACGGTCTGTGGGAATGTATCGTGGCATAAACACGCATCGCCAGGTCAGCCTCAGGAAAACTGAGTTATCTTTTTAGAGCCAAGAAATATTTTACTCCGGCCCAACTTCTTCTCCTATATAAATCCCAAATTAGACCCGCGCTCGAATATTGCTCTCATGTTTGGAGCTCGGCTCCTAAACATACCCTCGACCTACTTGAGAGCGTACAGAGACGAGCGATCCGCCTGATCGGGGACCCGGCGCTGGCGTCGGGACTAGAGTCGCTATCACATCGAAGGCGCGTAGCCGACCTGTCTGTTTTACAGATATTATCACGGATGCTGTTCTTCGGAGATTCTTGGCATTGTTCCACGCAATTCGGTTTATGTGCGCTCCACAAGACAATCCGACAGATCGCACCCGTTTGTGGTTCATCTCCCGACGGCGCGAACATCCCTGTATCAGAACTCGTTCCGTTACAGAGCGGGGAAGCTGTGGAACTCCCTTCCCACGCGAGTGTTCCCGGAGCGTTACAAGCTGCAACTGTTCAAAAAGAACTGCAACAGTTATTTGATGACATCTCGGGGCGCCCACTCGACGCTATAGGTTCACCTCTCCCGAGAGAACTCTAATAAAAAAAAAAAAAAAAAGATCATTTAAAAAGATGAGGAAGAGAGTGGGTGAGAGTACAGAGCCTTGGGGAACACCTGCATTAATTTGATGGGGAAGCTGATTTGATACCATCAAGAACCACTTGGATTGAACGGCCAGAAAGATAATCTCTTATCCATTGGATCAGGGAGTTGTCCGCTCCATATGAATGCAATCTTGATAAAAGGGCTGGATGCCAAACTCTGTCGAAGGCTTTCGAGATATCCAGTGCAACAATCTTGCTCTCACCGAAGTAGTGGATGGAACAGCTCCACTTTTCGGTAAGGCACGCCAACAGATCTCCTGTGGACCGCTTGCTACGAAAGCCATATTGGGGGTCATTGAGAAGGTCATTTGATTCCAGATATTTCGAAAGTTAACGGTTAATCAGTAGTTGCATTACCTTCGAGAGAATAGTAGTTAGTGCTATGGGTCGATAAGAAGAGAGGGATGATTTGTCGCTATTTTTGGGAATTGGCTGAATGTTTGTTGATTTCCATCTATTTAAGAAGCGGCCAGTAGAATAAGACAAATGGAAGAGTTTCCGCAGTGGTTTTAACGAGTGAAGAAGAACATCTCTTCAGGAGAATTGGGGAAATGCTATCCTGATTTGTTTGTGTTTAGCTCCTTGAGTGCGCGGACAACAGTACGCGTTCAGAAGCGAATCTGGCCCATGGTGTACTGCTTATGCTCAAGTTGCGGCGGAACTGATGTGGTTTCAAGCAGCACTGACTTGCCTGCAAAATGTGCAGCAAGTATATCCGCTTTTCAATTGCATTGCTGACTGGTCTGTCATCGACTATTAGCGAAGGAATGGTTGAGGGGACCGAGTTTTGGATGTTCTTCACAAATGTCCAGAGGTTTCTACAACCTGTGGGAGAGTGTAGTATTTTTTGTCTCACTCTCTGGTCATGCATGACCTTGGCGCGTTGAATATACGCATTGCAGTCATTTCTAGCTCTCTTGAATCTTTTCCGTTGTTCTTCAGTATTGTTTCTTTTTTATACAACCAGTAGCTCAACTCTTTAGCCTAAATGGCTTCTCTGCACCCGGAATCGGGCCACATATTTCTCTTGGGTTTGATACTCTGTACTCTGTGTAGATTAAAGGTTGGCATGCCGAGCAGAATCGTATCTGTCATTGTGTCCACTATAAAATCAACATCGTTATTGAGGAAAAATAACGACCAATGTAACTTCCCAAAAAAGCCATTCAGACCTTCCCAGTTGGCTTTCTCATAGAACCATACTCTTCTTTTGGGAGTTTTCTCGTTAGGGTTGCTATTGGTTAGCGCAATATTAGCTGACACGACACAGTGGTCTGAAGTGCCCAAGGGCGAAGAAACTTCAATTGTGTATTTGTTTGCGTGTGAGGTGAGAAACAGGTCCATTGTGTTGGCGGAATGACCATCTATATCTGGTATCCGTATTGGCTCATTGACGACTTGAGTTAAATTATTTGAAGCTGAACAGACTGACCTTCAGATGTGTCCGGAGTGGCTAAGCCACTGAGAGTCGTGCATATTGGAATCACCTGCAATAACGATTTCAGTGTGCGGATATAGACTCACTTAATCAATGCTACTATTTTGTCTTCATCAACCTCGGTGGGCCTTCCTGACCGAGGAGCATCTTTGATCCCAAAAGTACCAGCGCGGAATTTCATGAATATCGTTTGGCACTGACGTTCTTCTCTTTAAGGATAAAGTAAAGTAAAATATAGCGAAAATGCAGTTTGGTCTTCCGTTTTCAACTTGTAAAATCAGTTACAATAGACCGCCGTGAAGAGATAACTACAATATTTGATGTTTCTGGTACTATAAAACCGACAATTTTCTTTGTACACGGTTCCGTTTAGCGTGAAATGCACCTCATCACCCATGATAATTTTTTGCCAAAAATTCTCCCCGGTTTCTGTCATTTTGGCAACGAAATTCGCATTTGCCAAGCAACTTATGCTTGATACATTGAATTCAGACCTCAAGAAGATATATCAGTGAGGATTATCTAACCGAGTAGAATTCAGTGCCTTACAAACTCAGTGCTGTCTCATGTCGTCACAGGCGAGCCCCAAAGTAAATATACTGTCTATGAACGACACTTGCATCGACAAAGCCAAGGAACTATCAATCCTCGGCACTCGAATTAATTCGACTCTTAATTGGAATGACCACATATTTGAAGCTGCGAAAAGTGCAGCGAAATGTATGGGGTTCCTTAAGAGATGCAAAAGATACTTCACTCCATCCAACCTGGCCACTATTTACAAGGCGTATAGTATATTCGTCCAAAAATGGAGTTCAACTCCCATATTTGGTCAGGCGCATCCAAAACTGCACTACAAGTTCTCGATAGAGTGCAAAAACGATCAGTGAAACTTATTTGGGGACTCAGCCGTAAGTTGATCAATTCCGTCGTTAGAACACAGGCGCAACGTATCATGCTTATCTCTTTTCTATAGGTATTACCACGGTCGTTGCTCAACTGCTGAATGTGTTCCGGCCCTTCAGACATCCTCCTGCGATACCCGTCAATCTCTGAATGAGGATCAGTTCACGTTGAAAGTGGACTTCAGGCGCACAAATAAACATAGAGAGTCATTCTTTAGCCGAACCACACGAATGTGGAATGTTCTGCCTGTTGTATCGTGTGTTTCCTGGTCGTTGTGATGTCCAGACATTCAAGACCAATATACATCGACACCTCCTTTCCTTATCCACCTCCTCTCCATCCGCTCGCACTGTGCTCTGACATTTAAAGGTACTTCAAAATCCCCTTTCGGCGCAAGGCTAATAACATTGCCCGGAAAAACAAATTATTATGGGCAATTTAACAAGTCTCGGATAAGGACCGTATACCGGTGGAGAGACTTGCTAAATAAGGCCAAGACCGAATCCCGGCTGTAGTGCCGATGATGATGATGAAAATCCCCTTTTGTGCGCGCGTGTAAAAAACCGAGTTTTTCGACTCACAACAGGTTTGAATCAATTCAATTATGTTTCTCCTCAAATCAATACGAATTAAGAATTGTAAAGTAATTTACCTGGTGTCCAACAACGGAGGACGACGTCGAGATAATGTTGTCGGAGAAGTCTCAGTACTGCCCTGTATGGCAGCGATATTTGAATCGATTCAGACGCTACCTTTTTGGGCATTTGAGGTTTGGCAGTCGTAGCAAATAACAAACATCGTCTATGCAAACGTTTTTAGTGTCTTTTGAAGATGCAGCTTTCATCTTTTTTCTCCATGTACATTGAGTTTTCGCATTTGTGATTTTTTTTTTTAATGTACAGCTTAACAATTTTAGCACGTTTAGATTGGCATATATTGCTTTGTAGCAAACATGTTCTGAACTTGAAAAAAGTGCTCTATGACACCTGTCAGAAAAACAATGTCCCAGTTATAGTGCTGTCCAATGCGCTCGCCTAAGTTGAGTCGCCTCGTAAGCACATCGATATTCACAGAGTGCGAAACAAAATACAAAATCCTTTTATTTCATTCTTCGTTTTGTAAATTTTTTTTTCTGTCCTCTCATACACCGCACTGAGTACAAATATTCGGACGCACGTAAGTGGAAATCCGTTTGTGGATTCTACACAAAACTACTCGCACGAACTAATAAGTGCAGCTGGGTATCTTGTTCTTGTTCAAAATACCCACGACGGAGTACATTATCGAGATCCCAGATAATAATTTCGAGACAAAAGCCCGCATCTTGTCTCGTGGGCAGTTTACTTGACACTTAAGGGTTAAGGCGCCTTTTACCACAAGCTAGCTCAACAGTGGGTACATTCTAATGCTCTACCGCACAGTGTCGGATAAAGGAATATAACACTATCCGAAGAGGTATCCAAAGGGAACGCACAGAGAAGAAAAATATAATAATATCTACAAAAAATAAGAAAGACAACACGAAGAAGAAATAGGTAGTGGAAAGTTGTATCTACAATTAAGCAATAATATCAACAGCCGCCCACTTCACGAAAGCAGAGGGTACGTGAAATAAGGTGACCAAATTAGCGCCGTGTTCCATCTAATGCAGAACCTTTCAAAGCAACTAAAGAGTTAACTGAAAACAAGCCCCGAAAGCTCTGCAGAAATTCTATTAAACTACATTATGTTCATGAGAACTTTTAGATATGTTCATTGGTAAATTATGCAAGTTATCGTTAGTGATTCATCAGCTGAAAAGTCGAATGCTCTTGTACTCACCTTACTGTAAATGTAATTCCATATCTGCTCCATATCATTCCAATCTGTCACTATTCCATGCTCCATTGGATAACGTATGCTCAGCAGTCCTCGGTGTTCTTCGGCTTTAGGTCCAAAGAAGATATCACCTTCCAAAGCGCCAGCCATGACTCTCACATGTTTCGGTCGACCAACACTGAAAGCAAACATATTTCGAATCACAAAAATCCACTGTACTTATATAAATTACTTACTAATTTGGAAATATACATTTCGGAATATGTTCACCGGCGAAACCTGCCTTAATAACCCCAGAACCCTGGAAATACTCAATCAAATTAGTTTTACATTTGCGGCGTTTTACTCACGTTTTTCAATTGTTTTAATTTATATTTTATTATTAATTTATTGTTTTTTTAAATCGTTATTCAAAATGAAGACCACACCGATTCCTCAAGTGAATATGCTATTAGTGTCAAAGAGTTCGCGTGAACAACGTCGGGCTGTTTTAGGCTTTGCACCAAAAATTGGGCTGACCGTAGTTGATTATGGTCGGGATGAAGAAATCGATGCGTTTTACATTGCCTGCCAGAACCAAAGGGATTACTACCGGGATCCGTATAAGAAAGTTCGTCCCGTAGCGATGTTCTCGGACGAAGGATCAAAGAAGGATTACAATACCTCTATACTGTCACTACCAATGACGTGCAAGCTCGAAAACAAGCCCATTGTTTATCCTGTCCTAAGAGATCAGTCGCCTTACATGAGTAAGATCGACTTGACTGGAACTTTCAACAAAGCAGCTTGCCATAAATATCACCACTAACTCAGTCATCTTTCAAACATTTTCAAATTCCATGTTTTCATTTAAATTCTCTTCACATTATACCGCAGAATGGTCGAGATTGAGTCATCTTAGTTGCCGTTGAGGCTCACGGTGATGTCACATACTTTTGGCTTTTTTAGTTAACGTTATTAGATTGTGTGGCACAAGTGTTTATTGTAATTAAAATCGTTTTACTAACTTACATTGTCAATAACAACGGGTTGGTTAACAACGACATCGTAAGGCTCCATGGATTTGATTAAATTTTTACTAACTTTCACAGCAAATACCCCAAATCGGATCCTAAGAAACTTTGTTGAAGAAAAAAACCACTTGACAGAAACGACAATTTGGCAGATACGATATGACAGCCAAACAGTATTGTACGTCAGTGCTGCCGTGCTGATGACTTTCAAATTCAGAACTACCTTTTAATTTGCCTGCCATATGGACTTCATCTTAAAATAATAGTACAAAACAGCTGCAGAGAGAAGAAAAATCAAGATGCATAAGATAAAATAAAACAATACAACATCTTCGGGTGACAAACTTTTGTCCAGATCGAAATCGAACAAGAAGATGATTGAATGAAAATCAAAAAAAACTGAGACTAACCCAGAGACGGCGCCTGTAATGAAAAATGTTTGGTTTTTAGGAAGTATTAACGGTTAAACGATATGTGTACGAAAATTTCATTACAATCGGACCGTAACATATCGAGTTACAGTAATTTAAGCCAAACATTTTCCATTACAGGCACCATCTCTGAGTTAGTTTTAGGAAGAATTGAACGATATGTTAAGATGTGATGCAGTGTACATTTTGATTACAATTAAATTCATGTTGCCCGGAAGTGTAGCCCATACAACATTTTTGTGTTATAATATTACGAACTTACGAAGGTAATTGCTGGATATATAAGCTCTATTCACCACAGCTGACAAGTATTGGTGAATTTTTGTTTTTGCTTTTATTGTATGAAACGGCCCATAAAAAGGATTTTGAGGTGCTTTAAATGTCAGTATCGGTGGTAGAATAGTAGAGGATAAGAAAGGAAGTATAATGAGTAGAAATTTTACTGTTTGCCTTCGATACACACTAAAATACTGCATTTTGATATCTAGTTCGAACTTGTAGGCTTTTATTAATAAAGTATACTTTGGTTCCGAGCCACAGTGTCCGTATGGACTCAAACTTGTCCATAAATTTCGCTCGCTTTAGGCCACTATACTAGTACTACTAGCTTTCCATATTTAACAACAGCCATGCACTAGACATATCGGTAGTTTGGTTACTAATATATCAGTAGCGTTCCTATTGTGCCGATTGCTGTAATTTGAACGTTATATATGTATATCGAGGACTATTAAGATGTAAAAAAGGCATCGCCCGTCGCTTATAAGGATTCAGGAAATTCAATTAAAAACGACTGTGATAACACATGGAGAAAAAACATAGACAGAATCCAGTTTTTTTTTTTTTTTTTTTTTTTTTTTTTTATTAGACTTTCCTCGGGAGAGGCGAACCTATAGCGCCGTCACGGCGCCCCGAGATACCACAAATAACTGTTGCAGTTCTTTTTGAACAGTTGCAGGTTGTAACGCTCCGGGAACACTCGCGTGGGAAGGGAGTTCCACAGCTTTCCTCGCTCCGTAACGGAACGAGTTCTGATGCAGGGATGTTCGCGGCGTCGGGAGATGAACCACAACCTGGTGCGATCTGTCGGATTGTCTTGTGGAGCGCATATAAACCGAATTGCGTGGAACAATACCACGAATCTCCGAAGAACAGACAGAGTCGGCTAGGCGCCTTCGATATGATAGCGACTGTAGTCCCGACGTCAGCGCCGAGTCTCCGATCAGGCGGATCGCTCGTCTCTGTATACCCTCAAATATGTCGAGGGTATGTTTAGGAGCCGAGCTCCAAACATGAGAGCAATATTCGATCGCGGGTCTAATTTGGGATTTATATAGGAGAAGAAGTTGGGCCGGAGTAAAATATTTCTTGGCCCTAAAAAGATAGCTCAGCTTTCCTGAGGCTGACCTGGCGATGCGTGTTTATGCCACAATACATTCCCACAGACCGTGGCGCCAAGCAATTTAAAGCTTTCCCCCGCCTGGAGGGCCCGGCCATTCATCATCAGTTGTGGAGCTGATGATCCACTTTTCTTTGTGAATGTTGTATATTGTGTCTTCGCTGCATTGAAGCCGACAAGATTGGCACTTCCCCACTGCAGGACCCTATCTAGATCCTGATTCAAAGAGTCAATCTGTCTGCATCTCAGCTGATGCGACGCAGATGCACTATTCGGCCGAACACTCGAAAAGGAGGAAACAAGCGTACCATCATCCGCAAAACTGAACACTTTGTAATCCGTTGTCTCCAACAAATCATTTATGTGAAGCAAAACCAAGGATGGAGCCAAAATAGAACCTTGGGGCAACCTCGAATTAACAGGATACAGATCCGAACACTCGCCGTCCACAGCAACCCGGATCCATCGATTTTCAAGGAAGCTCTTCGTCCAGTCACAAAGCTGTTGGGACAGTCCATATGAACGAAGTTTGCTCAGCAATGCACCGTGCCAGACGCGGTCAAAAGCCTTGGAGATATCCAATGCGACCACCCTTGACTCACCATGCCGCTCAATCGCAGATGTCCATATATCGGTTGTAATGGTCAAAAGTTCTCCCGTGGAAAGCCTGCCACGGAATTCGTATTGACGATCATTCAGAAGTCCGTTGCACTTCAAATACTTAACTAACTCAGTATTGATGACTTTTTCAATTACCTTAGATAAAATAGACAGTAATACTATCGGACGGTAATTTTGTGGGAGACACTTTTTTCCCGTCTTTGGGATTGGCTGAACTCGAGCGATTTTCCAGCAGGTAGGAAATGTCCTCCATGCATAAGATAAGCGGAAGAGTCTGCCAAGAACCGGCGATAGTTCTGGAGCACAGTTCTTAAGGACTATTGCTGGTATACCGTCCGGGCCGGTTGCCTTCCTACAATCCAGTTCACGTAGAATGCGTTGAATAGCGCGCGGATGAAATCTCACATCCCGCATGGAAGACCGTACCGACGAGATCACAGGTGGCTCTAAAAGGCCGGGATCGAGGTTTGAATTCGCGGAAAATAAATTCACGAACACATTAGCTTTATCCTTTGAATTCGTGACTAACGTCCCGCTGTCTGTCACCAACGGAGGGAAAGAGGAGGATGCGAAGTTACCGCTGACAGCTTTTGCCATTGGCCAGCAGGAGCGCGAACCATTTGGACACAGAAGGAGGTTATTGATTGTTGTGAGCTTTCTTCGCGGTATCAATCGCCTGGTTGCACGCGTTTCTGATTCTAACAAAATTCGTTCTGTTAACATCGGTGGGATTGTAGCGCCATTGCTTAAAAGCTCTATTTTTTGCCCCTGTAATCAGCTCGCATTTTTTATCAAACCAAGGTTTATCAGACGAACTTCGTTTGATGGAATGCGGAAGCGTTAACAGAGTTTCCGAAGCACACCTCGGACCATGGAAAGGATGCGAAGAAATATCGCAAATCGTCCCAGTTAGCAGCCCCATACTTTCACACATGGCGAAGCTGCCTAGGCCGGTTATTCGCTTGATATGCAAGTGCTTGCGCGACAGATACCAAACAGTGATCTGAGTTTCCCAATGGCGCAGAAACCTCTACGGTATAAATACTCGGTTCGGATGTCAAAAACAGATCCAGGGTGTTCGCATAATCACCTCGGGGATCCGGCACTCGCGTTGGCTCCCCCACGAGTTGAGTCAAGTTGTGGCTTACAGCAAACATCTCGCCAGCCTTCCAGCCTTTTCGGTTCTGTTAGAATGTAACAACCAGCCGGAATTGTGCACATTAAAATCGCCAAGGACAACAATTTCCGAAGCTGGGTGGTTGGTCTGTATCCAGTCGACGGTATGTGAAAGATGTTCGAAAAATGTCGCCGGTCAATCGTCATTCGGGGAGCGGTAAAGACAACAAAGAAATTTAACAGAATTCCTCAGCACGACCCACAACCGTATGATGTCCATATTATTGGGTTCCAACGCCTGCATCTTCTGGCAAGCCAGATTGGACTGCGCGAAGACGCAGACTCCGCCCTTAAAACGGAATCTCGAATGTAAGTCCTGAGTATCCTGAGCAACGAAGATATGTCGAATCAGTTGACGAATCTACCTGGGTCTCAGTTAGGGCAAGGATATCAGGTTTTGTTGTTTGCAAATATTGGTGGGCGGCGTTTACATTCGTATTGGTGAAACTGATGCGCCTGATGTTACAAAATGCCGTCACCAGTCGAGCGTGTGCAGAGCCTCGAGAGCGAGCCCGGTTATGCCATTACGAACCTCTTAAAGTTCCATTATTTATCATGATATCTGCATGATGTTCCCCCTGACATAGTCCCCCCCGGAGATCCGAATGGGAGACTAGTTTACCTCCGGAATTCTTTATATCAGAAGGTACCATCATGACTTATCTCCGTGTCAGTCCGGGCCATCAGCCACACATCCGCAACATCGTCGAAGATTTCTCTCGGCGATATCGTGGAATGTACAGCGTGACGGGGTGGTATCTCACCTTGGGACCGACTACCACCTAACCAACCTTTTTTGGATTGATTGTTGTTTTCTATTAACTAATTTAGTGTGGTTTGGATCTTCATTAAATCATCGTGATCTGGGGTTCCATACACCCATTTCAAAGCTAAACCCATAAAATTCAAGGACCTACGCCTCCTGTGGTAATGCTGCCCTGTCAGTTGCATGTGTAGGGTTTCTATCAGGTGTATCAGAACGTTTTGCTTTCCTGACTTCTTCGTAATGTTTCTCGTTACTTGTTGGTATGGATACATTATTCGTGTTAGATTGAATGGGTGGATTAGTATTCCCGTGTCCTCATATAGGTTGGCGTCCGGTATCTTGGTCGAAATACTTCTTCCCTTCTAGCGGTATGATTGGTATTTCCGCGTTAATTATCGTCATTGTGGTTAACACGAATATGGTCCTTATGAATTCTTGCCCCATCTTTGGTGTTCACTATCGTTTTCTCCTTCACTATGAACTTTAGATAGCGAGTCGTCTCTTTCCCTCGTCGGTTCTTCTTAACGTAAATTATTTCACCGGGTTCGTAACTTTTATTCTGAAATTCCAATTGTTTCCTCTACGTATCTTCTAACTTATTGCTAATGTCAATCCTTGCTATGCCGAAAAATATTTCGATAGGTTTGGGCTGTGTTACCGAATGAATCGTATTATTATACTGGAAGACCGCGTTAAATATTTCTTCTGATATCGTGCTGCTCCTCCCGAGGACTACACCCCGACTGATTTCCAGAAGTATGGAGTGTACTCGTTATATATTTGAATTTGTTCTTGAATGCTCGACTGGCGTGAGTATATGTGTCACTCCCCTTTGTTTAAACATGTACTCTGTACGTGTGGCTTTGACAATGTTCGCATTATCTGTTCGGATTGCTTTTGCGAATGGGAATACCTGCGATATTATTTCGTCTATCGTTAGCCTGGTTCCTATTTCATCCGGGATGCATCGTAAATCTAGATACTACTACGTATCTACTACGGTATGCACTTTTTCTTTTCCACTGCGAATACATCTATTTGGATGTGTTTACCTACCTCTGTGTGTACAGGTACGGGGCTTAACACTAGTTTAGCTGGACGTCTATCGTATATGTAGAATAAGCAGGTTTCGCTTGTTTTACCTCCCTTTTGCACATCGTCCTCATGTTTGGCCAGTAGTAAGTTTTCAATAGTTCCAGTATATTATTCCTGTAATTCTGGTGTACTGTACACTGTGTTTCTTTAATCAGGCGTAGCTGTCGACAACTAAATTTGGAGTATGCATTATTTTGCTGTAATCTAGATTGTCTTCAAAAATTTTTCTTAGGTCGTGCAGGGTAACTTCGTCGCAATGTATAGCGCTCACGTGATCGGGACTAAAAAATGTCCTTAACATTTCTATGTTGCCGTCCAAACTGCCTTCTATAGTCTTTAAATATCAACTTGGTGTCTATGCCGTTTTCCTCGCAGGATTCGAAGAATATTTGGTTCACTGGTTTGGTTATACTCTTGATTTTGTATGTCGGCGACCTTTCGAACGAATGAACTTACGAGGAGGAAGAATTGTTCAATTGTTGCCTACTAAGTGCGTGCGGCACGATGTGTTCTTTTCCCGGTTTGTATACTATCTTGGCTCCATATTCTTCTATGATATATTTCCAGCGTTTTATTTTCGTGTTTGTATTTTTATCCGATATGGCTAATGACTGATGGTCTGTATAGATTGCCGAATCCGAGACTCGTTGTATGTAAAGTCTTAATTTGTTTAATACAAAGATAATTACCAATAGTTCTTTTCCGTTAAGGGAATAACTTTGTTCTGTTTTGCCTAAAGCTCTAGATATAAATTTTTCCTTGCGACAATACAGCGCCAATTGCTACGGTGGAAGCGTCTGTTATCAACTCATAGGGTTTGGAGTAATCTGGCTGCTCTCTCTCTCTCCCTCCGTTGGTATATTTTTTTTAACTCCTCCAAGAAAATTCCTGAGTATTCCAGTTCTCGGGGAAAATAAATCCTGGTGGTATAGACATCGCTGAGAAATTAATAGTCCTCAGAAACTGTGCTCTAGAATTTTGGTTCCGACATTGTTTGCCTTCACATTAATGATGTGTTATAATCAATGGGGAACAAAATATTCAGATTTGCGGATGATAGTACACTTGATCGGCCGATTAATGCATCAACATCGCACCAGGTGAGATATAACCAGATCGACTCTCTGAGTCAGGATCTGGATAAAATTATACAGTGGGAAAGGCCATATCGTCGACTTCAAGGCAACCAAAACGCAATATTTAACATTCACAAGGAAAAATGCATCATCGGTTCCACAGCTGATGAATAATAGCCAGGCCCTTGAATCTGATCGAGGACACAGCGCTGACATTGGGATTGCAGTCACAGTCGCTATTACATTGAAAGCACGTAGCAGATCTTTGTCTGTTTTACAGATATTATCACGGGGACCGTTCCTCGGAGATTCGTGGTATTATTCCATGAAATTCGGTTTATTTGCGCTCCACAAGACAAATTTGCGGTTCATCTGTGGGGGTTCTCTATATAACATGGAGAACCAACCCACAATTCCAACCAATTTTGACCGCTAATAGCGCGTCACCTTAACCCAACTCCCCCATTCAAAACTTGCAAAGAATACACTTCCCAATCCGCAACAGCACCCATTCCCAAATCTGCAATAGCATACATTTCCAAACTTGCAAGAATTCATCTCCCAATCTGCAATAGCATATATTTCCCAATCTGTAATAGAATGCATTTTTAAAACTTACGACAGAATATACCCCAAATCCTGCAACAGATTACATTTTAAATCATCTGCCTCATCTACACCAAACCGCATCTAGTTTTCCCCGAAGACCATTCCGGCTCACTTCCTACTTAAACTATTTTGCCCGCTTGCAACCAACCGGCATTTACTCTTCCCAAAAAACCATTTCAGTTCCCATTCTACTTAAACCATTCCCTCGCTTGCACCCAAGCAGCATTTAGTTTCCCCAAAAACCATTCCGGCTCCCATCCTACCTGAACCAATTGAAACAATACCAATTCTCCTTACCGGTAAGTCACTAACACGATGCGTTGCACTTCCACGAAACAACAATCGCCACGATCAAGGCCCATTTTCCTTTGTCTAACCGACAACCCATGCCCATACTTGGTCATGCCCCCGAAACCGATTTCTCAGTACACACAGCAACAGAGGAATCTAACTCAGCCTGTACGGCAGGAATTCCCTGGAACAAATTTCTTATGTACGTATAGCAACCCTTCTTCATGTTCCTGGTAAGTGGCAGTGCCTGCCCATTTTTAACCAGTCGAGAAATAGCCATCAACGCGCACGCACGCGGAGTCGAAAATCACCCCTCGTGTACACACACGAACAAAAGTCAAGTTCATTTCCCCGTGGGGTTTATACATGTCGAAGCGCATCCAGTCCGTCGGTTGTCGTTAAAATTGTACTTTCGATTTGCTGCCACAGCCGTTCATACAATTGTCAATTCGGTTTCCTTGCCCTTCCGGCCCGAATGATCGTGCGAATGTGACCCCGTTCAGGTATGATCCGGTCATGTTGTCGTCTTGTATATTTCTGATGACATACTCGAGCACAAGGCTAAAAAGACACGGTGATGGACCGTCTCCCTGTTTTAGTCCGTCCCGGATTTCAAATGGTTCTGAGACGTGGATTTCTATTCTAACTCGCCCTTTGTTTTCGTTCACGCAAATTTGAATGAGGGTGGCATATCTTTTCGGGATTCCCAGCTCAACTACAATATAGTAGAGTCTTTGTCTTGCGACTGAGTCGTAGGCTTTTTTGAAGTCAACGAACAGTTGGTGAACCGTCTCTCCGTATTCCCACTTCTTTTCCAGCAGTTGCCTTATTGTGAACATTTGGCCGCTTGTTGACCGGTTCCTACGGAATCCGCATTGGTAGTCTCCCAGTATTTCTTCTGCGTACGGTGTGATTCTCGCCAGAATGACTTTGTTAGTATTTTGTATGTGGTTGGGAGCAATGATATTCCTCTGTAGTTTCCGCAGTCGGATCTGTCGCCTTTTTTGAAAATGGGGACGACTATTGAGGTTTTTCATTCTTCCGGCGTGACTTCCTTATCCCATATTGTTTGGATGAGCTGGTGGATCTGTGGGGTTAGAGTAGAGTGCCGAACACGGAGCCCTTTTTTCTTTTATCCCCAACGAATACTGAAGTTAGCCTCTCTCCAATGATTAAGAAAATAATAAAAGACGCTGAAGATTTGGTTCAACAGTTTTGTGGCGGTTCCGCCAAACCCCACGGTACGCTTTCCTTAAAAACCCCCATAACACCCATCTTTCCATATAATTTCGCCAATGCAATCGCATTAGGCACCTGAAAATGCTACACGCACTAATTGGAGCAAAGCTATAGTCGTAATGCTTCTGCAAGAGAATTCTTACCTTTTCAAGCATTCCTTCGCTTACAAATCCCCTGTAAGAGCTCTTACTTTCCTTATCATAAATTATCCTGAAAAGAAAAACCCCGGTTCACATATCATGTAACCATTCCAGCCAGAGATAATTATCATGGCGTCGCCTATTCCCACCTTCACTCATGTATACGATAAATTTCTTTATGCATACATTGGCTGGCGACGTTTTTCTCCCAGCAATAAAATTCCCTGACTCGCACAATGTGCAACCCAAAGCAAATACGCATTCCGCGTCCCTTGGCATCAATTGAAATCCAAGCATAAACAATGCAAATAGGTATTCAATACGTACCCTTACTAGCGATGCCATAAACACCATTTCCCAGTAACCTAGCTAAAACTAATTAGCACATTTCCACATCGCATCGTGATCTCTTTGTTTAGCTGCTACGCACATGCATCCGACGATTTCGGTTTTATTTGCTTTCCCGAAATCGTATCCTAGGAATGCACTTTACGTCTTTCTTTGTTCTAGGCACACATACCACCATGATCACGATGAGCGAGTGAGCTCTGAACGAGCAAGATATCGTTGAGTCGTAATTCAACCACCAAGGCGGTCGGGTCGCCTGCCATCCACCGTGCCGGCGCCGGTACGGTGGGTTATCTATGAGTCCTTTTCCATCTGCCGACGACACCAGGGATTAAATAAACTGGATGCGAACTTTTCTGTTAATAATTGATTAAACCGATTGTCAAGTGTAAATTAATGAGTCCGGTGTTCTATCTTAAAGTGAAATAAAATAAAAAAATTAATTAAGAACCGCGTGTGTTTTACTTCTTTTTCTGTTGTGTACGCTGCGTTGTCGATTTCTGTTGGTGCTTTGCCTTTTTTGTGTCCGGCGGAACGACGATGGAACTTATATATGATGGCGGAGGAAGTTAACCGTGCCAATGTTGCTATACTTCCTCCCCACAGTTTTCTTTATTGATTTGATTGCCTTAAAATTGTATTGCTTTATTTCGTTGGTAATTTAAACGTTTACAATTAGAAATTGTTTGGGCTTTTATTCATTGATAGATTCAAACAATCACAACTGGAAATTACTTAGAAATTGTTCTGATTTGTATTCATTGATAGATTTAAACGTTCACAAATAGAAATTATTCCGAAAGACCGGAGAATTAATGCACCGATAATTAGGATGTATAAACGAGATTGGGGTTGCACTCGACCACGTTCCTCTTGATTAGAATTTCCACTCTGACACGTAATGACCTGGACGAGTGTGCGCGATTCGATAGTTAAATTTTGACTCCTTGTTGCACTGCTCGATGCAGAGCCAACCCATGATTGAGGTGGTTTTCCACTGGCGTGGTGAAAAGGGGATGACATTTTTCTTTCGCCCGGCAACCAATGAAAAATCAGTTTATGGTCTCGTTGGAAAGATACCCATGGTTGGTCGTACACACAATTTGTTTACCCATACATTGGAATGCCGGATAAACGAAATTGCATCGGGGTTGGATGCGAGGAAACGAATCTGACCAGGGCAGCTGTGCAAACAAATGTTAGTTCTATAGAGACCAAAAGTGTTTGCTATGTTTACGATAGGAATTATTGCCAGGCGGACCGAAATGGATTCTTCTGTTTGTATATTGTGTACACAGAAGAACTCCGTTTCTGGTGGCTAGCGTGAAAACAGTAGTTGTTGGTTGATTAGACAAACGAATCGTGAGACGAGACGATTGCGATGATTGTTCCTAGATAAGACAACGGATCATGCAATTAATCATGCAGCTGTGCAAGCAAGCAACTTGCCATGGCTTTGCCGATGGACCAACGGTTGGTTGGGCATATGTACACAGGAGAAGTACTGTGTACAAGATAGACGAAAATTGTCAGTAGGGAGGTTCAAAATGGTTCGAAATGGTTCACAAAGAATGTGAACCGAAATGGTTTCCAAGGGAGCTTGATACTGCTCGATTGCAGGTGAGAGAAATGGTTTGTGATGTATTCTGTTGCAGGTTTGGAATGGGGAGTTGAATTAAGGAAGTGGGTGGTTTTTCGAGCGGTTCCCTCTCCACCATGCTTCACAAGCTCTGCCGGTATACAGTCGACTCCGGGAGCCTTGTTGTTTTTCAATCAATTTATTGCGACTACAACTTCGTTGAACGAGGGCTCTGGGATCTGAGGCTCAGCTGTATGTACGTCTGGTGGGTTTATTTGTGCGATGGGTGCGCACATAAAGCAGGTTTTCAAAGTACTGCTTTCATCTTGTCACGATATTATTTGTTCCTGTGACCAGACAGCCGTTTGCGTCTCGAACTATTGTGGCTCTCCCTCGGTAGCCATTTTAAATTGGATTTATGTCGGATAACATACCTCTGATATTCTTTGCTCTGGCATTTTCTAGAATTTTTCGATCCGAGTCTTCTCCGATTCGCGTTTTTTGCGTTTGAAAAGTCTCATTGTCTCTTTTCAAATTGTCGCGTATCTTTCTGCGTTGACTTCATCATATGTTTATAAATGGATCTCTCTGAGATGTTTACGTTCTTCGATCTTTGCCCTGCACTCACCGTCAAACCAAGGTTTGGACTTAATTGTTTTCTTAAATCCTAATACCTTTTGGGCTGTTTGTTTGATTGTGTCTCTGACCGATGTCCATTTAGTGTCCACATTATTAGCTTGCTCTTCCTCACTGCTTCCATTCTCTAGAATGTTAAATCTATTCGTTAGTTCGTCTTGATATTCAGCCCTTTTGTGCAGGTCTACGTAAGGGATTTTGAGAGTATCAATTTGAGGACAGAGAAATCCATTATTATTTTTTCTAGGTAGCTGTAATGATTTATAGCTCGTAAACTATGGATCTCTCCTAACCATTTCAAAGAGCCTATCGATTTATTTTACTTGGTAGCTGGGAACTGGGACCCAACCTATGGCTTTGATAAAAGCATAGATACAAATTAGGGGGCTAAAATTGTGAATGGTGTTTATGGTCTTGGTACAGCTATGCACAATTTTGATTTGATTGATTCCGTTCCGTTTTTTGTTTTACGATGTTAAAAATGCATCTCGGTAGGTCCATCGTCGAAAATGTCGATAAAGTCATGAAAATGATAGAAGGCACATTAGCTATCGAAGCATCGCCAAAGACCTAAAGATCGACCACAAGACAGGTTTAAGCCATCTGTGTAAAGCTAGATTCAAAAAGAGGCTTGATGTTTAGGTACCACACGGATTGACGCAAAAAATTTGATAGGCCGAATTTCTATCTGCGAAGCCTTGAACAAACGGAACGACACCGACTTATTTTTTAAACCGGTGATAACTGGGGATGAGAAATGGATCACATCTGATAATATTGTGCGAAAGCGATCGGGGTTTTAAAGCGCGGTTTTAACGGTGTCCAAACCAGAACTAACGGCCAGTTAGATTTTGTCGTGGATTTGATAAAAATAGAAAAGAATCGTCTACTATAAGCTACCTTTATATGGCCAAATACTAAATTCTGACTTCGACTGTCAACAATTGGGCTGTTTAAAGCTATTGGTCAAAAACAGCCAGAATTTACCAAAAGTAGAGGTGGTGTGGTTCATCAAGACAATGTCAAGTTACAACACTGAAATGACTAAGGCTGTTTCGGTTTCAGTTACTCTACCCCGGTGTCCCCAAGCACATTATAAAAACGTAAAATTGTCCCGTTTTTGGATAATTGTAAATAGCGACAGTAAATCGACGCGAAAAATTGTGTATTACTTTCAAATCTTGGCGACAATCTCATTGCACAGGAGTGCAATGTCGGTCCACAGTAGGTGTGTGGAGTACTGCAGCAGTAGCATTACCCCACGGCACACGACACTGCTTTGTTTACCCTTTTAATTGAAGAATGTAATAACGAAGTTTTGCTTTTGGTAGAGTACAAATATTCGGCAATAAAAGCGCACATTTAGTGCTAATTTACAAACGAAATACTCGTTTATAAATGATTGGGCCGCTATCTCGAGTACTTCAAGGTTATTGTTTTTAAGAAATCTGACACACGAACGTTTAAGATTTTAGACGTAGACAGCAAGTGTACTGTTTTTTCGAAAAAAAAAGTTAGAACTCATTTGTTGGACAAATTTAACAAAAGTATATTCAAAAAGTGGCTCCTCGATAGTATAGTGGTATACCCGCCTGTCACGCGGGAGACCGGGGTTCGATTCCCCGCCGGGGAGCCTCTAGCGCAAGACTAATGACATTGCCTGGAAAAAACAAGTCATTATGGAAAATTTAACAAGCCTCAGGACTTGCTAAATAAGGCCAAGACCGGCTCCCGGTTGTAGTGCCGATGATGATGATGATATTCCAAAAGTGTTAAATAAATGGACACGCCTTAAGAATACTGTCATTAGTACTGCCAACTCCATCTTAGGCAGTAGTCGTAGAGATCGGAGGGACTGGTTTGATGATGAGTGCAAACTAGCTACTGAACCTAAGAATGCTGCATACCAGACAATGAAGCAGTCTCATAGGACGTGGGTGCGCGAAGAGAAATATAAAGAGCCCAGGAGACCTGAAAAAAGGCTTCATAGACAAAAGAAAAGTGCCTGGGAGAAAAACCTTGTCTGTGAAATAGAGAAAAGTAAAGAGCGAGTTCCGCACCAGGTGCGGAAGTTCTGCCAAATATTCCGCAGTATGACGCGGTACACACCACGCTCCACGCAAGGATAAAGAGGGTAATCTGATCACCGATCCTGAAGGCATTCTGGAGCGATGGGAAGTGCACTTCAATGAATTGCTAAATGGTCAGCTCACAGAAGAATTGGAGGCTCCACCAATGCAAGATCAAGACCAAATGCTGCCGCCACCAAGCATTGAGGAAACAGTAAAAGCCATTAGACAGCTCCAATCAAATAAAGCCCCCGAGCTGATGGCATACCAGCTGAGCTGATCAAACAAGAAAGGACAGCGTCACATTACGCAATTCATGAGATCGTGGTGCACGTATGGGAGATACCGGAAGATTGGCGTCGTGGTATAATTTGCCCCATACATAAGAAGCGAGCAACTATGGAGGTATAACATTGCTATAAGATACTCTCCACTATCCTACAAGATCGGATAGCCCCATACGATAAAGCCATCATTGGTCAATATCAGTGTGGCTTCATCCCAGGCAAATCAGCAATTGATCAGCTATTCACCCTTAGGCAGGCGATGGAAAAATGTCAGGAATTTAAGATTCCATTATATCATCTATTTATAGACTTTAAGGCTGCCTAGGACAGCATAGCCAGGGGTATAACTATATAATGCCATGAGAGAATTCGGCATTCCAAACAATTTGATACGACTTTGTAGGTTGACCATGACCAACGTAACTAGTCAAGTAAAAATCGGGATTGCTGTCCAAACCAATAAACATCTTTAATGGACTCCGACAAGGGGGCGGTCTGGCCTGCCTCCTCTTCAACCTGGCGTTGGAGAAAGCAATCCGTGACTCTGACGTTATAACTAGAGGGACTATTATCACCAAGTCCAGCCAGATTCTTGCCTACGCAGATGACATCGACATCATCGGTAGAACCGAATCGGCTGTACAGGAATCCTTCACCCAGATCGACCTATAAGAAGCTATTAGGTGATGATTTTTTACTTTTTAACAATCCTTGATGTATGTTATATAAAGAACCTTCGCATACCAACGATTTATACAATAGGCAATCTACTGTGACGCATATGACAATCAGCTGGACATCCGGCTGGTCTCCAAAACAAAGTACTGGAAAACTGGAGACTATGAGCAAAAAAACGATATGTCGCCAGTGAGAGAAGCGTCACCGGGAGGTGGTTGCCATAAGCGGAAAAATAAAGTTTTAAATAGAAAATTAATTTCACGGCTTATTTTATGTGAATAATTAATCCAGCGAACCCTAAGCTCGCTACACTACTAACAACTTAGTGACCAACCCGCAATTGTTAACAGTGGACGTGGGTATACTTTCAACACCCCCGGTTTAAGAAGTACACCCGAATCTTCTCACAGGCAAAATAAAGATGTATTAGAAACTGAAAACAACAGGATTCGAAGCTTGCCAGTAGAGTAAAACCTCCCATCGGTTTTTTGCCCATGTGATCAATACTTTCGAATGATTTTTTTATCATTTAACTCCTTTAAGGTCAAATGTTCAACTCATCATCAATTTAACTAATTTAAGTTAAGATATCACGAGTTTCATTTCCAGGTATAGTATATATCTTTAAACTGGCTACACTTTTTTCAGGTACAACCGATTTGACAGGTGATCATTTATTTTCGGCGGGACAAAAACTGGGACTGCACATTAATGAGGGAAAACTAAGTTCATGGTGGCAACTTCTGCAAAGAGAAGACCTAACGTTGGTAAAGCTATCAGGGTGATGGAGCACGAATTTGAAGTAGTGCAATCCTTTAACTACCTTGGGTCAATAGTATCAGCCGTTAACAATATGGAAGAAGAAATACGCGAACGACTAATCAAATCCAACAAAGCCTACTATGGTCTATCAAGGCTCTTTAAATCCCGAAATTTATCCAGAACATCCAAGCTACTACTGTACAAGACCATGGTCTTACCAGTACTCATGTATGGATCCGAAACCTGGGTGCTCAATAAAAGGCACTCTGAACTCTGAGCCGCGTTCGAGAGGAAGGTCTTAAGGAGAATTGTTGGCTCCGTATGTGAGAGAGGACGATTCCGGAGACTCTACAACCATGAGATGTACGCAATCTACCTTGAAGCTAATGTTGTAAGAAAAATCAAGCTCGGTAGACTCCGGTGAGCGGAACACCTAGCTCGAATGAGCGAAGAGGCACTCTGAACTCTTAGCCGCGTTCGAGAGGAAGGTCTTAAGGAGAATTGTTGGCCCCGTATGTGAGGGAGGACAATTCCGGAGACGCTACAACCATGAGATATACGCAATCTACCTTGAAGCTAATGTTGTAAGAAAAATCAAGCTCGGTAGACTCCGGTGGGCGGGACACTTAGCTCGAATGAGCGAAGAGGGAAGACCTTTGTGGCAGGGTATATGGACGGATACAGCGCGAGTTAACGATTCACACAAACCCCAAGATAAGGAAATATCTACACTTGCAGATAACCATGGGAACATAGCGATAAGCCGCACAAGAACGAACCATGGGAACATCAAAGATAAGCCGCACACACACGAACCATGAGAACATCAAAGATAAGCCGCAGAAGCAACCGTGGGAGTATCGAGATGTGTCGAACTTAGACTTAGGTATAAATATGAATGAAATTCAGTTAACAGGGCAGTTTATAATCTAGGATAGATAGGTAAAGTTATATTATCCAATAAAGGACTATAAGTCTTTGGAAAATAACCTTGTTTTACTATCCAGTAAATTAACCAAAATATTAACTGGCGTCCTGCCAGGAGGTTAACAAATCAACACATCTTCTTAAATTAAAGGCACATACGAATGCAGAAATAGGGAGACGATAACCGATAACCTCCAGTGAGCGGACCAACCCACGGACATAAATTAGTATAGCTGATCCAGTTCCGGACAACAGGAAACAAGTTAACGTATTAACTCACACATAATATCTGCATGGCAGATTAAAGTAAATGAAGTTCAAGAAAGTGAAGAGAAGACTACCCCCGCTATCCCGTATTGACGACAATTCGTCCGACGAAGAATCAACTGAAGATTTGAACCAACAATCAACCAGCACCATGGCAAACAACAATAATATAGCAAAAATGGAAGCAGAGATCACCTTTATGAAACAAGGTTTCATCGCAATGCAGCAACAAATGCAAGGCTTGATGACGCAGCTCGAGAATTCTATGTCCCAAGCAAGAATTTCAATCACGGAGTACGAAGATACACCGATTGTACTTAACAAACCCGAAGATGTGCAACTCAAAATGTTCGAGACATTGCCAGAGTTTAATGGTGATGTGAATAAATACACAGCATGGCGGAGGAGAGCTAAAAATTTGATGGACGCCATTACCCCGTTCATGATGTATCCTATTTATGGAGCAGCCCTAAACATAGTGTTTAATAAAATAACTGGAGAAGCTGCAACAGTGTTAGAGAATAATAACACCCAAATCAACTTTAATGCTATAATAGATCGACTGGATGCAACATACAGTGACATTCGCCCATTATTCGTATTGGAAGCTGAAATGAGCAGAATCAGGCAAGGAAGCAAATCCCTAACAGCATACTACGATGAGATCCACCGAGCATTAAACCTGATAGTGACAAAACTACAAGCCGAATACAGAGTCGCAGAAACTAGAAGATCCTTCGTAGAAAAGGCAGAAAAAGATGCAGCCAGAGTATTCATGGATGGACTCAACAATCTCGACGCCCGAAGCGCAGTATTTGCATATAGAAATGCCACCCTATCTGAAGCATACGGCATCGCATTGACTGTTCAACATACAAGTCAATATAGTAACATCGCTCCGAATTTCACGTACAGACATCAAGCACCACACGCAAGTAAACCCAGAGCAATGTCGCATCAGCCCCATCATCGTGTGCGACAGCAAGAACAACCTACGGACATCGACTCAACTATCCGAGACATGCGACGATACCCAAATCCATTCAGGCAACAGCCCCATCGACCGCCACCCCTATATCAACATGAGAGTCAACCAACGAAGAGATGGCAACCGCCTTCATTCAACAATCACAAGCAACAACGTATCAACAAGTCACAACAAGCTAAGAACGAAGACGAAGACGACAGCAGCATTTATCCAGAACCGGAACAGCAAACGGTAAATAGTATTAAGACTGAATCTTTAAACTGGTAGACGGGTTGCCCACCCTCATATTAAAAGGTCAAAAAACAGGAAGACAATTCAAAATCCTGATTGACAGTGGCGCAACCCATAATTATATTAATCCCAAATGTGAATTATCTCATAGAATTAAGATTAAACCAATTAGAGTTAAGTCAATTCATGGAACTTCATACTTAGACACTAAACGAATTGTGCCGATATTCGACAGAGAAATAACATTTTACGAATTACCAATGGAAAGTTATGATATGATATTAGGATGGGAAGGTATAACAAAGTTAGGCAGGATGATAGATCCCGAGAATATGACATTCAAGTTAGTAAAGGAAGAAAAAGGATCTCGAATTAACTACATAGTAGGCAACGAGAAATATAAAGACGAGATAGAAAGATTAATCAGGGAAAATAATGGCATAGGACCACTACCCTTTACAACTACGATAGAAGCAACAGTTAGAACGAAAAGTGAGGAACCGATATGGACAAAACAATATCCATATCCTATCGCAGACAATGAATTCGTGAACAAAGAAATTCAGAAGCTATTAAAAGAAGGAATAATTAGAAGAAGTGTTTCACCATATAACTCACCTATATGGACAGTACCCAAAAAAGGTTTTGATGAATTAGGCAAACCGAAGAAACGAATGGTCATAGACTTCCATAAATTAAACTCAAATACTATTACTGATCGATACATCATTCCAGACGTAAACATGACCATATTAAACTTAGGAAAGGCAAAATATTTTACCACTCTTGATTTGGAATCAGGATTCCATCAAATCAAAATTGCTGAGAAAGATTGTGAAAAAACAGCTTTCTGCGTTAACGGAGGAAAATACGAATTCGTACGAATGCCTTTCGGTCTAAAGAATGCACCATCAATCTTTCAGAGATGTGTAGATGACATATTACGTGAATTCATAGGTAAATTCGCATATGTGTACATCGATGACGTGTTAATATATTCTTCATCTGAAGAAGAACACATGCAACACATCAGAACAATTTTCGAAGCCTTAAATGAAGCAACATTAAAAGTATCTGCCGAAAAATCGAAATTCTTTCAAACTGAAGTAGAATATTTAGGTCATATTATCAAACATAATAGAATTTCTACAAACCCTGAGAAAGTTGAAACAATCAATAAATATCCGATACCAACAACTCTGAAAGAACTAAGAGGATTTTTAGGATTAACAGGGTACTATAGAAAGTTTATAAAAGGATATGCAGCCATAGCCAAACCTTTAACAATTCATTTAAGAGGAAATAATGCACAAGTAGATAAAAACAAAAGTAAGAATACTGAAATTAAATTAGATGAACCAGCCACAAAAGCCATAGATAGTTTGAAAGCACACCTTCGTGAACAGGTAGAATTGTTTCAACCAGATTACAAGAAACCTTTTGAACTGACCACCGATGCATCCAACGTAGCTATTGGAGCTGTACTCAGTCAAAATGGGAAACCGATACATTTTTTATCAAGAACACTCAGTAAAACGGAAGAAAAGTATAGTACTAACGAAAAGGAACTTCTAGCCATAATTTGGGCTTTACAGAAATTGAGAAATTATATTTATGGAGTAGCTGACCTTACGATCTACACAGATCATCAATCTTTAACTTTTGCTATTTCCGATAAAAATCCAAATAATAAATTAATGAGATGGAAAGGAATTATAGAGGACTTTGGAGCAAAACTGGTATATAAACCAGGAAAACAGAATGTAGTCGCTGACGCTTTGTCCAGACAACAGATAAATTCTTCATTATTATCCTCAGAACATTCTACAGATAGCTCAGCAAATGAAAAATTAAAAACACTTACTCAACCATTTAATTCATATGGCGTACAACTAAGGATACTTTACGATAAGGAGAAAAACGAAATTATTACGACGAACCCATTTCCCAAGAAAACCAGATACATAATAAAATTTAATGACGAACGACAACTAACAAACATGTTAAGAGGAATTTTAGATCCCAATAGAGTGACCGCAGTAAAAATAGGATACGAATTGTTACACAGAATCAAACCAATTTTAACAGAGGTTTTTTCTCACTACAAATTTGTATTAACTCCTAACGAATTAGAAGATGTAACAGATATTAACCAGCAAATGAAAATAATAGAAACTATTCATAACAGAGCTCATAGAGGTTATAAGAATAACGTCCAAGAGATCATGGAAAAATACTATTGGCCAGAAGTTAAAGCTAACTGTAAAACTTTTAACAAAAAATGCACAGCATGCCTATTCGGTAGGTATGAAAGAAACCCAACTAAACAGCCTTTAAGAGATTCAGAAATCCCAGGAAAACCCGGAGAATACATTCATGCTGATTTGTATTTCAACGACAAAAGAACATACTTAACATTAATAGACAAATTCTCGAAATACATAGTTATCAGAGAATGCGACACCAGAGAAAGAATGGACCTAAAGTTAGAGGAATGTCTGACAAATGTTACGTACGTCGGCCACCACCATCATTTAATAATTTACATTTAATAATAATAATAATAATTGAATTTAATACTTTGTTTTAACATAGTATGATGGTAAGGTGGTGGAAGGATTGCACGATCCTGAAGTGAGTTTCTGAACCCACCCTGATTCGGGTGTGGATCGTGCAGTTCTTCGAGTTCGAATTTGTTTTTCGAAGTGGACGTGAGTGGAGAGCGAGAGAGATGGAGGGTTAACCTTTTGTTCGGAATTCCGTTGTTGACGTTTTGACAACGGAAAAAGAAAAAGATACGGTTTCGAGTTCGTGAACGGCGGTAGGAACGAAAAAAGAGAAAAAAAGGCTTGGATTCCCGTTGATAGTGAGTTGGTCAGGAGCAAGAAAAAGAAAAGATTTTGTACGTTACGGTCATAATGTGAATGGAAAATAAATCAGTAATATTAAATAGAATAATAAAGGAACAACAAAAGAAGACCTTTAAATGTGTATTGTTTACATAGAGCGAGTTCAAGTGACCTAAGTTTGATTACCATCATCGGCGCCACAACCCGGACCTAAGTTCAGAAGAGCTAATATTGTTTTCTGATCTTGTAAATTTACCTCCAACTTAGCTCTCGAGGAATCGAAGGCAATCACAGCGATCACAGGATGCGATTAGGAAAGCAATCACAGCAATCACAGGTAAAATTAAACAATAATTGATTTTCTGTGGCAAGGATAACAAATTGGACACTACATTGGCGCTGCGGACAGGATGTGATTGTGCTTTAAGATAAGATCGCTATCCGCAAATGTGTACATTGCAACACAACTCTCTGGAGAGGACCAAGGAACAGTGTAAGCGCTGAAAGAGAATTAAAAATACTTTTGGGGCACTACCAATTGGATCATCGAAATTTCTCGGCGGATCTGGCGGCGGCCAGAGAACGACAACTACTGCCAAGACAAAAATACAGCACCAAGCTGTGCTTAAGAGATCGACGGGAAGGAGAAATCGAGTTGCGGCTCCCATTACTGCCGCCATAACAGAACAGAGGAATCCAGCGTAGCAGTGAAGCAGTTAACAAGGGAAATTTTTTGTGAAAATTTATTTATTTTTTTTTTGGATCTTTTGCTGTTAATATTGTATTTGGCCTATGGTATTGATGATTGTTAAAATGTTTTAGTTGCAGGTGATGTGAATGTTAACAGTTTTGAATATTTTATTGGGGCATATTTATTGTTACTCGTAGCCCCAATCTTTGTTATTTATATTTATATTTCATTTATTTATATTTATATTTCATTTATGGTATTGATAATTGTTAAAATGTTTTAGTTGCAGGTGATGTGAAGGTTAACAGTTTTGAATATTTTATTGGGGCATATTTATTGTTACTCGTAGCCCCAATCTTTGTTATTTATATTTATATTTCATTTATGAATTTATGTTTGATATTGTTACCTCTCTATTGTGGAGCCGGGAATCTGCTTTTCTTCCTTTTTTTTTTTTTTTTTTTTTTTCAGCTGCGCGTTGTATTCGTGATGTGTAGTTTTTGGTATTGTTAACTCATCGTCGCGTTAAAAATTTTTTCTCTATGTTACAAAGTTTGCAATAGGGTGGACATTGTTTTTCTGCGCCACGGGTGGCACGTTGAGGTTTTTCCTTTCCTCTCTCCCTCTCTCTCTCTCTCTTCGCGGGCGGTGTCATTGTTGTTTGTTCTGTGGCGTCTCTTGCGTGGTCTGCCGTTTGTTGCTGCGGTTGGAGTGAGTGTTCCTTGGGAGTGTTTGTTTATTTGTGGGGGAAATCGTATTTCTTGTTGTTTTTCCTTCCCCCTCCACAAGACTTGTTGTTTTTCAGCCCCCCTCGATTCGTGTGCGGCCTTTAGCAATCAAAGATTTCGAAATTAAACACTAATCAGCTCAGACGTTGTAGGTTTATATCCGATATACAGCCAACTCGTGTGCGACCTTTGGCGGTCGAAGATTTCGAGATAAAGCACTATCGGCTCAGACGTTGTGGGTTTGTGTCCGATATACGTCGGGGGTGTGGTGTTTGCTGCTGTGTTTCTTGTTGGATCTCGGGGTTCGGACCGTTGTTTATCCCGGGTGTTGTTTTGTTTTGGGGGTTCCGGGTTTGGTCCTAGCATCGAAAAATTTTGAAGTTTATAAATGCAGACAAGGCAACGTCAGAGAGATGTCCGAGAGGGCACTCCTGCCCGGGCACGGCCCGAGGCATTTCCCGAGCCGCCGGTTGACGAGGTGGATCCGGAGGCATTCCATGATTCGAGGGACGAATTTGTGGACGACCGATCGCCAACACGCCCCCCTCCCACCGTCGGTAAACAGCCTGTCGGGAGCATGGAGGACACGCCGATGCCCTCGTATTTTAAACTGGGCCCACAACCATGTCCTGTACGGACCATGCTGGGCACAGATAGGGTTTTCGACCTTGTGTCGAAGGCGGTCCCCATGTTTTCGGGACAGGAAGGACCGGATACGGCCGAGAGACTCTCTTCGTTTCTCAAAGGCTGTAGAAGGACCTTGGATGGGCTGGCGGTGGAGGAGGAACATACCTTCCTCCGGTGGCTGCCCTCTAGGCTGAGCGGCGAGGCCTATCGGATGTTCGAGGAGAGACCACCCACGACATTCCTTGAAGCGGAACAGCGTCTTAGAGAGGCCTACGAGCCCCGGGTGTCGTATGAGGAGTTGTGCGCACAACTATCCAAAATGCGACAACTTCCTTCCGAGGATGCCACAGGTTTCGTTTCCCGAGTGAAGCGGGCCGTGGTACGGTGCGAGGAGGCAGCTGAGCGCTTTTATGGTCGCCAGGGTAGGTCCGTCTTCGCCAGCCAGCTTGAGGGCATGGCCAAACCGGTGTTGGTAAGGGGTCTGAGGGAGGAAGGACTAAAGCACTTCCTCCTCACGTTGGGTAATGTCCCTTTTCGTAGCCTGGTGGACCACCTAACCGGATTTGAGCGAGCTCGAAGGGAAATGCTGAGGCAGGACGACCTGTTTGTGGATGCGCGGCCGACAGCGTCAGAAACATTAGAGATAGGACCGGGAAGTTGCTCGACCCTTTTGGAAAGTTCATCCTCCACTTCTAGGGATTACACCGCGGCGCCGGCGCCGGTTTTATCGAACTTAAATCCCCGGGCGGTGTCATTCGTGTTGCCGGCCGAAGAGTCTGTTAGTCGTCGACGGGAGGAGGATGGTTTCGTTCGGGAGCAGTCGTACGGACCTCTCAATTATAGACGGGATGCTGGTGCCTATGCTCCGGCCTCCTCTGGCGAGGGAGCGTGGTCAAATACCATGCCGAGCCAGAGTGGAGAGTCGCAGAGCTTGGCTCAGGGGACGTATGTGCCACAGAATCGATCGGGTCGGGACAATCCGTTCAGGGATCCGGTTGGTCGGTCGGCGCACCCCCTGGAATCCCAGACAACATGCAGTTTCTGCAAAGTGAGAGGTCACGTGTACGACGAGTGCCTGAGGAGAAGGAACACTCCTTTCTGTCGCGAGTGCTGGCGGTATGGCCACGACATAGTGGACTGCCCGGATCGTCCGAGACAGACGCGCCAAGCCCAGGTTCCATACAGGGGTGGTGGTCACCAGGGCGGATTCGCACGGCAGGAACCGCCTTATCAGCGACCACAGTTTCAGCGGAGAGCCCTACCAGAGCCGCAGCCCCCGTCTACGGGCGGCGGGCCGGCGACATCAGGCCCAAGAGTATTCAGCGTCCGGTGCTGTTGCGAGTTCTGTGGCCGACAGGGTCATAGCTTGCGCGGGTGCGAATACAGGCAAAGGTGGGAAAAACAACAGCATTCCCAGGGTTCTCCCCATAAGCGGCACGCCGGAACAGCACCTGTTGCGAGCCGAGAACAAGACACCCGTGTGGAGACTGGGGCAAGCGCGAGAAATAGGCGCAGAGGGCGTCGGAGGCAACGTCGGCGAAATCGGAAAGCCGGTAATAGTCGCGCGGAGAGTGTGGTTTCCCGGAGGGTGGATGGAGATGATGGGCGACGGCTGTCCGTGTCGAGCGGTGGCGGTAAGCGACCCGACTCCATGGACTCAAAATCCTCAAAGACGGATGCGAGGCATGATGCCGCATCAGGCAGCGCGGGGAGCCGGGAATGGCAGCCCCGGCGCATTGGGCCCAAAGTGGGCAGAAAGAATAGCTCCAGTTCCGCTAGTTCGGAGTCCAGTGGGACTCCCGAGCGGAATATTCCTGAACGGGGGAGCGGAACATTGTGCGAGTTTTGCGGTCGACACACTCATAAGGCGGCAGAGTGTCGACATAAAGCAAAATGGGAGAGTTCGGGAAACTCCCCAAGGTTGGGTCGGCAAGATCCTACCCGACCGCACTAAAAACGAAACCCAGCTCCAGCTGTTCTCAGTTTTCGCCGACTCGAGTCCCGATTGTCGCTCTCCCTCTAGACATTGGCCGTAGGAACCCTACGCGCCTAATCGTGGACACCGGCGCTGAGATCAGCCTGTTGAAGCTGAAGGCACTCCATCCTAGATATGGCATGGATGTGCACAAATCTACAACGCTCCAAGCGCTGTTTGTCAAAGGTAAGTCGAGGGGTTGCTGCACTGGGAATTTCAAGTTGCACCATGAGATTCCCTGCAGTTTCCAAATAGTAGACTCCTTGCCGGGTTTGGAGGAAGACGGGTTGTTGGGGTACGACTTCCTGTCTCGGAATTGTAAGGTAGACGGGCCGGGTGGTTGTTTGGTTTTTCCCCGAACGACCGTAAATCCCGTGCCATTCTCCATTCAATTTGTCAACTATGGGACGGGAAGGGTTGAGCGTGTGGCAGCCAAACGGGGAGACGTGCCAAAGGGACCTGTTAAGGTCGATACTGCGGCAGGTACTCACCCGGAGACCCTACCCATACAGGGGAGGGCTGCGAAAAGCTGTTCAACCACGTGCTACCCACGTGGTCATCCGGATGAACCCCAAACAGTGGACGTTAATAACATATAGTTATAGACAACGTTCTATATAAACGAACAAATAAGGGAAGGATAAGCCTTCCTATAACTTGGAGCCCCTGATCCTAGCTGGCCAGACTCTGGTTACCCTCCGGAATCTTCGTCCTTGTAAAGGACCTTCGTCGAGGGATACCAACTTGAGAGTCTGACGAAAGTATTTAAGGCCAGGCCTAATGCTGCAGGCGCAGTCCCAGCGCAGACTGCAGAGGCAAACCCCAGTGCTAGGGGTTGGATCGCATATATGAAAGTGCGAAAGCGCACTATAATGTCGGGTGATGGTAGGTTTTGCCGCCGAAACGGGAAACCCCCCCGATCTACCAACCCATGGACCGGGGCAAGTACTGAGTCCAGAAGAGGAGGACTAGATTAAATATATAAGAGCGGGACGTTTTCGCCGGCCGGGTGACATTTTGGAATGGTTGAACGAGAGGGGATCGCCTCGCCTTGGCGGGGGAGTCCTAACCGGATCGTGTGGGCGGTCGAGCTTTCGGTCGGACCATCGTTTCAGTGTCGGGCCCGCCGCGATAGATGGGAATCTGTGTAGTTAGTGTTCCCCTATTAAATGTTATTTATTTATTTATTTATTTATTGTCACTAACCCTAATGTATAAGTAGTACTAAATATATAGAAAATCCTTACTAACCTTAACACCTAAGCATGTTTATTTATTTATCTATTTATTTATTGGTTGGTTTGTTAATTGTTTGTTTGTTTGCTCTCCGCCGTCCACTCTCCGGCGTGACATTCCTCTCCTAAGAATGCCACGCAGTCTTGTGCGGGGGGGAGGTGTGTTACGTACGTCGGCCACCACCATCATTTAATAATTTACATTTAATAATAATAATAATAATTGAATTTAATACTTTGTTTTAACATAGTATGATGGTAAGGTGGTGGAAGGATTGCACGATCCTGAAGTGAGTTTCTGAACCCACCCTGATTCGGGTGTGGATCGTGCAGTTCTTCGAGTTCGAATTTGTTTTTCGAAGTGGACGTGAGTGGAGAGCGAGAGAGATGGAGGGTTAACCTTTTGTTCGGAATTCCGTTGTTGACGTTTTGACAACGGAAAAAGAAAAAGATACGGTTTCGAGTTCGTGAACGGCGGTAGGAACGAAAAAAGAGAAAAAAAGGCTTGGATTCCCGTTGATAGTGAGTTGGTCAGGAGCAAGAAAAAGAAAAGATTTTGTACGTTACGGTCATAATGTGAATGGAAAATAAATCAGTAATATTAAATAGAATAATAAAGGAACAACAAAAGAAGACCTTTAAATGTGTATTGTTTACATAGAGCGAGTTCAAGTGACCTAAGTTTGATTACCATCATCGGCGCCACAACCCGGACCTAAGTTCAGAAGAGCTAATATTGTTTTCTGATCTTGTAAATTTACCTCCAACTTAGCTCTCGAGGAATCGAAGGCAATCACAGCGATCACAGGATGCGATTAGGAAAGCAATCACAGCAATCACAGGTAAAATTAAACAATAATTGATTTTCTGTGGCAAGGATAACAAATTGGACACTACATTGGCGCTGCGGACAGGATGTGATTGTGCTTTAAGATAAGATCGCTATCCGCAAATGTGTACATTGCAACACAACTCTCTGGAGAGGACCAAGGAACAGTGTAAGCGCTGAAAGAGAATTAAAAATACTTTTGGGGCACTACCAATTGGATCATCGAAATTTCTCGGCGGATCTGGCGGCGGCCAGAGAACGACAACTACTGCCAAGACAAAAATACAGCACCAAGCTGTGCTTAAGAGATCGACGGGAAGGAGAAATCGAGTTGCGGCTCCCATTACTGCCGCCATAACAGAACAGAGGAATCCAGCGTAGCAGTGAAGCAGTTAACAAGGGAAATTTTTTGTGAAAATTTATTTATTTTTTTTTTGGATCTTTTGCTGTTAATATTGTATTTGGCCTATGGTATTGATGATTGTTAAAATGTTTTAGTTGCAGGTGATGTGAATGTTAACAGTTTTGAATATTTTATTGGGGCATATTTATTGTTACTCGTAGCCCCAATCTTTGTTATTTATATTTATATTTCATTTATTTATATTTATATTTCATTTATGGTATTGATAATTGTTAAAATGTTTTAGTTGCAGGTGATGTGAAGGTTAACAGTTTTGAATATTTTATTGGGGCATATTTATTGTTACTCGTAGCCCCAATCTTTGTTATTTATATTTATATTTCATTTATGAATTTATGTTTGATATTGTTACCTCTCTATTGTGGAGCCGGGAATCTGCTTTTCTTCCTTTTTTTTTTTTTTTTTTTTTCAGCTGCGCGTTGTATTCGTGATGTGTAGTTTTTGGTATTGTTAACTCATCGTCGCGTTAAAAATTTGTTCTCTATGTTACAAAGTTTGCAATAGGGTGGACATTGTTTTTCTGCGCCACGGGTGGCACGTTGAGGTTTTTCCTTTCCTCTCTCTCTCTCTCTCTCTCTCTTCGCGGGCGGTGTCATTGTTGTTTGTTCTGTGGCGTCTCTTGCGTGGTCTGCCGTTTGTTGCTGCGGTTGGAGTGAGTGTTCCTTGGGAGTGTTTGTTTATTTGTGGGGGAAATCGTATTTCTTGTTGTTTTTCCTTCCCCCTCCACAAGACTTGTTGTTTTTCAGCCCCCCTCGATTCGTGTGCGGCCTTTAGCAATCAAAGATTTCGAAATTAAACACTAATCAGCTCAGACGTTGTAGGTTTATATCCGATATACAGCCAACTCGTGTGCGACCTTTGGCGGTCGAAGATTTCGAGATAAAGCACTATCGGCTCAGACGTTGTGGGTTTGTGTCCGATATACGTCGGGGGTGTGGTGTTTGCTGCTGTGTTTCTTGTTGGATCTCGGGGTTCGGACCGTTGTTTATCCCGGGTGTTGTTTTGTTTTGGGGGTTCCGGGTTTGGTCCTAGCATCGAAAAATTTTGAAGTTTATAAATGCAGACAAGGCAACGTCAGAGAGATGTCCGAGAGGGCACTCCTGCCCGGGCACGGCCCGAGGCATTTCCCGAGCCGCCGGTTGACGAGGTGGATCCGGAGGCATTCCATGATTCGAGGGACGAATTTGTGGACGACCGATCGCCAACACGCCCCCCTCCCACCGTCGGTAAACAGCCTGTCGGGAGCATGGAGGACACGCCGATGCCCTCGTATTTTAAACTGGGCCCACAACCATGTCCTGTACGGACCATGCTGGGCACAGATAGGGTTTTCGACCTTGTGTCGAAGGCGGTCCCCATGTTTTCGGGACAGGAGGGACCGGATACGGCCGAGAGACTCTCTTCGTTTCTCAAAGGCTGTAGAAGGACCTTGGATGGGCTGGCGGTGGAGGAGGAACATACCTTCCTCCGGTGGCTGCCCTCTAGGCTGAGCGGCGAGGCCTATCGGATGTTCGAGGAGAGACCACCCACGACATTCCTTGAAGCGGAACAGCGTCTTAGAGAGGCCTACGAGCGCCGGGTGTCGTATGAGGAGTTGTGCGCACAACTATCCAAAATGCGACAACTTCCTTCCGAGGATGCCACAGGTTTCGTTTCCCGAGTGAAGCGGGCCGTGGTACGGTGCGAGGAGGCAGCTGAGCGCTTTTATGGTCGCCAGGGTAGGTCCGTCTTCGCCAGCCAGCTTGAGGGCATGGCCAAACCGGTGTTGGTAAGGGGTCTGAGGGAGGAAGGACTAAAGCACTTCCTCCTCACGTTGGGTAATGTCCCTTTTCGTAGCCTGGTGGACCACCTAACCGGATTTGAGCGAGCTCGAAGGGAAATGCTGAGGCAGGACGACCTGTTTGTGGATGCGCGGCCGACAGCGTCAGAAACATTAGAGATAGGACCGGGAAGTTGCTCGACCCTTTTGGAAAGTTCATCCTCCACTTCTAGGGATTACACCGCGGCGCCGGCGCCGGTTTTATCGAACTTAAATCCCCGGGCGGTGTCATTCGTGTTGCCGGCCGAAGAGTCTGTTAGTCGTCGACGGGAGGAGGATGGTTTCGTTCGGGAGCAGTCGTACGGACCTCTCAATTATAGACGGGATGCTGGTGCCTATGCTCCGGCCTCCTCTGGCGAGGGAGCGTGGTCAAATACCATGCCGAGCCAGAGTGGAGAGTCGCAGAGCTTGGCTCAGGGGACGTATGTGCCACAGGATCGATCGGGTCGGGACAATCCGTTCAGGGATCCGGTTGGTCGGTCGGCGCACCCCCTGGAATCCCAGACAACATGCAGTTTCTGCAAAGTGAGAGGTCACGTGTACGACGAGTGCCTGAGGAGAAGGAACACTCCTTTCTGTCGCGAGTGCTGGCGGTATGGCCACGACATAGTGGACTGCCCGGATCGTCCGAGACAGACGCGCCAAGCCCAGGTTCCATACAGGGGTGGTGGTCACCAGGGCGGATTCGCACGGCAGGAACCGCCTTATCAGCGACCACAGTTTCAGCGGAGAGCCCTACCAGAGCCGCAGCCCCCGTCTACGGGCGGCGGGCCGGCGACATCAGGCCCAAGAGTATTCAGCGTCCGGTGCTGTTGCGAGTTCTGTGGCCGACAGGGTCATAGCTTGCGCGGGTGCGAATACAGGCAAAGGTGGGAAAAACAACAGCATTCCCAGGGTTCTCCCCATAAGCGGCACGCCGGAACAGCACCTGTTGCGAGCCGAGAACAAGACACCCGTGTGGAGACTGGGGCAAGCGCGAGAAATAGGCGCAGAGGGCGTCGGAGGCAACGTCGGCGAAATCGGAAAGCCGGTAATAGTCGCGCGGAGAGTGTGGTTTCCCGGAGGGTGGATGGAGATGATGGGCGACGGCTGTCCGTGTCGAGCGGTGGCGGTAAGCGACCCGACTCCATGGACTCAAAATCCTCAAAGACGGATGCGAGGCATGATGCCGCATCAGGCAGCGCGGGGAGCCGGGAATGGCAGCCCCGGCGCATTGGGCCCAAAGTGGGCAGAAAGAATAGCTCCAGTTCCGCTAGTTCGGAGTCCAGTGGGACTCCCGAGCGGAATATTCCTGAACGGGGGAGCGGAACATTGTGCGAGTTTTGCGGTCGACACACTCATAAGGCGGCAGAGTGTCGACATAAAGCAAAATGGGAGAGTTCGGGAAACTCCCCAAGGTCGGGTCGGCAAGATCCTACCCGACCGCACTAAAAACGAAACCCAGCTCCAGCTGTTCTCAGTTTTCGCCGACTCGAGTCCCGATTGTCGCTCTCCCTCTAGACATTGGCCGTAGGAACCCTACGCGCCTAATCGTGGACACCGGCGCTGAGATCAGCCTGTTGAAGCTGAAGGCACTCCATCCTAGATATGGCATGGATGTGCACAAATCTACAACGCTCCAAGCGCTGTTTGTCAAAGGTAAGTCGAGGGGTTGCTGCACTGGGAATTTCAAGTTGCACCATGAGATTCCCTGCAGTTTCCAAATAGTAGACTCCTTGCCGGGTTTGGAGGAAGACGGATTGTTGGGGTACGACTTCCTGTCTCGGAATTGTAAGGTAGACGGGCCGGGTGGTTGTTTGGTTTTTCCCCGAACGACCGTAAATCCCGTGCCATTCTCCATTCAATTTGTCAACTATGGGACGGGAAGGGTTGAGCGTGTGGCAGCCAAACGGGGAGACGTGCCAAAGGGACCTGTTAAGGTCGATACTGCGGCAGGTACTCACCCGGAGACCCTACCCATACAGGGGAGGGCTGCGAAAAGCTGTTCAACCACGTGCTACCCACGTGGTCATCCGGATGAACCCCAAACAGTGGACGTTAATAACATATAGTTATAGACAACGTTCTATATAAACGAACAAATAAGGGAAGGATAAGCCTTCCTATAACTTGGAGCCCCTGATCCTAGCTGGCCAGACTCTGGTTACCCTCCGGAATCTTCGTCCTTGTAAAGGACCTTCGTCGAGGGATACCAACTTGAGAGTCTGACGAAAGTATTTAAGGCCAGGCCTAATGCTGCAGGCGCAGTCCCAGCGCAGACTGCAGAGGCAAACCCCAGTGCTAGGGGTTGGATCGCATATATGAAAGTGCGAAAGCGCACTATAATGTCGGGTGATGGTAGGTTTTGCCGCCGAAACGGGAAACCCCCCCGATCTACCAACCCATGGACCGGGGCAAGTACTGAGTCCAGAAGAGGAGGACTAGATTAAATATATAAGAGCGGGACGTTTTCGCCGGCCGGGTGACATTTTGGAATGGTTGAACGAGAGGGGATCGCCTCGCCTTGGCGGGGGAGTCCTAACCGGATCGTGTGGGCGGTCGAGCTTTCGGTCGGACCATCGTTTCAGTGTCGGGCCCGCCGCGATAGATGGGAATCTGTGTAGTTAGTGTTCCCCTATTAAATGTTATTTATTTATTTATTTATTTATTGTCACTAACCCTAATGTATAAGTAGTACTAAATATATAGAAAATCCTTACTAACCTTAACACCTAAGCATGTTTATTTATTTATCTATTTATTTATTGGTTGGTTTGTTAATTGTTTGTTTGTTTGCTCTCCGCCGTCCACTCTCCGGCGTGACATTCCTCTCCTAAGAATGCCACGCAGTCTTGTGCGGGGGGGAGGTGTGTTACGTACGTCGGCCACCACCATCATTTAATAATTTACATTTAATAATAATAATAATAATTGAATTTAATACTTTGTTTTAACATAGTATGATGGTAAGGTGGTGGAAGGATTGCACGATCCTGAAGTGAGTTTCTGAACCCACCCTGATTCGGGTGTGGATCGTGCAGTTCTTCGAGTTCGAATTTGTTTTTCGAAGTGGACGTGAGTGGAGAGCGAGAGAGATGGAGGGTTAACCTTTTGTTCGGAATTCCGTTGTTGACGTTTTGACAACGGAAAAAGAAAAAGATACGGTTTCGAGTTCGTGAACGGCGGTAGGAACGAAAAAAGAGAAAAAAAGGCTTGGATTCCCGTTGATAGTGAGTTGGTCAGGAGCAAGAAAAAGAAAAGATTTTGTACGTTACGGTCATAATGTGAATGGAAAATAAATCAGTAATATTAAATAGAATAATAAAGGAACAACAAAAGAAGACCTTTAAATGTGTATTGTTTACATAGAGCGAGTTCAAGTGACCTAAGTTTGATTACCATCATCGGCGCCACAACCCGGACCTAAGTTCAGAAGAGCTAATATTGTTTTCTGATCTTGTAAATTTACCTCCAACTTAGCTCTCGAGGAATCGAAGGCAATCACAGCGATCACAGGATGCGATTAGGAAAGCAATCACAGCAATCACAGGTAAAATTAAACAATAATTGATTTTCTGTGGCAAGGATAACAAATTGGACACTACATTGGCGCTGCGGACAGGATGTGATTGTGCTTTAAGATAAGATCGCTATCCGCAAATGTGTACATTGCAACACAACTCTCTGGAGAGGACCAAGGAACAGTGTAAGCGCTGAAAGAGAATTAAAAATACTTTTGGGGCACTACCAATTGGATCATCGAAATTTCTCGGCGGATCTGGCGGCGGCCAGAGAACGACAACTACTGCCAAGACAAAAATACAGCACCAAGCTGTGCTTAAGAGATCGACGGGAAGGAGAAATCGAGTTGCGGCTCCCATTACTGCCGCCATAACAGAACAGAGGAATCCAGCGTAGCAGTGAAGCAGTTAACAAGGGAAATTTTTTGTGAAAATTTATTTATTTTTTTTTTGGATCTTTTGCTGTTAATATTGTATTTGGCCTATGGTATTGATGATTGTTAAAATGTTTTAGTTGCAGGTGATGTGAATGTTAACAGTTTTGAATATTTTATTGGGGCATATTTATTGTTACTCGTAGCCCCAATCTTTGTTATTTATATTTATATTTCATTTATTTATATTTATATTTCATTTATGGTATTGATAATTGTTAAAATGTTTTAGTTGCAGGTGATGTGAAGGTTAACAGTTTTGAATATTTTATTGGGGCATATTTATTGTTACTCGTAGCCCCAATCTTTGTTATTTATATTTATATTTCATTTATGAATTTATGTTTGATATTGTTACCTCTCTATTGTGGAGCCGGGAATCTGCTTTTCTTCCTTTTTTTTTTTTTTTTTTTTTTTCAGCTGCGCGTTGTATTCGTGATGTGTAGTTTTTGGTATTGTTAACTCATCGTCGCGTTAAAAATTTTTTCTCTATGTTACAAAGTTTGCAATAGGGTGGACATTGTTTTTCTGCGCCACGGGTGGCACGTTGAGGTTTTTCCTTTCCTCTCTCCCTCTCTCTCTCTCTCTTCGCGGGCGGTGTCATTGTTGTTTGTTCTGTGGCGTCTCTTGCGTGGTCTGCCGTTTGTTGCTGCGGTTGGAGTGAGTGTTCCTTGGGAGTGTTTGTTTATTTGTGGGGGAAATCGTATTTCTTGTTGTTTTTCCTTCCCCCTCCACAAGACTTGTTGTTTTTCAGCCCCCCTCGATTCGTGTGCGGCCTTTAGCAATCAAAGATTTCGAAATTAAACACTAATCAGCTCAGACGTTGTAGGTTTATATCCGATATACAGCCAACTCGTGTGCGACCTTTGGCGGTCGAAGATTTCGAGATAAAGCACTATCGGCTCAGACGTTGTGGGTTTGTGTCCGATATACGTCGGGGGTGTGGTGTTTGCTGCTGTGTTTCTTGTTGGATCTCGGGGTTCGGACCGTTGTTTATCCCGGGTGTTGTTTTGTTTTGGGGGTTCCGGGTTTGGTCCTAGCATCGAAAAATTTTGAAGTTTATAAATGCAGACAAGGCAACGTCAGAGAGATGTCCGAGAGGGCACTCCTGCCCGGGCACGGCCCGAGGCATTTCCCGAGCCGCCGGTTGACGAGGTGGATCCGGAGGCATTCCATGATTCGAGGGACGAATTTGTGGACGACCGATCGCCAACACGCCCCCCTCCCACCGTCGATAAACAGCCTGTCGGGAGCATGGAGGACACGCCGATGCCCTCGTATTTTAAACTGGGCCCACAACCATGTCCTGTACGGACCATGCTGGGCACAGATAGGGTTTTCGACCTTGTGTCGAAGGCGGTCCCCATGTTTTCGGGACAGGAGGGACCGGATACGGCCGAGAGACTCTCTTCGTTTCTCAAAGGCTGTAGAAGGACCTTGGATGGGCTGGCGGTGGAGGAGGAACATACCTTCCTCCGGTGGCTGCCCTCTAGGCTGAGCGGCGAGGCCTATCGGATGTTCGAGGAGAGACCACCCACGACATTCCTTGAAGCGGAACAGCGTCTTAGAGAGGCCTACGAGCCCCGGGTGTCGTATGAGGAGTTGTGCGCACAACTATCCAAAATGCGACAACTTCCTTCCGAGGATGCCACAGGTTTCGTTTCCCGAGTGAAGCGGGCCGTGGTACGGTGCGAGGAGGCAGCTGAGCGCTTTTATGGTCGCCAGGGTAGGTCCGTCTTCGCCAGCCAGCTTGAGGGCATGGCCAAACCGGTGTTGGTAAGGGGTCTGAGGGAGGAAGGACTAAAGCACTTCCTCCTCACGTTGGGTAATGTCCCTTTTCGTAGCCTGGTGGACCACCTAACCGGATTTGAGCGAGCTCGAAGGGAAATGCTGAGGCAGGACGACCTGTTTGTGGATGCGCGGCCGACAGCGTCAGAAACATTAGAGATAGGACCGGGAAGTTGCTCGACCCTTTTGGAAAGTTCATCCTCCACTTCTAGGGATTACACCGCGGCGCCGGCGCCGGTTTTATCGAACTTAAATCCCCGGGCGGTGTCATTCGTGTTGCCGGCCGAAGAGTCTGTTAGTCGTCGACGGGAGGAGGATGGTTTCGTTCGGGAGCAGTCGTACGGACCTCTCAATTATAGACGGGATGCTGGTGCCTATGCTCCGGCCTCCTCTGGCGAGGGAGCGTGGTCAAATACCATGCCGAGCCAGAGTGGAGAGTCGCAGAGCTTGGCTCAGGGGACGTATGTGCCACAGGATCGATCGGGTCGGGACAATCCGTTCAGGGATCCGGTTGGTCGGTCGGCGCACCCCCTGGAATCCCAGACAACATGCAGTTTCTGCAAAGTGAGAGGTCACGTGTACGACGAGTGCCTGAGGAGAAGGAACACTCCTTTCTGTCGCGAGTGCTGGCGGTATGGCCACGACATAGTGGACTGCCCGGATCGTCCGAGACAGACGCGCCAAGCCCAGGTTCCATACAGGGGTGGTGGTCAGCAGGGCGGATTCGCACGGCAGGAACCGCCTTATCAGCGACCACAGTTTCAGCGGAGAGCCCTACCAGAGCCGCAGCCCCCGTCTACGGGCGGCGGGCCGGCGACATCAGGCCCAAGAGTATTCAGCGTCCGGTGCTGTTGCGAGTTCTGTGGCCGACAGGGTCATAGCTTGCGCGGGTGCGAATACAGGCAAAGGTGGGAAAAACAACAGCATTCCCAGGGTTCTCCCCATAAGCGGCACGCCGGAACAGCACCTGTTGCGAGCCGAGAACAAGACACCCGTGTGGAGACTGGGGCAAGCGCGAGAAATAGGCGCAGAGGGCGTCGGAGGCAACGTCGGCGAAATCGGAAAGCCGGTAATAGTCGCGCGGAGAGTGTGGTTTCCCGGAGGGTGGATGGAGATGATGGGCGACGGCTGTCCGTGTCGAGCGGTGGCGGTAAGCGACCCGACTCCATGGACTCAAAATCCTCAAAGACGGATGCGAGGCATGATGCCGCATCAGGCAGCGCGGGGAGCCGGGAATGGCAGCCCCGGCGCATTGGGCCCAAAGTGGGCAGAAAGAATAGCTCCAGTTCCGCTAGTTCGGAGTCCAGTGGGACTCCCGAGCGGAATATTCCTGAACGGGGGAGCGGAACATTGTGCGAGTTTTGCGGTCGACACACTCATAAGGCGGCAGAGTGTCGACATAAAGCAAAATGGGAGAGTTCGGGAAACTCCCCAAGGTCGGGTCGGCAAGATCCTACCCGACCGCACTAAAAACGAAACCCAGCTCCAGCTGTTCTCAGTTTTCGCCGACTCGAGTCCCGATTGTCGCTCTCCCTCTAGACATTGGCCGTAGGAACCCTACGCGCCTAATCGTGGACACCGGCGCTGAGATCAGCCTGTTGAAGCTGAAGGCACTCCATCCTAGATATGGCATGGATGTGCACAAATCTACAACGCTCCAAGCGCTGTTTGTCAAAGGTAAGTCGAGGGGTTGCTGCACTGGGAATTTCAAGTTGCACCATGAGATTCCCTGCAGTTTCCAAATAGTAGACTCCTTGCCGGGTTTGGAGGAAGACGGATTGTTGGGGTACGACTTCCTGTCTCGGAATTGTAAGGTAGACGGGCCGGGTGGTTGTTTGGTTTTTCCCCGAACGACCGTAAATCCCGTGCCATTCTCCATTCAATTTGTCAACTATGGGACGGGAAGGGTTGAGCGTGTGGCAGCCAAACGGGGAGACGTGCCAAAGGGACCTGTTAAGGTCGATACTGCGGCAGGTACTCACCCGGAGACCCTACCCATACAGGGGAGGGCTGCGAAAAGCTGTTCAACCACGTGCTACCCACGTGGTCATCCGGATGAACCCCAAACAGTGGACGTTAATAACATATAGTTATAGACAACGTTCTATATAAACGAACAAATAAGGGAAGGATAAGCCTTCCTATAACTTGGAGCCCCTGATCCTAGCTGGCCAGACTCTGGTTACCCTCCGGAATCTTCGTCCTTGTAAAGGACCTTCGTCGAGGGATACCAACTTGAGAGTCTGACGAAAGTATTTAAGGCCAGGCCTAATGCTGCAGGCGCAGTCCCAGCGCAGACTGCAGAGGCAAACCCCAGTGCTAGGGGTTGGATCGCATATATGAAAGTGCGAAAGCGCACTATAATGTCGGGTGATGGTAGGTTTTGCCGCCGAAACGGGAAACCCCCCCGATCTACCAACCCATGGACCGGGGCAAGTACTGAGTCCAGAAGAGGAGGACTAGATTAAATATATAAGAGCGGGACGTTTTCGCCGGCCGGGTGACATTTTGGAATGGTTGAACGAGAGGGGATCGCCTCGCCTTGGCGGGGGAGTCCTAACCGGATCGTGTGGGCGGTCGAGCTTTCGGTCGGACCATCGTTTCAGTGTCGGGCCCGCCGCGATAGATGGGAATCTGTGTAGTTAGTGTTCCCCTATTAAATGTTATTTATTTATTTATTTATTTATTGTCACTAACCCTAATGTATAAGTAGTACTAAATATATAGAAAATCCTTACTAACCTTAACACCTAAGCATGTTTATTTATTTATCTATTTATTTATTGGTTGGTTTGTTAATTGTTTGTTTGTTTGCTCTCCGCCGTCCACTCTCCGGCGTGACATTCCTCTCCTAAGAATGCCACGCAGTCTTGTGCGGGGGGGAGGTGTGTTACGTACGTCGGCCACCACCATCATTTAATAATTTACATTTAATAATAATAATAATAATTGAATTTAATACTTTGTTTTAACATAGTATGATGGTAAGGTGGTGGAAGGATTGCACGATCCTGAAGTGAGTTTCTGAACCCACCCTGATTCGGGTGTGGATCGTGCAGTTCTTCGAGTTCGAATTTGTTTTTCGAAGTGGACGTGAGTGGAGAGCGAGAGAGATGGAGGGTTAACCTTTTGTTCGGAATTCCGTTGTTGACGTTTTGACAACGGAAAAAGAAAAAGATACGGTTTCGAGTTCGTGAACGGCGGTAGGAACGAAAAAAGAGAAAAAAAGGCTTGGATTCCCGTTGATAGTGAGTTGGTCAGGAGCAAGAAAAAGAAAAGATTTTGTACGTTACGGTCATAATGTGAATGGAAAATAAATCAGTAATATTAAATAGAATAATAAAGGAACAACAAAAGAAGACCTTTAAATGTGTATTGTTTACATAGAGCGAGTTCAAGTGACCTAAGTTTGATTACCATCATCGGCGCCACAACCCGGACCTAAGTTCAGAAGAGCTAATATTGTTTTCTGATCTTGTAAATTTACCTCCAACTTAGCTCTCGAGGAATCGAAGGCAATCACAGCGATCACAGGATGCGATTAGGAAAGCAATCACAGCAATCACAGGTAAAATTAAACAATAATTGATTTTCTGTGGCAAGGATAACAAATTGGACACTACACAAACAATTTTCCCACATGCAAACGACTTATGACCGATAACGAACCATGCTTAAATACCGCAATGGTCAAACAAATGTGTATAAAAAGAGCCATTCAAAAAATTGAAACACCGGTGTACCGATCGACAGCAAATGGGCAAGTGGAACGGGCCCACAGTACAATTTCGGAATTGACCCGAATTTTTACAATCCAAAACGGTACTAATACAACCGAGGAAATTTTAACCGCAGTATCAGAAATTAACAACAGTATACATTCGGTTACTGGATTTAAACCGCGAGAAATTCATTTTAACTCGATACACATTCAGCCTGAGGAAATTCACGACAAATTACAAAAAGCATCCGAAAAAACTTTAAAAAGACTCAATACCGGAACGAAAGAAAGGACATTCGAAAAAGGAGAGCAAATTTTGGGAAGAATCGCTGGATTAAGAAAGAAGAACAACGCCCGATACAGGAAACACATCGTAGACAAGGATTGTGGGGACACAATTTTAACCACAAGGGGGATAGTAATCCACAAAGACAGCATCAAGAATTACACACTGAAAAAAGATGAAGATGAAATACCTGATATTACTCGTGATTGTCGGCCTAGTAAAATCGGCCATTCAAATCGAAAACCTGAAAGGAAAGAGATACATCCTGACACCAACTGACGACATATTCATCTTCTACAATTACAACTTCCTAGTTCATGTAACAAATCTTACAAACATTTTGAAAAATTATTAAAGACGTTAGACGTAAAAAACTCTCAGAGAAGATTCCTGTTAGAACAGATTCACGACCAACTTCGATTAAGTAGCGGAGACAATCTTGTTAGAAACATTAGACATGAATGATGTGGCAGGGTTATTGAATGTAGAAGACAAGCAAGTTCGATTAATCAACGTACTTGAATATTCGTATATTAGCATGGCAAGAATAGATGACAGCTTCGTTACAATCTACAAATACACGCGGTAATCAAAGAATAATGTGAATTATTCAAACTCACACCAATAGGATTCCTACACGGAAAAATTAAAACAGATAATAAGATAGCGTTGTGCAGGGAATATTATGTTAGAATGAAAAATTGCGAAACTTTATTTGGGTAACTTAATTTGCCAGATTAATAAACAGGAAGATAATTGTATAGTTCGTTTAACAAATACAACATCAACATCTGATGAAACAATAGCTAAAATAAAAGATGAAAACTTACACAGGAGAATTGTAAAACCTATACATAGCATATTAACTAAAAATTGTATCAATCAAAGAAATACTGTCAAACAATAACAATTTAAGATTTTCAAATATTAACTCGATGTTTAATACCAATCGAAGAGCACCCAACTAAGAGCGCAATCATAATTTTTGTGTTTATTGTACTAATTATAACTGTAGTCATAATCATTCATAAATTTACTAAATGTATTTTAGAATTTAAGAAACAAGAAAAAATTGAAAAGTTTGATGAAGCATCTCATAAAGGTCAACAAAGACTCCAAGCGAAAAATCGGGACGATTTTGTTTAACACCGGGGAGAGTTAACGATTCACACAAACCCCAAGATAAGGAAATATCTACACTTGCAGATAACCATGGGAACATAGCGATAAGCCGCACAAGAACGAACCATGGGAACATCAAAGATAAGCCGCACACACACGAACCATGAGAACATCAAAGATAAGCCGCACAAGCAACCGTGGGAGTATCGAGATGTGTCGAACTTAGACTTAGGTATAAATATGAATGAAATTCAGTTAACAGGGCAGTTTATAATCTAGGATAGATAGGTAAAGTTATATTATCCAATAAAGGACTATAAGTCTTTGGAAAATAACCTTGTTTTACTATCCAGTAAATTAACCAAAATATTAACTCGCGCCAGACCTTATCTGCGATGGAGGGATGGCCTAGACCAGGACGCCCAGAGCCTGGTAGTGTCAAACTGGATGACATCGGCTCGAAATCGAGAGATTTGTTAAATAAGGCCAAGACCGGATCCCGGTTGTAGTGCCGATGATGGTGATGATATTCAAAAAGTGTTAAATATTCTGATTGAAAAGGGACATGTCGATTGTAACATATTTTGTACACTAACGCGCGCACAAAAGGGGATTTTGAAGTATCCCTAAATGTCAGGACACAGTGCGAGAGGATGGAGAGGAGGTGGATAAGGAAAGGAGGTGTCGATGTATATTGGTCTTGAATGTCTGGGCATCACAACGACCAGGAAACACATGATCAGGCAGAACATTCTACCTATTACCAAATGATTACCATGCCTTTTTATATTCGGAAAACTCCCTCAGTGATAAGAAATTGGTGTCAAGAGAAGTTTGTGAAAAGCGCTTAATAGAGGTTTTCGGGTCTTCTGTGAGAAAGACATTATGAAGTTATCTTTAAAATGACAACAAATTATAGAACCCAAATGAACAATCCGAACCGTGTTAAATAGAGGCTGCACATAAACATTAATATAATGGATTTATTTTTTGCTAATTGTTTGACCATTAGGGCATAGTAATAGTAAGAATAGTAAGTATAAACTATAAGTAATGGCAAGAATAAGGCAATAGTAAGAAAATTAACTTATCAAAAATCTCCCACGTCTTTCAGTGTGGAATATAATTGTGAAGATGTGTTAAAAAATTTCAAATATTATATATTAAATGGAAATTATTATGCTGGGTGCCGCTTTAAGAAATCGTGTTTCAAAAAGCAAATCACATAAAGATTTAAATAACCGTTTCGAAACAATGGGATTCATTTGAAAACAGTCTAGAATTTCACCGGACAAAACTTGTAAAAGTATGAAATTATTTTCGCCTTTGTAACATCAAAGTGCAAACCTCTAATGTTGACATTTAATATTTTGTTATCGGGCAGGTAAATGGCCAAGATATTGTATTATTTATTAATATTGTGACGCATATGACAATCAGTACTAGAATATTCGGGAAAGACCGAAACAAAGTACTAGAATATTCTATAAAGTACTGGAAAACTGGAGACCATGAATAATAGAACATTCAAGGCTATGGAACGGACGGAAACGAAACACCGAATCAGAATGTGAGGAAACGGTATAAATACGTCGCACACAGATCATGGAGACAAGTAAAAAGTAAGAAGTAAGCAGTAAGCAGTGAAGCAAGCGATAAGTCAAAGACGCGATAAGTCAAGAAATCGTTGTGTACGGTAAAAGTTACGGTTGTTACTAGCGGACTAATAAAGTGTTACATTAATTCAAAATCGATTTAACGGTTCTTATTTATTAAAAATAATTAATCCAGCGAACCCTAAGCTCGCTACAATTGGTGTCAGAAGTGGGATTAATTATTGTTTAAGTGAATAAGTCTGTGAAAGTGTGTTGTGACGATGTCAGATCGACATTTGGAGTATCTTCGCGTTCCTGAGTTGAAGAAGGAACTTCAGGACCGGAATCTGGATAGCAGAGGACAGAAGCAAATTCTTCGACAGCGTCTGCAAGCAGCAATGGAGGAAGAGGGTATTGATGTCGACACATATGTTTTTACTATTGGGCTAGACTGTCCGGATAAAGAAGAAACAGCGAGTCAAGATGGTGCCAATGTGACGGAGAAGAGTTAGGCACAGTTGGACATTTCGGAGATGTTCAGGATGATGATGACAAAATTGGACGCGCAAGCTACAGATATTAATTCCAAATTGGCGCAAGCTGCAGATGTTAATGCAAAGTTGGATGCCCAAAATTCAAAATTCGACGCACAAGCTGCAGATCTGAATGCAAAATTGGATGCCCAAACGCAGTGGATGAAATGTAATTTTCAACACTTTAAGGAAGATATTCAGTCAACAATTCGAAACGAAGTAGAAAATCTGGATCGAAAAGTCACCGATGAAATAATGCGAATCGAAAAGAGACTTGAGTGTGTTGAGAGAAATAAGACATCGCCTAGCAATCAACATGACCACAAAGATACAAGGATGCAACCGCCAACCTTCGATGGAACGGGACCCTTCTCCGTATTTATACGTCAGTTTGACGCCGCGGCCAATTATAACAAGTAGTCGGATGAGCAAAAGTCAACATCACTAATCTTGTCACTCCGCGGGGCGGCTGCAGAATTGCTACAAACCATACCAGCAGAGAAGCAAACAGATTTCCAAGCGGTGAGAGACGGCCTTGAAGCTAGGTATGGAGACAACCACATGCAGCAGGTCTACCGCATGCAACTGCGGAGCAGAAACCTGGAGAAAATCTTCAACAGTTGCAGGCAGACATTGAGCGATTGGCAAACTTGTCTTATTCAAATATGACCAAGGAATTTCTGAACGAGGTAGCAATGGATGCATTTATAAACGCACTCCAAGATCGGGACTTGCAACAGGCCGTTCGTTTGGCGGGAAAGAAGACGACTAATGAAATACTGGCGTTCGCATTGGCATATGAATCTGCTAAACTGGATATCAGGAGTACATATAGAGTCCGAGAAACGTCCGTCCAGGAATGTTCCTGCCAAAGAATCGGGCATGTACAACGGAGAACCCCGAGACCTGATATGAAGTGTTGGACATGCGGCGAAGTCGGCCACATCTCGGTCGACTGTAGGAAACGTCGACCAATGAATGAAACATCAAGTGAGAATTGTTATTCGTGCGCTAATCATAAGAGGAGACTATCAACGGACCAACCTGAGGCCAATAGCTCGGGAAACTTGTAAGGGCAGACTTTACGGGGCGAAAGTCGCCTGGAGGAATGTGCAGCCCCAGCAGCGTAACTGTATCACAACTCCAACGGGATAACCAAAGTTTGGTTATAACTACGGTTGTTAATGCAAGAAATATCATACTGGCAAGAATCACACCGTACGCAGAAGAAATATTGGGAGACTACCAATGCGGATTCCGTCGGAACCGGTCAACAGGCGACCAGATGCTTACAATAAGGCAACTGCTGGAAAAGAAGTGGGAATACGGAGAGACGGTTCACCAGCTATTCGTTGACTTCAAAAAAGCCTACGACTCAGTCGCAAGGCAAAGACTCTACCATATTGTGGTTGAGCTGGGGATCCCAAAAAAATATGTCGCCCTCATTCAAATCTGCATGAACGAAAACAAAGGGCGAGTTAGAATAGAAAACCACCTCTCAGAACCATTTCAAATCCGGGACGGATTAAAACAAGGGGATGGCCTCTCACCATGCCTTTTTAACCTTATCCTCGAGTATGTTATCAGAAAGGTACAAGACGACAACACGGCCGGATCATCCCTGAACGGGGTCACACAAGTGCTCGCGTATGCGGATGACATCGCCGTTCTGGGCGATAATCTCGAAACTATAAGTAAAAACTGTGAAATCATCATGCAAGCGGCAGAAGAGATGGGCATAGAAATAAACGAAGACAAAACGAAATACATGATTACGACGAGAGCAGGTGGACCTCAGAGAACACATATAAACGTCAGGGGCAAGATATTTGAAAATGTCAAAGAATTTAAATATCTGGGAACGATACTGACGACCAGAAACGAAACGTCAAAGAAAATTAACAAAAGAGTACATTCCGGCAACGCTAGTTGGCATGCAGCCAGTAAACTATTAAAATCCAAACTGCTATCACAGAATATAAAGCTCCGTGTCTATAGAACCATAATCATGCCGATTGCTCTATACGGATGCGAAACATGGACTCTCACAAAACGGGAAGAGAACAAATTCCGCGTATTCGGGGTATATTTGGCGGTAAATATGACGAGGAGTCAGGACAATGGAGGAAACTCCACAACCACGAATTGGAAGAGCTATACAGCAAACCTACAATAGTGAGAGTGATCAAGTCGCGAAGATTAAGATGGGCCGGTAACGTAGCGCGAATGGGCGATGATAGGACCATGCATAGAATTCTTGACGGTAAACTAACAGAGAAGAGACCGACAGGGCGGCCGCGAATGAGATGGGAGGACAATATTAGATTGGACCTCGAGGAGATCGGATCGGATGGTCGAACGTGGAAGGAGAGCGCACAGGACAGGGAACAATGACGGAACCGAGGCGGTGACGTCATGAACTTCCGGGTTCCTACTGGCCAGTAAATATATATATATATATATTGTTAATGCAAGGACAACAACATGGACAATCGACACTGGATCAACGAGATCCATAATTCGGATGTCATCGGCAAAATAGCCCTTAATAAAAATAGAAGACACACTTTGAAGACTGCCACAGGAGAACGTTCTACAGTCTACGGAGAAGTCGAGAGCATAATAGTGCTGGGCAATATTTCCATCTCCCACCAATTTTTGGTTGCCGATATTACGGACGAATGCATTCTTGGAATGGATTTCATGAAGGAGCACCAAGTTGTTCTAGATATCGGTCAAAGAACACTGCGAATTGGTAACTTGGTGGTTGCTATTACACTGCAGGACGAACAATTGCGAAGACTGAAATGTTCTGTGCGTGAGGAGGATGAGATCCCAGCTCGTTCAGACTCGGTAATTTGGACCAGTCTCGAGAGTGATCCCGCTGACAATCGATTTTACATCACCAAAGCTGCACAAAATCAGCGTAAGGGAAACATCCTGGTTGGGAAAGCCCATATCGATGCGAAGAAGACAATCGTTCCTGTCAGTGTACTAAATGCATCCGAGGTGCCGGTCACAATAAGAAAAGGAGAGGTAATCGCAGAATGTACACCCGTGCCAATGATAAGCTCAATTCAGACAAGGGGAGAGGACCATTCAATTCAACAGCCCTCTGGTGTATCCTCTATGGTTAATAAGTTGATGTCCCAGAAAATCGGTTTAACAGACAGAGAAAAGGCAAGCGTTAAATCACTCCTGAACGATTTTTCTGATATTTTTGTGACAGGAAATGATAACTTCCGACGCACCGGTATAGTTAAACATAGCATTGACACGGGTGAGTCAATACCTATAAGGCAGCCACCTCGTCGACTACCGTTGGCCAAACAATCAGAAGTAGGCAACATTATTCGAGATATGGAAGTGCAAGGAGTTATCGAGAAATCATCGAGCCCATGGGCTTCGCCGGTAGTGCTCGTCAAGAAGAAGGATGGGACAACTAGATTTTGTGTCGACTACCGCCGGTTAAACGACGTTACGAAGAAAGACAGTTACCCACTTCCTCGAATCGACGACATACTAGATACCCTTTCTGGAGCTCAGTGGTTTTCAACACTGGACCTAAAAAGCGGTTACTGGCAAGTGGAAGTGAAGGAGGAGGACAAGGAGAAGACAGCGTTTACTACCAGAAACGGACTTTATCAATCAACGTGAAGCCTTTTGGATTGTGTAATGCTCCAGCAACGTTTGAACGATTAATGGAAAGTGTTCTACGGGGACTTACATGGAAGACGTGTCTTGTGTATTTGGATGATATCATCGTTGTTGGAAGGAATTTACCAGAACACATCAATAATCTGCGCTCCGTCTTCGAACGACTAAGACAGGCCAACTTAAAGCTCAATTCGAAGAAATGTGAACTCATCCAAATGAGAGCAAAATTCCTGGGACTCATCGTTTCATCTGCAGGACTTCAAACGGATCCTGATAAGATAGCAGCTGTCCAAGAGTGGCCTACTCCAGAAGATAAGCAACAGTTAAGAAGCTTTATGGGATTAGCCACATATTACCGACGGTTTGTTAAAGGTTTCGTCAATGTGGTTAAAACCCTACACGAACTAACGGGTAAAGACAAGAAATTCAATTGGACAGAAAAGTGTGAGGCAGCATTCAACACATTGAAGGCCGAGTTATGTAAGACTCCAACATTGGCATTCCCAAGATCGGATCGCCCATTTATATTGGATACTGATGAAAGTAACACAGGAATCGGAGCAGTGTTGTCACAGGAAGTCGATGGTAAAGAGAGAGTTGTCGCATATTATAGTCGAGTTCTATCTAAGCCAGAGAGAAACTACTGCGCAACAAGAAAGGAACTGCTGGCTGTCGTAGAAGCCGTTAAGAATTTCCATAACTACCTCTACGGACGCCGATTCCACCTTCGGACGGATCATGCCGCCCTAAAATGGCTGTTGAATTTTAAGAATCCGGAAGGACAAATAGCTCGATGGATCTGTGGGGGTTTCTCTATTCTACATGAGAATCAACCCACAATCTCAACCACAATTTCTACCTTATTTCCACCTTATTTCGACCGCTTTCAGCGCGTCATACATATCCATTTCCCTCATATGTTATTCACCTGAAATACATAATTTCCCCAAGGACGCATAGCTAAACTCATTATCCTATGCAGATAATGCATAATTGAGTTTAGCTACAATCTTCGCCATACGGCAACACTATTGCTCTAACAATGGGATTTCCACCGGAAATTCCATTCGTATTGGTTAGCAACAACCAAGTCAAACCAAGCGACGCGGTTGCATCATCATCCATTGGCTTGGGTATTTACCAACATTCCACAGAGTTTTCCCCATGGTATTAAATCCCCAGCCGACGCGACGTCCTATTGACTTTTCCCAGATCACCCATTCACTTGGGATCAATGATCTCTTTTTGCAGGTGAATAACATCAGCTAGGTTTTCCTCTCCTCTAAAATTCTGTCTTTACACGGTTCAATGCGCTCTGACTACACCATAGCCGTACCACTGGGTCAGTAGGTCATGTCAGTAGCTGCATCTGATACCAACACACACAACCAAAGCTACTCCGAGATCACAGCTCGGGCACAATTTAAATTCGTTATAATTAATGCGGTCACTAATCATCCACCATACGGTGCAGAAGTGAGTGGAGTCGATGTACAATCTATGGTCAAGTAATGCGTTAAATCGAAATTTTAATTACTGCGATCACAGTGTCAAAAAAGAAGTGTTTCACCACTATTATAAAAGTTATAAAATTCAATTTAATCACACTTGTCCTAAGTTCTAAGTTAAGTTAAGAAAGACAGAACAAATAAAAAAAAACTAATTGAACAACTAAACCTCGGTGCAGTTTAATTTTATACCATCTCGTGGACCTACTGAGGATCATTTTCGCGCAGCAACATCGTTGGGGACGCAAGTGAATCCTGTGACATACGTTGGCATCATACTCTACCCCCACAGATCGAACGACTTCAAACGTACGATTTCCAAATTTCCCACCGCCAAGGGAAGGTGCATAATAAGGCTGATGCTCTATCAAGAAGACCATGTAAGCCAGATTGTAAACATTGTCATAGAGCGGAAGAAAAACAAAAGGCGTACGACCTTCGAAATATACAAGTAGAAGTACTAGATTGGTGGACGAGCGATGCTATACGCGCAGCTCAACTTCAGGATGAAGATATGTCGCTAATCCTGGAACACAAAGAAAAGAACGAGCGGCCAACTTGGAACAATATTTCCGACAAGAGTGGAACATATAAGGCATATTGGGCACAATGGAATTCCTTGCTGGTGGAAGATGGAATTCTAAAGCGTAAATGGGAAGCCGCGGACGGAAAATCCCATCGAATGCAGATTCTAGTACCACCATCAAAAGTGAAAGATGTACTAGCAGAAATGCACGACGGGGCCTCCGGTGGACATCTGGGAATTAATAAGACACTTTCAAAATTACGATCTCGATTCTACTGGCTTCACATGAGAGATGACGTCGAGTCTTGGTGTAGGAAGTGCACAACTTGCACAGCGAACGAAGGACCAACAGCAAAGCCAAGGAGCGCTATGAGGCAGTACAACGTGGGTGCCCCTTTCGAGCGAATTGCGATTGATATCTCAATTCCAAAAACCAACGACAACAACAAATACATGTTGGTCATCATGGATTACTTCAGCAAGTGGGTGGAAGTCTCCAAAACAAAGTACTGGAATATTCTAGAAAGTACTGGAAAACTGGAGACTATGAGCAGTAGAAAATTCGAGGCTATGGAACGGACGGAATCGAAACACCAAATCAGAATGAGGAAAAACGGTATAAATACGTCGCACGCAGATCGGGAAGTTGAGTAAGAAGTAAGAAGTAAGAAGTAAGCAGTAAAAGACGCGAGAACTGCGGAAGCGATGTCAAGATATCGTTAAGTGTACGGTAGAAGTAACAGTTGTTATTAACGGACTAATAAAGTGTTACATTAATTCAAAATCGATGTAACGCCTCTTATTTATTAAAAATAAGTTCGCAACAATATAATGGATTTATTTTTTGCTAATTTTTTGACCATTAGGGCATAGTAATAGTAAGAATAGTTAGAATAAGCAATAAGTAATTGCAAGTATAAGGCAATAGTAAGAAAATTAACTTATCAAACATCTCCCACGTCTTTCGGTGTAGAATATAATTGTGACGATGTGTTAAAAATTCCAAATATATTAAATGGAAATTATTATGCTGGGTGCCGCTTTAAGAAATCGTGTTTCAAAAAGCAAATCACATAGAGATTTATATAACCGTTTCGAAACAATGGGATTCATTTGAAAACAGTTTAGAATTTCACTGGAAAAAACTTGTAAAAGAATGAAATTAGTTTCCGCTTCTACGAGATCCAAAATGTCCTTTAAACCAATAAAAAATCGATCTGTTGTAAATTTTACTGTGGTGTTACCACTTAAAGAAAATTGGTATTTAAAAAAAAAAAGAAAAACAGGTGTCTTGAAAGTCTTTTCTTTTTAAACAAATTGATGTATACATTTATATTGCTTCTTAACTGTCCTATTCTCGAGATACTGTGTTATAAAGAAAAGTGAAAAAGTGGTTAATTAAATGTATTAGCGGGCCCACTTATGTTATCAAATATTTTCTGTTCAATTTTCACAACATAATTTTATAGCCAATGTATTTATAACGCGAAAAAATAGCATGTTTCAGATTATTATGTCAATTAAAATTAATGATAATAAAATTAAAACAAACACTAGTTAAATGAGTTACTAACATCCAATTAGAAATGAAATTAAAAAAATATAAAAAAATTAAAGTACATTCTGCTCATTTTAAACAATGCGCATGGTCGGGCACTTGCATACGTGCCCTTACCTTCACGCAACGACAGAAAAACAATAATATGCCATTCCAAAATGCATCTGACTTCGCACGATTAAAAAAATCTTTAGAAAACGAAAAAAAGTAATAAAAGTAAAAAGAAATAACCTCAAAGTGCAAACTTAAAAACGAAAAACGAATATTTGAGGTGTCGCGTTTGTGTGCATTTTCCGTAGACATTTTTTGACTTCCCCCCCAATAAATAGCCGATCGAGAATCGTAATTAAGTACGGACAAACCAGCCATTCACATCGAACAACTATACCCAATGCATATCTCAATATAACGTCCAAATTAATGCAAACAACAAAGTAATCTACCTGCGTGCGTGAACATCAAATGCAAACATAATTCTTCAGGTGCATCGATTATTTTGTTGATTCGTGTATTTTCATTACAAAACAAATTGAATTAAAATTCTCGTCGGCGTTAAAACACCTAATAACAATGATTGTGTGAATATCAAGCGACACTACGGCCACGGCTAAGGCTACTGGTGCTGTTTCTGTTTCTGTTTCTGTTTCTGCCTCAGCTTCAGCTTCTGTTTCTGTGTTACCTTCTGTCGTCCATGATCCGTCGTCAAATGTCCGTTGTATCCCGACATAACTGGCCAGCCACTTGAAACACCATCAGCGCGCTACCGTAGGCCACAAGAGTTTAATCAAATATTATGGCATCAAATAATAAATTGTCCAATGTAATCATTAATTCAATGATCAATCAATCTATGATCAATCAAAGTGCAATCTCGTTAGTTACACCCGGCGACGAAGAATCAAAATGAATAAAATATTTGTGCTAGCAACCTACCCGTCCGCATTTTATGTTTTTAATGTCAATTTACTTTTAAGTCTGGAGCCTCTCGAAAAGGAGGAGTCACCGAAAAAGCAGCAGCCGTCGCAACAAATCGACAGAAATGTTAAAAAAAAATTTCTCGAGGTAAGTGTTGCACAGAATGCCCCTATTCCATAATCGTACCCCGCCTGGCTGGCAATGTTCCCACTCCCATTCCCCGATGTTCATATATCTTGCACCGTCGCAATCAGATGAAGATTTCCAATCCAATTTCAATTTCGATTTCAATTTAAAGACGTCGTCGACTCGCCCGGTGAGAGAGGGTGCACCTTGAAATGGTTCAGGTGATGTCAGGCAAGTGCGTCGGATTTAGGAGCTGAAGTGTGCCGTGTGGATGTCCTGTCATGAGGGTTCAATTACGAATGAGCGGGAAACTAATGTTGGAATTGAATGCAAGGAGTGAATAGTGGAAGTCATTCCTATGCGACCGTGAACAGAACTGCAGATGGGAATGTCTAAAGTCTAGAGTTGTATTCTGCATGGCGCGTGATCCTACATGGTGAGTGGAAATTTTACTATTTGCCTTTGGTACCCTCCAGCAAACTGCATTTTCATGTGGGTTTTTCGTCAGAGGGATGCCGGCTTTTGTTGATGAATTGAAGATTGGTTCCTTGCCACAGTGGACGGATGCACTCGGTACTGTTCGTCTAAGGCCAAATATATGAAAGTATACCCGTTCCCTTAGTTAACAATTGCACTGCGCTAGGCACGTTGGCGATACATCAGTATCATTCTCGTTATCCAAATCGCTGGGATGTGAAGGTTATTTGTTTATCAGATGTCGTTAAGGAGTAAAAAAGGCAAAGTCATAGTCCTAATCTTTTAAAGATCACTGTCTGATCACTCTGTTTTCCGGGATAGCCGATTGGCCAATCAAATGAGGTTACCAATAAATACTCGGATATGCTCCTGTTTTAAGGTTTTTACTTAAATGTATTCCACTCTACTAGTCATTTTTAGGTAAATCTTGGCGAAGAATATTTTTTAAACACGAAACACGCGTCCAACTGGATTTCTAACCCCAAAGAGCCCTGTGAATGGTAGTAGGGGGAAAGGATGTACATTAGTCTTGAATGCCTGATTATTACAATGATAAGAAAGCACGTGAACGGCATGAGTTGTTCATATTCGTGTGGTTCGGCTAAAGAACGATTATCTGTATTTATCCGTATGTAAGAAGTTTATTTTTAACGTCAACTGTTGTGCACTGTCTGATTAACGGATATTGCGAGAAAATATTTGTTTTTAAACCACATTTATTTTCCTAATTATTTTTACATATTATGTATAATATTAGGGGTAAATGTTAAACCCTCTTTTGCAATTACAGTCCTTAAATTAACTTACTGGCTCTATGCGAGCTCTCTAAATTACACAGTATAAATTGTTTTTTATTTATGCCTTTCGGCGTACTTTTTTTTTAGTTTTTAAACCACATTTATTTTCCTAATTATTTTTACATATGTATAATATTAGGAGTAAATGTTAAACCCTCTTTTACAATTACAGTCCTTAAATTAACTTACTGGCTCTATGCGAGCTCTCTAAATTCCGCAGTATAAATGGATTTTTTATTTATGCCTTTCGGTGTGCATTTTTTTTTTTCTTATATATATATATATATATATATATATATATATATATATATATATATATATATATATATATATATATATATATATATATATATATGAACATTAAATAGCTCGTTTACATCTATATGTATATATATATTTTTTTTTTAATTTTTTTTTATGAAGTAACGAACAAAAACTTTAAAACGAAACGAAAAGGTAAATAAAAATAAACAGAAACAAAATTAGTAATAAACGTAATGGGGGAAGGTGGACAAGATGAAGGAGAGCGTTGCGCTTGAGAGGCATACTATATCTGAGGAAGTCAAGTTATAGCGTTTGCGATGATACTGAAGAACGTGTGATTCGAACTGACGCTATGACAGTTAGAATCACCAAAAATTGAACCAATGCGTAACACATCAGGTTACTGGCCGCGTGTATGAATTCGATTTATAAACTCAAGTACACTCAACTGATGTGGAATTGTTATGTTATCGCAATGCTATACGGCTCTGATGCTTTGCTTATTCGAATTTCCTTTCTGTGTTCTTCACTATTTGCTGATATATTGTGTGTATCTGTTAGAAATTCCACACTACTCCCTCTTCAGTAACTTTGTTACGTTCAACTTCGTGTCCGAACGACGGAGCGAGGACCGAGCGAGCGAGAGAACGCTGGAGCAGCCGAGTGTGCCGGTGCTCTATGCGGTAGTCGTGAACGTGTCGTGAAGTTCTGTTTACTATAGGAAAGTGTGTGCCGTGCGTACAGATAATATCGGATTGTGGCGTTAAGCAAGGATAGTGAAGACGGTGATTGGAACATACGATGAAACGGGTGAAAAGCGAAACATTGAAGCATCAGACTACTGGCCGTGTGTACGAATTCGATTTCTAAACTCAAGTACACTCAACTGATGTGGAATTGTTATGTTATCGCTGTGGTATACCTCTGATGCTTTGCTTATTCGAGTTTTCTTTCGGTGTTCTTCACTATTTGCTTGTGTATTGTGTGTGTATCTGTTAGACACGCCACAAAGTCCTCTCCTCGTTGAGAAGCCACCACCATTTGGAAGATGTTCGATCTTTGGCTGATTTATCTGTTTTACTGATCGCCATGCTAAAACGCAGGCGGTCTGGAGTATTGGAGATATCACTATCATGGAGAATTCGTTTGTCCCTGGTACCACGGAGAGCGTGGTAAATAATCAGGACTCCATGCACGTCTTGGATAAGGCCTTTTTGATCCAAGAAAGGGAACGCTTCTGGGGGAATAAACCCATTCTGGGGCGTATTCTCCAAATACATATCGTTGATATAGAATGCTCCCGATATAAGATTATTGTCACTGCACATTGCCCTTGCTGTGTGACCAAGAATAATTTTAATTATGAAATTGTCTATCCTATTTAACCCCGATTTGTTATACAGGATTTTGTTGGGATAGAATTTTTTTTTATTGCGACTCTGGTGTTCTATAAAGTCCGAGGCAGGAACGCAAACACTGCCGTTCGAACACACGAAACTTCTCCATATAAAGTGGAGATATATTATACCACACTGGGCAGCCATAAACCAAAGCTGATCGGGTGAATGCCGAGTACGAAATTTTTGACTCTGGGGTCAAGAAGACTACTCCGGAATAGACTTCTTGTCATAGAATATGCGCCTTTAGCTGCGGAGAGGGACGCTGCTAAGTGCTTGTCAAAATATAACTACTGATGTAGCCAGATTCCAAGGTATCTAACTACAGTTTTCACTTGCAGTGGAAGGTTATAGAAAATATAGGGTTTACCTATAGGGACTTGACTTTTTTTCGGTAGCAAATTTTTATAATTTGCAGACGTTAATCGTTTGTGTACTTAACCAGGATGAAAATGTTGAGTTTACTGAATAAATTGACAGCGACAGTTCGATGATTGGTGAAAAGGGTGCGTTCACAAATTAAATTCAAAGTCCCTATTGGAAAACCCTTTATTTGGTGAGGTGGAATATATTCACCAAGTTCCGTTCAGCAATAATCTGAACTATCTGGATTGAGAGGGCAGCGAGCGTCTATTCATTAAATCAGGATATCGACAATTCCATAATTAAATACTGGAATGCCCGCCGGGCCATCAGATTTTGTAACGTTCAGTTTTTTAAGTGATCGGGCTACAAAACACCTTCGAAAACGCACCTGGTTCATGCCTGTGTTCAAGTTGAGACAAAACTGATATATCTGACAGTGTACAGTTGATTGCGGAATCTACATAAAATAGATTGGCTTTCTCTATTGCGTTTATGACCGGTACGTTATCAAATATACGCGAGAAGATGTATGAGAGGATAGAGTTTATGACGTCCTTCATAAATGTCAGAGAAAATATATTATCTATGGAGCAGTGTAGTATATTTTAATTTACTTAGTCGTCATGCAAGAACTGTTGTGCATTTTTCTTTACTCTTTAACTCCCTGCGCCACAAGTCGTATTGCGTTGAAGATTTAAGCTCATGGAGTGAACGTATTGACCGAAAATCCGGAGGTCCTTAGACAACGGATGCGAGCCGTTCAGATTTACATGAAATTTGATGAAAAGTTTACGAAGGCTGGGGACTTCAGTGGGTAAACCGTCTTATTGAACGGCGACCATAACGCTAGTTTTCGTTTTTTTCCCTTGAAGCAGACTGTCAGGTTGGTCATGGAGATAGGTCAGGAAGAGCCGAATATTTTCGTACGTGTTTTTAATTTCTCAGTTTGTAGCAACAATTAGACGAGTTAATAGTTTACTGAGTGCTTCTTACTGCTGGTGGAAGAAGCGGATCGAATATTGGGCGAGTGGAACTTGAAGTTGAGGTAGGGTGAGAAGGAGTTGAAATAAGAGGAGATGGAGATGATCTCAGACGGGCCGATGAGTGGGAGGATCTGGTAAGCGAAAAGATTTTGGGTTAGGAGAGTGGGATCTGATAAGTTGGGATATTTTGCTCCTGTTTTGAGGTCGAAAAGAGGGAGAGAGTTAGACGTGGGGGCATTGGACGTTGGGATTGCACGTTGGATGGGATTAAGCTTAAAGGAAAGTTATATACTGGTGGTTTTAGGACTGGTATCATCAGCAAACGAATGAATTGGGTTGTTGATAATGGACAAGAGATAATTTTTAAAGATAAGGAAGAGAGTGAGTGAGAGTACATAACCCTGGGGAACATCTGCATTCATTTGATACGAGCAGATTTGACAACGTCAAAAACCACTTATATTGAACGACCTAAAAGATATTCTCTTATCCATCGGATCAATGAATTGTCCACTCTGTATGAATGTAATTTCGGCAAAAGGGGTGGATGCTAAACTCTGTTGAACGCTTTTGGAATATCATATCATTTTTTTTTCGGTTTTCCTCTATATTGTTTGATTAATACAACCAGTAGCTTAACTCTTTAGCCTTATTAGGCTCTCTGCACCCAGAATCGAACCAAAGATTTGTTTTGGGTTTGATACCCTTTACCCTGTGTGAAATAAAAGTCCGCACATTACGGGGGTTTGTATGAAATAATTAAGTGGAGAGCAAGCTTGGGGAATTGATTGAGCCTGACAGAAGGCGATGAACAAAGATGATGTGAGGATGGAATCTGCGCTCCTAAAGTGTGTTGAGATTGATTAGAAGGAGCCGGCCTATGTATGCTGGTAGAATGAGTGGGTTTTCCCAGTTTAGTCCACGGAGGGCAAAGCGCAAGAAACGACGTTGAACGCCCTCGATCCTACGAATGTGAGACAGTTGATACGGGGACCAGACCTGACTAGCATATTCGAGTAGTAGTCGGACAAAAGTTGTGTAGAGTGAACGGGTGACGAAGGGGTTTAGGAATTCCTTCGACCAGCGTTTTACAAAGCCAAGGGCGGCGTTGGCCTTAAGGATTGTGTCATCGATATGTGCGGTAAATCTAAGTTCCTTGTCGCATATGACGCCCAGGTCGCGAATCGATTCAACTGATGTTATCGGTTGGTCTAGCGAGAGATAGGAACGTGGCTGGGTGGGGGAGCGTTTCCGAGAGAAGGTGATTGTGTGACATTTGGCGATATTCAATTCTAGGCAGTTATTTTGGCACCAGATGGAAAAGCTGTCAAGATCCGCTTGGAGAAATGAGGAGTCAAGGGGAGAGCGGATTGTCTTGAAAATGTTGGTATCATCCGCATAAAGCGAGATGAGGGAGTGATTGATGCACGACCCTATGTCGTTAATGGTTAGGATAAATAGGAGAGGGCCGAGATGACTGCCCTGGGGGACACCTGAGGTTGGAAAAAAAAAGGATCGGAGAGGGTGGACCTAAATCGCACATGGCAGGATCGAGAGTTGAGATAGGATGAGATCCATTTAATCAACAGGGGTTCAAAACCAAGGGAAGATAATTTGAAGAGAACGAGGTTATGGGAGATTTTGTCGAAGGCCTTGCTAAAGTCGGTAGTGACTACATCGACCTCATCACCGTTTTCTAGGACAAGGAGTGTGTGGTTTGTGAATTCGACAAGGTTGCCGGAGAGGAAGCCGTGCTGGTTGGGAGAGATGATGAGTGAGCAGCGAAAACATAACGCTTCATATAGAAGGCCTTCGAATAGTTTAGGAATGTGCGAAAGCTTAGCAATGGGGCGATAATTGGATATATCGTTTTTTGGCCTTTTTTTATGGGGTTATGTAAGAGGATTTCCAAATGTCAAGGAATAACCCTTGTGCAAGGGATAGATTGAAGATTGAAGCGAGCGGGAGAGAGAGAGAAGAAGCCGGGACTGAAATCGTCTTTCAGTTGTTCAAGTTTTTCTTTAACTTAGTGTTGTTGAATGTGTAGAGGGATGAGTGGACCGAGGACATTCAGACATGCCAGTAAAGTAGTAGGGGTTCGGCTCGAAGCAGTCGTCCGTGAAGGATAGTTTGAAGAAGGACGCAAAAAGATTGGCTATGGTATGGTAGTCAGTTGAAGTAGGTGAGTCGTAGAAAAGAGAGTTGGGATAGGCATCTGATTTCCGTTTGTAGTTGATGAAGTGGTAGAAAGATTTGGGGTCATTGATCAGATTGAGTTGGGCTTTTGCAAGGTAATTGTGGTAGAGAGAGCTATAAAGCTCGGTGAATTGGTAAAAGTCACCGAGATAGTTGGAGTAGTCCAGAGGAGAACGCGTATTTAAGAAAGTGTTCCACAACTTATTCCTCTTCTTCTTCCATTCTTCTGGAGTGACTTCCTTATCCCATATTGTTTTAATCAGTTGGTCGATCTTTCAAGCAGTTGCCTCTCCTCCACGCTTCGTAAGCTCTGCCGATATGCAGTCGAATCCGGGAGCCTTGTTGTTTTTCATTAGATTTATTGTGTCTACAACTTCGTTGAAAGAGGGCTCTGGGATCTGAGGCTCGGCTGTATGTACGTCTGGTGGGTTTATTTGTGCGATGGGTTTTCAAAGTACTGCTTTCATCTTGTCACGATATTATTTGTTTCTGTGACCAGACAGCCGTTTGCGTCTCGAACTATTTTGCCTATCCTTCGGTAGGAATTTATAATTGAATTTATGCCGGCATACATACCTCTGATGTTCATTGCTCTGGCATTTTCTAGGATTTTTTCGATCCGAGTCTTCTCCCATTCGCGTTTTTTGCGTTTGAAAAGTCTCGTTGTCTCTTTCCGAATTGTCGCGAATCTTTCTGCGTTGACTTCATCATATCTTTCCAAGTGGATCACTCTGAGGCGTTTACGTTGTTCGATCTTCGCCCTACACTCATCGTCAAACCAAGGTTTGGACTTAATTGTTTTCTTAAATCTTAATACCTGACATGGCTGGCCCTACTGGAAGCGTATGCTTCCGTCAGCATAGCCTGAGTGATCCATTGTCATTTAATCCCCCGCACCACGTCAAGGTTTCTACCAAGTGGGGGAAGTTATAACCAGGTAGATTTATTTGCATAAATTATTACCTGGATTTCGTTAAGTGCAAAGATTTCTGGTTAGAAATGTGGGCAAACATAGAGGAGAAACTACATATTGGGCCGCGAGTGTTACAATGATCAATGCGAAATTCGCGTGCCATTGAAATGGTCTGGCAAAGAAAACCAATACCGGCTCAGAAAAAGATGTAAGTTAGGACCCACGACAGATGAGCGAGAGTAACCACTACATGTGCTATGGCGTCGTAGTAGGGTTTTTTTTGTTTTTTTGTAAACATTTTGCGTACATTTTTTCTATTTTGTTCTTTTTCTTATATATATCTTACTTGCTAGACAAAAAATGTTTACATTCTAGCTTAGTTAAAATATATTCTAATTTATTGGCCCTCTGCGGACATTCTAAGCTAAACTTGGTGCGTATTGTCATGTATTGTTGCCTTTCGGCTTTGTTTATTTAACTTTAATTACAATCTTCATTAATAATTTACCAAATAAAGAAAATTTAGAACAAAGGAAACATTGAACTCTTTTTTCTCTTACACCTAATTAAACTTACTCCACTAACTTAACCAAATTTTTTTTTTAATATTAATTTTAAAACTTACTTAACGCTACCCTAACCTAACAAAAGCTAAATCTATGTAAGCCTGCCATTGTTTTGAGATGTCATTTACTATGCTCATTTCGGCCATTAGGTCTTTAGTTAATATTCAACCACCAGAACTGCTAGCGTTGTTTCCTAAATTTCTCTTTGGTCTCTGTGAGATATCGCCCTGCTGTACCGCAGACACCTGTAACAGCAGAATTTGAACTCTGGTATTAACATTTAATAATTGGTTATCAGACGGCTTCTTGGCCAAGTTGTTATACTAGTTATTAATGTTTTATGGTTATTACAATGTAATACCTAATCGTAACCCCAGATATTGACATTATTAGTTAATTATTAAAATGTAACACCTGAGCGTAACCCCAGATGCTATCATTTAATATTTTGTTATCGAAAATGAAGTAGACTTAGGTGGACAGGGTCCTGGGAAGTGTTATATTCCCTACTCGGGAGCCACTGTAACATCGTTAGCTGAAAAGTATCTTTACCTGGTTGATTTGGTCCTTTGTCCGTTTTGTTTACTAGTTAAACAGGACTTTTCGTGGAGGGCAGGCTTCTCCTTCTCTGTGATCCGGCTTTTTTAACTGTAGGTTGTTGGCTTCGGCAGGTTTCAATGAGAAAACTAAAACACTTTTTACTTGAACACTTTTATTTGTTAACACGCTGCACACTTAACATACACTGCTAACACACTGCAACTGCAACTCATTTGCAACCAGTTTATATACGATTTTAGTCTGCTAAATGTGCAGATGATACATTTTGCCACAGCGAACGTGTAACCTATTCCGAGGTTATTCGCCTGTCATTCGCAATTCGCAATTTTTAAAGACCACTTTATTGTCTTTACAAAAAATGCAGCAGAATCAATTTAAATATTCATTCGATTTGCAGTAGCAATGACCGAACCAATTTCAGTGCATTGCTCTACGTGCAAATCGTATCATACGATTAATTGCGACTTACCGCTGTGCTCGCCACTTTCGCCGAGCTCAGCGTTTCACCGACGTTCAACTACTTCGTAGTCGGTGCTCTTTGATAATGTCGCTTGTGCTCGTATTTCGTGTATTACACCTGTAAACATGTGTAGTTGCAACATGGGACCGTGTAGGTCTGTGGACAGGTGTTTGTTTGAGTAATGCGAAGCAGAATGCAAGGTCAAGTGCACGACGGATATATGCTTTGGATATGGATGGATAATTATCGCAAGATATGGGATATGAATTTATTGTTCGTGGAGAAGGCTTTGCTTCTGAATGAACGCGAGTATTGCATCGTGTGCAGAATACTTGATTAATGTTTACATGAATTGATAATTGGATTTCTATTATTTGAGGATGGTTGTTTGAGAAGATGTCTGAGATGGTGTGAGGATGCTTGTAGTATTAATTACTTTGTTTAAGAGGCGGTGTGTATCGAGGTGTAACACACCCTTCATCTGTGTGTGCGACTTCCCGCCCATAATCTATCCGCTTATCTACGGTCGATCGACGCACGTGGAAAACCAACGGTATTCCGAATTCATCCTGAATGATGCCAATCATATCAAGGTAAAGAAATACCTCTAGTGGAACAGATTCATTGTGGTGAACTTTCTCAAAAATGTTGTATTTGGGTACTAGACCCCGAGAATTAAATCGTTGGATGAACTCATTGCTCTCTTTGATTAATTTGATCATAGAATGATCTATCCTGTTTATCTTCGCGCCATTATATAAAGCGTCATTGGGATACTATTTTTTGTAGTCGGATTCTGGATTCTGATATAAACCAAGGCAAGTTCTGAGGCATTGCCTTTCGAAAACCCGAAACTTCTCCAATAGATGTGGACCTATTATACATTGGACCACCAGGTGTCCTGCCCACCGGGGTCTACCGAGCTTGATTTTTCTTACAACGTTAGCTTCAAGGTAAATCGCATACAACTCATGGTTGTAGCGTCTCCGGAATCGTCCTCGCTCACATATGGGGCCAACAATTCTCCTTAAGACCTTCCTCTCGAACGCGGCTAAAAGTTCAGAGTGCCTTTTATTGGGCACCCAGGTCCCGGATCCATACATGAGTACTGGTAAGACCATAGTCTTGTACAGTAGTAGCTTGGATGTCCTGGATAAATTTCGGGCTTTAAAGAGCCTTGATAGACCATAGTAGGTGTTGTTGGGTTTGATCAGCCGTTCGCGTATTTCTTCTTCCATATTTTTATCGGCTGATACTATTGACCCAAGTAGTTAAAGGATTGCACTACTTCAAATTCGAGCTCCGCTACCCTGATAGTTTGACCAATGTTAGGTCTTCTCTTCGCAGAAGTTGCCACCATGTACTTACTTGTGCGGTCAAAGTTTTTGTGTCGCCTGCTCAATCTGGGTGAAGGAGTCATGTACAGACGAATCGGATCTACCGATGATAGTCCCTCTAGTTGTAGCGCCAGAGTCACGGATTGCTTTCTCGAACGCCAGGTTGAAGAGGAGGCAGGCCACACCGTCCCCTTGTCGGAGTCCATTAAAGATGTTTATTGGTTTGGACAGCAATCCCGCTATTTTTACTTGACTAGTAACGTTGGTCATGGTCAACCTACAAAGTCGTATCAATTTGTTTGGAATGCCGAACTTTCTCATGGCATTATATAGTTGTACTCTGGCTATGCTGTCGTAGGCGGCCTTAAAGTCTATAAATAGATGATATAATGGAATCTTAAATTCTAGACATTTTTCCATCGAGTGCCTAAGGGTGAATATCTGATCAATTGCTGATTTGCCTGGGATGAAGCCACACTGATATTGACCAATGATGGCTTTAGCGTATGGAGCTATCCGATCTTGTAGGATAGTGGAGAGTATCTTATAGGCGGTACTCAGCAATGTTATACCCCTATAGTTGCTGCACAGTGTAATATCTCCCTTCTTATGTATAGGGCAAATTATACCACGACGCCAACCTTCCGGCATCTCCTCTTCCTCCCATACGTGCACCACGATCTCATGAATTGCGTGATGTAACGCTGTCCCTCCTTGTTTGATCAGCTCAGCTGATATGCCATCAGCTCCAGGGGCTTTATTTGGTTTGAGCTGTCTAATGGCTTTTAATGTTTCCTCAATGCTTGGTGGCGGCAGCATTTGCTCTTGATCTTGCATTGGTGGAGCCTCCAATTCTTCTATGAGCTGACCATTTAGAAATTCATTGAAGTGCACTTCCCATCGCTGCAGAATGCCTTCAGAATCGGTGATCAGATTACCCTCTTTATCCTTGCAGTAAGTGCAGCGTGGTGTGTACCGCGTCATACTGCGGATTATTTGGTAGAACTTCCGCGCCTGGTGCGGACCTCGCTCTCTACTTTACTTTTGTCTATTTCACAGACAAGGCTTTTTTCCCAGGCATTTTTCTTTTGTCTGTGGTCTTTTTTCAGATCTTCTTAGCTCTTTGTATTTTTCCTATGTGACTGCTGCATTGCCCGGTATATAGCATTCTTACGTTTAGTCGCTAGTTTGCACTCATCATCAAACTAATGACAGTATTCTTAAGGCGTGTCCATTTCTCTTCTACGCCCGGCATTTTGGCCCCAGGACTTAATCTCCCTCCGTCGAGCTCTTCGAGGGTGAGTCTTAACGCATGACCAAAGGTGTTGCTGGTGTTCTCATTGCGTACGACAGCCATGTTGATTCGAACTTGATCCGCGGATGCAATATGTCTCCGTAAGACAATCCGCGCTCGGAAAACTATACCAACAAGATAGTGATCCGAGTCGACGTTGGCACCTCGGTACGTCGTACCGTCATCAGGCTCGAGGAGTGGCGACGATCTATCAACACGTGGTGAATTTGGCTGCGATTGGCTCCATCAGATGATACCCAGATGGGTTTGTGGATATCTTTATGCGGAAACCTGGTACTCGCAACGACCAAGTTCTTTGATACTGCCAGTTCAATGACTCGTACCCCATTGTCATTAGTGTTCTCATGCAAACTATGAGAACCCGCGTAGTGCCTGAAAACTGGCCCCCGACCTATTTTCCCATTCAAATCACCAAGAACGATTTTCACATCGTATCTTGGGCAGGCATTGAGGGACCGTTTGACGTTCTCGTGGAATTCTTCTTTTTCGTCGTCAGGGGACTCATCTATAGGTCCGTGAACGTTTATGAGGCTTATGTTCTTAAACTTGCCTCGCACGCGAAGAGTGCATAGCCTTTCGTCTATTGCAGTAAAGCCGATTATGGCAGATTCAGTTTTTGGCTGACTAGAAAGCCTACCCCGAGCACATGGTGTTTTGCATGACAACTGTAATAAATGTCATGCTCGTTTTTTTGAATAACACAACTCCCCGCCCATCTTATTTTTTGTAATGCTATTATGTCAGCCTTATATTCGGACAGGACATCGGCTAGCTGCTGTGCAGCTCGAGCTCTGTATAGTGAGCGGACGTTCCATAAAAAAATGCTTAAATCGTTTAGCCATTTTCGTTTCCGTTGTCGTCGTCGTGTATCCGGTTCATATCCGAGGCTTGTTAAATTTGCCATAATAATTCATTTTTACGGGCCTGGTTATTAGCCTTGCGCCAATCTTTGAAGGGTAATCAGTGACTCTCAAACCTTCCATAGAATAGAAATTATTTTTTATATTTGGTTCGATATTCGTTGACTTTCATCTCTCTGAGAATTGACCGGTTAAATATAACAAATGGAAGAGCTTTCGTAGCGACTTAGAGAACAAAAAGGGGCATCTCCTCATAGACATAGGGAGAAGCACAATATATGGACATAAGTTCGAAGGCGAATGTCGTTCGTGAAATGGTACTTATACTTACCTTAAAGCGTAGCCGATGTCTCACACAGCGTTAAATTGACTGTGAAATATACAGCAACTAGACTATGTATAGAAATATAGAACTAACGCATTGTGGCACTCATTTCTTTGTTTCTAACCCCTTTCACTCCTTCCAAACTCGATCCCTACTATCTCTTCCCCACCTTCATGTCCGCACTGCATATTTTTATATTATAAGGGTATTAATAATCCCGTCAGGGTGTGCACATTAAGAAAAAACGAATGCCCTGAAAGAATATCTATAACAAAGCTATACAGCAGAAAAAGGAAATAACTCGAATGAAATCCTTCTCTCATAGCCAAGCCATTACAAAATTGTGTCATTTAGTATACCCATAATAGATTAGAAGAAAAGGGTTAATATTCGGTCTTTTAAGTTTTATTATTTCTGTTTACAAAGCAATCAATTTCAAGCTGTTCAAAGAAAAAAAGGAAATATAAAAATATATATATTTATATTGTGTATATGTACACCTTTGAAAAGATTTTATCACCAATGATCCGTGAAGTAGTATTACGAAGTCTGAAATAAAAATATCTTCATTCTTTGAATTAGGCAAATACATTCCAAAAATACTTGTCGCTAATACATTGCTTTGTCGGTTTTCATGTTGATTTTATTTTTGAAGATGTTTACTCTTGTACTATAACATTGAATATATTCAAGTCAAGTTACATTTAAAGCTACTATACATATTTTATATTTAACTTATCGTTTATCATCTGCGATAGTATTTTTTATACATCATTTTGTCATCAATGAAACCCACACATCATATATTGGATTTTAAAATAACTTGTCGTATTTTTGTTTTTCATTCCAGATTTTCGATAGAATGTTTTAAAGAGCTTGTTATAAACCTGATGAAGAACACATCGTGACAACGAATCTACCTTTTAAATAAAAACACGTAACACACACAACACGCCCACACGCCAGCTAAAAGATAAAACAAATCATTAAAATAAAACAATTAATTAAAAGAAAATCAAAACAACAACAACAACAACCAAATAAATAAGTAAACAACCAAAATGTTCTCTTTTCTGAACATAGTAAAAATTCTTTCAATAAATTGTTGATGATCGCGTCTAAAGATATATCACAACACAGCAATACTAATAAATTTAAAAACAAAAACATAATTTAATGACCCATATAACACAACATAAAAATTAAACAACAAGAAAAGATGGAAAATCTTTAAAATAAATAAAAGAATGTGTTCTTGTTAAATATATATTTATATATACATATATATATATATATATATATATATCGAAATTTATTTAAAGACGAAAAACAATCCTATAACAAGCGAAAGAGAAAATAATTACACAAAGCAAAACAAAAGGGGAAGGAGAAAAAAGAACGATAAATAAATATAAGCAACAAAAGAAAAACTTTTTTTTTCTTTAACAATGCCAACGAATATTATTTTTGTTTTATTCGAAGTTTTAAGTAATTTAATGTAATCGCGCGTTATTAATGTGAATAAGTTGTAAGTGAAAATAACAAAGTTTTGGATGCTTAATTTGTTAATTTAAATGAAATATCGTTAAATTTGTTTGTTGCTGCATGAAATCGATGTGTTGAATTTAAAAAAAAAAAGAAAAGAAAAATCACTAATATTAAGAAGAAGAAGTTGAAGACAGAAGTAGTTTAATTTAAAGCTAAACGAGAAATCAAAGTTAATTTGTTGATCCCGTTGTTTTCGTTGTTATAAATTTATATTTCGGTCCACGATTAACATTTACGTTTTCTCACGGTGAGTAGATCTGAATACTATATCTTTTATTTCATATATGAATTTTCACATCACTCCTTTTTACTTTTATTTCATCTCAAATTGTATCTTCTCAAAGTTATTCGCTTGGCAAAAGTACAAAACAATAAATGTGACAAATCAAATATCAAAGGAGGAAAACATTCCGTCACAATTCGTGCAAAAGTTATTGAAATATAATTCGTTTGCTTTTATTTCTTCCCCATCGTTTACGTGTTAGCTGCAATTCTTGATCCGTTTTCACTACGACTGGGCGGGTGGGTGTGTGGTATTCATTGGTTTAGATCTTCTCCAATAAATTCACATTCCGGTGACATTTATTGCTTTTTATTGATTCCTATGAAATCTTGTTGTCGCGCACATTTTTCACACCATACATTTGGATTTTCCAAGTTGGAAAACTGATTAAGTAGCCTCGTACCGGTGTGGTTGAGTTTATACCTTTCTTTTTACGAACATTTTAGGCTTTTTTTTTATCAAGATGAAGGGGTTTCTAGTCTAGTCTGTGAATGTTTTAAATGGCACTCCTATAATATTTTTTACTGCATACTGGAGCTTGTAGCCCTATAATACTGGGTTTGTCTGCACGAGGTGTAGATTCTTCGTAGATTAATGTTATAATTTTTTTCTTTTCTTATTCATCTACCTCAACATGATCCAAGTACCACATTTTGGAAGTAATACACTAACTCTTGCGCTTCTGACAGTCTTGGAAACAATGTTCCACGTTACTTGGGGTCCACGAGGTGCCTAGTAATTTCGCTTTGAATGGATATCTTCTCCACAAAATGTTGTTGTCGGATATCATGTTCACAGAATGTTTGCATTCTCGTTTTTATTTTTAAGAAGAGCAAAACGTCGCATGTTGTTTTATGCAATGAATAGGGAGGGTTCTCCATCATTTTTTTTTTTCTCCGCCAAAAACCATTTCACAATTAGAGCCGTGTCCGTGAATTGAGCGTATTGTCGTGGTGCATGATAGGATCGTTTCCAGTCCACTGTCCGGGTCCAAATCATTTATGCACTTCCTTTAGAGATTCCGATCATCAGTAATTACCCGTCGGTCAGGCAGCACTAAATCACGGACTTTTCTCATATTCTCGTTAGCGCGAGAGGTTTTCGGACATCCTCTCCCATTATCGTCTAAAAACATCTGATCTTTCAGAATTCGGTTTACCCACTTGAAAACTGTAGCATGTGTCATAATGGATATGTAGTGGTTTGATTTAGTTATGTGCAACCTAGTGCACAGGTTCACTAAACCATCCTAGCTTTCTGATCTCGGATGTCGGCGAGGAGGCTGAGCCACTATGGCTGGTTGTCGCTCGAACGATTAGAGGTACTCCGCAAAAAAATAAAATGACTCCAAATTCTTTATTTATTTCCACTTTTATTGCAAATCTGAACTTACGACTTAGAAACATTTAATTCAATTTGATAAAACTAGTTAATGGTTTATTCTATATACATGAAGTAATTGTCAGGAACTTAAAACGTGAGAACACTGAATTCGAATTGGTTAAACTAGTTAATGATTTACTGAATGTACAAGAAGTAATTGTCAGGAACTTAAAACGTGTGAACACTGAATTCAAATTGAGCAAACTAGTTAATGGTTTATTCTATATACATGAAGTAATTGTCAGGAACTTAAAACGTATGAACACTGAATTCGAATTGGTTAATCTAGTTAATGATTTATTGAAACTGACTCGCGCGCGTCGCAGATGATGGTGACTCTAGGCCCGATTCTGATGGTGGTTGATTTCCGACTCGTATGTTTATTTAACGTGGAGGCCCGACTTGCCTCCACGGAATCCAGACCGCGATTGATTATTTTAACCGAAGCGACAGAACACCAAAACATTCATCCATCGCCCCGATGACCATATAAGGTATCATCCTCTTCACATCAGCACGTAGGGCGCGAAACATAAACGATGTTTGCCTCTGTTGCTCATGGTGTGTGTGTGTGTGTGTCCACAAGTATGCGGACCGTGGATCATCAAATCCATAAGGGTAGCAATGATCTGCAGCTGGGCGAGTCATCCTGAAAGGGCATCTGCATGTTTGTATTAAGTAGACAGCGAATACGGTGATTCTGGCGTCGTACCGATGCTGGTGGCCTACTCAGGATTCTCGTGTGCATGTTTTAATGCCGCAGAATTTGCTTCCGACGTCTGGGCGCGAGATAAGAGAGCAAGTTTCGCTGGTTGGATAACTTGCTGTGTATTGGGATGAATACGATGATCTTCGTGCACGTGCGTAGTAAGGTAAGTATATTTGAGTAGCGCCGAATGGTTTTCCTTGATGTATGCTGCGTTTATAATTTCTTACCAGGAAATTTGATGATGCAACATACTACCGGTGAATTGCTTTCTAGGCATAAGTTGTCCTTCATGCAATCATGCGCTTGGGGAAAATGTCTTCTGTTGCTCGTGCTAATTATTAGCGAGAATATGACCTACGTGGCTAGTAAACATTTTAAGCAGGTAACTGAGAGGTGCGTAAATGCTTCCCAGGATCTATGCGCTTTAGGTGGAAGGGTGTATGTTTACTTGCCAGGCAAGTAATAGCGCTCAGCTGTACTTGCCAAAATACCTGTATTTGTAAGCATTGTGGGGTGTTTTTGCATCATAGGCGAGAAAATAAGCAATGGCGTTCGAAGGAACCGCCAAGATACACGATATTTAACGATAATTGTTGGTCCTATTTTTCAAAGTTTGATATGAAAATTAATGTTCGTTCGTTGCTCGATCATAGGCGAGAAAATAAGCAGTGGCGTTCGAAGGAACCGCCAAGATACACGATATTTAACGATAATTGTTGGTCCTATTTTTCAAAGTTTGATATGAAAATTAATGTTAGTTCGTTGCTCGATTAAATCGGATCTCCTTACCGTCAGCAAAAACTGATCTGACAAAAAACGATGTCAAAAAAACGTATTGCTCCACTCATGCACAAATTATTACTGAATACTCACAACACTTGTACATACAGCCTTCAACACAGTTACTAGTTTCAGTGCTCTACATTTCCAGCAAAAAAAGTCAAGGTCTGAACTTTTCGTTCACGCTTCGTATCTTAATTTTGGCAGAAGTTTGTGTAATGGCTGTGGTGTATGATCCCCTCTTATAGTTTTGTTTTCTGTGATGTATTGTCCCTTCTTATAGTTTTGCCAGAAGTTTGTGTCCTGATGTATGATTCCCACTTATAACACGGGAACTACGTCCCATGCATGGTATTACCGTGTTGTGTGAAACCGGGTAACACAAAATTAAGAGCCAATACAAGATAGCTAGACATGTTCCGAAAAATATTTTAAATAAAGAATTTGTTATTCAACAATTCTCTTTGAAAATTAATATAAACAAAAATCGTTATTAAATATAAATTTCTGTTGTTATTTAATTTAAACGTATATTCTGTCAATGTATAATCGGGAATGAGACAGAAGAGATACACTTTTATAAGCATATCCCGAGACCGTTTTCAGTTCTCTAGGCGAATTTTCGTCTATGTCTTTTATCAACTCAAGACGGGTCCCACGAAGTGGCAGTTTGAAAACGTCACAGGATGCCATGTCTGGGGAATGCGGTGCTTACTTGGTTATATTGCTAGCGTTTTCCCTCAAAATAGTTTTCCCAGAAGTTTGTGCCCTGTTTTTCTGTGATGTATGATTCCCTCTTATAACACGGTAGCTACGTCCCGTGGTATTAGCGTGTTGTGTGATACCGTGTAACATAAAATTAAGATACAATACAAGATGGTTAGACATGTCATGCCAACTTTATTCTAAACCTGAACTCTTGAATTAACGACTAACAAATTCTAACGTTATTTCTAAGCTGTAGTTTGGAGCTTGTGGCGGTTCCGCCAAACCCCATGGTTCACTTACCTGAAAAATCCCCATAACTTCCATCCAATCTCATAACTTCACTAATGCAATCGCATTAGCACCTTAAATGCTTCACGCATTAAAGAGATCAAATGTGTAATCTAAAAAGCCCCTGGAAAAGAAAACTTACCTTTTCATGCATCTCTTCGCATACAATTCTCCGTAAGATTTCTTTCTTAACTTATCAGGCAGAACCCCCATTATTACAACCCAACTCCCATTGTTTCCCGCCAATGCACCTGAAGACATTTTCCTTTTTCAAGGACATTTAATGCATAGAACGCATTATCTAAAATTCTTAAAATGTCCGAAAAATAAAGAATTTTTTATTCAACAATTCTCATTAAAAATAATATGAACAAAAATCGTTATTAACCATAAATAAAAAGACGCCTTTTTCCCGATATTCCATTTGAAAAATATCCAGCTCTTTTGGAACAAGCCGTGATACAACGCGTCTCATGCCCAAAACGTCAACCAGAATATGGCGAACTGATTTATGAGGAATATATGGTTCCTGTGAAAAATCTCTCATACTATAGTTATTTTCGAATATTACTTTCATTTCTAAGTCTGTGTTTTCTTTAGTAGCTGCCCTTTTATTCCATTTTGGATGAAGCAAGTTTTCAATTACTTCACGGCTCTATTTTAACGCTTTATACCATTCAAATTCTCATGTTCTCGATATTACAAACACCCCGTACGCATTCCCGCGCCCGTCCGTAACACACATTTTCAAACAAAGTCTTTGTTCGATATAGTAGAAATCGACTATAAGATTTGAGATGTAGGTAGTAGTTTCGTTAGGAATCTGGAAGTCTTCATAAGCTATATCTGGACCGATCCAGATGCTTGTCGGATTTTTGCCGACTAAAACCCCTTCCGGCCAGCGCATATTTCTGTTGTCCCCTGCGGAACTTTTATTTAGATATTCCATTGCGGGGCGGGACGGGGTTTATCTGTTACTCCGCTTGTCGTGTCGCATCTTCTGTATTATGTCGCATGTCACATCTTCTGTATCACATGTCGCATCTTCTGTATTATTTGTTACCGACCATGGTTGTTTTGAACTTAGGATGTATTCTATTAGTCCTATCAGAGTAACTGTCCGTCTCATATATCTCTCCAATATCATTCGTGCGATCTCAAATCTTTCGCAGTCTGTGAGTACGTGTATCCAGGTCTATATCAGGTATCATGGTGTGGGTCCATCTTCCTCTGGTGGAAGTATCCCATCTTCGTTGCCATTCTCTTTGGGTGGGGATCGCTATTGTATTGTATCCGCATTTTCTGGTGATCCTCTTGCGATACTACTGCGTCATCTTTATGCCCGCCAGCTGTTTCCTTAGTTGCAATGTCAAGTGGTTTTCTTCCAGCCATTAAAATTATAGCATCTTCGGATACCGTGCGGAACGCGCAGCTTACTCTAATGATGGCAGCCTGTGCTGAGTTCACCCTCCTCATTTACGATTTATACTGTATGGCTCCTGTCCGCATGTGAGCTGCGTACATTACAATGGAGGAGTTGGAGCTGGTTATCAACTTCCTTACGTGGGGCCGGGGTCTTCCAACAGTGGGCAGCAGTCTCGCTAAAACGTTTCACACTCTTGCCGTATTTTCACTCGTTTTCCGTAGGTGATCCTTAAAGGTCGACGTGTTGTCGTAGGTAACACCAAGGGCTAGATCTAGTGTGTCCTTCTATTTCCACATCAAGGTGTGCAAATTTCTTGCTGCTGCTTATTAAAACTGTCTCCGTCTTACATGCTGCTAGTTTTAGTCCGGCCATATCTCGCCAACATTTAGTGCTCTGGAACAAATATTCTCCAGGTCATCTAGATGTTTAGCTGCGACCACTATCACAAAATCAACTGCATACCCATTGATTCTTACTCCTCCTGGCTTATTGACTCTGAGCACACCATTATACATGATATTTCCTAAAAGCAGGGCCAACACAGACCCCCGGGGTACACCGCTGTTATTTTACATTCTTATGGTCCCTCATTTGGTATAGTGGTTAGTATACCCGCCTGTCACGGGTTCGATTCCCCGTCGGGGAGCCTCTGGTGCAAGACTAATGATCTTGCTCGGAAAAAACAAATCATTATGGATAATTTAACAAGCCTCAGGACTTGCTCAATAAGGCCAAGACCGGTTCCCGGTTGTAGTGCCGATGATGATGATGATGATGGTCCCTCATTAGAGCAGTGTTCTATCTGAGAGAAAGCTTGTTATTATATGTACTAATATGAAACTTGGCTCCTCGATAGTATAGTGGTTAGTATACCCGCCTGTCACGCGGGAGACCGGGGTTCGATTCCCCGTCGGAGAGCCTCTGGCGCAAGACTAATGACCTTGCCCGGAAAAAACAAATCATTATGGAAAATTTAACGGTTGTAGTGCCGATGATGATGAATATGAGACTTGTAGAACGTCCAACGTTTTTATTGTCTGATTCCAGCTCGCCAAATTAAATGCATTTTCAACGTCTAGTCTCACCAAGACACCGTTTTTTTCTTATTCCTCCTAACCATCGTGCTCTGGCTACCGTGTTGCGAGCGATGTCCTTCACAATAGATAGAGCTTTACCGATTGATCTGCCTTTCCGGAACTCATACTGCCATTCAGAAAGTCGCGCTGAATTGTTCCAGGCGGGTGGCAATTACTCGCCCAAGCAGTTTCCCCGTTGTGTTCAACATGCACACGGACGATAGTACGACAGCGATTCTAGTTCCGTGAGTCCTTTTGGTATAAGCACAAGCCGCTGTTTTTTCCATCGTTGTGCAAAGTGTTCTGTTTGGAGGCAAGTGGTGAAGAGGTTGCTGAAGACTTCCGGCTTTTTAGTTAGGAATTCTAACCAGTCCCGGGGTTTTATAGTTTTTAATGACCCTTGCAGCAAAGAGCATCTCTTCGATGGTCGCTGGAGGTATTGCTCTTTCTGTGATGTTTTATTCCTCTTGTGCTCTCGTGTCTTCACACTGTGGGAAGACATCAGCAAAGCAAATTTTTTTAGCACATTTCTTAGACCGAGTTTTTCACTTAAGCGCATTCATTCTCGTTCCCGTCCCTACTTGTTTGGATAATCATCCGTCAACCACTGTTCAATCGATTCGCAACGCTGACATTTTATGTGATAAGGAACTGAATATGCTTTCACATAATACCGAGATAATCCTTAAGATCAACTCAACTGTCGGTTTTGTGACGCTTTGGTGTAAAGTTTTCTCTAATGTCTTCATCGTCTGTCTCCATTTACATTTCCTTTACCTATCCATTACTGAATATGCCAGTCCGGTGCGACCACTTTATGAGATTAAAATTAATAGAATCAAAAGCACTCAACGATGTTTCTCAAGATGTGCTTCCCTAAGACAAATATGGGGACTCTTTGAACCTGTCCCCTTCTATAAACCTTGTATAGTATAAGTAAGCTGACTGCACAAATACTTAGAATTCTATCTTATTCAATATTAATCACTGCAATTTACGAAATCTTCGACTGTTCCACCAATCCTCTTACGGTTCTAACGAACTTATCTCTCCAATGCTTCATTTTCCGGAATCTCAACTCTAATACAACTTTTTTTTTTTATTTCAACTTCAGCAACGCCACTCGAAAGATTTCTCCTAAATTATACCCCTTCATTTATGCAAGTTATAAGTATCTTAGGTTAAGTCAGTTTTTAGGACATTTGCAGCTTGTATCTTTCACATTTGTTGAAAGCACTTGAATGTATTTAATTATATAAGAAATAAAAACAAAACTACCACTAAAAAATGGAGGTTTTGCCTCAAGCAAAATCAAGATCAAATCAATACCTAAAATCTGCTTTTAGAACAATCTGTTTCTGTCGAACCCAAGGGCGACTAAAACCCAAGACCTGACGGCCTCCTAGTTTTTAAAAATCAATCACGTCCTACTCTTTTACATATTTCTTTAGACTCACGACATTTTCTGTATATACATTTTTTTACACTAACGCGCGCACAAAAGGGGATTTTGAGGTACCCTTAAATGTCAGAGCACAGTGCGAGCGGAATTCCTACATCACACCACCATTTGCAAAAAGTGGAAGTAAAAATGATGTCAAAAAAACAATCAGTCCATTTGAGAATATCGTTTACAGCATTATGTTCTTACGCTGCAAGTCCATGCTCTCACCTGGGCATCATGGTTAAGAAATATAAAAACTCAACTTAATTGATTTTATTCCCAAAACGATACGATCAGGAATGAAGGAGATGTATCTGTCAGGGGCTACTCTAAGTCTTTCGACAAATTCTGTCACAAGTTTTGGACTTCTCGCCATATTTCATATCATAAATTAAATCGTACTGAGAAAACCGTCCATTCCAAGTATGAATCTCTACCCACTGTGACGAATTTCTGGTTCAATTTGAGGAACGTCATCCCAGTCACATTGGAACATTTCAGATTTTTATTGAAGCTGACGGCTGACAGTTACCTATTTTATTTCCAAAGTGAACTCATGATCTGACGGCTGACCGTTTCCAAAATTATTTACAAATTGAACTCTTCAACTGATCACTCATTGATTCCAATTGTATTTCCAAACTGAACTCTTTAGCTGTCGGTTGACCGTTTTCAACAATTTTACCAACCTAAACCCTGGACTGTCAACTGACAGATAGCAATTGTATACTAAAACTGAACACTTCAACTGACGATTGACTGTTTTGTATTATATTTCCAAACTAAACTCTTGAGTTGACGACTAACAGTTTTCATCGTTATTTCCAAATTGAATTCTTCAACAGACGACTAATTGGTTCCAACTGAAGTTCCAAATTGAACTGATGACTGAAGGTTTCGAATATTATTTCCAACCTAAACTCTGAGCCGTCGACTGATTGATACCAACTTTATTCCGAAACTGAACTCTCTGAACTCAAAATTATTTCCAACCTAAGCCATCAACTGTCAACTGGCAGATACGAAGTTTATTCTAAAACGGAACTCTTGAGTTGACGACTGGCTGTTTTAAACCCTATTTTAAAATTGAACTCCAGTTGACGTCAACTGTCAACTGGCAGATACTAACTTTATTCAAAAACTGAACTCTTGACTTTACGACTGACTGATTCCAACTTTATTCCAAATCTAAACTCTTAAACTAACGACTAACTGTTTCTAACTTTATTTCAAGACCGAACCTTGAGCTGACGACTGAGAGTTTCCAACATTATCTCCAAATAGAAAACTCTGCAACTGAGGAGTGATTGATTGCAACTATATTTCCAAACTGAACTCTTGAGCTGATGACTGACTGTTTTGAACATTATTTCCAACCTGAATTCTGAACTGTCGACTAACTGATGCCAACTTTATTCCAAAACTGAACACCTGAACTGATGACTGATTGATTCTAACTTTATTTCAAACAGAAGTTTTCAGTTTGTTACCAAATTGAATTTTGAGCTTATGACTAACTTATTCAACATTCATTTCCAACTTGACGCTTCAACTGTTGACTGATTGATACCAAATTTATTTCTGAACTATACTACATGGAGAACCAACCCACAATGCCAACCGCTAACAGCGCGTCACCTTACCCTAGCCTGTACCCCAACTCCCCATGCAAAATCCGCAATAGCATACATCCCAAACCTTGCAATAAAACACATCCCAAAACTCCCAACAGAATACAATTCAACAGAATATATTCTAATCATCCTCGCATCCATTTTCCCAAAATTGCTTCGGTCAATTCCCTACTTAAGTTATATTCTTTCCTTGCGACCAAGCAATCTTAATTTCCCCGAAATTCATATGCCGTAATGAAACGCATATTCAAATCCATAACGGAACATTAACCATCACCACCAACTATACCAAGCCGCATACATTTCCCCGAAATGACTTCGGTTAATATTTTATCTAAGCGATATTCCTTGCTTGCACCCAAGCAATTTCAATTTCCCGGTATACACAACCAACGAATCCAATTCAGCTTGTACGGCGAGGATTCGCTGGAACTGAGTTCTTATGCGAGTATAGCAACTCTTCTCGAAATTCCTCGGAAGTGACAACAACCTTTATTTCTGCTATGATTCAGCACGCGATGAATAGATTTTTTTCCATTTCATCAGTCAGTCGTTGTCCAACCGCCATCGAGTGCGTACACCGCTTTAAAACAACAGAGTCCGAGGCGAACAGTTGACGTTTCAGTAGTGTGATTGTTTATAAGAGTTGCGCGCGGCGTCGAGTGTCCTTCGTAGGTTCACGCCTAGTGTTACGATTCCCAAAATTGTACGATTTCAACCACCGGATAGGCTAAAACTAAAATAGACTAAAGTGTAGTACGATTTAATTAAGAAACCATTGTGCCGGGTGTCTGCAAATTTACGGCTAATTTCACGATTGTACAAAGTTGCACACTGCAACCTACTGAATAAGTGGCAGTATTAATATAGACTAGAATAAAACCCTGTTGAATAAAGAACCACTTGCTACGGAAACTGTGTTTCTCATCTTACTTATTCCTCGTTGGACGATCATTTGTTCCTGGTTTTAACCTTCCGCTTGGCGGCGAGCAGTGTCTCATTTAACAGTTTCGGTGGGAATTTCGCAGACTCAATTCGGTGAGAGTGTAGTGAACCCGAGCCGTACGTTGGCACTCAAACCCTCCCCCACAAGCTCTTCAACTCACGGCTGACTGTTTACAACTGCATTTCCGAATGAACTCTTGAGGTGACGTCTAGTAGTTTCTAATATTATTTCCTTATGACGACTGATTGTTTATAACAGTATTTCCAAAGTGAACTCTTGAGCTGCTGATAGACTGTTTTCCAAACCCAAACTCTGAACTGTCGACGGACTGATACTAACTTTATCCTAAAACTGAGCTCTTGAACTGATGACTGACTGTTTTCAACTTTATTTACAAAATGAATTCTCGAGCTATCGATTGACTGATTTTAACTTTATTTACAAATTGAATTCCTTGACTGATGACTGATTGATTCCAACAATATTTTTTCAAATTGAAATCTTGAGCTGTTGGTTGACTGTTTTCCAAACCTATACTGTGAACTATCGACGCTGATACTAACTTTATTCCAAAACTCAACTCTTCAGCTTACGATTGACAGACTTCAACTTTATTTACAAAGTCAATTCTTAAATTGTCGACTGATTGATTCAAACTTGTATTTCCAAACTGAACGCTGGATCTGTCGACTGATTATGTTACTAATAAACTCCTTTCCGAATTCCAAGGTGGTCAGGTCTTTGATTTTGAACTAAAAAAAACGGCTGCTTATGATTTTGAACTAAAAAAAAAAGGCTGCTTAAATAGACCCAAATTGTTACTAATGGCTGCTTTTGGTTTTCCTCGATGATAGTCGATTTTACTGTGCAACAACTACTATTACTATTACTGTGCTAACACATATGTTACACTATCCTTGATGAAGGACAATATGGTTTTGGTAGCAATAGATTCCCAAGAGATCTTATCATCATCATCATCAACGGCACTACAACCGAGAACCGGTCTGGGCCTTATTTAGCAAGTCCCGAGGCTTGTTAAATTTTCCATAATGATTTGTTTTTTTTCCGGGCAAGGTTATTAGTCTTGCGCCGGAGGCTCCCCGACGGGGAATCGAACCCCGGTCTCCCGTGTGACAGGCGGGTATACGTATTAGATCTTATACCTTACCGAAAATTGGAATCTCACCCCGTTTTACTTCAATGAAATCGAAGTTAGTGTTGTGTAATGGCATTCCTCACCGACAAATGGAGTTACTCCGTGCACTATTTCGTCCACAGCCAGGCTTTCCCATTGGATATCCACAAGGCATTGGTCAGATTTCGGCATTCCCCCGTTTTTTATTTTCTGAAATTGGCAAATCCCTGACTGAATTGACCAGTTACCATATTTCTGGCTTCTAGATTCAAGTAGAAGTGGATGGAGTTAAATTCAAATCTCTCCTGATGGTATTTTCTACGGCACTATTCTGTGGGTCACATTGTTTTTTATTTTTATCAGCGGCCCCTAGTCCGTCGCCTAAAACCTAATCTATTTGTCTACATTTTCTCACTACTTTGTGTATACTCAATCTTGACATTTTGACTTCGCCTTTAAGTAACAGTGTATGCTGAACTCGATGAATTCTGATCTGATGAAAGGATATACCAATGTTTACGAGAGTGGAATTTAATAACTCCAAAACGCAATACTTCCCTCTGCCTTCAAATAGAATGGCATTTGCACCATCAGAACTAAGGGCTTTGGAATCCTAGATACTCAAATCGATTCGATGAAATTCCTTTTGTCAACACGTATTATTAAAAAGAAAACAACCGTTTGTTGTTTTTATTGCCTACAGCGGTTGGCAAGAGCTACTGAACGTCGAGCTGTACATCTTCATGTGAATAGTGGTCTAAGGCAGTTTAGCTACAATAGATATCACTATTATTTAATCCCACAAATGGTGTGTTTATGATCTCGCTAGGGTTGTCATAAACCGTTTATCACAAGAATATTCTGCTATTTCCGTTAATCACCCTGAGTTTTTTGAGTCAAACATCGAAAGGTTCACTAACCTCTCCTCTTTTAAACGGGTCACAAAGTGTTCAATGTCCAAGTTTCGAATTCAGGTGATACTCGGAATTTTTATTCTATTCAAACACTTCAGATAAAAACCTTATAGATTTCTACGGAAATTGACTACTATGGGTAATCTACATTTCAACAGATAATGTCAATATTTTGTCTCGTGACATTCGTAATGACAGATTTTCGACAAAGTAGAAACAAATTTAAGCCTCGTAGACCTGAAAATTATTCAGAGCGGCGTTCATTGTTTCCTCATTGTTAGATGGTTTCGTATCTATTTTAAGTAGCTGCTTCAATCACTTACAGACTCGGATAATTCCAGCTGTACAAGACCACCCCAGACTTGTTAGGTACACAAAATTGTCTCGCCAGAACAATTAAGGTAATTTCTGGCGCTACGTGTTAATTCATTGTACTATAAAAGAAACAATTGATATTATGAAACCAGCTTTCTAGCCTAGCGTTGCCGTTCTAATCAGGCATCAGATAAGATGTTGACACTTAACATACTTGCATCACGGTTTAGAGATTGATGATCAAGGTGCTAAGGAATTGCACTCCATTGATAATCATCATGAGAATATGATAGGAAAACAACCAACCGCCACACATGCGCCCACGTAACAAAGAAATACCCTTGCAGTTTATCTGTCGGATGTCTAACAAAGTTGGTTTTTGTTTAACCTGAATGAGTCGTTCTGGCAGTTAAGAGCAAATGCGCACAGTTATTTAATCGGGAAGGATAAACTGTTTAAAACTAATTATATCTTTTAATTTATTGTGTTAACTAAAAGACAAAACACTTTAAAAAAAAACCTAAGGTTTGTTAGAATTAAGAACAGAGCGAGGAGCGAAGAGGTTTGCAGAAATTGTGCGGGCGGAATCGTGGCAGTTAATTGCGAGGGAATACCTTCACCATACGGGTGGTCGGTTTTTCCACAGGCCTAAAAGGGCAGTCCCAGAATTAATCGGCCTGACACATGGATGGCGGTATTTATTAAAATATAATGACTGTGGTAGATATCACCAAAAAAGATTAAGTTTGAAGTTTGAAGGCGCTGCGTTATTTATTATTTGTTTGACAGCCATAAATATTGAACGCTGTCAGTGAATTTGTAAACATGGAAAAAATTTTCATTTTTCATTTGAAAAAAAAAAAAAAAAAAAAAAAGGTGGCAAGAGGCCGATTTTAGCGAGACAAGGAGAGATGTGTCCTTCATCTTGTCTCTGGCTTCTGGTCATCTTGCGATAACCAGAATCACCCACATCCGTGAGGGAGTTGGTCTCGGTCTCGAGATATCTGAAAAAGAAAAAAAAATAAAAAGGGGGGGGGGGGTATCTAAGGATAATGTGGACAGGGTTAGTTCAGGTGTTCTCTTACCACTTGGATGGGGGATGGTGGGAAAGAAATCGTACAAGACCGGTAGGTCTTAAGTGCAGTAGTAAACGCAGATCACGTCTTTGGCGTCTGGTGATCTGCGCTTTGCTCGGTGTGTGTGTATGTTTGTGCTGTCTTGTACTGTGAGTGCGTGTGTGCATGTGGTGTGTTAGCAGTATACCCTATGGGATGGGTCCAGAATTCCTCTATTATATAGGGGAATGTTGTTGGGAAGGGTGCTTTCTTCAGTTTTGTACTGAAGAAGAAATTGTGGTGGTCTGATCCGAAGAGATCGAAAGAGAGAAGGGTCGAGAACGCAAGACTCCCGTACAAGTAGGCCCTCGCTGTTCTGAATGCTTTTGAGGTACTTGTATGCTAATTGTAGCAAGTACTCGTCGATAGGGGTAAGGATAGTACGCTTGTTTTCCTCCTTTTCGAGTGTTCGGCCGATTGGTGCATCTGCGTCGCATCAGCTAAGATGTAGACAGATTGACTCTCTGAATCAGGATCTAGATAGGGTCCTGCAGTGGGGAAGGGCCAATCTCGTCGACTTCAATGCAGCGAAGACACAATATTCATCATCATCGGTTCCACAGCTGATGATGAATGGCCGGGCCCTCGAGGCTGGGGAAAGTTTGAGATTGCTCGGCGTCACGGTCTGTGAGCATGTATCATCGCACAAACACGTGTCGAGTATCGCCAGGTCAGCCTCAGGAAAACTAAGCTATCTTTTTAGGGCCAAGAAATATTTTACTCCGGCCCAACATCTTCTCCTATATAAATCCCAAATTAAACGCGCGCTCGAATATTGCTCCATGTTTGGAGCTCGGCTCCTAAACATACCCTCGACCTACTTGAGAGCATACAGAGACGAGCGATCCGCCTGATCGGGGACTCGGCGTTGACGTCGGGGCTACAGTCGCTATCACATCGAAGGCGCGTAGCCGACCTCTGTCTGTTTTACAGATATTATCACGGGTACTGTTCTTAGGAGATTCGTGGTATTGTTCCACGCAATTCGGTTTATATGCGCTCCACAAGACAATCCGACGGATCGCACCGGTTTGTGGTTCATCCCCCGACGGCGCGAACATCCCTGCATCAGAACTCGTTCCGTTACAGAGCTGGGAAGCTATGGAACTCCCTTCCCACGCGAGTGTTCCCGGAGCGTTACAACCTAAAACTGTTCAAAAAGAACTGCAAAAGTTATTTGACGGCATCTCGGGGCGCCCACCCGGCGCTATAGGCTCGCCTCTCCCGAGAGAAGTCTAATAAAAAAAAAAAATGTTTGCGCCGAAGATAGGGAGGACCATATGGGAAAGGCGTACGATATTCCGGATCGGATTAGCTGCTTATAGCAGAGAAGCTTAACTTTGGTGTCAACTTTGTTGCTCCACCTCAAAATGTTGTGCAGTTGCTTAGACCGACCGAGGCCCCTTTGAAGAATGTGGGTCACATGTTTGGTGAAATTCATTTTTGGGGTATAGATGACCCCAAGATATTTCATTCGGTCCTGTGGTCTAATCGTAATACCTCCTATTTGTATTCGAATATTCTGTGAATATCGAGAAGTAGGTTGGGAATGTTTACTACTCAGAATGATACAGTTCATCCGAGTGACAGTTGAGTCGATTTGTTGCGAGTTTAGGGCCTTTGGATGACGTGTATACTAGGACGTAATCCGCATAGCATATCTGGTTTACTCTCCCGTCGACTGGGCGAGGGATATCTGAGGTGTAGATATTAAATAAGATGCGGCCTAGAATGGAGCCCTGTGGTACTCCTGCAGCGGCGTTGAAAGTTCGGGAGAGCTTTCCATTCACTCGAACTTAGAAGGTTCTGTTTAGAACGAACTGGTACATGATACTACACAGCGTTCTACTGAGGCCAGTATTCAGTAATTTAAAAATGAGACCTTCGATCCACGTCGTGTCAAAAGCCTTTTCGATGTCCAGGCTCACCGCAATGGTGGGTTCCTTATTAAAAAGGCGCACGCAGACGTGGTTTTGAAATATGTTGAGAGCCAAAAGAAATCAGGTATTAGATTCCTGGCACTGATAAAGTTATTTAGCTTCTCGTATATGAATTTTTCATATATTTTGCTGATGCAAGTGAGAAGCGAAATAGGACGAAAGCTTGAGGGGTGATATGTTGGTTTCCCAACTTTTGCTCTAGGGCAGACAACAGCATGCTTCCAAGCTTGGGGAAAGTACCCCATGTTGTAGGCATGGTTGAACAGAATGGAGAGCTTTATAAAGAATAAAGCAGAAAGCCTTCGCAACGAGTGGTAGGACATGTTGTTGATACCGGGTGACTACTTGGGGTTTCGAGATTTAACTAGGTTCTGTAGGGTATTTGGTGTGACGAAACTGTGACTATTATCACGTGTGTCGTCGAAGTATGCACTGTTAGCTGAGTTGAAGATAACTATTGGCTCGTTGTCGAATTTATTGTGAACCTCTGAACTAATTACTACATTAGTGTCCGGGTCGCCATCCTCGAGAGTGAGCTTGTGATTATTTTCAAAGGTCTCTCCGATGATGTTTGCTTTAATGGCATCATTATTGACAACAAGACCGTTGTGCATGATTGGCATACTTTCATTTGAAAGGACAGTGCAACCAATATCAAAGCCGAGCTAGATTCTACTTTGGAGGATTCTGTACCTTCGTTTTCAACAGTGAAGTATTGGGCGGCAGAGTTTAAACGAGGCCGTCCGAGCTGCGAAGACGAACATCGCAGTGGTTGACCAAATGAGGTGACTGTTCCAGAAATGGTAACACGAATCCACAAAATGGTATTGGATAACCGTCGATTAAAATTGCGTGAATTAGCAGAAATGGTAGACATTTCAAAAAGTGTTGTACATAGCATATTGACTGAGCATTTGCCCATGTGTGCAAGATGAGCGCCACGTTTGTTCACAATCAAACAAAAACAGCGTCGTGAGGACGTTTCAATCGACTGTTTGGCCATGTCTCGCCGCAACAAAGCCGAGTTTGTGCCTCGATTCGTAGCAATGGCTGAAACCTGGGTCCATCACTATACACCCGAAACAAAGGAACAGTCAAAACAATTGACCAAAGAGGTAGAATCGGCTCCAAAGAAGGCAAAGGTTCCATCTGCAGGCAAGGTAATGGATCCAGTTTCTTGAGATGCGCATGGTATAATTTTCATTGATTATCTGGGAAAAGGAAAAGCCATCAACGGCGAGTACTATGTGAACTTATTGGCGGGTTTGAGTAATGAAATTAGGGGAAAAAAATGCCGCATTTGGCAAAAAAGAAAGTGTTTTTCCATCACGACAATGCGGCTGTTCACAGATCCGTTATTGCAGTGGCCAACATCAATGATTTGAGATACGAATTACTTCCTCATGCACCCTTTCTCTTTCCAAACTTGAAGAAATGGCTTGGTGGTAAGAGATTTGCCAACGATGAAGAGGTGATGTCTGCAGTAGATGGCTATTTTGAAGAGTTCAACGGTTTTTACCATAAACAAGGTGTCGATACTATTGAACATCGCTGGGAAAAGTGTATCGAGCTAAGAGGGCATCATGTTGAGAAATATATAAAGTTCTTGCCAAATATTTTGTGTTTTCTTTGTCAGGCCGATTAACTCTGGGACTGCCCTCGTATGCTGCGCTCTTCCCTTTCATGATGGGATTGTAAAATTGAGTAAATTCTTTCCGAATAATTCATTTTTGCCTTGAAAAAAAGTCTGTGTGATTATTACAAATAGTCCACTGACCTATTATCTGTCGAACAAAAGAAAATGATTGCCGAATGCAGCTATCCGTTTCGATCGGATAAGCCCAAAAATGTAGATTACATTAGATTAGCGTTTGAGTCTTAAGAGACATATACGAGTATAAAGTCACTCGTAAGTCTCTCATACTTCTTCATTTACTTAAGTTGTTATTATTGCTGCTTGTCAGTAGATGGCTCCAGCAATAAATGTTGGTCGATTTCGACATATCCAAAACGTCGTGAACCAAGCTTAGACATATGGTAAACAAACCGCTTTGACGCAGTAGTGATTTAGTTTTGGCGTCATATAATGTTGGTTGCGAGAAAATGTCTGATTTTGTGCTAAATAATCGTCACTTGCGAGAAGTGTTGTCTTCTTTCATTCGAAGAAAACGGCGACTGAAACGCATCGAGAGCTCCATAAAGTTTACGGAGATCCTGCTCTGAGCAAAACAACGTGCCGCGATTGGTTCCGTCACTTCAAGGACGGCGATTTTGATGTTGACGACCGTCCGCGTGGTGGAAGGCCAAAAACCTTCGAAGACGCTGAATTGGAGACATTGCTCGATGAGGGTCCATGCCAAACGCAATAAGAGCTTTCAACAGCATTAGGGGTTACCCCCCAAGGCTTTTTTTTAAGCGATTGCATGCGTTGGAAATGATTCAAAAGCAAAGAACTTTGATTCCTTATGATTTGAAGCCAAGGGATGTTGAGGGTCGTTTTTTCGCCTGAGAACAACTGCTCTAGTGGCAAAAAAGGAAGGGTTTTCTTCATCGCATCGTGACGAGTGATGAAAAATGGATTCATTACAGCAACTCAAAGAAAAGAAAGTCATGGAGGCTGCCCGGTCATGCGCCTACGTCGTCGGCTCGGCCGAATATTCACGCTGTGAAGGTTATGCTGTGTATTTGGTGTGACCAGGTAGTTGTTATTTATTATGAGCCGTTGCTCAAAAGCATCACTGAGGAACGGTGTCGACGTCAATTGATGCGATTGGGCCCATCACTGGGCGAAAAACGGCCACAATAAGAGCAGAGGCACGAAAAAGTGATTCTACAGCATGACAACGCTCGGCCTCACGTTGCCAAACCCGTTAAAAACCACCTGGAAACGCTCAAGTGGGAAGTCCTACCCCACCCGCCATATTTCCCAGATATTATTATATACTTGTTCCGTCCGATGGCACATGGTCTGACTGATCAGCAGTTCCGCTCATATGAAGACATCAAAAAATGTCTTGATTCGTGGATAACCTCAAAAGATGAACACTTTTGCCCTAACGGTATTCGAGCTCTGCCAGAAAGATGGGAAAAAGCTGTAGCAAGCGATGGCCAATACTTTGAATGATTTATTTGTAACAATTTTTGCACAATAAAGTTCCATTTTCATATTAAAAAAACAGCGAGAACTTAGTGGTGCACCTAATATGTGTTGTAAACTATTTTGTGATTAATAAAGTATGTGGTTTTTTACACGAAACGTACGCACAAAAGGGATTTTGAAGTACCCATAAATGTACAGTGTAAGTGGAAAAAAAGAGAGGGTTTCTCAAGTCAATTAGTTTTTCCTGAGCAATGTTGTACTGATGATCGTTTTCTTTAACGTTTATTTATTTTACTTAAATACTAATACATTTTTTGGTTTCTTAGTCTAAATAAACATAAAACTATACTCGGTTGTTGTTGTTGTTTTAATGTATAAGGCCGTAGTGGCACGCAATATTTTTTTTTCTTACAGTACAGTTACTGTAAGATGTTTTTTTTTTTTTTTTTTTTTTTTTTTTTGATTAGACTTCTCTCGGGAGAAGCGAACCTATAGCGCCGACTGGGCGCCCCGAGATGCCACCAAATAAATGTTGCAGTTCGTTTTGAAAAGTTGCGGGTTGTAAGGCTCCGGGAACACTCGCGTGGGAAGGGAGTTCCACAGCTTCCCCGCTCTGTAACGGAATGAGTTTTGATGCTGGGATGTTCGCGCCGTCAGGAGGTGGACCACAAACGGATGCGATCCGTCGGATTGTCTTGTGGAGCGCATATAAGCCGAATTGCGTGGAACAATACTATGAATCTCCGAAGAACAGTACCCGTGATAATATCTGTAAAATACACAGAGGTCGGCTACGCGCCTTCGATGTGATAGCGACTGTAGTCCCGACGTCAGTGCCAGTCCCCGATTAGGCGGATGGTTCGTCTCTGAATGCTCTCAAATAGGTCGAGGGTATGTTTAGGAGCCGAGCTCCAAACATGAGAGCAATATTCGAGCGCGGGTCTAATTTGGGATTTATATAGGAGAAGAAGTTAAGCCGGAATAAAAAATGTCGTGGCTCTAAAAAGATAGCTCAGTTTTTCTGAGGCTGATCTGGCGATGTTCGACACGTGTTTATGCCACGATACATTCCCACAGACCATGACGCCAAGCAATTTCTTGCTTTCCCCAGATACGAGAACCTGGCCATTCATCATCACCATATGATCCATTTTTCTTTGAGAATGTTGTATACTGTGTCTTCGCTGTATTGGTGTCGACGTGATTGGTCTTTCCCCACTGCAGGACGTTATCCAGATCCCGATTCAGAGGGTCGATCTGGCTACATCTCAGCTGATCACTCGAAAAAGAGGAAACAACTATCACTCCCAAAACGGAACACTCTGTTGTCCATTAACTCCAACAAATCATTTATGTGAAGCAAAAACAAGTTTGGAGCAAAAATAGAACCTAGAGGCACCCAGGAATTAACAGGATAGAGATCCGAACACTCGCCGTCCACAACAGCCCGGATCGTTAGATCGCTTTTTGAGGAAGCTTTTCGTCCAGTCGCAAAGCTGCTGGGAAAGTCCGTATGAACGAGGTTTGCTCAGCAATGCCCCGTGCCAGACGCGGTCAAACGCCTTGGAGATATCCAATGCGACCGCTCTTGACTCATCATACCGCTCAATCGCAGATGTCCATATATCGGTTGTAAGGGTCAAAAGGTCTCCCGTGGACCGCCTGCCACGGAATCCGTATTGACGATCATTCAGAACTCCGTTGCTCTCCAAATACTTAATTAACTCAGTATTGATGATTTTTTCCATCACCTTAGATAACACAGACAGTAATGCTATCGGATGGTAATTTTGTGGGAGACACTTTTTTCCCCTTTTTGGGATTGGCTGAACTCGAGCGATTTTCCAGTATCAGGTCATCCGTGCATAAGAAAGCGGAAGAATCTGCCAAGAACCTATAGCGTTTGAAATAATAGTGAAGAAGATCGTGTGATTCGAACTGACGCTATGACAGCTCGAATCACGAAAAAAATTTTACCTAAGCGTTACACACCAGGCTACTGACCGTGTTTAGAATTTGATTTCCAAACTCGACTATATTCCACTGATATGAATTATTTTTTATTATTTATCGCTTGGTATGCGGTTCTGATGTATTTTTCTTATTCGATTTTTTTCGTTCGTGTTCTTCACTATTTTTGCCAGTGAATTGTGTGTATCTGTTGTTAGAGTTGCCACAAACCGACGATAGTTCTGGAGCACAGTTCTTAAGGACTATTGCTGGTATTCCGTCCGGGCCGGTTGCCTTCCTACAATCCAGTTCCCGTAGAATGCGTTGAATAGCGCGCGGACGAAATCTCACATCCTGCATCGAAGACCGTACTGGCGCGATCACAGGTGGCTCCAAAAGGCCGGGATCGAGGTTTGAATTCGCGGAAAATGTATTCGCGAACACATTAGCTTTATCCTTTGAATTCGTGAGTAACCTCACGCTGTCTGTGACCAACGGAGGGAAAGAGGAGGATGCGAAGTTACCGCTGACAGCTTTTGCCATTGACCAGAAAGAGCGCGAACCAGTTGGGCACCGAAGGAGCTTATTAATTACCCTGTCGTTGTGAGCTTTCTTCGAGGTATCAATCGCCTGGTTGCACGCGTTTCTGTTTCTAACAAAATTCGTTCTGTTAACATCAGTGGGATCGGGGCGCCATTACTTAAAAGCTCTATTTTTTGCCGCTGCAATCTGCTCGTATTTTTTATCAAACCAAGGTTTATCAGACGAACTTCGTTTGATGGAATGTGGATTATACATCTCCATCCCCAGAAGAATAATCTCCGATACCGACTTCGCGCAAGCGTTAAGAACGGAGTCTCCGAAGCACACCTCCGACCATGGAAAGGATGCGAAGTAATCTCGCAAATCGTCCCAGTTACCAGCCCCATACTTTCATACATGGCGAAGCTGCCTAGGCCGGTGATACGCTTGATATGCAAGTGCTTGCGCGACAGATACCAAGCAGTGATCCGAATTTCCCGGTGGCGCAGAAACCTCCACTGTATAAATATTCGGTTCGGATGTCAAAAACAGATTCAGGGTGATCGTATAATCGCCTCGGGCATCTGGCACTCGCGTTGACTCCTCCACGAGTTGAGTCAAGTTGTGGCTTACAGCAAATATCTCCGCCAGCCTCCCAGCCTCGTCGGTTCTGTTATAATGTAACAACCAGCCGGAATTGTGCACATTAAAATCGCCAAAGACAACAATTTCAGAAGCTGGGTGGTTGATCTGTATCCAGTCGACTGTATGTGAAAGATGTTCGAAAAATGTCGCCGGTCGGTTGTCATTCGGGGAGCGGTAAAGACAACAAAAAAAATTTAACGGAATTCCTCAGCACGACCCTCAACCATATGATGTCCATATTATTGGGTTCCAACGCCTCCATCCTCTGGCAAGCCAGATTGGACCGCGCGAAGACGCAGACTCCGCCCTTAAAACGGAATCTCGAATGTAAGTCGTATCCTGAGCAACGATATGTCGAATCAGTTGACGAGTCGACCTGGGTCTCAGTTAGGGCAAGTATATCAGGTTTCGTTGTTTGCAAATATTGGTGGACGGCGTTTACATTCGCATTGGTGAAACCGATGCGCCTGATGTTACAAAATGCCGTCGCCAGTCGAGCGTGGGCAGAGCCTCGAGAGCGAGCCCGGTTATGCAATGACGAACCTCTTAAAGTTCCATTATTTATCATGATATCTGCATGATGTTCCTCCTGATATAGACCCCCCCGGAGATCCGAATGGGAGACTAGTTTACCTCCGGAATTCTTTATATCAGAAGGTACCATCATGACTTATCTCCGTGTCAGTCCGGGCCATCAGCCACACATCCGAAACACCGTCGAAGATTTCTCTCGGCGATAACGCGGAATGTACAGCGTGATGGGGTGGTATCTCACCCTGGGACCGACTACCACCTAACCAACGTTTTCTCGAACCGGTCCATCAGCCAAGCTCCGAAAGATGGCCAGGGATTTCTCCCGACCATTTCACGGAGCCTAAAGCCTGATGGGGTGGTATTTCACCGGGCGGTATGGCGTTGGGACCCCGACTACCCTCGGCCTTTAGTCGCCTCTTACGACAAGCCGGCCTAGCTGTGAGTATATTCTAATGCCCTACTCACAGGGCTAAAAGTAAAAAGGAGGAAACAGTAACAAAAAAAACCTCAATTGTCGAATATATATTATTTATTTATAATAAAACTATTTAAACCTAATAGAACTTAACTCTAACTAAGCCTAGCTCAAGTCTTCCTAATACTAATTAAGACTATGGACCTGTGGATCAGGTCCTGTCACAGGTCTTCCGCCTCGTAAATCCCCAGTCCTTTGACTGCCAGTCTCAGCCCGGTCGAGCCAGCATTTTTTTTTCTATTGAGTCTTTCGAAATTAGTTTTGTCTTTTTCAGGTATGCTCACGCAGTATCTTAGGATGGTAATTCCATCTCCTATGCTTATTGGCACATACTTAATTGTTTGATCAGTTGCTCGTCTCACATGATATATAATTGGTACGTTTGTGGAATCTGATGGGTAGTTATGAGCATCCAAGTATAAAAATACTTCAGGTGGTATGTATCCACTTTCCAATGTATTTCTGAACTACTCAGGCTTAGGATAGAACAATCCTGAGATTAGTTCATTCTCTTTCACATTTGCCGACCGGACGAAATGATTTCTCCCAACGGTCAGAATTGTATTATCAACTCTGGAGACTCCGGACGCACCATATAGTCTGTTATTGGAAATGTAGTGACGAAAGTTAAAATGATCGCTTCTGTACATCTGCAGGCAGGCTCTAAGGCATTTTCTTTTAAATATTCTTAGCTTTTCCATATTCGATGGATTCATGTTTCACCATATTGCACTCGCGTAGGACAAAATTAGACGTACAAACACTTGGTAGCAAATGATTTTCAGATCGGATCTCAGATGGTTCGAATAAAAAAAGTTCTTGAGGGACATAAATGCCACTCTCGCCTTCTTCAACTGTTCATTTATGTGCTCACCGTAGTATAAATCGGAATTCCAGTTACAAAAGCAGGTTCAGCGAAATATCTCGGTAACCATTTGGATAGCAGACTAAACTGGAGACATTATAGCGTTTGCGATGATAGTGAAGAACGTGTGATTCGAACTGACGCTAGGACAGTTAGAATCACTAAAAATGTAAGCAATGCTCATCACATCAGCCCACTGGCGCGTGTACGAATTCGATTCCTAAGCTCAAGTACACTCAACTGATGTGGAATTGTTATGTTATCGCTATGGAATACGGTTCTGATGCTTTGCTTATTCGAATTTCCTTTCTGTGTCCTTAACTATTTGCTTGTATGGTATATTGTGGTTGTATCTGTTAGAAACGCCACAACATCATGGGAAACAGAAAGCTGAACAAATAAAGCTAAAACGGAGACAGATGTATTGGTTAATCGGTCATCACTCTCAGCTTAATCTCTATTGCAAAAGATGATTTATCAAACTATCATCAAGCCGATCTGGATGTACGGAATCCAATTATCTAACTGTACAAAGCAATCCAATAGAGAAATAATTCAACGAAGCCAGAACAAATTCCTTCATCATCACCATCGGCACTACAACCTGGAACCGGTCTTGGCCTTATTTAGCAAGTCCTGAGGCTTGTTAAATTTTCCATAATGATTTGTTTTTTTCCGGGCAAGGTCATTAGTCTTGCGCCAGAGGCTCCCCGACGAGGAATCGAACCCCGGTCTCCCGCGTGACAGGCGGGTATACTAACCAGTATACTATTGAGGAGTTTTGTGACAAATCAGGAAATATATGATGACCTAGAGATCAAATGGATTAATGAAGTTATCCAAGACTATGCTGTCAACCACGAAAATCGCCTACATAATCACACCAATGCAGAAGCTATTCAGCTCTTGGATATTACCCACTAATTGAGATGTCTAAAACGAACGAAACCTTATGAATTAACATTTTAAAACGTAAAATACTAAAATCGACTTGGGAGCTGAACACTGGTCCAATAAACCCTTACACGTTTTACTTAAATAAACTAAATTAAGGGGACATTCCGGTTTGTCGGGTCAAAAAATAGGTTATTTTCATGATTTGTTTTAAGAGAAAGTATTAAAGATATAACTACAATTTTCTTTTTAACATTTTATTCATCTTTCGACTACGTTTGTAAATTTTGTCGAGTCACTCCGGAACCGGAACCGGGATCTGTCAGTTTTACGTAAACTGGGTAAATAGCTGTTCGTAGTTTAGGACCCAAGGGAGGTTTGTCGTGGTGGAACTTTGACAGCTCATTTGCAGCTTCCGCGCGTTTCCATTTGGACCATGACTCCGGGTCCTCTGGACAGTTTTGATGTTGCGGATTTTCATCGGTTGATATTTTGTGGTAGTATGTTGCCCAAATTTCTTTCGCCATTTCTTCAGCAGAGTGAGCATTGCGTCTAATCGCAAGTTCGTAATAAGTCGTCAGTTCTGTTATCATGTTTCCCGTAAGTTTGCCAGGACCAGCTCCTCTTAATTGGTCTGTTTTTTTTTTTTTTTGCTTCTTTTATGACACCGCGTAATTGCGAACCGATTCGCTTTCCTACGTGATTGATACACTCGGCCTTTACAACATTTGGAAATGATTTCTGCAACGCATTCATTATTTTTACATCCCCGCCTCCAACGTACCTTTCGTAAATGCGGCCGTGCAGATCAAAAGCGCGCTCGAACATCTCTAACATTCCGCTACGCTCCATTTTTTCCGAGCTTCCATTGTGATCCAATGTGAAAACTGGTTCGTGCTCATCCCACCAAGTATCATATTCAGGGGTGCCTTTCTTTGTTTTCATAAGGTTGCAGCCTTGGCAATAACGCGATTTCACAGTAAGATCGAGAACTTTGTTTGTTTTGTTGCCGATCAATGTCATAACGCCATAATTAGCAGTATGCCCCTATTTGCTCCAACTACCATCTCCAGAAGCAGTAAATTTTTTATCTTCACTTTCATCAGTTTTTTCTTTTTCTTCTTTGCTAGCCTTTTTTATCACGGAAGAAAAAACGCCGATACAAGCGGTGTGTGCATTATCGAGAGCAGCGTAGTAGATGTGTTTCGTAAATTCGCCAATATCCATCAGTGAAGTGAAACAAGTAATCCATTTAACCCGACACCCAAGATGCGTATTACGATTACTATTCTACGATTAATTTCGTAAGCTTTGTTGGCGATTCGTGGACGGGACTCGATGACCCTCTCACCACAGTTGTATTCGACGATCAGTTTGAATCCTAGGCCTTTCTCAGATTTTTTTGAAAAGTTTATCGAACCGTCACAGTTTTTACACTTTATAAAGTTTGAAAGTTTGGAAAAAACTGAAAAGTAACATCACGTATGCTGCCGTCACGGTGGCCGTTGGAGCGAAGTCGGGCGATGAAGGCAATTTTTGTGCGAATGTAGTCGCATACTCCGTTTCCAGTTCATGTACAATTCCCATAAATCCTTTTCGTTTTTTATATCGGCTCCCTGGACGCACCCCTTACGCGAACCTTTAACGTTTTACATTATGTTAGAAACATTTACCGTTGAAAAACGTATGAAACGGACGCCTAAGCCCGGGCACTGCACGCTCTGAGACCACGTTTACACTAAATACTTTTTCCTCATGAAAAAGAAACAAAGAAACATCAAAAATACCTACCCCGCGACGTCACCGATAGGAACATCTTCCATAGTCACCAAACAAGAAAAAACCACCAGCACCGTGCAACGGGCAAGTTAGTTTCATATATATGAAACTAACTAAAACTCAGGCAATCGCAGGTCACCCGCAGCACGCCCGAATGTAAAAACAACATACACAGGAGCGACTATCCATTACCGCTTATGAACATGTTGTTCAGTCGCACAAGATTGCGACATATTCAAAGAAGTGGCAGTTGGCCCAAGCCAACAGCGAAGCAAATTAATGCCCATAAATGGATAGTCTGCATCTTTCTAAATACACGGTAGTTGCCACCTATGATACGAATTTGTATCCGCGGGAGACCCGACCCTTTAATGACCTATAACTTTGGAACCGCCTAAGATTTCGTTTCCAAATTTTAACATATTATTTTGAAGTATGAAACTATCGATTAAGCAAAAAAAAAAATTGATTTTTTGAACCGAACAACCGGAATGTCCCCTAAAGTACAATTCAAATATAATACCAAATTAAACTGTTAGGATTGTACTATTCATATCCTATAAAGAATGTTATTAAAATAAATAAATTACTTAGATAAGTATTTACCTGCAGGCGTTATTGCATCGTGTCGCGTACATGTTGGGTTTTATAAAGGGTGGGCCGTAAATGTTTGCACATTTGAAACATGAATAGAAATAAAACTACAAATGTTATTTTGTTGATCATTTATTTAACGTAAAAGACGTTTAATGAAATTTATTTTTTAAAAATGCCATCGTCGAGATGTGCCCCGTCGTTGGCACTCCTGCAATCGACTACGCAAACTTTGGAAAACTCGCTGATTTTGCATCTTTCCTTACGGTAATTTCAACCTCCCGAATGTTCTCATCGCTTCTTCTTGAACGTGGCCGACCTTTTTGTTTAATATTCGTTGTCGATCCCGTTTGCTCGAACTTCTTGACCCAAGCTTTGATTAAATTAACACTGGGACACTCACTTACACGGCGTAACCCGTATTCAATTCTAAATAGGCGTCGTACAGTAACGTAGGAATCGTTGTTTTTGCAAAATTCTTTTACACAAAAAACACGCTGTTGCCCTGTGAAGCGCTCCATCGTGACTAAAATTGCATGAAGCGACGCACGATTCCCGCCACTCGCGCGCGCCTCCCTCTAACGGTTTTTAAGAAATCAAGTATTGCCATTTGCAAAAATGTATGGCCCACTCGATATTTATACAAATGCCATAGTAATTAAGCGGGCTCCTCGATAGTATAGTGGTTAGTATACCCGCCTGTCACCCGGGAGACCGGGGTTCGATTCCCCGTCGGGGAGCCTCTGGCGCAAGACTAATGACCTTGCCCAGAAAAAATAAATCATGGAAAATTTAACAAGCCTCAGGACTTGCTAAATAAGGCCAAGACCGGTTCTCGGTTGTAGTGCCGATGATGATGATAGTAATTAAGCAACGTACAATAATAACATGTAGCCTCGACTATGCTCTTTGGCATAGAGTCGGTTTACAACCGTTGAACCCGGAATTGACGTCGCTGCTGCTGCCGACTAATGTTCTTTTCTCTGTGGTCATTTTCAGAATTTCACAATCAGCATATATCGAGTCTGATCATTTTAACTCGCCTTATGTTGATATTCTATGGTTAATACTTCCTCCAACCTTAAAAATAAAATTATGTATTATCAATATCACTAAAGAATGCACCAAACTATACGCTAATTACAATGAAAATTATTAAAAAAAAAAAAATGACAGCCCCTAATGCATTTAAAAACATCTATACGAATTTTCAGTGGTGTTTTATCATAATGCTTGGTGAAATGTAACAAAAACCACTACTCACAAATGCTCATTTTCAAAGTTATAACGGTAATCGTAAAATACTTTCGTTTTCAATGCAAGTAATTACATCCTCGGTGTGGTGTTACTCCTGTTTCGCCCTTCAATACCATCTCACATTGTATGACCTTTACAATAATTAAAAGGTTTTAAACAAAACCACTTCTCTCATTCCGAGGTCAAGTTCGCTTCCACTGGCCAGACGAGAATTCAGTTTGATGAAATATACATATATACCTGAATAAATGTAAATATATTTCTATTCCTACATTTAACCTTCATTAATAGTTTATGTTGAACTTTTTGAACCAACTTGTTTTTGGAAATTTTTGATGAAATCCTTTGAAAGTAAAAAGTTTCCAAAAATCACATTTCGTTGTTTGTATTTTATCCAGACGCATTCAGGATTTCATCCATATTATAGAAAGTTGTTGTACCTATTTTACGGCAGAGTGTTGCTCGTTAATACTGGATAAAAGGATAAAGAGAAAAATAAGGTTAGAAAAAAATAAATAAATAGGAACGGAAAAGCAGATGAGGATGTTACATGTTCTTACAAAGCATTCTTCTCTAACAAGCATAGCCATTAGAGTAATTCAAATGCCATTAAATCAACAGGACATGCAAAATGGCGCCGCACAATCACCAAACGAGTAGGCACTTCAAAGCTAAAGCCAAATCACTCCTTTCTCGACGTTCATTGCTTGCCTCGAATCGCACTCGCACCAGGCATGCCTTTATAAACATCAAACGAAATGAAGCTCAAAACCTACACCATTGGTACCACCACCATTGCCACCAACACTAAGGGAACATCTATCGTAACCACCCCATACATATTGTAGTCAAGCAACGGCTGTTGAGCAGTCCTCCGTATCCTTTCATTGCTATCCTCATAAAATTAACTCTCTCTATGTAGCTTACTCTACCTATGAACAGCAATGGGATGGGACAAATTATGTATATAAGCGTAAGGATATTACACAACATATATATGTACATATAATTATATATAGCTATTATATATTTACTCATATAGTATGCTAAATCATTAGTGCATTTGTGAAAGTGCACTTGCGCTGTTTGGGTCGTAAAACGTTCTGTAATGAGAGTCTATCTCGTTTGCACACAAAAGATTTCAGATTTGCTAACGCCGAAAATATTCGACTTTGTAAGGATTTGCATCTTCAGCCGGCTGCCGACAAGCGACGACGGCGATTGTGTCCTTTTTTTCCTTTATAGATTTATGGTTGTAGCTTACGGTACCGAAAGGCAAAAAGGAGAAAGGATATCCTCCTTGTACAGCACGTGACAACAACAAAATATCGCCGACGTTGATATCATCCACATAAAATGGCATCAGGCTTGACTTTTTAGCTTCCTGATATCCTGCGTCACCAAAGTCCCATTCGGCATTCGGCATTTGTCATTTTGCGTTTGTCGGTATCAACTCGTTGAGATCCTAAACCATAGCTAGTGAGTTAAGATCAGTCACATCATCGACAATCCTGACTACAATACACAGTGTTGTTCTTATTTTATTATTCGTTTGTTTATTGTCTCATCGTTCGGCCTAATACACGGAGTACCGCAGGGCTTAGTGTTCAGTACCCTTGATGTTATATTCCTGCATTTCGAATCACATTTTTTGCTTGCTTACTTATTTCAGTTTCTTTGTTGTTCTTTTTGTGCGTTTTGTTTATTACCTGCTGTCAACAACAAAGGATTTCTTGCGGCTTGTTTCACATTAATTTGTCACCGTAAGTACGTACTGTATGTATTCTTTGTCCTTAGAGTGCTCGACGTGCAACGACAGTAAACACTTTGCCGGTTAATCGTATTCAGGTGAGAGTCACGTGTTGCTTAGTGCCATCCCCTACTTGTGGGTTGCAATTATGTATAATATTGCCATACATTTAAGTGTAGTGTTGCTTCCTTGCCTTCAACTGCTGCTACCTCCTGTCCTCTGCCTCCTGTAACAGCTTCAATCCATGCTTCTTCGGCTTTATCGTTGGCTCCCGCTTCAACAGCAGCTTCTAGGCTCACTACTTGGCCCTGGTTCGTGGTTAATTGGTCTGTGAGATATAAATTGTTGCTGCACACATAGTCACAAGCGGTGCCATTTAAGAGGACCAATTATTTAAACTCGCCTCCTATTTTCCAATTAAAAGGATGCTGCAAATTATAGGTGCATTCCATTGGCACACTTGAGTGGTAATCTGCAGGAAAATGTTGTGTGGGTTCGTTTTTCGCCGTCGAAACAATCTTAAGAACACTTTTTTCCCTTGGGTTTTTTTCCTTTCCTGGATTTCAGTCGTCCTTACATCCTCTTGCGGGGCATAGTATTGCAGTGCACATCTAAGTTGATGCTGTCTTTGCATTTGTGTTGGTTAATTGAGGATTTGTTGTTCTACAAAACTACTGAAGTTGATCCTTCAATCATCTGACGAAATAAATAGAAGTTTTCGTCATTTTTTTTATTGCTGTTGTTCTTCTCCACTATGATGGCTTGTTCGTTTTTTTTTCTTTTGCCGTTAAGACTCATAACTCAATTATAAAGGGATTACAGTTGGAGCGTGAAATATTGACAGACTTTTGCGTCATAAGGGAATTTTCTTGCCATTGAATTGGAAGAAGAGATATCTCAGCAAGTATCCCAACATTGAATAACTAGTGATTATACATTATCCTGCTTCAATAGAGAACGAAATCTTGTTTATGATGTTCGAGGGAATTGAAGGTATTGTTTGTGCAGGTTTTGTATCATATTTCCGTCGATAGTGGCGCAAAAGCAGTGCCGTGTGTTAACGGTCAAGTTCTTCAAATATGAGGATTTGCCAGGTATGCCAATAGTTTTGAGTATTATTTCATATCTCTTATTCGTGTTTTTATGCAGGGTGGGCCATTTAAAACTGGGAATGTTTTCTTTGTTTTTTTTTTTTTTTTAAAAAGGAAATTATTCACTGCGAGGTGATTTTCCATTTAAATTGAATCTCGCAAATTGTTCTGATGAATTTGGTATCGCGTAAATGGCCGCCGCCAAAGATCATGATGCAGTGGGCTGCTTTTTTTGGTATTTTCCAACACTTTCGGGTTAAGTAGCGAACATGTCGGATATAGATTTCAGGGCTTTCGTGGTCCGTGGCTTATCGGCATAAACATCAAATAACCCCACAAGAAGAATGTTAGGTGATCGCGAAGGCCAAAATCTTTTTTTTTTCAATTAATCGAGCGAGGATCAACGGGCACAGTAAAGCTATCGTGGCTCGGGCTGTGCGAGGTGTGAGGTTGCATCATATCAGGCACAATTAGCATACAAAATTCCGTTATCATGGTCCTATAACGTCCTCCATTGACGGTTACGGCTGCTCCAACATTACTATTTATTGGCCTCCAGGAACCCGACAGTTCATGACCTCGCCGACTCGACTCCGCCACTGTTCCCCGTCCCGTGCGCTCTCCTTCCACGTTCGACCATCCGATCCGATCTCCTCGAGGTCAAACCTAACATTGTCCTCCCATCTCCGACCAGTCGTCCTGTCGGCCTCTATCCCGTGGGTTTACCGTCAAGAAGTCTATGAGCGGTCCTATCGTTGCCCATTCGCGCCACGTGTCCGGCCCATCTTAATCGCGACTCGATTACTCTCACTATTGTGGGTTTGCGGTATAGCTCTTCCAATTCGTGGTTATGGAGTTTCCTCCATTGTTTTGCCTCATCGTCATATTTACCGCCAAAGATACCCTCTAAAACTTTATTCTCGAATACGCGGAATTTGTTTTCTTCCCGTTTTGTGAGAGCCCATGTTTCGCATCCGTATAGAACAATGGGCATGATTATGGTTTTATAGACACGGAGCTTTATATTCTGTGATAGCAGTTTACTGACTGCATGCCAACTAGCGTTGCCGGAGTGTAATCTTTTGCTAATTTTCTTCGACATTTCATTCGTGGCCGTCAGTATTGTTCCCAGGTATTTAAATTCTTTGACATTTACAAATATCTTGCCCCTGATGTTTATGTGTGTTCTCTGAGGTCCACCTGCTCTCGCCGTAATCACGTATTTTGTTTTGTCTTCATTTATTTCTAGGCCCACCTCTTCTGCCATTTGCATGATGATTTCACAGTTTTTACTTACAGTTTCTAGATTATCGCCCAAAACGGCGATGTCATCCGCATATGCGAGCACTTGTGTGGCCCCGTTCAGGGATGAACCGGCCATGTTGTCGTCTTGTACCTTTCTGATAACATACTCGAGGACAAGGTTAAAAAGACATGGTGAGAGCCCATCGCCCTGTTTTAGTCCGTCCCAGATTTCCAATGTTTCTGAGAGGTGGTTTTCTATTCTAACTTGCCCTTTGTTTTCGTTCATGCAGATTTGAATGAGGTCGGCATATTTTTTCGGGATCCCCAGCTCAACCACAATATAGTCTTTGCCTTGCGACTGAGTCGTAGGCTTTTTTGAAGTCAACAAACAGTTGGTGAACCGTCTCTCCGTATTTCCACTTCCTTTCCAGCAGTTGCCTTATTGCGAACATTTGTTCGCGTGTTGACCAGTTCCTACGGAATCTGTACTGGTAGTCTCCCAGTATTTGTTCTGCGTACGGTGTGATTCTCGCCATTAGATTTGTTAGTATTTTGTATGTGGGAGTAATGATATTCCTCTGTAATTTTTGCAGTCAGATCTGTCGCCTTTTTTGAACTTGGGGACAACTATTGAGGTTCTCCATTCTTCCGGATTGACTTCCTTATCCCATATTGTTTTGATGAGTTGGTGGACCTTCCGACCGGTTGCCTCTCCTCTATGCTTCACAAGCTCTGCCGGAATGCAGTCGACTCCGGGAGCCTTGTTGTTTTTTAATCGATTTATTGCGTCTACAACTTCGTCTAAAGAGGGCTCTGGAATCTAAGGCTCGGCTGTATGTATGTCTGGTGCGTTTATTTGTGGTGTTGATGGATGCGCACATTGAGCAGGTTGTCAAAGTACTGCTTCCATCTTGTCACGATATTGTTTGTTTCTGTGACCAGGCAGCCGTTTGACTCGATTTATTTTGACTCTCCCTCGGTAGCCATTTCTAATTGAATTTATGTCGGCATACATACTTCTGATATTCTTTGCTCTGGCATTTTCTAGGATTTTTTCGATCCCAGTCTTCTCCCATTGGCTTTTTTTGCGTTTGAAAATTTTGATTGTCTCTCCGAATTGTCGCGTATTTTTCTGCGTTGACTTCATCATATGTTTGTAAATGGATTACTCTGAGATGTTTACGTTCCTGCACTCATCGTCAAACCAAGGCTTGGACTTGATTGTTTTCTTTCATCCTAATACCTTTTGGGCTGTTTGTTTGATTGTGTCTCTGATCGATGCCTATTTAATGCCCAGATTATTGGTTTCCTCTTCCTCACTACTCCCATTCTCTAGGATGCTAAATCTATTCTTTAGTTCATCCTGATATTCAGCCCTTTTGCGCAGGTCTTTTAGTTTATCAATCTCGAACTTTTTGCTCGTCTCCCGTGACTGCTGTGGTGTGTGATATTTTAGGAGGCGGCGTAGTAACTGTGCCTTGCCTCCTTTTAGGAAATCCCCCAATACTCGGCTGCGGAACGTTTCGATATAGTTGGTGCGTCGGATCGATTCTCATCAGTTGACATCACTGGCACTGGGTGGATCAATTATACCAACACGTCACTGCAAGGGTTGGTGCGTCGGATCAGTTTTCATCGGTTGGCGTCACTAGCACTGGGTTGATCAGTTACACAAACACGTCACTGCAAGAGTTGGTGAAATCCCGAAGCCAAATTAGCCCAAGAGGCTGTAGTCGGATATCGAGGGCAATGCAGTTTCAAGCGGAAGGGAAGGCTGGGCCGAAAGTCAAACAACGCAAAAGACGAAAGGACAATCCTTTTATTAATTAGTGTTTATTTTATTTTTCTGAAATTTGGTTACATTGCGCGCGACCAGGGGTTTGGCCTCTGGAGAACTACTAAATTGATTTATATTTTTGTTTGTCATAGATTCGGCCTCGGAACTTTAACTGATGTTTGGTTGATCAGAGGTTCGGCCTCTGAAGCTTGACTGATCACGAAATTGAAATTTACTCCCCTTTTATAGAATTTTTAGTTGAGAATTGTCAACTATTTTGTGGTCAAAATTCCCAGAAACACACATAAGAGTTTGTGTTTCAATTTGAGTTGTGTTCTGGGAATTTGTTAGAGGCTTTAGTTGGATGGGTCCTAGGAAGGGGAATCATGAAATGTGTTTTGAATTTAGTATTTCATGATTTTTTAGGAATTGAGTCAATGTATGATGAATTAACTTTTGGTTAAATTCGTTGTACATGTGACTCAATATGGGAGCAATGGAAAATTTGGGATTTGGGTTTTTTATGTGGAATTGAATCAATGAGCGATAAATTAACTTTGGGTTAGTTTATTGCTCATATGATTCAATATGAAATTAGGAAATTTAGGAATTGATAATATTGGGGATTTGGATAGGGGTAGCGATTTAGGATCGCTACACTGCCCATGTGGGTTTGCTGCGGGCCGACTCCTGATTTTGCTCATCACTAGAAGGTGATCGGAGTCGCAATCTGCTCCTCTATATGATCTTACGTCAAGGATATTCGAGTGGTCTTTTGTCTATCTATAGACCACATTTGGTTACGCGTTACGCCGTCGGGTGATATCGATGTGGCTTTATGGATTTGTTTGTGCTTGAACATCGTGCTTTTCACAACCAGATTTTTTGACGCTGCGTACGCGATAATTCGAATTCCATTATCATTTGAAATCTCGTGTAGGCTTTCTTTACCTACAGTTGGTTGGAAGATATCTTCCTTTCCAATTTTCGCGTTGAGGACCCCGAAGAGGATTTTAACATCGAATGATGAGATCCCATCAAATACTTCCTCTAGAGTCTCGTAGAACGTGTCCTTCCTGTCTTCGTCTGTAGATTTTATTGGGGCGTGTACGTTTATAAATACATAATTGTACCACAGAGTCTTTATTTTTAAAGACATCCGGTCGTTAATAAATCTCACATATTTTATAAAGGGCGTAATATTACAGCTTATGATGAATTCGGTTTCGAGGTTATGTGTCGGTATCTCCACGCGCCAGTGTGAACCCGTTGGTTTCGATTACTTGATGTGGGAGTCGGACTTCCTGAAGCGTGACGATGTCCGTTTTATATTGTGTCGCGTTCTCTATGACCGTCTGTATCGCGCCTGGTTTATATTGCGTTCGAACATTCCACATGCCGACGCGTATATCCCGCTTTTTCCGTTTCTCCCTATGTTTTTGTTTTGCCGAGTCGGTGTTTTCTTGATGATTTGTTCCCTTATGGTGGTGTCGGCTCATCACAGCTTCGCCTACCGGGTTTTTCGTGAAATTGTTTTTTGTATATTGATTATTCATTTCGTGGGAACACTCTGGGGTTTCAAATAGTCCGCCATATCAGAGCTCCTCTTTGATATGGTAAGGTCTGCTTACTGCTTTTATTCGACCCGGTGTCAGAGAGGCGCCGTTATAATACAGCCGATATATCCCTGGCTGCAAACCATCCAATGGGCACGGTGACGCGTAACACCCTGGATTAGGGGCGGTAGATCTTTGGGTGTTACTCCTCGCTAGCCTGTCTGACATGGGTGGCCCTACTGGAAGCGTATGCTTCCGTCAGCATAGCCTGAGTGATTCATTGTGGTTTAAGCCGCCGCACCCCGTCAAGGTTTCTACCAAGCGGGGGGTTTCTATTATAAGTAAACAAAATATTAGACAATGTAAAAAAGAAAAACCCCATGAAAATGAATTATCTAATGTTTCTTTCATATTATTGAAGATGTCTGCTAATATATAGGGAGCGGCGTCAATATCAGGACAAAGTGGGCGTTTTCCCCAAATACGAAACGAGAAAATTTACATTTTTCAACCACATCGCTTGCGAAGTCATAAAAAACACATTCGTTTACTTGAATGATCGTCTCTGTTCTCCGTGTTAAGCGTTTTTCTTTTAATGCATCGATTTTTCAAAACAAAGATTTTTATATCCCCAGCATAAATTACTACTATTACTATTTTTTGACCTGTAGGAACCCGGAAGTTGATCACCTCACTGACTCGGCTGCGCCATCGTTCTCTCTTCTGTGAACACATCTTCCGCGCTTCGCACTCTGATTCGAACAGCTCACGGTCGCGCCTACCTTGTCCATCCATCCATCCCATCTCCATCGCGGCGTTCTCACCAGATTTAACCGTCACATTATAGAATCACTAATTCACCGCCAACTTTCGCAATATCTGGAACCAAATGGCCTTATTAGTGACCGACAATGTGGATTGCGTAGTAACAGACTCATAGGATGATGTATCTTTCTGAAAAGTGGAGCCGCTCCATCCACCACTTCGGTGAAAACAAGGTTGTCCAATTAGATATTTCAAAGCGTTAGAGTTTAGCCCCCAGCTGTATTGTCGAAATTGTTTTCCCGTGGAATTACACTGTTTCGATGGATAAGCAAGCATCTTTCTATCCGTTGAATCGAAGTGGGTCTGGATGGCGTCACATCTGCCTAGACCTAAAATAGATCTAATGCTGATTTTCCCCAGAGCTCCGTACTCTCATTTTTAAACAATCTCTTGCCCATTACCCACAAACCAATAAACTCCATTGCTGATGATAGCATGTCGACTTTCTTTTACCCATACACTCATACGAACGTTCCCGACCAAACTCTTCGAACCTCATTATCAGTCGACAGAATATGCTGCACGCTTTGAATTCTGGCCTCAATAAGATATCTCAATGAAGATAATCTAATCGGGAAGAATAAGATGGCTCTAAAACAATACTACCTCTTGTCGTCAAAGGCGAATCCAAACGTAGACATACTGTCGATAAATTGTCGAAACCTAGAAACTAACATTTGTCGGCACTCTAATTAACTCAACTCTTATTCAGATTGATTACATATTCAGGATGCGAACCATGCGGTTAAAAACACTATCTTCTTCTAAAAGAATATATGTTCTGACAAAAAAAAACAACGTGTAAGCATTGTACAGTGCTACCATCTAAGAGTCACATTCAGATGTTGATGCTTTTTTTATTTTGCACGTAATCTTCAAAAGATGCAAATGGCCCGAGTCTACTTGCATGCCCGATTCACGCCATTCTCCTTTATCCGGCAATGCCTATGGCCTAAATTCACTCCAACTTTACGCTCCATTCCTGTTTGCTCCCCCGGGTACCGTCTCTCGACATTTCTTCCAGGGGCATGGTATAAAGTCTCTAAAGTTGTTGCAGCTCTTGTAATCCCCGGAGTTTGTGCACGATGTTTTTGAGCCATGCCCTGATGAGGAGTTCCCATTCGATGTTTGTGCCTAGCATAGGCGTTCTTATGCTCCTTGTGTCTACTCCACCATTAATTTGCTCAGCAAGCATACTGCGCTTTTCCTGGAATCTACTACATACGATCAGAATGTGCACCGCGTTTTCTATATGTCCCTTGCAGGACGGGCAATGCGGGTCTGCCTAGTGCTTGAATCTGTGCGGGTATTGTCCAAAGCGCCCATGTCCTGTCAGGTATTGGGACATACGAAAGTCTACCTCACTGTACGGTCTGTTTGTCTGATCGTCGGTATCAGTTCGTACGTCCATCTTCCTAAGACGCCGTTCTCGAATAACCGCGAGTTTGGCTTTGTACGCACTGGAGCCTCGTGCGCTCAGTTGGCGCAACTTGCATATCTCTTCCACGGATCTAACTTCTATTTCTATGGCCACTCTATCCGCAAACCGTGGCCGCTTCAGTGGACACCGTTCCGTAGGCGTTGCAGATTCTCAGGTTTCCTCTTCTATGGACGCATTCCATAGGGGTGTTGTGTGAGCTGTAAGCGGTTGCTCTAGCCCATATTGGAGCTGCATATAGGGGGATTGATTTGCTCGCTGAAGCTGGGAGCATTCTGCTCGATCTTTTAGGCCCGTCCGCATTTGGCATCAGTCTCTCCAGAACGCATGTGGTGCTTAAGACTCATTTGGTGATCCGGTATAGCCCCTAGATACTTTATGGTTGGGCTGGATTTGATTATGTGTCCGCCGACACTTAGGTTAATTTGTTGTACTTTTTGCGGCTGGAGTTCAAAACCACTCTTGTTTTATTCGCTGTTATTTCTACTCCAGCGTTTATGAGCAAGTTACTCTTAGAGTTTTTATCGCCTGGTTCGATTTCTCACAGGTTTCTTGGAGGATTTTTGATCTTATGATAATGCTAAATCGTCCGCGTAGCCTATGAGATCTCCTGGTGGTTTATTTGTGTTTAGTGCCCGTCATACATCACGTTCCATAGGAGAGGTCCGAGGACTGAGCCCTGTGGTACTCCTCTCTTTACGTGGTGTTTTCTTGGGTTACTCTCTGTTGCGTATATTACCACCCTGTCTGTGAAATAGAAGACCACGATTTTCAGGAGGTAGTCTGGTACTCTCAGTTGATGCAGCGCATTTATTATGTGGAAACACATAACTGGCTGACTTAAATCCATTCTTGACGTCCAGCGTGATGACTGCGCAATATGGCTTCGTGCCACCACGCCATATGGATCCCGCTAGCGCTCTGTCGGCGATTCTGAATACTTGGACGATTGCATTCACTGTACAGGCCGAAAGCGTATTGCATCCGTGAAAGTCCTCCTCTTCGTTCCGCATACTGCTCAAGTCTCGAAAGAATAACGGTCTCCAATTTCTTCCCAGCTGTGCGCGGTGGTTTGTTACCTTTTGTTATCAATACTAGCCTCTGTTCCTTCCACCATATTGGAAAAATTCCTTCTCTTAGGCACATAGTGTATATTGTACTGAATATTTCTAGTTGGGCCAGCATGATCTTCTTCAGTACCCCGTTTGGTATACCGTCCAGTCCCAGAGCCTTTGACATTTTTTTTCTTGGGATCCTTCGCTCAAAAATAGGATTGGTCAGAATGGTTTTTTTATTTTTTTTTATTTTTATTTTTTTGTTTATTAAACTTCTCTCGGGAGAGGCGAACCTATAGCGCCGAGTGGGCGCCCCGAGATGTCATCAAATAACTGTTGCAGTTCACCAGTCTAGGGCTTTTGGGTGGAATGTATTGATATAACTTAAGGCGACGCAAGACCAATTTGTAGGCACCGACCCAAATGTTACTTAGAGCTTTACTCCTTGTTATGGTCTTTTTTTTCAGCTGCCTCCTAGCTTTCCCAAATTAGTTTTGAAGCGTTTCGAACTCGGATCCTCTTCTTTTGCGTTGTGTTTTTCGTCGCAATTTAAGGCATCGTTCCAACAGTGTTGTCCTGTATGTGTTTCTTGTTCTCCCTGCCCTGACATAGCGGATTCGCACACGACCATCACTTTTAGATTCTCCCTCGTGAAGTCAAGCACGGCCTTATCAAGCATAGTGGTTTTCCATGCCTTACGCGCATTTGCGTTTCTGCGAATCGGGTTGTGCTTCCTTATTGTTTGGAATACGAACGTGGTCGCTATGTGTATAGAAGTGGTCGCAATGTGTACAGATGTCCGACACACTCCACTCAAGGCTTCTTGACAGGGACATGCTGGCAAAAATGAAATCAATTATCGACGAACTCCTTCCGTTGTTAAACGTGGGTTTTTTACCTCCGTAACCAGATCTAGGCCCACGAAAGAGTCCAGAATGATGTTTCCTCTTCTATTCGTTTGCTTGCTTCCCCACTCGCAGCTCCATACGGTAAAGTCCCCAGCTACGACCACAGAGCGTTTTCCCCTTAAAGCTCGTACATTAGGTCATCGAATTCGTGGCTTCTTAGGCTCAGAGCGGCATATCAGCTTACATAGTATTCTCCTTGTATTTTTGCCCAGACAAATCCTGTATGTTCTCCGGTATATAATTCTTCTAAAGACGACTTGCCAGCAAGCCAGATTGCTGCTTTGCCTGTGTCATCTTGCCTCTATCGATGCACGTTGGAGAAACCTCTATTCGGCTCGATCATGCTTTCTATTGCCGTTTGAGCTAGAATCTCTTGTGCGACCCCGCTTGTGTTAAGAGTTATTTTGAAGCACTTAAGCAGCCTTGGTTTTCTTAAAGTCCTGTAGCGCTTTCCTATATACTGAGCATCTGGGACTACCAGTGACGTGTTTAGTGCATTCTTTTGTGCTATCTACGCATATTGGTTGCTTTGTACATGTTTTTGCTAAGTGCCCTTTAGAGGTGCTTTTTCGGATGGCCATACATGAGGTTTTTTTTAAACATACAAAAAATACTTCACTCTATCCAACGTAGCTACAATTTACAAGGCGAATAATCGCCCTAAATTAAAAATGCGCCAGACAAACACCATCGAACACAAGGTAGAAATTTACGCCACCATGACACCTTCTTACTCAAGAGGGAACTTCTTTTGTGAACCTTTTTCCAAATAGACAGTTAAATACAAATTTTAAATGTAGACCCTAGCAAACGAAATAGTTGAGACAGTCGACTACGATAGCTACTATTACAGTCTAGCTGCTACAATCAATATTCCAAATGAACAAACTCTGGTGGATCAGTGTGACCAGCTCTATTCCTTCAATTTTCATAAAGCACATTAGTTGCGTTTTGATCGTATTATTAGAATAGAAATCTATTTAAGCGAGATAGTCCAACCCATTAATAGAAATCTGCAAAATGAAGGGATAGACTATTATCTCCCAGCAATGGCCGACATTGTTAAAAAATCAGTGAATCTCTATTCCAAAAGTAAATCGATCGGAGGGACACCCAAGCCAATACAGAACTCTACTATCAACACTTTGTACAAAAAAATGAAAAATGAACAAAAAGGTCCTATCTCGGCACAAAACGCTCACCGGCAGTTCGCTGATCGACAAATCTCGGAAATAAACACATTAAAGTCCGTGATCTGGAACCTTCAAAAGTGATTAGTGAAAACTTGTATGTACATTTTTTTTATTTCATTCCTTCTCTTAGATTTTTAGACTAGACAAAAAAGGCTTCTAGCTTATTTATATTAAATCTTAACTTACTGGTCCCCAGCTAAATATAAGGTGAGTAATGGCAGAGATTGTTGCCTTTCGGCCTTATTCCTTTTCTACTTATAAATATCTTTATTAGTTATTTATTGGAACAAAAGAAAATTTAGAATAAACATCTTTGTAATTTTTTTTCTTATACACCTAATTAAACTTACTTCACTAACTTAACCTAATTTTTTTTTTAAATATTATTAAAACTCATCTAACTCTCCCCTTATCTATGAAAAACTAAATCTGTGTAAGCATGCCATTGATTTATGATGTTAGTTACTCTGCCGATTTCGGCTAACAGGACTTCAGTTGCCATTCAACCACAAGAAGTGCTGGCATTTTTTGTTTTTTTTTTTTTTTTTTTTTTTTTATTAGACTTCTCTCGGGAGAGGCGAACCTATAGTGTCGAGTGGGCGCCCCGAGATGCCATCAAATAACTGTTGCAGTTCTTTTTGAACAGTTGCAGGTTGTAACGCTCCGGGAACACTCGCGTGGGAAGGGAGTTCCACAGCTTCCCCGCTCTGTAACGGAACGAGTTTTGATACAGGGATGTTCGCGCTGTCGGGAGATGAACCATAAACGGGTGCGATCCGTCGGATTGTCTTGTGGAGCGCATAAAAACCGAATTGCGTGGAACAATGCCAAGAATCTCCGAAGAACAGCACCCGTGATAATATCTGTAAAACAGACAGAGGTCGGCCACGCGCCTTCGATGTGACAGCGACTGTAGTCCCGACGTCAGCGCCGAGTCCCCGATCAGGCGGATCGCTCGTCTTTGTACGCTTTCAAGTAGGTCGAGGGTATGTTTAGGATGTTGTTGTTGTTTCTTGACGTCCCTTTGATGTCTGTGATATATCGCGCTACTGTACCACAGGCACTCTTCTTCTGCGTGTGCGACTTCTCGACCATAATCTATGAAAACTACAGATCACCCATAAATGCAGACTGGGCAAAGAAAGTCCGCGCCATTAAAACGAATTGCTCGATCATCTGTCCACACATAAACAAACTTTTTCTCAGGAAGGATCATAACGACATCCTTCGTCTGAAAATCCCACGAACTCCATGTAACTGTCAAGCGCGGCTAATCGCAGGTTTTACCCTTGACAATATTATTTCTGACGACGAATTTTTCATTGTTAGAAAGCTCGCCAGAGAAAGCGCAAGCTACGAGGGTTGCCTCTTATGTTTCGGGATTTGGCAACCCTAGTGTTGCAATCCGGCAATTGACGGCTCTGTCGTAAAGTTGGACATTTTTGAGGTTATACGCACTCAGAACGTTTTGACATACGAGCGCTATTTGTGTTGTTTACAGTAACTTAAAAGATTCATCTCGGCCCAAAAATGGAATTAAATCGTCAACATTTTCGTGCGATTATTTTTTACAACTTTCGGCGTGGATTAACTCAGCAACAGTGCATGGATGAACTTAATTCAATTTTTGGCATGAAGCTCCATCAAGGACCAGTGTTTATCGATGGTATGGTGAATTCAATCGTGGTCGTAGTTCACTCCAAGATGAATTTCGTGAAGGTCGTCCAAAATCAGTTGTTGTTCCGAAAACCATTGATGCTGTGCGCGAAGTGATATTGGAAGATCGTCATGTGACCTATCGTGAGATTGAGACAACTTTAGGCGTTAGTGGGACCAGCATACATTCAATATTGCATAAACATTTGACTGTCAAAAAAATTTGTTCGCGTTGGATCCCACACAATTTGTCAATCGCCCAAAAAAAGGCTCGTGTCAATTGGTCGAAAGAAATGCTCAAAAAATACGGTCGCGGTGCTTCGAAACACGTCTATGACATCGTGACAGGTGATGAATCGTGGATTTACGCGTGTGACCCCGAAAGTAAACAGCAGTCGACTGTCTGGGTGTTTCAAGATGAGCCAAATCGCGCACGAAGCACTTCCAAGCAAATGGTCGCCTGTTTTTTTCGGAAAAACTCGACATGTCGCAACCGTACCACTAGAACAACGCAGAACAGTCAATTCTGAGTGGTACACAACTATTTGTTTGCCAGTTGTCTTCTAAGAAATCAGGAAAACCAACCGCCGAAGACGGATCACTCTTCACCACGACAATGCGAGCTCTCACACATCGGCTGCGACAACTGCATTTTTGAGCACCCAAAACATCGATTTGATGGGTCATCCGCCGTATAGTCCTGGCTTGGCATCGAATGACTTCTTTTTATTCCCGTACGTAAAAAACAAACTGAGAGGTCAACGTTTTTCGACACCTGAAGAAGCGGTTGCTGCATTCAGAATGCATGTGTTGGAGATACCTCAATCAGAGTGGCAAAAGTGCTTCGACAATTGGTTCAAACGCATGCAAAAGTGTATAGATCTTCATGGGGAATATTTTGAAAAACAATAAAGTGATTTTCGATGATCAATATTTGTTTTTGTTCTCTAATCCCGAAATATAAAAGGCAACCCTCGTATTGGCTATTGTTTCGAGGCCATTCACGGGGTGAACGAATTCTTCCGCTCTAGTGAAGACTTAGAAAACAGAGTACTTCAAAACCACATTGCACTTCGCAACGTATTTAATTACGCGATTTACCGCGTCGTAGGTCGCGGTAACAAAAAGGATAAACTCTTTAATATTTTAAGTCACTTAAAACTAAAAAATCTGCCGGAATTGATGAAATTCCAAATATTGTTTGGAAACTTCTGCCACCCGAAGCACTAAACTATTCAATAATGCATATTGTTGCGAGCTTAGGGTTTTCCAGTACTTTCTAGAATATTCTAGTACTTTGTTTTGGAGACCTGCCAGATATCACAGCTGATTGTCATATGCGTCACAATATTATACAACTCGCTAGAAAAAAGCAGTATTTCACCCCATTCCAAAGCATTGGAAGAAAGACAGCAACACTGTTAACCTCCGCTCTATCAGCCTACTCCCGGACATCAGGAAGGTGTTCGAAAAAATAATAAATAAAGCATTATTAACTGATTTGAGAATAACAAGATTATTCCGGATAATCAGTTTGGCTTCAGAACCTGACACTACATTATCTACTGTGAAAATAGTCTCTGATATCAATGGAACGGCGCAAACAGACAATGCTCCGTCGCATGTTTAGTTGACTTCGAAAAGGCCTTCGATACCGTTTGGCTAGAAGGACTTACCTATAGGTTAACCAGTCTTGGCATGCTTGCGAATTCGCTATACACCGTACATTCTGTCAAGTGTTTACCAGGAATTTCTCAATAAAACAAATTTGAAAAAACATCAACATTTACTTTATCGCCTTCACAGGTGGCCCCTTCCGAGACAATACACTTATGCCAACGACTATCCAATAATCCATACACATTTTATAGGCCGCGGCCGGGATCGATTCTAGCTCCTTCTTCGATTTTTCGTTTCTGACTTCAATCGACTCGAAACGTGCTCCTTAATGTGGCAATTTGAGTTTGGGAAACAGGCAAAAAGTCACAGGGGCCATATCTGGCGGATGTGGTGCTTGTTCGACCATACTAGTTGAGTTTTTGGTAAAAAAAAAAAAACTCGCTCAAAATGATAGCTTTGTGAAATGGTGCATTATCGTGGTGCAAAATCCAAGATTTGTCTCTCCATAAATCGAGCCCCTTTTGACGAACACTCTTTCGCAAATGCTTCGTAACGCCGAAGCAGTATTCCTTATTCACTGATTGACCTTGCCGAATGCATTCATAGTGCGCCACACCAAGATAATCGAAGTGAGCATGACCTTAATTTTTGATCGACTTTGTCGTGGTTATTTCGTTTCAGCTCGTTCTGGTAGCGCCCTTCAGGTGAATGGACCCATGCCACGTCGCCAATTATGATCCTTTGATGAATGTATAGTCACTGGCGACTCAAGAAAGCATATCTTCAGCAATCGCTTTTCGATACTCTTTTTGCAAAAAAATTCAGCTCTTTTGTAAGAAGCTGTGCTGCGATGCGTCTCATCTCCAAAATATCGATGAAAATCTTACGAACTGATTCGTGTGAAATGTTTAGCTCTTGTGCTAGCTCTCTCGAGCTCTAACGACGATTTTCAACCACCAATTCCTTCTCTTTAGCCATATTTTCCTCAGTCACGGCCGTTGTTGGAGCGCTCCCCCGGGGCAAATCCTTAACGTCTTGACGACCACTTTTGAATGCTTTGTACCATTCATACAGTTGTGTTTTCGATAGAACTGAGTCGCCGTTTTGGGTGGGGGTGTTATTGGATGGAGGTAGAACAGCTCATTCAGTATTTAAGCTGCCACTGAATATTCAAAATAACCCAGACGTAAGTTTAAAAACGAGTCAGGCGGGATGTGTTGTTCGTCAGGAAAGGTGCAATTACCAGCAATTGAGACACCACCTCAACCATTAAATGGTTTACTTATCGGTACGGATCCAGATTCTAATCTGTTCCTAAAGTCAATGCGAACATTTAATTCATGTTTTCAAATGACATCGTTCGGAGCAACAGAAATAGTTAACAATAATGGTCAACAATTCAATTCAACATTCAAAATCAAAGGCCAAATTTATCACAAAGTGGGTTCATTGCTGCCAATGCCAAACGAATCACCTAAATTTTTACAAATTTACTTCATGGGTGGTGAGGATGCACGCGTGGATGCACGTTGTGGCTATAATCACCTTAATTCACTTTTTGCCAGGCGTATCATCGGCGACCTGGATGCTCTATTGAATGAGCACAATGAATTGTTAAAGATATTCAAATCACACATGCACAAATTACAAAGTGATAATCACGCTATTGTAATCAATCCTGATAAAACACCTGCTGGAGAGCACATTCGTAGATTTAATGCACCTGTTCTTGATGATGTTGCTGGAATCATGGTCGGCGATCGTACAGCTACGCGGAAAATCGTGATTCGTAGAAGAAATAATAATCTACAGTTCATTGCTGATACACACCGCTCATATTACGCTCTCCAATATCCGCTAAAGTTCTGGAAAGGCCAAGACGGGTATTGCGTAAATATTAAACAACGAGATCCCGCAACAGGAACTGAAACAATCAAGAATGTTAGTTCGAAGGATTATTATGCGTATCGGTTGATGATCAGACGTGATCAGGACAACGTTATTCTACAATGCCGTGAGCTTTGTCAACAATTCATGTGAAGATAGAGAGCGAACGACTACGATACTTGCGATTTAATCAACAAAAGCTACGTGCGGAAGAGTACATTCACCTGCGAGACGCTATTGTCAACAACGCCGATGCCGCCCAAATTGGTAATTCTGTCATTCTACCATCATCGTACATAGGCAGTCCACGTCATATGCAAGAATATATACAAGACGCCTTGACTTACGTGCGAGAATATGGACGGCCGTGTTTATTCATCACCTTCACATGTAATCCAAAATGGCCGGAGATCACATCCTTACTATTGCCTGGCCAAAGCGCAATACACCGTCATGCCATTACAGCACGTGTTTTCAGACAAAAATTGAAGTCTCTAATTGATTTCATTACAAAGTTACATGTATTTGGTCCCACACGTTGCTGGATGTATTCCGTTGAATGGCAAAAGCGCGGATTACCTCATACACACATTTTGGTATGGTTAATCGATAAAATACGTCCTGAAGAAATCGACAGCATAATTTCTGCGGAAACTCCAGATCCGTCTACTGATCAAATGCTGTTTGATATTGTTACTGCAAATATGATTCATGGCCCATGTGGCAATATGAATCGTTCATCGCCTGTACTAAAAGTTTTCCAAAAAAATTCACTGACGATACGATCACAAATGTTGATGGATATCCAATATATCGTCGAAGAAATCCCGATAATGGAGGACAATCTTTTGTTAAAAAGATCAATAACATAGCCATTGGCATTGATAACCGTTGGGTGGTCCCATATTCGCCTTTGCTGAGCAAAACATTCAATGCTCATATTAATGTCGAGTTCTGCAGTTCAGTGAAGAACATCAAATACATTTGCAAGTATGTAAATAAAGGCAGTGATATGGCTGTATTTCGCGTTGAAAATACCAATGTGAATGTTCCTCCGGTGAATAACAACGATGAAATAACGCTTTACCAATTTGGCCGGTACGTCAGTTCCAATGAAGCTGTTTGGCGTATCTTTGGTTTCCCAATTCATGAACGAGATCCAGCAGTCATTCATTTAGACGTCCCTTGAAAACGGCCAGCGCGTATATTTCACGAGCGAGACAGCAATTGATCGTGCGATAAATCCACAAAAAACTACACTCACCGAATTTTTTGAATCGTGTAATCGTGCGGATGCTTTTGGTGCTTTTGCACGAACATTACTCTATTCAGAAGTACCACGTTATTTCACATGGGCACCAACAAAAAAATGGATGCCCCGTAAGCAAGGCACACCAACTGATGCATGTCCCGGTTTATTCAAATCAAACACCTTGGGACGAGTATTTACAGTTAATCCAAGGCAGACTGAGTGCTTTTATCTCCGGCTGTTGTTGGTTAATGTCACCGGCCCATTGTCATTTCAAGATATACGTAAAGTGAATGAGCAACAGTATCCAACATATAAAGATGCATGCCTTGCACTCGGTTTACTGGAAGATGACAACCAGTGGGAATGTATGCTTGCTGAAGCAGGATTGAACTGTACACCAAGACAAATTCGTCTACTGTTCGCTATAGTGTTGACTACATGTTTTTTTCCGGCCAGAGCAGAGACACTATGGGATAATCACAAAGATTCAATGACTGATGATATATTGCATCAACATCGTACACGATGCGATGATCTAACGATAGCATTCAGCGACACTATGTACAATGAAGCATTGATTGCTATTGAGGATATTTGCATTATTATTGCCAACTTACCTCTCTGTCATTTCGGTATGTATTCCCCAAATCGAAATGCATCTGATTTAATTAACACTGAATTGAATCGTGAACTACAATACAATACTACGGAAATGGCAGCGATTGTTGCTCGCAATGTCCCACTAATGAATGACGAACAAAGAGCCGTTTACGACCGTATCATGCTCGCAGTTGCGGCAGGACAAGGTCGTTTCTTTTTCTTGGATGCACCAGGTGGAACTGGCAAAACATTCCTTATTTCGTTAATTCTCGCCGAAATACGATCAAATAGTGGCATCGCATTGGCTGTTGCATCATCTGGCATTGCGGCAACTTTATTGGATGGAGGTAGAACAGCTCATTCAGTATTTAAGATGCCACTAAATATTCAAAATAACCCAGACGCAGTGTGCAACATAAAAAAACAATCTTCCATGGCCACAGTACTGAAACAGTGTAAAATTATCATCTGGGATGAATGTACTATGGCGTACAAACATTCGCTTGAGGCGTTGAACAGGACATTGAAAGATATAAAAAATAACGACAAACTATTTGGCGGAACTTTGTTACTCCTTTCAGGTGATTTCAGACAAACACTTCCTGTCATTCCACGTTCAACATACGCTGATGAGATCAACGCGTGCTTAAAATCATCGCCACTGTGGCGTAATGTTGAAAAAGTACAACTGAAAGTAAATATGCGCGTTCAAATGCTTTAAGATCCATCTGCTGAAACATTCTCAAAACAACTATTAGATATCGGCAATGGAAAAGTTACTACAGATGAAACTGGATGCATAAAATCACCGACCGATTTCTGCACAATCATTGATTCGCAAGATGCTCTCATTGTCCAAATATTTCCCGATGTTCACAGACAATACACAAATCATGAGTGGCTGGCAGAAAGAGCAATTTTAGCAGCAAAAAATGTGGACGTCAACGAATTGAATCTTAAGATACAAGATTTATTGCCAGGAGACTTGGTGTCATACAAATCTATTGATACAGTTTGCGATACCACCGAAGCTGTGAATTATCCAACAGAGTTTTTAAACTCATTGGATTTACCAGGCATGCCACCATATAATTTACAACTGAAGGTTGGATCTCCGGTTATTTTGCTTCGTAATTTGAACCCACCACAGTTGTGCAACGGCACGCGATTAGTTATTAAAAAATTAATGAAAAATGTTATTGTAGCCATCATTTTAAATGGCAAATTCCGAGGTGAAAATATATTACTACCGCGAATCCCTATTATACCCACAGATGTACCAATTCAATTTAAACGTCTTCAATTTCCAATTAGATTGGCATTTGCAATGACTATCAATAAGTCTCAAGGCCAAACGATGTCTATCTGTGGTTTAGATTTGAGCACATCATGTTTTTCACACGGACAATTATACGTGGCGTGCTCTCGAGTGGGCAAACCATCCAGTTTGTTTGTGTTAGCTAAAGATGGGAAAACAAAAAAATATATATATAAATAGTATATATGTATATATATATATTGCTGTGAAAAATTATAGACTACGACATTAATCTACAGTTTTCTTGGAATAAGTACTAAACTTTTGTGACAAAATATTATCAACCGACGCCAACTCAGGGAAAGCCCTTTAACGGATTTATTTATTTTTTACCAAGAATAGTAATTAATTTTCTGAAAAAAACAGAATTTCGCCCGTGAGAATGTGTAAACTCAGGCCTTTTTTCGATCTCAGGCTTAATTGTAACGCATAGCTTGGTATAACAAAAGTTCTTAAAAAACAGTGCAGACATTCTGAAGTGATAATAAACAGACTTTTGTTTTACGCAGTGAATTTTTTTAAGGTTCTAATTATGCCACATGGAGACCAATTAACGGCCATTGAAAAACAAAGAATAGTCGTTTTACAAAATAATGGAATGACGCAAAGACAACTCGCAACTAGTCATAAAAGTTTCATACTCATTCTCATAAAAACTGAAAATGTACGTTTGAGTCTATACGTTTTCACAGCACTATATAAATATAGATGTATATAATAAAAAAAAATACAAAACAAATACACATAAAAAATAAATAAATAGAAAAACAAAATCACAAAATATTATAAGGTCTACGTTTTCCTTTTTTTTCTTTGAAACGATTGCAACCTTTTCTTTTCAGTAATAAATTAAAAAAAAAAAACTGTCTTCCGAAAGGTAATAGTACAAATGTATCTAGAATAATTTACAGCACTCGCGCAGAGCCAGTAAATGAGGTCAATAATTTTTTTATTTTTAAAAGAGAGTCTAAAATTTTAAACCTGTTTTAGGTTTTTGTAAATAAATGCGAATTGAAATTTGAAATTCAATTCAGTCTAGGAGCGCAAATGCTCTTTACACTCACCATATTTTGCGATTGCAGATTTCTAAATGTGAGTCACAGCTCAAAAAGTCTCCCGTGGATCGACTGCATATCCGTATTGACAGTCGTTTAGGAAACGGTTGGATTCCCAATATTTAAGTAGTTCGTCATTGTAATATCCAGGTATATTGATACCTACCACTTCCTCTCCGTCTGCTCGCACTATGTTGATATTTAAAAAATTTAGTTCAAGGTCCCCTCTTGTGCGCGCATTAGTTTAAAAAAAATCGAGCATTTCGGACTTATTTTTTTAATGATTACTCACGCAGTATCTTAAAATAGTATGTCCATATTTATGTTTGCTGGCACATATTTAATTGTCTTATCAGTTCATCGAGTCCAATAGGTAGTTACGTACATCCAGATATAGAAATTCCTCAGGTGATATATTCTCGTATCAACTTTGATATATATGAACCTTCTGGCGTATTCTTTGAAATACACAGGGTTAGGATTGTGTTGCATTCAGTGCGTCACCTTTAACCCCTGCTGAACGGGCAAAATTATTTCTCACAATATTCAAAACTCCATTGTCAATTCTGGACTCTCCGGAAGCATGATATAGCCTCTCATTAGAAACATAATGTCGAAAGTTGGAGTCTTCACTCCTATACATCCACATGTAAGCTGTGAGGCATTTTCTCTCAAACATTCTTGACTTTTCCAGTTTAATGGATTAATGTTCCACCATAGTAGACTCGCTCCTCGATAGTGTAGTGGTTAGTATACCCGCCTGTCACGCGGGAGACCGGGGTTCGATTCCCCGTCGGGGAGCCTCTGGCGCAAGACTAATGACCTTGCCCGGAAAAAACAAATCATTATGGAAAATTTAACAAGCCTCAGGACTTGTTAAATAAGACCAAGACCGGCTCCCGGTTGTAGTGCCGACGATGATGATACTAGACTCGCATAAGTCAAAATTGGACGGATAGCTAGCTATTTACTATACAATACTTATTGGTCTTGAGGAACCTGAAAGTTCATGAACTCGGTGATTATGCTCTTCCCTTCACTTCGCCCTCTGAACCGACCTCCTCAAGGTTTCGCATTTATGTGCTCACGTAGTATAAAAACTTGCCCAAATGAACACCCAAGTACTTGACTACAATTTTGATTTCCAGTTGCAGACCATCTGGACTCATATCCTATACATAGAGTATATTCTCGCTTTTTCCAAAAATAAATTGTCTTCACGACAAAACTAGTTGACTCAAGTACGAGGGTAAGCTGAAAAGTAGTACACACTTACTTACAGAACGCGAATGAAATGATCTTCAAAAGTGTGTCTGGCGGCAAATGGAAGTAAAATTCCCTCTTAATACGCACGCGCAGGCCATAGGTTGAGCATTCATCCAGTATTTCTTGGGAAATATGGCGCCGTGTTCTAATGCTATGTCAACGCGACTTAAACAGCGTGCTGTTATCGAATTTTGAACTGTTGAAATAGTGGCTCCTACTGAAATTCATCATCGTATAAAGGCTGTTTATGACGACGATACCGGATAGATCTACTGTAAATTGATGGGCAATAACATTTCCTGGTTTGCTGGTTTGGAAAAGCCATAATTGTTGATGGAACACGCAGCGGACGTCGAATCACTGCTACAGACGATAATCATCGCAAACTCGTTAACGATTTGATTCAAAATGACCGGAGAACTAGCTCAAGACCGTATCGCAAACCATATTCGAATACCCAAGGCGTTATTATTGTCAATTGGGATACTGTAAAACGATGGGCTCCACGGCGTCTCGCAGACGAGAATTTGATTGCTGCGAACCTGAAGTTTGAACCGATTCCACACACCTCTTTATTCCTCTGATCTCACGTCATGCAATTTTTATTTTTTTATGTACTCAAGAGAGACTTCAAGAGTAATCATTACACCTCAAACGATGAAATGAGGGCCGTTGTCCTGGATTCGGAAAAAGTCTAAGGAATTTTTCAATGATGGAATAAAAAAACTTGTTACACGTTGAGAGAAATGTATTAGCCTCAACGATATATATGTTGAAAAATAAGTATATGATTTTGGAGCTTAAGAATTGTACTTTAATATGCTTGTTGCTCGATCTTGTTATTTTGTTTTTGTTTGTGCTACACAAGCACGTGTGGATTACTTTTCAGCCTACACTAGTATTACATTTTAAATAAACTTACCTAATCTTTAAAATTAATCTCCTGATTCCAGTAAATGAATAGATGCTGCATCGGAACTACGTCCCCTCCTCTATTTTCTGACTACATATTGCATCCTTTCCATTACTTTCCCGTTTAATTCAACAGTTATTTTTTAAATTCTGAAGACTCAATACAAAATTTAGTTTTAAAATTTGTAAAAATGGTACCGAAACGATTGAATTACTGAAAAAAAACTTATAGTGATAATTGTGTTTGTGTGGCTTCGACTCAAGGAAGTCAGGGAAGGGAAGGTATGTATGATGATAATCGTATATCCCCGTCTACCTGATTTAATTACGGAAAAAAACATCGATAAATACGTGATTTCGTGAAAGTTCCAAGAAATCTCCAGTGAAATTCATGGAAATAGAGCTTAACATACTGAAAACAACAATTCATCGCATTTTAACTGATAATCCAAGGAAATTGAGTTCAAAGTTCGTTCAAAATCAACTGAATGATGACCAAAAATTGAATCGAATTGAAACGAAAACATCATTAAACATGCTTGAAATGACGAAAACTTCTTAAAAACCATTGTAACTGTTGATGAAACATCGTGTTTTAAATATGAATCAGAAACAAAGTGGCAATGTTGAATGCCGGTCACCAGATGAAAAAAATCAAAAAAAAAAAAAACGCCGAAGTCAAAAATTTAAACAGTGCTTATCTCTTTTTTCGATTCCAAGGAAATTATCCACAAAGAAATCATTCCACATGGGACAACCGTACATACTGAGTATTATCTTCAAGTATTGAAGCGTTTGTTAAACCGTATTCGTCGTGTTCGTACGGAATATCGAGAACCAGTTGCAGATTATTGCATGACAATTACCCTTCCCATTATGCGACAATTATCACCGATTTTTTAAGTAAAAATCAAATTTGTTTGCTATGCCACTTTCCCTACCTGCCTGAATGTACTTTCGATTATTTTCCATTTCGTAAACTCCTTGTGACTGTAAAAGGAAACTATCAATTGAAGACATTCGCCGCCGACGACCGCCCTCCCCAACAATATCCAATTCAACGACACAAACAAGTACCGGGAATTGATAATTTAAAAAGCCCTCTAAAGGGATTGTCAAAACTCTTTTTCTCGCTAAGTTCGTACAACTGTCCTTTCTCCTGACGTGAACTTTGAGCGCGATCTGTCATTTAGTGTGTTTACAGTGCGCATTTTTTGAAATCAACTTTAGTTCTAGCCACGAATTTTTTTTTGTGTATTCTATCGACTGAAAACGGGTGCCTCGAAGTAGTAATTTGAGTATTGGAAAGAGAAAAAAGTCGGTGGTTGTTAGATGACATTATTTGGTGAGTTTATGGCCAGAAATTCCTTGACAAAGATAGCCGTGTGAGATAGTGCGTAATCCTGTTGCAAAATCCATGAGTTTACTTTCCACAAACCTAGCCTTTTTCGACGAATTTACTCTTCCGATCGCCACATAACACTCAAAAAATGTTCTTTATTTACCGCCTGACCATCTGGCAAGAATTCCGAGACCACAACACCACGGCAGCCATAGAAAACACACAACATTACCTTGACTTTTGATCGACTTTGACGTGGTTTTTTCGATTTCGACTCAGTTGGAAGGTACCATCTGGCGCAAGGCTAATAACCTTGCCCGGAAAAACAAACTATTATGTATGATTCAACAAGCCTCGGGTATGGACCGGATACACGACGACGACCACGGAAACGAAAATGGCTAAAGGATTTGAGGATTTTCTCATGGAACGTCCGCTCACTACACAGAGCTCGAGCTGCACAGCAGTTAACCGATGTCCTGTCCGAATAAGGCTGACATAATAGCATTACAAAAAATAAGATGGGCGGGGAGTGGTGTTATTCAAAAAATGTATGACATTTATTATAGCTGTCATGAAAAACACCATGTGTTCGGAGTAGACTTTCTAGTCAGCCAAAAACTGAAGCCTGCCATTATCGGCTTTAATGCAATAGACCAAAGGCTATGCACTCTCCGCGTGCGAAGCAAGTTTAAGAACATAAGCCTCATAAACGTTCACGGACATACAGAGGAGTCCCCTGACGACGAAAAAGAAGAATACTACGAGAACGTCGAACGGGTCCTCAATGCCTGCCCAAGATACGATGTGAAAATCGTTCTTGGTGATTTGAATGCGAAAATAGGTCGGGGCCAGTTTTCAGGCACTACGCAGGTTCTCATAGTTGGCATGAGAACACTAATGACAATGGACTACGAGTCATCGAACTGGCAGCATCAAAGAACTTGGTCGTTGCGAGTACCAGGTTTCCGCGTAAATATATCCACAAAGCCACCTGGGTATCACCTGATGGAGCCACTCGCAACCAAATTGACCACGTGTTGGTAGATCGCCGTCACTCCTCGAGCCTGATGACGATACGAACGTACCGGGGTGCCAATGTCGACTCGGATCACTATCTTATTAGTATAGTTTTCCGAGCGCGGGTTGCCTTACGGAGACATATTACATCGGCGGATCAAGTTCAAATCAATATGGCTGTCTTACGCAATGAGAACACCAGCAACACCTTTGGTCATGCGTTAAGACTCACCCTCGAAGAGCTCGATGGAGGGAGATTAAGTCCTGGGGCCAGAAGGTAAATGGACACGCCTTAAGAATACTGTTTAGTACTGCCAACTCCATCTTAGGCAGTAGTCGCAGAGATCGGAGCGACCGGTTTGATGATGAGTGCAAACTAGCAACTAAACGTAAAAATGCTGTATATCGGGCAATGTAGCGGTCTTATAGGACGCGGGTACGCGAAGAGAAATACAAAGACCTCAGAAGATCTGAAAAAAGACTTCACAGACAAAAGAAAAAGAAAAGACTGGGTAAAAACCTTGTCTGTGAAATAGAGAAAAGTAGAGGGCGAGGTCCACAGGCCCGGAAGTTCTACCAAATAATGCGCAGTATGAGGCCGTACACACCACGCTGCATTTACTGCAAGGATAAAGAAGGTAATCTGATCACCGATCCTGAAGGCATTCTGGAGCGATGGGAAGTGCACTTCAATGAATTGCTAAATGGTCAGCTCACAGAAGAATTGGAGGCTCCACCAATGCAAGATCAAAACCAAATGCTACCGCCACCAAGCATTGAGGAAACATTAAAAGCCATAAGACAGCTCAAATCAAATAAAGCCCCCGGAGCTGACGGCATACCAGCTGAGCTGATCAAACAAGGAGTGACAGCGTTACATCACGCAATTCATGAGATCGTGGTGCACGTATGGGAGGAAGAGGAGATGCCGGAAGATTGTCGTCGCGGAATAATCCGCCTCATACATAAGAAGGGAGATATTACAGTTTGTAGCAACTATAGGGTATAACATTGCTGAGTACCACCTATAAGATACTCTCCTCTATCCTACAAGATCGGATAGCCCCATACGCTAAAGTCATCATTGGTCAATATCAGTGTGGTTTCATCCCAGGCAAATCGGCAATTGATCAGATATTCACCCCTAGGCAGGCGATGGAAAAATGCCTGGAATCCATTATGTCATTTATTTATAGACTTTAAGGCCCCCTACGACAGCATAGCTAGGGTAGAACTATATAATGCAATAAGAGAGTTCGGCATTCCAAATAAATTGATACGACCTTGTAGGTTAACCATAACCAACATAACTAGTCAAGTAAAAATAGCGGGATTGCTGTTCAAACCAATAAACATCTTTAATGGACTCCGACAAGGGGACGGTCTGGCCTGCCTCCTCTTCAACCTGGCGTTGGAGAAAGCAATCCGTGACTCTGACGTTACAACTAGAGGGACTATTGTCACTGAGTCCTGCCAGATACTTGCCCACGCAGATGACATCGACATCAACGGCAGATCTGATTTAGCTGTACAGGACTTCTTCACCCAGATCGAGCAGGCGGCACAAAAACTGGGACTGCACATTAATAAGGGAAAACGAAGTACATGGTGGCCACTTTTGCGAAGAGAAGATCTAACCTTGGTCAAACTATCAGGGTAACGGAACACGAATTTGAAGTAGCGCAATCGTCATTAGTATCAGCCGATAACAATATGGAAGAAGAAATACACGACCCGATGATCAAATCCAACAAATCCTAGTATGGACTATCAAGGATCTTAAAATCCCGAAACTTATCCAGAACATCTAAGCTCCTACTGTACAAGACCATGGTCTTACCAGTACTCATGTGTGGATCCGTGACATGGGTGCTCAATAAAAGGCACTTTGAGTTCGAGTGGAAGGTATTAAGGAGAATTGTTGGCCCCGTATCTGAGGGAGGACGATTCCGGAGACGCTACAACCATGAGTTGTACGCAATCTACCCTGAAGCTAATGTTGTAAGAAAAATCAAGCACGGTAGACTCCGGTGGGCGGGACACCTAGCTCGAATGAGTGAAGAGAAGCCTGCCCGGAAAGACCGTTGTGGTAGGATGTATGGAAGGAGACAGCGCGGCAGACCTTCTCTGCGATGAAAGGATGGCGTATACCAGGACACTCGGAACTTGGGAGTGCCACGCTGGATGACATCGGCTTGAAATCGGGACTGTTGGAGAGACTTGCAGAATAGGGCCAAGACCGGATCCCGCTTGTAGTGCCGCCGATGATGATGATGGTTTGCATGCCAAACTAGTAAACCCAGGTGTCATCGCCAATAATGCGTTTTATGAATGTGGGGTCGGAATTGACTCGTTCTAGCATGTCTTCAGCGACCTTTACGCGATTGAGTTTTCGAAGAAAATTCAGGAAAATTTGCAAATAATATTTGAGATGAACTTATTAAATCGAGCACTGTAAACAAACTAAATGACAATATTTCGCGTAAGGAGAAATGATAATTGTGGCAATTTAGAGACAAAAAAAAATTTGACAGCCCCCTTAAGTGGTTTTTTATTTTCACAGAATGTATATGAGCACGTAGTGTTCTATCCTCATGCAGTTCGGATGAAGAACGGTTTCCTGTCTTTATCTGCTCGTCTAAAATTGCCATTATATGAATGAGGACGAACACAGCTTCCGAATTCACATGGGCAGAGTTCGACTGTTAGCTACAGTAAGAATCCGAATGATAAGAACAAAATATGTTGTATTCAAAATATGGTGACAGCATGTGTAGGCATACAAAGGCATTTGGAAATGCTCACATAAACTCATTATTATTCATTAGTACGTGTTGTAAATTTTGATATGAGATTTTGGGTAGGTATTCTCAAGATATTTGGCACAAGACTAATAACCTTGCCCGGAAAAACGAAATATTATGGAAAGTTTAACAAGCCTCATACTTGTTAAATAAGGTCAAGACCGGATCCCGGTTGTAGTGCCGATGATGATGATGCGATAAATTGATGATTTATGTATCAGATTATTTGGTTTGGTGATGGTGTAGCGTAGCCGCCGGAACAGAAGAACACACTGATTGCTTTCAACCCGGCGAAGGCCAGGGCGATCCTTGTCCCTGTTCAATCCAAGTTAACATGCAGTCTCCACGTGACGCCACTGGATAGCTACTTTGGCACCCGTCAAGTAGTGAACCAATGCATGCAGCGACATCCTGAGAAAGGTTGGCGCAAGGCTAATACCTTGACCGGAAAAACAAATTATTATGGGCAATTTTACTAGTCTCGGATATGGACCGGATACCGGTGGGGAGACTTGCTAAATAAGGCCAAGACCGGATCCCGGTTGTAGTGCCGATGATGATGATGATTCTCAAGATATTAAAAATGTATCTGTCAATTATTTTTTAACCCTCATAAGGTCATATAGTTCGCGTGTACAAAAGGGACCCTTAAATGCCAACATGCATTGCGGGAAAAGAGAAAAGGCTTGGTAAACGTTACGATGCACCTTGAGCTTGAATGTCCAAAAAAACGATCAGTTCTTCCTTGTTTGTAAAACACTCTTGCTTACATATTAGAAAATACACAAACCATACATTAATAATCAAACTATATGAAAGACAACTTACTTACCGTGATCGGCTATTATGATTTGAATCCCGAATCCTTGAAAGGTATTTTTAACGATTGAAATCTCAAAGATGATTTTAGCGGTCTTCATTGACCTGAATTTCGAACATCGTTAATGTTCTAAAAAGCCTTCATGTCATCAGTCCGACATCGAGCATGTCTGCAAATGTTGAGCTATTATCAACACTTTAAAGAAGAATTGAAAAGGCATTTTTGAATCAGAGAGGCATAATGGTTCGATGGGCGTTGGGAGTTAGATTCATTTGAATTCATGACGGCTGCTGGGGGACATGTTGATGGAAGAGCTAAATGGAACTCTGTGATAAGCAGAACACTGGAAATGCATTCCACCCGACAATAACATAAGAGTCGTTCTAAAACAAAGGGACGTGTCCACACAAAGGACGGGAAAAAGGAAAATGTATCATTTATCATCCTCGGTGTAGATGACAATGACTTAATTCCTTTTTGAATTAAAACCCGTAATGGACGTGACCATAAAAGCTTCTGTTCTTCTGTTTTTCTGTTCTCTGAGTTGTGATCCCTTAGATATTTATTTATTTGGTTTTTCCCCTGAGTCCTGGTTGTATTTTCTCTCATTTAACGGTCATACATTTGTATTCCTAACTCGATGGTTTTTATTGTGTATTGCAAGCACCTTGGGCTTTGTGCTCATGTATCTGTACTTGGTATGGAAATGTATCCAAGTGTAGTCCACGACAATAAAGAGCTGTTAAAGCCTCTGTGATGATGCCTAAGAATAATGCATTTTTTATCTATTATACTTAGACAATGACTGGCCGCTGTTTATTACATCAAAAACGCATATTCATCAGAGAAAAGCACGATATATCGTCGTCATAGAGAAGGAACATCAGGACCTCATTTGCTGCAGTCGTTTTGTGTGTAAAAGACGCGCCCACTCTGCTGGCGCTTGTGTGTTCTGCGCTAGCTGGCGATACCTTTGTGTGAAGTTCGTTTTTTTGTTGTACATGAACTGAAGAGACGGCGTCCAAGGGGATGTTTTCCCCCCTTTTCGTTTAGTTCGGTTCGGTTGATGTTTATTGCTTGCATCCCTATTTCTTGTTCGCCTGTGGGTACTTTGTGTGTCGGTTTTTTTTCTCTCTTCATTTTCGTTTTTGTTTGCACACAAAATGGAGCATTGTCCTTTTTTTGCTATATACAGGATATCACATTGGTCGACTATACCGACCAATCAAAACTCATCTCAAAATGGCCGCGGCATTCGATTTCTTATTTGCCCATTGTTTGCCTTGTTCCGTTTGTGTATCTGACGATTTTGCTTGTGTATTTTATGTACAGTGTGTACTTAGGTGCGTTCTCCTCTCCTTTCGTAACCAAAGAGTGGATCATAGAAGGATTTGGTGTATTATAATGATTATTATTGGAAACGAACGAAAATGAATTTTGTATGTTCAATCAGATCGTATGAAATTAAAAATACGTCTTCGACTCCTTTTGGCTCAGTAGAGGATATTATTATACATGCCCAGGGGTCTGAAGGGCATTGTGGATTAATTAGAATACAACCATAAAATATAAGACGCTAACGCCACTTACAATAGAAATAAAACGGACTTTCAGTATTCATTAAAACGCGCACTCCGTCAAAAGGCATACAACGCTTTCTTTGATCTAAGCAGCAATATTTCTTGGGCTTGCCCCTTCAACATTTTTCTTCTACCATGGGATTACTTATAATTAACGTATTTAAACTGCAGTTTGCTTTTGGGTATAGAGAAATGACTTTTGTAGAGAGAACAAAAATAAAAAAATAAATCTTTTTTCAGAACAAATGGTTTTATCCCCTAACTTAGCATCAGTAAGGACGAATCTGTGTGTTCCTATATAATGTTTTGTTCTTTGGATACGGGTTCACTTTTCTAAACGAAATATGCACTCAAAAGGGGTTTTGAGGTATCTTTTACAGAACTGAAAATAGACAACTGCTTTATCTCAAAGACGCTTTTCGATAGCAGTTCTTCGTCCAGTTTCGAGACGCTTTTTTTTTATACGAAGCTTGCGTACACAGGGGATTTTGTAAAATCTCTAATGGAACTAGAAACAGGCATCTGGTTTATTTCAGAAATCCATTTCATCCTTCTTCAGATTTCACGAATATAATATGCACCACATAATTACCTTCTCTTTTGACACGAATGGAGCGTGCACAAAAAAGATTTTGAGGTCCCCTCAAATGTCACAGCACAATACCAGACGAAGAAGGTGGAGAAGTTAAAAAACGAGGTATCAATTTAAATTGACTTTGGTTTCCTAGATATTATAATGACGAGAGCATATCTGCCGTCGGGCAGACAATTCCATACTCATTGGCAGCTATGGCTGGAAAATACTTCGGCATTCACCAACTTCAGCCGAACAGCAACTCTGGTAATACATATATAAAAGAGGTTGGCGTGATACGTTAGGTATATGTTCTATTGACAGAATTGAAAGACTTGCTCCTGGAACCCCATTGAGTTGCACTGCTGATGTTTGCATTCTATCTAGCAAATGGAAAGCTGTTTTAAAAGGCGACTGACCAAATGTCAAAATTGGATTACACTTTAGGGATAGATGATAAATCATGTAATCCTTTTTTGAGCGTTGGAGCGTTATGTGGCTTATGAACGATCCTTTAGAACAAATATACTCCTTGTAAATAACAGCTAGATTAAATTGGGCAAAGTATTTCTCGCATTTCTTAAGAAACCACACGGTGTAGCTGAACTTTTAAATACGCGCCGTGGTAAAAGAAAATTATAACGGGAATATTGTTTTTTCTTAAAGAATTATCATTCCTTTATCAATCTGTTAAGATTAGTCGATTTTGTTAAAATACGCAATTGCAAGTTGGGGAAGTGGCCGTAAAAATAAAATACAACCGCTCTTGGTCCTGCATAAATTAGTCCTCAGAAAAATCTCTCGAAAGCCCACCAAACACTCTAGCTTTCCTTTTTTCAGATCCCTGAAGATTCTCCCCTTGGCGCAAGGCTAATAACCTTGCCCGGAAAAACAAATTATTATGGCCAATTTAACAAGTCTCGGATAAGGGCTCCTCGATAGTATAGTGGTTAGTATACCCGCCTGTCACGCGGGAGACCGGGGTACGACTCCCTGTCGGGGAGCCTCTGGCGCAAGACTAATGACCTTGCCCGGAAAAAAACAAATCATTATGGAAAATTTAACAAGCCTCAGGACTTTTTAAACAAGGCCATGACCGGTTCCCGGTTGTAGTGCCGATGATGATGATGAAATTATTTAAATATGTTATTTGTCCCTAAAATATGTACTACAGCCTAATGTGATTTTTTTACATTGTTGTCCTTTCGTTTTTTGAATGAACTACCTGAATAATCAGGGCGCTAGCAAGACCTGGTGCTTTCCTAGAAGGCGTGAAGAAGTGTTGTGGCGGTGCCGCCAAACCCTACGGTACACTTACCTAAAAACCCCCATAACCTCATCCCAAGTCGCACAAGTTTTTGCTAATGCAATCGCATTAAACACCTGAAAATGCTTTACGCATTAATTAGATCAAAGCTATAATCGTAAAGTCCCTGTAAAGATAACTTACCTTTTCATGCATCTCTTCGCATACAATTTTCCGTAAGATTTCTTTCTTTGCTTATCTGGAATTCCAAACCAATTCGGCACCATCGGTACCCGACAATTCCTGTAAACAAAATGATTCGGTTTGCATACAATATAACCGTCATGACAGGGACCATAAATATTGCGCCGTCTATTTCCCAACTTCGCCATGTGTACGATAAATTTCTTTACGTACACATTGGCCGGCGACCTTTTTCTCCCAGCAATAAAATTCTCTAACTCGCACCATGTGCAAACAGAAGAACGCTGTTCCTACATAGGTTTCCTGCGATACCATAAACAATTCATATCGTTTGTGGTATCCGAAAAACATTTTTTTCATTTAATGAGCGGCTGCTATTTATTTAGCTGACCCTCGTTACCGAACGATGCATAAACTAAAGATGCCATTAGCATCCGACGATTTCGGTTTTATTTGCTTTACCGAAATCGTATCCTATGAATGCACTTTATGCCCTTTCTTTGTTCTAGGTTCGTTCTCATCCATGAAAGAATCATGCACATACCCCACCGCACTGAAAGAGTGTATTTCTGTGGCGGCCGCACCCTTAAGAGAAACGTTTTTCTCTCTCTTCTCTTGTTTTCTTAACCCTAACCAAGGATGTAATTCATGTCAAAATTCTAGCCTCGTGGAGTCTTTTTCCGTCCCCTGACCGCCACGGTCACGTGTCACCCCCGCTCCCCGCCACTGCGGAGACGCGTAAATATATACTGGAGGCGTGTTCGCGTTGTTCAAGTAACTTTAGTTAAAGCCGGTGAAAGTGTTGATTTAAATCCGTCATTTAATGTGTTGTTCGATTTTGATATACCTTCAAAACTAAAGAATAAATCTAAGTGAAAGTATTAAAGGTAACAAAGTATTATTGTTGATCAAACCGGAATGTTTTGTTTCTGTGATGTGTCCGCTCGGTTGCGAAGGTCGACCATCGTTTGCTTCATCCTTGCGTAGTGAGCAGTGTCTGCGCGAACAATAGACGATGGGGATGGAAGTGAACCGAGTGTCCGTGTTAGGCACAATACTTCCTCCCCACAGTGTCTCTTCAGCCTGTTGTATGGATGTACATTAATAGTACCTAGTATGTGTATGTGTTACACCCCCCGACGGAGAAGTCGTAATCTCCCTCTTTCTTAGGTTGCGAGGCAGTCTATAAACACAAGGCACAACAAAAGGTTGTTTTATTCTAGCCATACACCTCAAGGCGCAGTCGATTATAGCGTAAAGTGAAAAGTAAAATTGATTACTTAAATGCAAGTGCAGTGCAAGCAAAAAAAAAACAGACAAAATGGATTTTAAAAAGCCAGATCTGCTAGTTTTAGAAGGAAACCTAAAAGGATTTTGGCTACAGTGGATACAGTGTACCCCACAGCAGTCAAAAGCAATAAAGAAGAAGACATAGTGCAGGTGGCTAGAATTTCGAGCTGTACCGGCGATGTAGCTATTGAGTTGTTCGAAACATTCCAGTTAAATTCTGAGGAAAGAAAAAAGATTGATCTCGTGATCTCGAAATTCGAGGAGTACTGCAACCCACCCACGAACGAGGTCTACGAAGGGTATTTATTTCATACATGTTCGCAAAAGGAAAGTGCACCCTTCACCAATTCATGGCTGATATCACCAAACTAGCAGAGAATTGTAATTCTGGCGACCAGAAGAAATCAATGTTGCGAGATCGGATAGTAATTGGAACTAGCGACCCAAATCTGCAAGCAAAACGTTTAAGAATCGATGGATTGACACTGGATAAGGCTCAAGAGTTCTGCCGTGTTGCAGAGATAACCACATCGCAGGCGAAGACAATGCAAGAAAGCGGCCTGAAAGGAACTGTGGGCGAAGTATCTCAAGCTAAACATAAATATAAGAAGAACATTTACCATGAAAAACACGTGCTACAAAGTGCAAATACTGTAATAGAGAACATGGGAATGGCAAATGTCTAGCGTGCGGTAAACGCTGTAATCCTTGTAACACGAAAAATCATATTGCCGCAGAGTCGGGAAAAGGTAAGCGACGTAACGTGTTCTAATAATTTTGACTCTAGTGATTCTGAATCTTCTGATTGGTATATTGATTCGGTTAAAGTAGAGAGTTATAAAGGTTTAAACACAATTGCGGCAATACGGTATGGTGAATGTTGGTCTGAAAACGTTGTAGTTAATAATACTAGGACAAATTTCAAGCTAGATAGTGGAGCTAAAGTTAACTTTATTCCGTTTAGCATTTATAACAAAATTAAAGCAAAGCCAAATTTATTAAAATCGTTGGTGAATTTAGAAGCTTACAGTGGTCATAGGTTAAATTCAATGGGCACAGCGTTCTTTACAGTAAGCCATAACGGTGTACCAAAGAAAGTATGCTTTGTTATTACTGATTTGAAAGCCAAACCAATACTGGATTTACGTGCCCGTCAGGAATTAGGTCTCATTAAAAGAATGAAGCAAAAACCAAAGATGAATTCATATCCAAGAATCAGGATGTATTTAGTGGACTTGGCCGATATCCAGAAAAATGCACCTTCGAATTAAAAGCAAAAGCTATACCTACACATAATCCTCCACATCGCGTGCCAATATGCTTAAGAGAAAAATTGAAAGCTACATTAGATATAATGGAAGTGCGCAAAATAATCTCAAAGAAAATGGGAGCATCAGAATGGTCTCACAATTTAGTTATCTTTGACAAACCAGACGGCTCTCTTCGTTTATGTTTAGATCCCAAAAACGTTAATGATAATATCATGCACAAGCAGTTCTTAATCCCAAAGGCAGATGATTTTCGTCATTCAATGAGAAATATGAATGGTTTTCGGTGCTGGACCTCAAAGATGGTATCGCAGCATGCTTAGTGTAGCAGCATGCTTGGTTTTGCCACATTTTGCCGTTCTGGGAAGAATACAAGTAATGGGCTTTCCAATAGGGACCTGACAACTTTTTTTCGGTAGTAAATTTTTATAATTTGCAGACGTTGTTCGTTCGTGTACTGAACCATGCTGAAAATGTTGAGTTTACTGAATAAATTGACAGTGACAGTTCGATGATTAGTGAAAGGGTGCGTTCACAAATTAAATTCAAAGTTGTCAAGTCCCTATTGTATAACCCTATATTTAAGGACTTTCTTTCATTTGTGTTACCACCTTAATTGTTATAATTTGTATTACGTGTAGTTCTGTGTAGCCGTTTCTCCATTATCGCCTTTACTTTGTAATCTCACATTAAAATTCTATTACGTTCGTTTAACATCCTGTAAAATCATGCGGTCACGCATGCTCCGCCCGTGTTTCGTTGCCACTGAGTTCCACCACCATTTTTATTAATATGTACAGGAGGACTGCCCTCTTCAACGACTATAAAAGAAATTTGTTTTCTGTTTGTGGCCTCTTTTTCATGTTCATTATATTATCGTGCAGTTCGCTCAAGTGTAATCGTGTCGTATGGAGCACAAGGACGATATCTGTTTATATCGTTAAACATACTTTTTTTGTCGTAGTCGTTCGCATGTGTATAGTTAATATTTCGTTTCGGTTTCATCTACTTTGATTTCGATAATAAAGCAAATAAAGGAGAATTTTATACAATCATTTCATCGTGTATCGTTTTATTTGTCGTCGTCCTGTTTCGCTGCGAATTGACCCGGCACGGTAAACGCACCGTGCAACAGATGGGTTTTGGCAAGTAGCATTGGATGAAACATAAAAGAATTAAACAGTTTTCATTACCCCTTTCGGGACGTATGTACTCAGTGTCCTTCCATTCGGGATAAGCGCTACTCCTGAAAAGTTCCAAAAGTTAAATGCGAAATACTTTGGTTATCTAGAGGGATGCTTGATTTATATAGATGATTTTATCGTAGGTGGTAAAACCGAAGAGGAACATGAAATCAACTTAAATGGGGTTATAGAAAGAGCTAGGGAGATTAATGTTAAATGTATCTCTAAAACTTTCAATACAATGTCACTAAAATAAAGTATTTTCAAGTGATCGAATGTCACCTGATCCTGAGCGAATCAGAGCTATTCAAGAAATTGCAGACCCAGAAAATAGACAGGACCTAGAAAAGAATTTGGGAACATTGAATTATTTACGGGTTTTTATACCAAACTTTTCTGAAATGAAATTAGGAAGCCTTACTGGAGAAAAATATAGTTTTTAAATGGTCACTTTGGCAAGCGCAGATCCTAACCAAAACAAAAACGTATTAAGCGAAGCCACAATTTTGCATTCCTTTTCTCCGAATAAAGAGATTTATGCCGAGGACTGGGATGTTGTTTGAAACAAGATGTTAAACCCATTTCATTTGTTTCCAAAAGTCTTAATCGCGCGGAGATTAACTATTCACCAATTTTAAAAGAAATTTTAAGCGGTTATGTATCATCATCATCATCGGCACTACAACCGGGATCCAGTCTTGGCCCTATTTAACAAATCTCTCCACCGGTCCCGATTTCGAGCCGATGTCATCCAGTTTGGCACTCCCAGGCTCTGGGCATCCTGGTCTATGCCATCCCTCCATCGCAGACAAAGTCTGCCGCGCTGTCTCTTTCCATACATCCTGCCACAAAGGACTTTCCGGGCAGGCTTCTCTTCGTTCATTCGAGCTAGGTGTCCCGCCCACCGGAGTCTACCGCGCTTGATTTTTCTCACAACATTAGTTTCAAGGTAGATTGCGTACAACTCATGGTTGTACCGTCTCCGGAATCGTCCTCCCTCAGATACGGGGCCAACAATTCTCCTTAAGACCTTCCACTCGAACGCGGCTAAGAGATCAGAGTACCTTTTATTGAGCACACAGGTCTCGTATCCATACATGAGTACTGGTAAGACGATGGTCTTGTACAGCAGTAGCTTAGATGTTCTGGATAAATTTCGGGATTTAAAGAGCCTTGATAGACCATAGTAGGCTTTGTTAGATTTGATCAGCCGTTCGAATATTTCTTCTTCCATATTGTTATCGGTTGATACTATTGACCCACGGTAGTTAAAGGATTGCACTACTTCAAATTCGTGCTCCACTACCCTGATAGTTTGACCAACGGTAGGTCTTCTCTTCGCAGAAGTTGCCACCATGTACTCAGTTTTTCCCTCATTAATGCGCAGTCCCAGTTTTTGTGCCGCCTGCTCGAATTTGGTGAAGGAGTCCTGTACAGCCGATTCGGTTCTACCGATGATGTCGATGTCATCTGCGTAGGCAAGTATCTGATTGGACTTGGTGATAATAGTCCCTCTAGTTGTGACGCCAGAGTCACAGATTGCTTTCTCCAACGCCAGGTTGAAGAGGAGGCAGGCCCGACCGTCCCGTTGTCGTTAAAGATGCTTCTTCTAATTCGCATAGCTTATTCTTTATTAAGATTATTAGAGTGCAGATCTCACTCCGCATCCTCCTCTCGCTTTTGGCATTTTGGACAGAGAGGTGAACTATCGTGTCCAAAATGCCATGCCCCGACAAGAACTACGTAAGGTGGTAATTGTAGTTTCCGCGTGGGCGGCTTATCCAGGCTTTTACGAATGGGGTGAGTTTAAAGGTCCATCTGCCTTTTAATCTTCTGTTCCATATGACGACAGAAGCTCCCCTTTCTTCTAGCTTTATTGTCCCCCTTCCATCGGGCATTTCAGCCCTCGTTGTTCGCCTTTTATAGATTCGAAGCATCTCCTCAGCTAGGATATCAATGGGGAGTAATCCGGCTATGACGAACGCTGCTTGATTAGAAATCGTCCTGAATCCGTAACTGGTCCTTATTACCCAAAGCCTGTGTATTGCGCACATCATTTTCTTCAGTTGTTTTGTTTGTAGAACTTCTGCCTAGACCTGCGCTGCATACGCTAATGTTAATGTGATTACCCTTGGCAGGATAATTCTCTTACTATATCCGGGTCCACCAGCGTTTGGCAATATTCCGGATAGGGCAACTTGTATGCCTACGGCTTTTTTACTTCCATAGTCTATGTGAGACCACAATTTAGTCGGTTGTCGAGCATACCTCCCAAATACTTTACAGCTTACTTTGAACGTATTGTCTCATTTCCGGGCTGGAAGAGCGCATATTCCACTCATTTTTGACTAGTTATTAGGCCCGCCTCCATTTTGTGGTCGACTAGTTTTAGTCCGGCCGATTGCAGCTAGTCTTTAACCAGTCCCGCTTCGATTTGGCTAATATGCTTATCAATTGTTACAACGGCGATGTCGTCTACGAATCCAATAGTTTCTATTACTTGTGGTAGCTTTATTTGTAATACTCTGTCGTACGTAATATTCCACAGGAGTGGGCAAATAACTGACTCTTGGGGAACTCCTGCGACACATCATAGGATTTTCTATTTTCGTCTGTATCGTACATCAACTTTTTGTTGGTGAATGAGCTTATTACGACTTTTAGGAGGTAGAGCGGAATGACCATACGACTAAGGGCTCTTCAGGTGGACAACTACTTGGCCGCATTAAAGGCATTTTTTACAGCCAGTGTTACGACGGCGCAGTATTTCTTTGTCCCTCACTTCCATCTTTTTCCTTTTATTACTCTGGCTGCCATGTCGACCACTTCTTTGATGGCATCGATGGTCGATTGTGACTTCCTGCCGACATATTGGTGATCCGATAGCGCTCCGTTATTTTCAGCTATGGTGAGCAACCTACCGTATATGATTACATACACATGGGGCGATGGACTATCTGGCGATTTATTTATATTCTGTGGCAGAAGTACTAAGTACGGGACCTTCCCTGCATCGGGAAATATTCTTTCTTCTAGGCATTTCTACATCGTGGCTTGCCATACCTTCGGTCTCGTTCTAAGTGCGGCTTTGATAGCTCTGTTTGGGATCCTGCCGGGCCCAGGAGCTTTTTTGCCGTGTAGTCGTTTGCACACGCCCTGCATTTTGTCTAGTGACAGTGCTGGGATGGTCTCGGTGCCTCGGACCTCATGACAACGTTCTACTCCGCGTTGGGTTTCCGAGCAAAGAGGAGCTCTACTACTGAGCGCAATGTGTTGGCACAAGTTATGTGTGAGCCTTTATTTCCCTTCAGGTTTGCCATCACCATTCTGTATGCGATGACCCAAGGATTTTTGTCTCCTTCTACACATATGTTTTTAAAGTATCTCACCTCGCTATTTTTTGACAGTTTTTAGGTCGCGCCTTGGCTTTTTTATGTAGTCAAGATGTTGTTGAAAGCCAGCTCTCCCTCTTGATTTTTGCAACCTGCGACCGCAATGGCGTAACTATACCATCTGAGGCCAGCGGCAAATTTATCGGATTGGGGCCCTGCCTTAATGTAAAAAAGGATTCAACTTGTAGTTTCATCTTTATCAATTACGAAGTAAAGTAGATTGCCAACACTATTATAATTATTGTATGCATTTTTGGTTAATTATCTATGTAGTAAATTTCAATTCAAAGAGCGTAGGTATTATAATATCAAAGTTCAAATTACGAGCCATAGAATTTTCGATAGATAAATAGTTAATTGTGAAAACGATTGCTCGGCACTAGCTGTAGTCATAGGAATTGTTAGAAATAACATAAATGCAGTACACACTTCAGGAAAGCTACAAGACATAAAATTATTATGATTAAAAAAATCGGTAAGTTCTCGTATTCATGTTGACTTTTCTATTTCGTGTCTAAAAGTGGATTGAAGACTGAGAATTTCCTTGGCAAATGAGCCAGATATGTCTTTTTTATGTAAATCAACAAATTCTAAAGCTTTCTCCAATAAATCGGTGTCACGTAAATTTTGCAAAGTTGCAGGTTGCAAGACACTCAAAAAGTGGAAACGATTTCTATCATTGCAAGGAAACGCGATTTCAGTTGATTAATGATGATTTTCAATACACAATAGAATACGTTCACTTTAAACAAGCTTTTGGGATCTTGTAGACCTTCATCCTCGCAATTTCATCAAATTGACGTTTCACCTTTCTCTTACGAGTTTTAGGAAATTCAGGGTTGATGGACTGTAATGGTAGGCTGAGGCGAGATGTAGGAAACTTTGACAACTCTTCCACACTGAACCGCTCCGTCTCTATAGAACCATAATCATGCCGATTGTTCTATACGGATGCGAAACATGGGCTCTCACAAAACGGGAAGGCCAGGGCTGGGATAAAGATTTATTTGTTTTAGAAAAACATATCGTGGGACACGACCGTTGGTATGATTGTTTGGGATAACAATCATGGTCGTGTTCAACTCAATGATCGATTATCGGCATAGGCGATCGATCATCGGAAATCTGGGTTGCAGATGTGCAAGCAGGCGAGTTGCCCGACGTGTCTTCCAACAGATTGTTGGAACAAGAAGACACAGGAGGATCGGTGTATGTTGATGGGCATGTGGCCGCCCAGAGGGACCGATCAGGTTCCTAAATGATTCATGAAGATGAACCGAAATGGATTGGTTGATATACATTGGTTGATGCCATCTTAAGGTAAGCTCTTGCCGTGGGCTTATTTTTCAGGTATGATATTGAAAGGGTAGCTTAACGCTGCTCGATTGCACGTAAGCAGGTGGTTCTTTTGGCATGCTTAAAGAACCCCCACAGATGCAGTAAAAGGAGTTATTGAAATGCAAACATTTCTCGAAACCGTACAACAAATTTATAATTTTTTTGGGCATACGATCACAAGGAAAAACCCTCTATCCTTTCCATTCCTTGTGTCTGTTTACCTCTTTTTCACATCTCTGCGTCCCTCAGGCATTGATCCTCTCAATTGATTTATAACCTTTGTCGAGTTTTTGGTGTCTGAGTGACATAATGTTCCGTTGACATGGGACGACCCGTTGAATAGCCAGCGTTGAGGATATCCGTTGAATGAGCTGCGTTGAGGATAACCGTTGAATGAGCAGCATTGAAGATGACCGTTGAATAGGCAGCATTAAGGATAGCCGTTGAATAAGCAGCGTTGAGGATATCCGTTGAATAAGCAATGTGGAGGGTAACCATTGAATAAGCACCGATAAGGATAACCGTTGAATAAGCAGCGTTGAAGATAACCGTCGAATAAGCAACGTTGAGGATAATCGTTAAATAAGCAGCGTTTAGGATAACTGTTGAATAAGCAACGTCGAGGATAACCGTTGAATAAGCAACATCGAGGATAACCGTTGAATAAGCAGCGTTTAGGATAACTGTTGAATAAGCAGCGTTGAGAATAACCGATGAATGATCAGCGTTGAAGATACCGTTGAATAAGCTGTGTTGAGGATAACCGATGAAAGATCAATGTTGAGGATACCGTTGAATAAGCAGCGTTGATGATAACCATTGGATAAGCAGCATGGGGGATAACCGCTGAATGAACTGCGTTGAGGACAACCGCTGAATGAGCTGCGTTGAGGGTAACCGTTGAATAAGCAATGTGGAGGGTAACCATTGAATAAGCACCGATAAGGATAACCGTTGAATAAGCAGCGTTGAAGATAACCGTCGAATAAGCAACGTTGAGGATAATCGTTAAATAAGCAGCGCTGAGGATGCCCGTTGAATAAGCAACGTCGAGGATAACCGTTGAATAAGCAGCGTTTAGGATAACTGTTGAATAAGCAGCGTTGAGAATAACCGATGAATGATCAGCGTTGAAGATACCGTTGAATAAGCTGTGTTGAGGATAACCGATGAAAGATCAATGTTGAGGATACCGTTGAATAAGCAGCGTTGATGATAACCATTGGATAAGCAGCATGGGGGATAACCGCTGAATGAACTGCGTTGAGGACAACCGCTGAATGAGCTGCGTTGAGGGTAACCGTTGAATGAGCTGCGTTGAGGATAACCGTTGAATGACACCGTCCAAGGGCAACTCGAGATGGTGAATGAATGACCGTTGAAAAATTTGAAATTGTGACGCTTAAGTATCCTTCTCTCTCTGTCACCGACGCGTTGTAAGCTCGTAGCTGGCAAACGCGAACGTAGTAGAACTCTTCAATAAATCCAATTACGAATCTGCAACAGTAATCATGTTGGGCTTGTGCTTTGGTAGACTTTACTTATATGAACGGGGTTCAAAATGTAGGTATTCAAAATCAAACAACGTTGACACTTGCTAACCTTTTTATACCTGTGGCGGTTCTACGAACCACACAAACCACTATAGGTTGAGATGTCCTTTCCGCCAAGGAACATACTCACCTTTATCCATTACACGTGTCCCAAAAGTCCTTATTTCCACCTGAAACAAAAGGTAACATTACATACACCAACATCCAATTCAATAGTGAAAATTAATCGAACTAAACGTTCAAAAGTCTCTAATATTGAATTCAACGCATCCATCCAACGCATCCAATTCAGGGCATCAATGCAATGCATCCATTAAACGCGTTCTTCGGTAAACAAACTGAACAACGAATATCTCCTCTTGTAGCTAATAGCAATTAGCGCCTAAATTCCTGGCATGACCCAAAACCTAAAAGGCACACTTGTGCAAACAAAGGATAGCGATTCGCCACCGACCAACAATCCATGCAATCATAAACATTCTAACGTAGATCTCACGCTAGATGTTTATAATTTGGAAATGCAATTAGAAACCTATACCAATCCCACAGTTCCTTTGTTGCCCATCTGAAGCGCACAAAAACCTTGCCTTAAGCCAGATGGGTAACACAAACAAATCCCACGAAAAGATCGGGAAATAAGTGGCGGTATGCTCGATCTTCCAAACAAAGGAACAAGATTCCGATAAGAAGACGGAAAGGAGAATGATCATTAGGATGGGAAATTTTCTTTTCAGATTGGATGGTAAATTTTCTTTTGCAGATGAGGGGACGAAAAATTCGAAATGGGGATGAGAATTTTCAGCCTACGAGTTAGTACCGTTACAGAATCCCTTAGGCGAAGTAAATCCGCGCCGTGCCATCATCATCACATCGGCACTACAGCCGGCAGCCGGTCTTGGCCTTATTTAACAAGTCTTGAGGCTTGTTAAATTTTCCATAATGATTTGTTTTTTCCGTGCAAGGTCATTAGTCTTGCGCCAGGGGCTCCCCGACGGGGAATCGAACCCCGGTCTCCCGCGTCACAGGCGGGTATACTAACCACTATATTATCGAGGAGTCCGCGCCGTGCCATAGATTTGAAAAATAACGACGTGCAACTTACACTAAGGTATGCAAGTGAACAAAGCATTTGTCCGAACTGCCACCGACGGCAACATCAAAATCATATATTCGGTTTGCAACGCGCGCCGACCCAAGACCCTTGCTCAGGACATTAGAGTTGTGTTTTGCGGTAATTACGTGCGTGCAAGAATTATTAGGTGCAATCCGAGTTTCCATTAATCATTGTCGCCTACCAGGTGTCGTAGAAACAATAAGAACAATCCCTGTGTCCAATAATTCCTCGTAACTTAGTTCCGAAGAAAAGTAGCGAACACTTGTAACGCGTTGTAGCAATTTAAGTGCATGTTTTTTTTAGCAAAACAAAAAAATAGGAACAATAAAAGGATCCGAATAAACAACCATACTCGGTGTTTCATTTTTGACAATTCTCGGTGCTGTAGTTGTGCTGTTTCGCTCTGTGGAGTTCCTTGTGGCAGCAGTGTTCGGCGGAACACAAACAGCCCCAAACATTTCTTCCTACAAGACCAACAACCGCCAAATACCCACTGTCCGTTACTTACTTTACTGTTCACTCAAGTCTTTTGATATCATAAGTATATTAATAATCTCCTTGGCGCAAGGCTAATAACCTTGCCCGGAAAAACAAATTATTATGGAAAATTTAACAAATTTTACTTGCTATATAAGGCCAAGACCGGATCCCGGTTATAGTGCCGATGATGATCATGGTGATTAATAATCTCCTTAACACATACACATAGTACACATCATACAAAAAAGTAACCAATACAAAAGTTTAAAGTTTACATAATGTACATCTTTTCCATTAAGAATCACCTTTGCTAAATTAAGCAAATACTAATTTATTATTTCTAGCCGAAAGAACGATAGCATCGTAATTATAATTTTCTTTTTTCTTTTTTTTACAGGCCTTGTCTGAATGCCTTCCAAAAGTAAAAAATAAATATATTTGATAATATCTTCCATGTCCAAGAATTTATGAGATTCTGGGCAACTTTTTTTTTAACTGTAAATAAAATGTTAATAACTGTACATGTCCAAGAAAAAAAGTAACAACAAAGAAAGCTTATAAAGGTATTATTTTGTTTATAATTTAAATAATTTAATAAAATGAAATTGAAATAAAAGAAAAATAAAATAAATATATAAACATAAACCAACATAATCAAAGTCATTAGAGAAACAAAACCTCCCTAATAATAAATCTAAATTAATTAGGCTGCATTTTATTATAATGCATTTCATAGATTAAATAACCACTCTCAAGTGTGTCTCGGTGAACGAAATATATGATAAAATACATCAGTAGAATACAATTCCAAAAAACTTGCAGTAATAAAATAAATACACACCCCCGCATTCAACACAAACACACACACACACATAAAAATACAAAATACAAAATACAGATTAAATTAAATGAAATAACAAAATTAAATATAAATAAATAATATAAAATAATTATACAAATAAAAATAGGCTTGCAGCTAAATCAAGCTTACTGCACATCTCTTAACTGAGTTGCGTGTAGTTGAATCTGTCCAATTAATATTTGGCATGAGCCATACGCCAGGCTTAAAAAAATATGAAGATAATGAGTGTAGTGGACCCCGACCACCAGTTCCAGGAGAAGAAAGTCGTGTTAAAAAGGTAAAAACTCTGGACAATTTTTATAAAAGAGAATATAAGTTTTTCTTACTCAGATGACCGAAGGGGTCTCGGAGAGTTCAAAAAATTCACCGCCATCATATTTGAACTGGGCTCTGAGGTTATCGTATTTACTAGAAGATCGAGATGGTGTTGAACTGTTCAAAAAATATATTGAAGAGGAAGCTCCCGCTTACAACGATCATTTGAAGTTTTATTTTGCTTGCGAGGGATTAAAACAACAATCGGATCCGGAAAAAGTGAAACAAATCATAGGAGCTATATACAGGTAGGAAACAAAAGGACTTTCCGAATAAGTGAAAATATTATTGAGAAACCTACCCTCTTATTAAAAAAAAAACGTCTGTTTGACTGTAACTGTTTATTGTTTATACAGATTTCTTCGGAAGAGCCAGCTGTCAATTTCTGAGGACTTGAGACGCACCATTAAGGCTGGTCTTAAAAATGAGATTCCGCTCAGTTCGAAGATTTTTGATCCACTGCAACAGGATGTGGAGAAAACAATTAATGAGCGGATCTATCCGACTTTTTTGGGTTCTGAAATGTATATTGAATATATTCAACAGATGTCTATAGCTCATGAACGTTTTAGTGGAGCTACATCGACTAGTGGAAGTAGTAGTAGTACCAGTGGTGGTAATGGAAATGGTGGTGCTGTTGGAGGTATTGGGAAGAACCCAAATCTTATGTCGATGACAGCTTTGACAGCAGCTCCTAGTGGTACAACAATTGGTGCTTGTAGTGCTAGTGGTAGTGTATATGGACCATCAACATCAGCCAGCTCCAGTGGTTCTATTAGTGCGACTGATACCCTGCCGCGAAGCTCAACGCTTCCTACCTTACACGAAGATTCTGAGCTATCAATATGTGATGACTTTGAGAAACTACGTGTTGAAGGTGGACGAATGTCTGCTGATATGCCAATGCGACTGACTAGAGATCTTCTATTGGCAACGCAGAAAAGGAGGCTAGAAATTCGACCTCCTGGGTAAGTGTTTTTACAACTTCAACAAAAGAAAGTTCCATTCGTGCTTTTTATATTTTGTATATAGGTTCGATATCATTTTCTCATTATGCATATTGGTTTATCTGTGTCTTGTCTACATTTTACTTTAAATGTTAATTCACTTTCTTTTGTATTGTTTTTTCTCACAGCTGCCTGTGATATTTTATTTTTCATAGTACGTTACTTAGCTTAAACTTATGTTTACTTTATAATATATTCTATCTCGGAAGCCATTTGGAGAAAATATAGTATTTCATAGTACATATTTACGTAACTGGTACGAGGTATTCTATATATTTATCGTATTGTAGGTAAGGAACAGTTCATTAGCTAGGTTCATAGGAAACGTGGTGTGAGATCGTGTTTCCTAAACAAAACTAAGAGTAAGTACAAACTGAAGTCTAAGTTTCAAATAATTGTTTCTATTTTAAATCAAAAGCCTTTTAGTTGCACAACGTTGCTTCAGTTTCTTCCGAATTTGTAAAAAAAAAAAAAAATAAGTTATACATTTACTGGGTACTACTTTCTCCTATCTTTCTGGGAGTATATGAATCCCGCGTCCAAAGTGGTTATCTTTTGAAAAATATCGTAAGGATGGCATAAATATTTTAGTTCTCCATAAGAACAGTGCCATTAATCGAAACAAGTGAGAGTCAGAGGCGGGTGGGTAGAAGTTTTCAATTCAACATTTCCAAGTGAGCACTTTCGCAGTATAGGCTCGAGCATTGTTATGCTGCAAAATCACTTTATCTTGTCTCAGTCTATCGCGGAAGTGCTTCTTACAATCTTCGCATCAATTACGATTGATACCGATCGCTTGTGATTGTTTCAATCGGTGTCATCAACTCATGATATATTATAACCAGCTTGTCCAACCAAATTTAAAGTATGACCTTGGAGGCATGAATATTCAGTCTGGTCGTCGACGTGGAAGCATAGTCAAAAATTCCCCACGATTTGCTTCGCTTGAGGCTATCGTAATAAACCCATTTTGCGTCCCTAATCGATGTCCCTTTCGTCTTTGTCTTTCAAACAACTGTTCAGGCATCGATACTCTCGATTGATTAATAATCTTTGGAGAGTTTTTTGTGTCTGAGTGGCATAATGTTCATCATGGAAGGGATGTGAAATGGATTTCGGCACGGATCTAATGGGGCACCTACTACAATGGCATAACACCTGTAGTGGTTGCTTTCGCTTATCTATTGCTGGTCCCGACTTGCATCCTTTCCTGAGGCGGTATTGGTTTTCTGTGTAGGGCCGTTTCAATGGAGCGGGAATTTCGCGTTGATTTGTGTAACATTCGCGGCTTGAGATGCAATTTCTCTTCTGTGTCTGCCCATGCTTCTAACCAGAAACCAACTATCCTTGCACTTAGTGAAACCCAGGTAATTACTAATGCTCGTACAGATACTTCCGATTTTAATCAACCTGAATATAACTTAGTGCCTCTGTTCTTTCCACATCGTGGTATAACCACATACATACGAAATGATATTGCTTATCAGCTTCTGTCACAATATGGGCTCTGTTCCAACCCAGAATTTAATTTCTCTTGGCTAAAACTGCACGTTCGTAAGCATATCATACATTACGGCTTTCTTCACAGAAGCCCAAACTTGGATAGAAATGCATCCTTTAACGAATTTGATGCTCTGTCTGATACTATCGATAGGATTTTGACCCTATATCCGCACACTGAAATCGTTATTGCGGGTGATTTTAATGTGCATAACTCTCAGTGGCTTCGTCACTCCGGACACACAACACCCGAAGGTCAATATGTCCAGCTTTTTGCTGATTCAAATAACTTAACTCAACTTGTCAATGAGCCAACACGGGTACCAGATATATATGGTCATTTCGCCAACACATTGGACCTGTTTCTCACCTCCCACCCAAACAAATACGCAATTGAAGTTTACTCGCCCTTAGGCACTTCAGACCACTGTGTCGTGTCAGCTAAATTTCCTGTAACCAACAGTTAATGAGAAAACTCCCAAAAGAACAGTATGGTTCTATGAGAAAGCCAACTGGGAAGGTCTGAACGACTTTTTTGGGGGGTTAAATTGGTCGTCATTTTTCCTCCATAACGATGTTGACTCTATAGCGGACACATTGACAGACACGATTCTACTTGGCATGCGGACCTCTATTCTACACAAAGTAAAGAGTATCAAACCCAAGAGAAATATGTGGTTCGATTCCGGGTGCAGAGAAGCCATTAAGACTAAAGAGTTGAGCTTCCGATTGTATAAATCAAACAATACTGAGTAAAACCGGAAAAGATTTAAGAGAGCTAGGAATGACTGCAATGCGTATATTTAACGCGCCAAGTGCTTGCATGACCAGAGAATGAGACAAAAAATACTACACTCTCCCACAGGTAGTAGAAACTTCTGGACACTCGTGAAAAACATACAAAACTCGGTCTCTTCATCCATTCCATCGCTTACAGTCGATGACAAACCAGTCACCACTACAATAGCGAAGGCGGATCTACTTGCTGCACATTTTGCAGCCAACTCAACGCTGCCTGATACCACATCAGTTCCACCTCAACTTGAGCATAAGCAGCACACCATGAGCCAGATTCGCTACCGAGCGCGTACTGTTGCCCGGGCACTCAAAGAGCTAAACGCACACAAATCCGCTGGTCCGGATGGGATTCCCTCAATCCTCTTGAAGAGATGTTCCTCTTCACTCGTTAAACCACTGCCGGAAACTCTTCCATTTGTCTTATTCTACTGGCCGTTTCCTAAATAGATGGAAGTTAGCGAACATTCAGCCAATTCCCAAAAAGGGTGACAAATCATCCCTTTCTTCTTATCGACCCATAGCACTAACTTCTATTCTCTCCAAGGTAATGGAATCTCTTTTCAACCGTCAACTTTCGAAATATCTGGAATCAAATGACCTCCTCAATGACCGTCAATATGGCTTCCGTAGCAACAGGTCTACAGGAGGTCGGATGGCGTACCTTACCGAAAAGTGGAGCCATTCCATCCACTACTTCGGTGAAAGCTAGGTAGTCGCACTGGATATTTCAAAAGCCTTCGACAGAGTTTCGCATCCAGACCTTTTGTCCAAATTGCATTCATATGGAGTGGACATTTCCCTGATCCAATGGATAAGAGACTACCTTTCTGGCCGTTGAATCCAAGTGGTTCTTGATGGTGTCAAATCTGTCTCCCATCAAATTAATGCAGGTGTTCCCCTGGGTTCGGTACTCTCACCCACTCTCTTCCTGATCTTTATATTTGATCTCTTGTCAATTACTCACAACCCAATTGCCTGGTTTGCCGATGATAGCACGTTGAGTTTCTCATACTCATACGAACACTCCCGTCCAAACTCTTCGAACGTCACTACCAACCAGCAACTTATGCTTGATACATTGAATTCAGACCTCAACAAGATATATCAGTGGGGATTATCTAACTGAGTAGAATTCAATGTCCTAAAAACTCAATGCTCTTGTCGTCAAAGGTGAGCCCCAAAGTAAATATATTGTTATGAACGGCAGTTGCATCGACGAAGCCAAGAAACTATCAATCCTCGGCACTCGAATTAATTCGACTCTTAACTGGAATGACCGCATATTTGAAGCTGCGAAAAGTGCAGCCAAATGTATGGGGTTCCTTAAGGGATGCAAAAGATACTTCACTCCATCCAACCTGGCCACTATTTACAAGGCGTATATTCGTCCAAAAATGGAGTTCAACTCCCATATTTGGTCAGGCGCATCCAAAACTGCAATACACGTGCTCGACAGGGTGCAAAAACGAGCAGTGAAACTTATTGGGGACCCAGCCGTAAGTCGATCAATTCCGTCGTTAGAACACAGGCGCAACGTATCATGCCTATCTCTTTTCTATACGTATTACCACGGTCGTTGCTCAACTGAACTTGCTGAATGTGTTATGTCCTTTCAGACATTTTCCCGCGATACCCGTCAATCTGTGAATGCGCATCAGTTCACGTTGAAAGTGGACTTTAGGCGCACAAATAAACATAGAGAGTCATTCTTTAGCCGAACCACACGAATGTGGAATGTTCTGCCTGATCATGTGTTTCCTGGTCGTTGTGATGTCCAGACATTCAAGACCAATATACATCGACATGTCCTTTCCTTATCCACTTCCTCTCCATCCGCTCGCACTGTGCTCTGACATTTAAGGGTACTTCAAAATCCCCTTTTGTGCGCGCGTTAGTGTAAAAAATAAAAAATAAAAATAAACGCCGTTCAACATCCTTTAGTTTCAGCTCTTACAGTACCTAATTTAATTGTTTCTAAAACATCCCCATAGTTCTCAAAACTTGCTGTGACACTACCAATGATCGTGCCAATTCTTCTTGATTTTGATTAGTCTTGATCAAGCAATGTCTCAAATTCTGCATCTTCGAAATGTTTTTGAGTTATTAACACCGTTTCACACTATACTGGTATCGGTCGTATCACTTCGATGCAATATTAAATGGTCGCATGGTCTCGTATCATCCACAGTGTATAAGGTAAATTATTGTATGTTCATGTATAGATTTGATTTAACGATTTAGAATAGATTTAAGAAAATTATTTTAATTACTAGCAAATAATTACTCATTTCATTTTCTTTTATTAGTTTTATTACCTGTTTAAGTTACTTATACATTATTTTTTCTTATCTTTTTTGGACTCAATGACAAACAAAAACACTAATACGATAAAACATTTATACGATTACTTGCACAACATCCACATCGCACCACACCTGGTTATAAAATGCCTATATAATATATATATATGTATATGAATGCAATTTGTTATTTGTTGTTGCTTTGTGTGCAAAAACCAAAATATTGAAATATAATGCGCGTTTTCGTCGTTTTCTGTTATAATTTTTGGAAATGCATGGAAAAAATGCATCTACTTTTCCTTGTCCAAAAACCAAAAACAACCAACCACAAAAAAATATATCCCGATCAAAACATTCTGATAACTTCCTGCATGTAGAGCCCATGGTTATGTGTATGCAGCAAATCCAAGCACCTCATATATGCCCAACTCAAGAGTAGACTCGGAAAGAGCGAGTGTAAGTTCCGGTAGGCGAACTGATTCCGATACGATGTCGCTTTCCAGTTGTTCGATGTAAGTAGTTTTTTTTTTCTTAATAAAACTTTTATGTGCAGTTAATTTTCGTTTTTGTACCGCATATATTTTACAATGATTTTCCATTACCGATTACTTACCTTTTACGTGATGGTATTTTTCTTTAAAGGGATGGCCGCCCTTATATCCAAAGAAGACATAACTCCTCGGAAAGCAAAGCGATACGACAGAGCGCCTTAGCAAATAAGGAAACAAACACTTTTCAAGTAAACTACCAAAATGTGTTTGACGATTGCAAAATATTTGTTACCAATTAGAACTTCTTTAATTTGTATTTAAGGTTATTCCGAGGACACAGCGGCTACATTCAAATGAACATCGCCCACTTAAGACATCAGAGCTGGTTGCATTGCTAATACCAAAACTAGAGGAGGTGAAACGAAAACAAGACTTGGAAGATCGAGCACGACTAGAAGTAAGGCATTTTATAACATGTTATTGTACGAAATTATAGCGACGTTTACAGAGAGTTGGCTTAAATTGCATGGCTGAGTACGTTTTATACATCTTTATTATCCACCTTACATAAATACTTTTTTAATTTCAACCTGCTTAGATACTCAGTTCTCTTCTTTTTTCATGTTTATAATAAATGATATTGTTTATAACTCATAGTCTTACCGCCGACGAGACATGTGCGCTTCTGACTCGAGATTCGTACCATCGGATCTCAATTGTGCAATTCGTTTTGAGTATCTAAAGTAAACACAAGATACCCAATTGCACTATCAGGTCGCGCGACAAATCTTCTATGGGATCCGAAGTACACAAATGGGTCTCCAAGGGCAGTGGAAAGTGTGAAAATATACACGCGAGAGTTACGTCGTGGTGCCAATGACCAAGAAAAAATCCGGAAAAACGCCCAGCGGGCTTTGTTCCATTTCTTTATATTTCTATTGGCCTTTTTATCACTTCAGCAAACAGATAAAGATTCGAATAACACCGAGCAAAAAGAAAAACAATGACTAGTTTTTATTTTGTCAATCCTTTTATTTCATTCACTTTCAATTCACAAATTTTCGTTTCGTGATTTCCACCCAACTTGTATTTTCTTCTTATTCCTTTTTTATACTGTCCAGTATAAATATTCCTTCTTGCTAATTAGTTACTGAATACAGATCCCTTTACTATTGGGTTGTACCACATGAAATGTCCGATTTTCGCTCAATCGGAGACAAGAAGTTCTCGAGTGAAAATCTGCGCCAGAACGTTAAATTTTCTTTTTTTATAAAGTAAAGTGGTACGTGTGCTTGACGTGTGAGAATTTTACGGTTCGTTACAAGTACAGTTATTTTTTTTCTAGGAATAGTTTACCATGGTGTAGGCTGTTCAAATTGGAACGTTCTTCATTTATGAATTTAAAATGGGACATAATGCGTCATGACAATGAAAAACATTCATGACGCGTTTGAGGATGACTCTGAAATGCAAAAAATGCGAATGGGCGAACACTTGGATCGAAAAAATCCTAGAAAATGCCAGAGCAAAGAACATCAGAGGTATGTATGCCGGCATAAATTCAATTAGAAATGGCTACCGAGAGGAGAGCCAAAATAATTCGAGACGCAAACGGCTGTCTTGTCACAGAAACAAACATTATCCTGACAAGATGGAAGCAGTACTTTGAAAACCTGCTCAATGTGCGCACCCATCAACCACAAATAAACGTACCAGACGTACATACAGCCGAGCCCCAGATCCCAGCGCCCTCTTTCAACGAAGTTATAGACGCAATAAATCGATTGAAAAACAACAAGGCCCCAGAGCCGACTGCATACCGGCAGAGCTTTTGAAGCATGGAGGAGAGTCCACCGCTCGAAAGATCCACCAACTCATCAAAACAGTATGGGATAAGGAAGTCATTCCGGAAGAATGGGAGACCTCAATATTCGTCCCCATTTTCAAAAAAGGCGACAGATCTGACTGCGAAAACTACAGACGAATATCATTGCTCCCAATCACACAAAATACTAACAAATCTACTGGCGAGGATCACACCGTACGCAGAAGAAATACTGGGAGACTACCAATGCGGATTCCGTAGGAACCGGTCCACAAGCGACCAAATGTTCACAATAAGGCAACTACTGCTTATACTGGAAAAGAAGTGGGAACACGGAGAGACGGTTAACCAACTAATTGTTCGTTGACTTCAAAAAAGCCTACGACTCAGTCGCGAGGCAAAGACTCTACCATATTGTAGTCGAACTGGGAATCCCGAATAAAAAATATGCCCCCCTCATTCAAATCTGCATGAATGAAAACAAAGGGCGAGTTAGAATAGAAAACCACCTCTCAGAACAATTTGAAATCCGGGACGGACTAAAACAGGGAGATGGTCTATCACCGTGTCTTTTTAACCTTGTGCTCGAGTATGTCATCAGAAAGGTACAAGACGACAACATGACCGGATCATCCCTGAACGGGGTCACACAAGTGCTCGCATATGCGGATGACATCGCCGTTCTAGACGATAATCTAGAAACTGTAAGTAATAACAGTGAAATCATCATGCAAGCGGCAGAAGAGGTGGGCCTAGAAATAAATGAAGACAAAACAAAATACATGATTACGGCGAGAGCAGGCCGGAACACATATAAACGTCAGAGGCAAGATATTTGAAAAAGTTAAAGAATTTAAATATCTGGGAACGATACTGACGGCCAGTAACGAAATGTCGAAGGAAATTAACAAAAGACTACACTCCGGCAAGGCTAGTTGGCACGCAGTCAGTAAACTGCTGAAATCCAAACTGCTATCACGTAAAATAATCCTCCGTGTCTATAGAACCATACTCATGCCGATTGTTCTATACGGATGCGAAACATGGGCTCGCACAACGGGAAGAAAACAAATTACGCGTAATCGAGAATAAAGTTTTAAGGGGTATATTTGGTGGTAAATATGACGATGAGGCAGGACAATGTAGAAAACTCCATAACCACAAATTGGAAGAGCTATACCGCAAACCTACAATAGTGAGAGTAATCAAGTCGCGAAGTTTAAGATGGACCGAAGATGTGGCGCGAATGGGCAACGATAGGACCGTGCATAGAATTCTTGACGGTAGACCAACGGGAAAGAGAACGGCCGCGACGGGGAGGGGAGGACAATGTTAGGTTTGACCTTGAGGAGATCGGATCGGCTGGTCAAGCGTGGAAGGAGAGTGCACAGCACAGGGACCGATGGCGGAGTCGAGTCGGTTAGGTCATGAACTTCCGGGTTCCTACAGGCCAATAAATAGTATAGTAATAGTACAATAATAGTTTGAGGGCGTTGCGGTAAACGAACACACTATACGACGTTGGTTTTGAAAGTTCCGTTCGGGAGATTTCAGCCTCGAAAATGAACCAGATGGGAATCCGGAAACGTTACTTGACAACGATGTTTTAAGAGCAAGGGTGGATGCGGACCCAAACGAATTCGGTACGGGAGATTGCACATAGCAAGGGAGTATCATCATCATTGGCACTTGCGCCAGAGGCTCCCCGACGGGGAAACGAACCCCGGTCTCCCGCGTGACAGCCGGGTATACTAACCACTATACTATCGAGGAGCCAGCATGGGAGTATCCCCAATGATAATAAGTCGACACCTTTGTCTCATAGGAAAGGTAAGGAAACTCGATAAGTGGGTACCCCGTGAACTGAACGAGTCTAAACTAAACTGAACCGTTTTTGCACCGGATAATCACCTGTGATGAAAAGTGGATTCTGTGTGATAACCGTAAAAGACCTGGGCGGTGGTTGGATGCAGGTGAAAAACCAAAACACACACTCAAGCCCGATCCTCACCCAAAAAAGGTTATAGTGACAATTTGGTGGACATCGAAAGGACCAATTCCCACTTTTCATTTCTTCAACCAGCTGAAACGATAAACACTATCAAATATTGTGAGGAAATCGATATATTGCATCCCAAATTAGCTGAAAAGCAACGCAGGTTGGTCAATAGGCACGGCCCGATTCTTTTGCATGACAATGCTAGACCCCATATCTCACAAGTAACGGTGCAAAAACGGTTGCAGTTGGGATTTGAAATTCATCCGCATGCACCGTACTCTCCTGACATTTCCACAATCTGGATTTATTTTGCCGGCAGAAGGTTTTCCGGAACCGAGCAGAGGTCCTAAAGCCTTTGAAGATTTCATTGCCTCAAAATGTCAGCACTTCTACGAAAAGGGAATATTTGACCTTGTATCACGTTTGAAGAACGTCATAGATGCTAACGGATCCTATTTTGATTGAGTAAAAATGTGCGGAAAAATAATATTGACTTAAATTTTTACTATAAAATCGGACATTTCATATGTTACAACCCAACAACGCTAAGTGAAATAAACGAGGGTTCTGCTCTCACTAAACTAAAAAAAAAAACAATATACAGTCGTCGGCCTCTATGATATCACCCATCAGACTAATCTTCCAATCTGCTTTTGTCCTTTGTTCTTACCTTGGATCAACAGCTTTCGGTCACGGTTATGTGAAGTTCCCATGAAAAATATCACCTTGCACTTCATGGTCACAGCCGAAGTTCAAGGTGCTCGATCAATTCAATTAGGATCGTGAAAAATTATTATTGAATGAAAAGAAATCACTTTGCCTTTTTGGCTCATATTGTTGTGAGGGAATGCAAGGGGATTAATAATTTTGAAATATATAATATCACTTTGCATTTCCATTCACATGATTGTAAAGAATTGTAAAGTGTTTAATAATATCAAGAAACATTTCCGTTTCCATGATTTTGTCAAATGCTATTCCGTAGATGTTTTCTATTGATGACGGCACCACTGGTATGACCTTCAGTGGGGTCGTCATCCTATTATCCCCACCACCAAACTTTGATTCTTCTGAATTGTTTTGTTTATCAAATTTTCCTTTTTTTTATTATACTTACCAAGTTCTTTCGTTTCTATAATTTACGATTGATAAGGTGGCTCTACTGTGTCAATAATTATAGAAAATGTACCATGATATTCATTTAATATACACTCACATATAGGAGTCTTATTGTTTATACTTATTCATAATATAATTTGGTAATTTTAAATTCAACTATCATTTTAATCATTTTAAATTGTATTTACCTTTTTTTGTTTATTGTACATGGATTAATTCAATATTTTCTTCTATCATTTATACATTTATTCATAACTACATACCAGGTGTACCGGTCTGAAGTGAGCGTCACGATACAAATGTTGTGAACGAGCCCTTATATATTTTATATTTGGTTGCTATGACATCTGCCAAACATATTTAGTATGCATCAAGTCATTGTACAAACAACATCATTTTTTAATCCTGTTAAAAATGTCGAAATTTGTACCAGAAAATGATGAAATATGATGAAGTAAAGTGCTGCAGAGTCGCATCGAATGCTTGTCGAGGTTTATGGTGAGCATGCTCTATCGGAAGCAACATGCAAAAGATGGTTTAAGCGGTTCAGAGTTAATGATTTTGATGTGCGAAATGAAGAACGTGGAAGACCACCAAAAAAGTTTGAAGACGCCGAATTGCAAGCAATATTCGACCAAGAGGACACTTTAAGTCAAAAACAAATGGCACAAATGTTCCATGTTGCACAACAAACAATATCTGACCGTTTAAAAGCTATGGGAAAGATCCAAAAGTGTGGAAACTGGGTGCCACATGAATTGAATGACAGGCAGATGGAAAAGCGAAAAACCACATGTGAAACGTTGCTTCTACGATACGAAAGGAAGTCAGTATTGCACCGAATTGTGACTGGTGGTGAAAAATGGATTTATTTTAAAAATCCTAAACGCAAAAAATGGATACATCCAGGAGAAGCGTCAACATCGACTACAAATCCTGATCGATTCGAAAAAAAGACAATGCTCTGTGTTTGGTGGGACCAGAAGGGGATGGTGTCTCATGAACTTCTAAAACCTGGCGAAACTGTTGTTGCGCAACGCTACCGACAACAAATGATCAATTTGAACCACCATGTATTGATCGAAAAACGACCAGAATAGTCACAAGACACGGAAAGATAATTTTGTTGCATGGTAATGCTCCGAGTCATACAGCAAAACCCGTCAAAGAAACAATAAAAGCTCTCGGCTGGGAAGTGTTACCCCACCCGCCGTATTCACCCGACTTGGCTCCTTCCGACTACCATTTGTTTTCATCGATGGGACACGCACTGAGCAGCATTTTAATTCCTACGAAGAAGCCGAAAATTGGGTCTCCGAATGGTTTGCCTCAAAAGACGACCGGTTTTATTGGCGTGGTATCCACAAATTGCCAGAAAGGTGGCCGAAATGTGTAGAAAGCAATGGCCAATACTTCGAATAAAATGTTTTTACTTTCCCAAAACAACATTTTTTACCTTTTAAAAAACGCTCACTTCATACCGGTACACCGATATTCAATTCAATTCAATTTTTATTAGGTATATAATATGGTACATTCAGTACCAGCCTGACTTTCAAACCGACAACTTGTCGCTTAGTTTTGCTCGTGCTATTTATCGTAATCAACAGTTATTTTCACAATAATTATCACAATTTAATTATCATTATCTTGTTTTCTTTGCCTCGTTTTCCGCATACATAAAATTTGAACAAGTGTTAAAACCGTTAAGTTATGGCCCCTGGGCCACGTGTGTTAAACAAAATTAAGCGCAAACGGTTGCGTTACGACCCCGTTATTGGAGGCCAAACTCCTCCCGATAAACTTTCAAAAGTGAACAATAAAGTGCTAGAACAATCTAAAATGTGTTCAAACACTAACTTTTTTCAACCACTTCAAAGTCTGATGGAAGACTCTCCTGAAATGGATCCGACCAATGACGAACAGTGCGCAGAACTTCCGCCAATTGTGGTGTTAAAAACAACTAGTGCTAAAGTGCGTGATATTTTGAGCAACATTAAGATAGACAAATACTTAATTAAAAACATATCGCTTGGACAAAAAAGATGTGCCCCAACAATGGACATATATAACAAAATCAGAACCGAACTCTTACGGTTAAAATGTGAGTTTTTTACCCACTCGCGTAAGGAAAATCCTCCATTAAAGATAGTGTTATCCGGATTAGACTTGATTAGCGATATAGTGAAAAATGAACTAATTGCACTCGGGATTAAGTGCCTAGATGTTAAAACCATCACATTAAATTCGTCAACAAAAGCCCTGTACATCGTCTACATTCAACGTGGTGCTGTTAAATTAAACGAACTAAAACGGAACTACTCTACCTTGTTCAAAACCATCGTTCGCTGGGACTTTAAAAAACATCATCCAGGTAAGATCACACAATGTCACAATTGCCAGCTTTACGGTCACGGCTCTATGCATTGTCACATAAATAGCTTCTGTGCAATCTGTTCGGGAAACCATAAAACATCCGACTGCAAAACGAATGAGGTCATCAAGTGTGCAAATTGTAGTGGGCCACATAAATCCACCGATCCTGAATGCATTAGCCGAAAGCAGTACATAGACATTCGCCGCAAATTATCCCCACGTAGACGTGGTACAGGAAATACAACGTTCCTACATCCTCCGAGTGACAAACAGCAGCCACTGCCCGACCGATTATCCATTGATAATTTTCCTCCACTACCCCGATCTGTGCGTCAACCTTCACCTCCTTCATCCACCTGGGCTTCGGGCCTCCATCAAACCCTGCAACCCTCCAACAGTGATACGACACACACGAAGAAAAATCCGTCTGAAACTATAACTTATGATAACTTGTTCTCATTTAGCGAGATAAACTCTCTTCTTAATGAAGTTGTAACCAAGCTTAATGCTTGCCAAACTAAAGCTGACCAATTTAACGTCATTACTTCATTAGCTATTAAGTACATATACTCGGAAAAAACATGTTAAGAAACTCTCTTAACATCATAACTTGGAATGCGAGAAGCATCAAAAACAAAAAGCATGAATTTTTTAGTTTCTTGATAAATTTTATTATTGACATTGTACTTGTTTCAGAAACCTGGCTCAAACAAGACATTTCTTTCTCACATCGAAATTACATATGTTATCGTCTAGACAGGGTACATGCTAGTGGTGGAGGTGTCGCCATTGTTGTGAAAAAATGTATAGAACATTCCTTGCGTCCTTCATTGCACCTTAAGTTAATTGAGGAAATTAGTATAGATGTAACATTAAGTGATAACTCCAAGGTGAGTCTTTTTGCGGTCTATTTCCCTGGTGGAAATAGAAACATTGAGAAATCTACTTACTTTAAGCGGGATCTGCAAAAATTGTATAGAGTCAACACTCGAAACAAGGTAATTATTGGTGGTGATCTAAACTGCAGACATCAGTCGTGGAATTGTCTTAGGGCAAACTGCTGGGGTAACTGTACTAGATGTTACTGAATCCAGCCCAAGTTTTTCCATACTTTATCCACTTCTCGCCACCTATATCCCAGCGAGTGCTAACAAGAACCCCTCAACTCTCGATCTATATATCACTAATATTCCAAATTACTGCACGGTGCCATTAACTCTAAATGCGTTAAGTTCAGACCACCTTCCGATCAGCCTCACAGTGAATCATACAGTAGCTGTAAATCGTACCAGTTTATACCACAACTGTTCCGCCGCCAACTGGAATTGTTATAAATCATATATAAACACGAACTTGGTTCTAGGCGATACCAGCCTAAATTCTATAACCTGCAGCAAGCACATTGATATCCTATGTAACAATTTTGTTTCTGTTATCAATAGAGCGGCCGATCTTGCGATACCTAAATGTTTCACTGCTCCAGTTGATAAGGCACCGCTTCCTGAAAATATCTTACATCTGATTAGGCTACGAAACTCTGAAAGAAGAAAATTCCTTCGTTATAGAATCGATTGCTTTCTAGTTAATGTTAAAGTCTTAAATAATATCATTAAAAAAGAAATCTCAACATATAGGAACAAGTGTTGGAATAAACACCTTTTCTCTGTTGACAAAGCAAGCAAACCGTTCTGGAAAATATCAAAAATTATGAAAAAGAGAGGGTCAAGTATTCCTCCCTTTAAAGTTCACGACAAGTTGTTTATTTCTTCAGTAGAGAAATCGAACCTACTTGCTAAAACGGTTAGTAAGAACCACACCATATCTATGCACCTAAGCGACGCGTAAACTGAGGCTGAAGTTGCTAATACTATCCATGTACTTTCTCAATCACCAGCGGAAAGTACTTACGCAACTAATATTAGCAAAGTTAAAGAATTGATAAAAAAATCGAAATCAAAAAAGGCTGCTGGTCTTGATGATATTAACAACAAATTAATTAAAGCACTTCCACCAGCTGCAAGTAACTATTTAACGTTCATTTTCAACTCTTGTCTTAGGAACTGTTATGTTCCAGAATGTTGGAAAACAGCAAAAGTAATACCTATCCCGAAACCCGGCAAACCGAAGAACAGGCCCGAAAGCTTCAGACCTGTTAGTCTACTTAGCTGCCTGAGTAAACTTCTAGAAAAAATCATTAAGGAAAAGATTGATCGTTTCGTGGAAGCAAATAACATCCTACCAAACTTTCAGTTCGGTTTCCGTAGTGGTCACAGCACAATCCACCAAGTCCTGCGCATTAAAAACCACATAGCTGGTAAATTCATCGACAAGGAGTCAACGGGACTGGTTCTTCTAAATATTGAAAAAGCATTTGATACGGAATGCGCGATACCTTGATTTATAAGCTACTAAAACTTAAGCTGCCAATACCGCTTATCAAAATTATCTAGAGCTTTCTTCGTTCGAGGAAATTTGTTGTGAGTATAGGAACCGACAAATCCTCTACTCACCAAATCCACTATGGTGTACCCCAAGGCTCGGTCCTTGGTCCCATATTATTCACATTGTTTGTCGCAGATTTACCATGTCTAGGTGAAAACATTCCGGTAGCTATGTTTGCCGATGATACGGCCATTTTCTCTTCGGGTGCCTTATTCACTATTGTCTACAACTCCTTGCAAGCAGCTCTTGACAAGCTAGCAGTATATTACAGGAAATGGAAAATAAAAATAAATGGTAATAAAACACAAACTGTCTGGTTTTCGAGATGTAGGAAACACTGCTACCTACCAAATGGCACTAAACTCAGTATGTGTGCAGTTGATATTGATTGGTCCGAAGACTGTAGATATCTAGGTATTATTCTAAATAAAAAACTTATCTTTCAAAAACACATCACTACCACAATTGACAAAATAAACAAAGTCGTAAGAGTTATGTATCCATTAGTGTGTAGAAAGTCAAAGCTTAGCATCGAAAATAAAAGTATAATATTTAAAACCATTTTTCAATTTTGTAATTGTGCTCGCACACACAAAATAAAATTGCAAAGGTGTCAAAATAAAATATTAAAAATGTTGCTGAATTTGCCATGGCATTATTCGACACATGAACTACATGAAAACGCTAACGTTAAACCGGTAGAGTTCCTTATTGACAAAATCAATCGAAAATTCTTCCTCAATTGTTCTTTTTCTGACAATGTTCTCGTTTCCCGTCTTGCGTTATCCTAAATCACTACATATGTACTCTGTCTATGAAAATTATATCGAGGTCATTACTATATAAAATAACCGGAAGCCCGTGCAATATTAGTCTTAAGATTCAAATAAGGGTTTTTTATTGTAGTTTTCCCTTAATTTATTATTTGTTATTCATTAAAATTGTGCTATTGTCATTATATAGATTTAAGATTATAGTTGTAAAGGAATTGCTATCCTAAATCTCTTAAGTACTAGTTGTAAAATATACCATAAATGTAATTATCTACCAAATAAAATTGAATTGAATTGAAATATGGTACATTTATATTTTACAACTAGTATTTAAGAGATTTAGGACAGCAATTCCTTTACAACTATAATCTTAAATCTATATAATAACAATAAGGTACACCGATATATCTGGCGCAAACCTAATGACCTTGCCCTGAAAAAACAAATCATGGAAAATTTAACAAGTCTCAGGTCTTGCTAAATAAGGCCAAGACCGGTTCCCGGTTCTAGTGCCGATAATGATAATGATGACACCGATATATGCTAAATAATTAAATCAATAAATATATATATATATATATATATATATATATAATCTATATTATATATTAGATTTCATTTACATTGATATGTACCACATATTTCTACATACATTATTTACGGTTTGTTATGTATAACGTTACATTCTTTTCATTCTCTATTGTCTTTTGTCTATCATCTTTTTAACAATTAATGTTTATTCATTTAAGTTTTTCTATTCTCGTTCTAATATGTATCAGAGATTATTCTTCTGGGGATAGAGATGTTTATTCCACATTCCATCAAACGAAGTTCATGTGATACAAAAAATGTCATATGTTCGACAAAAAATGCGAGCAGATTACAGCGGCAAAAAATAGCAATGGCGCTTTTATCAATGGCGCACCGATCCCACTGATGTTAAGAGAACGAATTTTGTTAGAATCAGAAACGCGTGCAACCAGGCGATTGATACCGCGAGGAAGGCTCACAACGACAGGGTGATTAATATGCTTCCTTCGGTGCCCAACTGGTTCGCGCTCCTCCTGGTCAATGCCAAAGGCTGTCAGCGGTAACTTCGCATCTTCCTCTTTCCCTCCGTTGGTGACAGACAGCGGGACGTTATTAACGAATTCAAAGGATAAAGCTAATGTGTTGGCGAATTTATTTTCCGCGAATTCAAACCTCGATCCCGGCCTTTTGGAGCCACCTGTGATCGCGCCGGTACGGTCTTCCATGCGGGATGTGAGATTTCGTCCGCCCACTATTCAACGCAATCTACGTGAATTGGATTGTGGGAAGGCAACCAGCCCGGATGGAATACCAGCAATAGTCCTTAAGAACTGTGCTCCAGAACGATCACCGGTTCTTGGCAGACTCTTCCGCTTATCTTATGCACGGAGAACCTTTCCTGCCTGGTGGAAAATCGCTCGAGTTCAGCTGATCCTGAAGGCGGGAAAAAAGTGTCTCCCACAAAATTACCGTCCGATAGCATTACTGTCTATTTTATCTAAGGTGATGGAAAAAGTCATCAATACTGAATTGGTTAAGTATTTGAAGTGCAACGGACTTCTGAATGAACGTCAATACGGATTCCGTGTCATGCGGTCCACGGGAGACCTTTTGACACTTATAACCGATATATGGACATCTGCGATTGAGCGGCATGGGCGGTGGCATTGGATATCTCCAATTCTTTTGACCGTGTCTGGCACGGGGCATTGCTGAGCAAACTTCTTTCATATGGACTTTCCCAACAGCTTTGCGACTGGACGAAGAGCTTCCTTGAAAATCGATCGATCCGGGTTGTTGTGGACGGCGAGTCTTCGGATCTGTATCCTGTTAATACGGGAGTGCCCCAAGGTTCTATTTTGGCTTCAACCTTGTTCTTGCTTCACATAAATGATTTGTTGGAGACAACGGATAACAAAGTGTTCAGTTTTGCGGATGATAGTACGCTTGTTTCCTCCTTTTCGAGTGTTCGGCCGATTGATGCATCTACGCCGCATCAGCTGAGATGTAGACAGATTGACTCTCTGAATCAGGATCTAGATAAGGTCCTGCAGTGGGGAAGGGCCGATGTCATCGCGTCACGGTCTGTGGGAATGTATCATGACATAAACACGTGTCGAGCATCGCCAGGTCAGCCTCAGAAAGCTGAGCTATCTTTTTAGGGCCAAGAAATATTTTACTCCGGCCCAACTTCTACTCCTATATAAATCCCGAATTAGACCCGCGCTCGAATATTGCTCTCATGTTTGGAGCTCGGCTCCTAAACATACCCTCGAGCTACTTGAGAGCATACAGAGCCTGATCGGGTACTCGGCGGTGACGTCGGGACTACAGTCGCTATCACATCGAAGGCGCGTACCCGACCTCTGTCTGTCTTACATATATTATCATGGGTACTGTTCTTCGGAGATTCGTGGTATTGTTCCACGCAATTCGGGTTGTATGCGCTCCACAAGACAATCCGATGGATCGCACCAATTTGCGGTTCATCTCCCGACGTCGCTAACATTCCTGCATCAGAGCTCGTTCCGTCACAGAGCGGGGAAGCTGTGGAACTCCCTTCCCACGCGAGTGTTTCCGAGACGTTACAACCTGCAACTGTTCAAAAAGAACTGCAACAGTTCTTTGGTGGCATCTCGGGGCGCCCAGTCGGCGCTATAGTTTTGCCTCTCCCGAGAGAAGTGTAATAAAAAAAATAAAAAAGTGCAAAGTTTAGAGGAAGTTCCATCTAATTTCTTCATCCAAAATCAGAAATTACCTTTTAGACTAGTGAAATATTTGGCACCATATAGCTTTGTTTTACACTCATCTAAAGTTGGGAATGGATGGTGCGAGCGTAAAATTGTCTTATTCAAGTTTCTACGATCTAAACAAATCCGAAGTTTCCCCGTCAATTTTTTTACAATGGCAATGGAACTTAGACTTCCTGTAGGCTCTTCAATTTTTTCAATAACACCAATTTTTTCCATTCTGTTAAATTTTTGTCTTAAAGGGTCTCCTAGACTAAACGATATTCTCCTTGGACAATCCACTATCGGCAGTACCTCGGGTTTTAAAAATAAGTGACTCTTCCTTTCCAAACAACCTAAGCCCTCAAAAGCATGATGGTATTTCTTTAATAAACCCACAAGAAAATGATTGTTAACCCTTATGTTAATACCCAACTTTACCGACGTTTTTTAGCACCCATTTACTGTAATATTCAAATTTTTAATATTTCAGTAAAAGAAAGTGTTTTTAATGTTTTTTCTTTAAATATACATTGTTATTGAGTATCTAAATAAGTTTAAGAAAAAAAAGGTGTAAAAATGCAAACGACAATCACAATCAAGTATGGATCAACTCAGGTAGCAGACGCAAATTCAATTATTCGGAGCAGAGCAGCTGCTCCCTAAGCCGAAAGCAATATCAAGGCTATTGTTTTCGTTCCTACAGCGTATTAGAGGCAAATATATTTCAGTGTGATTAGAGTTTCTGGTCGGTTCAGACGTGTTTGTTACGAGGGTTGCCTTTTATATTTCGGGATTAGAGAACAAAAACAAATATTGATCATCGAAAATCACTTTATTGTTTTTCAAATTATCCCCCATGAAGATCTATACACTTTTGCATGCGTTTGAACCAATTGTCGAAGCACTTTTGCCACTCTGATTGAGGTATCTCCAACACATGCATTCTGAATGCAGCAACCGCTTCTTCAGGTGTCGAAAAACGTTGACCTCTCAGTTTGTTTTTTACGTACGGGAATAAAAAGAAGTCATTCGGTGCCAAGTCAGCACTATATGGCGGATGACCCATCAAATCGATGTTTTGGGTGCTCAAAAATGCAGTTGTCGCAGCCGATGTGTGAGAGCTCGCATTGTCGTGGTGAAGAGTGATCCGTCTTCGGCGGTTGGTTTTCCTGATTTCTTGGAAGACAACTGGCAAAGAAATGGTTGTGCACCACTCAGAATTGACTGCTCTGCGTTGTTCTAGTGGTACGGTTGCGACATGTCCAGTTTTTCCGAAAAAACGCAATCATTTGCTTGGAAGTGCTTCGTGCGCGAACAACTTTTGTTGGATTTGGCTCATCTTGAAACACCCAGACAGTCGACTGCTGTTTACTTTCGGGCTCATACGCGTAAATCCACGATTCATCACCTGTCACGATGTCATAGACGTGTTTCGAAGCACCGCGACCGTATTTTTTGAGCATTTCTTTCGACCAATTGACACGAGCCTTTTTTTGGGCGATTGACAAATTGTGTGGGATCCAACGCGAACAAATTTTTTTGACAGTCAAATGTTTATGCAATATTGAATGTATGCTGGTCCCACTAACGCCTAAGGTTGTCTCAATCTCACGATAGGTCACATGACGATCTTCCAATATCAGTTCGCGCACAGCATCAATGGTTTTCGGAACAACAACTGATTTTGGACGACCTTCACGAAATTCATCTTGGAGTGAACTACGACCACGATTGAATTCACCATACCATCGATAAACACTGGTCCTTGATGGAGCTTCATCGCCAAAAATTGAATTAAGTTCATCCATGCACTGTTGCTGAGTTAATCCACGCCGAAAGTTGTAAAAAATAATCGCACGAAAATGTTGACGATTTAATTCCATTTTTGGGCCGAGATGAATCTTTTAAGTTACTGTAAACAATACAAATAGCGCTCGTATGTCAAAACGTTCTGAGTGCGTATAACCTCAAAAGTGTCCAACTTTACGACAGAGCTGTCAATTGCCGGATTGCAACACTAGGGTTGCCAAATCCCGAAACATAAGAGGCAACCCTCGTATATTCTAAGTGAAGTGAAAAAAAAAATAGAAGAAGTGTCCAGAGCTGAATTTGCTCTGATACTGATCATACTTTCGAAATGTGGCATTCCAGCTCGTATCCACTGTATCGGGAGAGCATGGGACTTAATAGATACCACAACATTATGCGTTTTTTAAGATTTGATGACAGTAATACTCACAGTCAACGCAAGAATGAAGATAAGGCAGATCCACTTCGTGATTTGTAGAAAATGCTACAAATTACTACTACAAATTTATCCCAGATCTATGACCCTACGGAAAATTTAACTATTGATGAACAACTCTATACTTATGGAGGCCGTACAGGATTTACTCAATGTATACCTTCAAAGCCGGCTAAGTATGGTATAAAAATCTGGTGGATTTGCGGTGCTGAAAACGCATATCCTTTTCAGGGTTTAATTTACACTGGCAAAACGTATGATACCCGCGAAAAAATCAGGGAGAGAGAGAGTGGTGAAATAGTTATCGTCTTCGTACCGAAGAAGTGTAAGAAGTATCTGCATGGATGATTTTTTTACAATTCTACCCGTTGTAAAGCACGTACTACTTTGGAATCTTACCATTGTTGGCACAATAAAGAGAAGTAAACCACATATCCCCAGTATCATGACAGCAAATAAATCACGAGCGCAATACTCGACAGTCTTTGGTTTTCATGAGAAAGTAACGATGCGTTCATCATCATCATCATCATCATCGGCACTACAACCGGGAACCGGTCTTGGCCTTATTTAGCAAGTCCTGAGGCTTGTTAAATTTTCCATAATGATTTATTTTGTCTGGGCAAGGTCATTAGTCTTGCGCCAGGGGCTCCCCGACGGGGAATCGAACCCCGGTCTCCCGGGTGACAGGCGGGTGTACTAACCACTATACTATCGAGGAGCCCAACGATGCGTTCATACGTACCTAAAAAAAATAATGCGGTAATTCCAATATCGACAATGCATTCGGACATGGCTGATGCGACGATGCAAAAAAGAAACCTGATAGAGAGAGAGAGAGATCTTTTATTTCGTAATAATATTTTCAAAAAAAAAAAAAAAAGTCTGTGACCGCACATTTTACAATTCAGAGATTTGATAAGTTATATCTTACAACTGAAACATTATCTTGGATAAAGAAAAGAAAAATATGTATAATTAATAATTAAAAGAATAAATCCAAGGAAAATACGAAAAGAAAAAAACCTTCATTTAAAAAAAAAAAAAAAAAAAAAAAAAAACCAATAATAAATAATATAAAATGTAAATATTTACATGAAATTATGACAAATTAAGCAAGAAGCTGGGTTATGAGAGGATTTTCAGAACTTTCACAGCTGATGTTAAAGTTATATACTAGTTTACGAATTCATTCAGAAATCAATTCAACATCCGCCCTTCCGTGGAGACTTAAGGTTGAATAGTGCCAAGGGAGGTCTAGCATCATTTTCAAAACTTTGTTTTATGATACCTGTAACTTCTTTAAATGGCACCTTGCAGGGTTACCCCATACTGGACACCCATATAACAGTATAGCTTGGAAAATAACTTTATGAATAATAATCTTATTTTCATTTGTGAGTAAAGACTTGCGATTAATAAAAAGGTAAAGCATCTTAATAGCAATACTCATTTTATTAAGAGTACTTTGAATATGTTGTTTAAATGTGAGTTTTGTATCGAGATGAACTCCGAGATACTTTACGGATTGCTCCCATGCTATCGTGGTACCATTTATTTGCAGCTGACTGCTGGGAAGAGAGCAAGCTTTTCTCTTTCGTGTAAAAAAGATGGCTTGTGTCTTCCCGACATTTAGTTTGATTTTCCATTTCATATAATATTTTTCAAGTATCTCGATCGCATGCTTTAGATTTGTCTCAACGTTGAGAGAAAATTCATGCGACGCAAATACTGCAGTGTCGTCAGCGAAGATAGCTGATTCACACTGCGGTAGATTTGGAAAATCCGAAGTGTAGATATTGTACAAAGCTGGACCAAGTACTGAGCCTTGGGGGACGCCACAATCAAAAAATATCAATCTAGAAACATCACAATTGACATGAACCTGAAAACATCTATTGGATAAGAAACTCTGGACGACCTTACACAAATACAAAGGAAAGTCGAACTGTATCATTTTATATATTATCCCATTGTGCCATACGAAATCAAAAGCTTTTTCAATGTCTAACAATATCATGCCCGTTGATTGACCACGTGAACGATGGTCTAGAACATGGCTGCAAATTCGTTTAACCTGGTGCGAGGTGCTGTGAAAGCGTCGAAATCCAAATTGGATATCGGGGAAAATATCTTTATCTGAAACAACTTTTAAAATATGTTGTTTCAGGATTTTTTCAAAAACTTTACTTATGTTGCTAAGTAAACTAATTGGCCTGTAACTTTCAGGTTTATCTGGGGCTTTTCCAGCCTTAAGGATAGGTACAAACATTGCTTTTTTCCAACATTGAGGAAAGTATTGACATTTAAGGCATGCATTGATTATAAATGTTAAGTATTTAATTCCAATATGAGGCAATTGTTTTAGATAGGCATTCTTAACTTTGTCTAGTCCTCCTATTTTTCGTGTTTGCAAGCACTTGATTACATTTCCTACGTTTTCTTCTTCTACAAATGCATTTAGAGGAGTTAATTCGTTTGTGGTGTCGAATCTTTCGATTCTGTTACCGACAAGTTCATTAGTTTCAAATTCACCCAAATGCTGAGAGACCAAGTGATTTTTTGAAAAACTTGTTCCAAATAGGTTTGCTTGTTCAAAACCTGTAAAAAAAGTAGTAGAAGAATCCTTCAGAAATGGTATTTTACGGTTTTTATTCTTGATTAACTTCACCACATTCCAGAACGGTTTAGCATTTTTATCCATAACGCTCAGTTTTTTGTTCCATTCTCTATTACGATGGATTTGTATCTGGTCAGTAATGCGCTCATTAAAATGGGAAACCATTGATCGAGAAAAGGGCTGACGGTAATTCTGCCAGTCTCTTCGATGAATGTTTCTCACTTTAATAAGCTCTAAGATATGGATTGGAAGTTTTTTAAAAATATCTTTTTTTACTCTTTTGGGAATACTTTCATCAACCGAAGAAATTATAGCTTGTGTAAAGTTTTGTACAATAAGGTCAACATCATCTTTACAAGACACTCTTTCAAGATTTGTAGTACTATTTTGAAGGCTCATTTTAATCTTTGATTTGAATGAATTCCAATTAGCATTCTTCATGTCCAGGAAATATTGAATCTTTCTTTCACCCAACCAAGAAAGGTTACAAAATACAGGATTATGATCTGAACTGAGAGCACTTAACGAAACGGGTTCTGTTATAATACCAGGGACATTTGACACAAACAAGTCAAGGACAGAGGGGATGCCACGAGAACCTGCGGGAAAATAAGTTGGACAAGGTGGATAAAAAATATTAATTGGTAGTGCCAATGGAAGGGCAGCCAATATATTGCCCCAAGCATTTGCTCTTACACGCCCCCAATCTCTATGCCGGCAGTTAAAATCACCACCTAATAGAAATTCACCATTCATTGTGAATAACTTTTTTAAATCTTGCTTGAGCCATTTTCTTTTAATATCCGACTAAGATCCACTAGGGAAATAAACAGAATAGATTTTTACTGTCTTATGGTTTCTTAACTTAATCATTACACCTACATTCTCCACAAGCCTAGTTGGAATTACAGGTAAAAGCGAATGTTGAATTGACTTCCTGATAAGAATCGCCACTCCCCCACCCCTTTGGTCTACTCTATCAATGCGATAGCAGTTAAAGTCAGATGATGGGAGTCGTATATCAAAATTAAGCCAAGTTTCTGTTACTAGAGCAACATCAACTTTATAGCTATTTAAAAAGTTTAAAAAGTCATGAAATTTATTACGTATGCCTTTAGCATTCCAAGTAATTATTTTTATATGTGTATCTGCCATTTTACTTAACATTATTAGTGTATAAAAACTTAGTGGCTAAATGCGCGATCATATTAAATTGTTCTATTTTCGTTTTACAAACTGATAAATTTGAGATCATTTCCATGCACAAGGAATTTAGTTCCTAGATTGTGAAGAGTGGTGAATTGTTGTTGGGTAAATTATTGTTATTGTTTGATGAAGAAGCGCCGCGTGAGTCATTTTTCCCATGCATTAATTGTTGGTGGTAAACTTTGAATTCGCGGGCTTGAATTTGGAAAGCTTTTGCTCGGAGCATTGGTCAGTCCCAGTCGTCGCTGTGGCTGTGGAAGCGTAGGAAAATCACTCATAGAGGCAAACGAAATCGGTTTTTGGCAAGCTTGATGATTAGAAATTTGAGTTGATGCAGCGAAATGAGTTCTTGGATGGATCTTGGATCTTCCAGATGATCTTTCTTTTATTTCTAAGTATTTAGATCTATTGGTGCATGTGACGTCAGTAGCTTTGTGATTGCCGTTGCAGTTGGCACATTTATTTACCGAAGCGTTATTACATTCGCTTGTTTTGTGTGAACCAGCACAAGTAGCACAATATGTTTTTATGTGACAATTTCTCTCACCATGTCCAAACATTTGACAATTAAAGCATTGTGTCACCTTACCTTTGATTTTCCTTTGGAAGTTCCAGTTCACTTGGGTATGAAAAATTGAGCGATAATTTTTTTTAAGTTCACTTAATTTAATTGTTCCATTTTCAAAGTGAATGAGATAAAAAAAATCAGTAAATTGATCATATTTTTTTTCAATTTTTTTAACATCAGAACATTTTAAGCCAAGCGAAATGAGTTCAGCTTTGAGTTCATTAGTTTTTATATCATCCAGTCCATACAAAATAACTTTGAAAGTTTTAGCACTTTTAATAGCATGAGAAAAATATTGACAGTTATCCTCTTTTAGTTTTTCTAACACAATATTAAATGATTCAATAGTTCCGAACATTATTTTTATACCAATTGTTAATTTTTTTATTGAATAACTGGATATTTTAAGTTTTTTCATGAGGCTATGCACATATTCTGGTGATTTTTGCAGCACTTTGATTGGTGGCACATACACTTTTCTGATTATTGGCGAATCAGTTTCGTCCATTTCAGAATTATCTGTATCTGGATGGCATTGTAGGGGAGTGAATTTATTACAGTAGGGGTTTTTACCAAGCCCACTTGTTGGATGCATAGTGGAACGAAGTTTTTTATCCGAGGACAAGCAATTGTCCCCGGTATCAGGCGATCTATCGCGTTTGGGAATGGTTGTAATGAGAACTCGCGACCGAGATGAACACGTCAAACGCAGTCGAAAGCTCCGGGTGAACTGTGAGAAACCTGATATTATCAATTAGTATAATAAATATGAAGCTGGTGTTGGTGCTATGGACCAAATGTTCAGGAAATACACGGGTCAGCGGCCATGTTCAAGATGGCCGATGGCAATGTTCTTCAACATGTTGGACGTTACTTCACTCGCGGCATATATAATGCATTATGAAAATAATAAAATGATTGCGAAGAAAACAACGGAACGACGTATTTTATGCGAAAACGCGGTGAAGAACTTACCAAATCAATGATTGAAGTACCCATGACGAATCCTCAAGTGATGCGCAATTGTACAACTAAAATTTCCATTAAAAGTATTATAGGTCGTCAAGTAGCAGGTATCCTGGTCCATTGTTTGACCGGGACAGAACGGAAAGAAAGGAAGGTCACGGGATCCTGTCATATGTGTAATAAACTAACTATAGAAAGTCGTCGAAAATCGCGCAAGAGCTGTACTGAATGTTAACTGCCGGTTTGTGATAAACATTCAACAAATATTGTAAAATGTATGGAATGCAATATTGTTTATAAGGAAATAACTGTTATGTTTTCCCTCTTTTTTCCTTAACTAAAATAATTTTAAATGTGTTTTGTACAAATACTGTTGTGGGTACCCGGGTGCGAATGCTGCGATGGCTGAAGTTTAAGCTAATTTAAAAAATAGTAATAAAAAAAAAGAATTGGAATTCACGATTTGATCACTTTTGAGTTAAATAACGACAATCCGGGAGCTCAAAATGAAATTTTCATTTTTTGCCCAGTTTTTTTTTTTGCAAATACAACACGCTGGGTACCCGCATACCCGGGTATTAACATAAGGGTTAATGGAATCAAAAGTATGTCATGGTTGCTGTATCCAACTGGCAGGTCACAATTGCTGTTTATAAGTATGTCTTTTATCTATATTAAATATTTTTTTAGTTTTCGGAAGTTCACCACCATCATCATCATCGGCACTACAACCGGGATCCGGTCTAGGCCTTATTTAGCAAGTCTCTCCACCAGTCCCTATTTCGAGCCGATGATATCCAATTTGACACTCCTAAGCTCTGGGCGTCCTGGTCTACGCCATTCCTCCATCGCAGACAAGGTCTGCCGCGCTGTCTCCTTCCATACATCCTGCCAAAAAGGCTCCTCCGTTCATTCGAGATATGTGTCCCGCCCACCGGAGTCTACCGAGCTTGATTTTTCTTACAACATTAGCTTCAAGGTAGATCGCGTACAACTCATGGTTGTAGCGTCTCCGGAATCGTCCTCCCTCACATACGGGGCCAACAATTCTCCTTAAGACCTTCCTCTCGAATGCGGCTCAGAGTTCAGAGTGCCTTTTATTGAGCACCCAGGTCTCGGATCCATACATGAGTACTGGTAAGACCATGGTCTTGTACAGTAGTAGCTTAGATGTTCTGGATAAATTTCGGGATTTAAAGAGCCTTGATAGACCATGGTAGGCTTTGTTGGATTTGATCAGCCGTTCGCGTATTTCTCCTTCCATATTGTTACTGGCTGATACTATTTACCCAAGGTAGTTAAAGGATTGCACTACTTCAAATTCGTACTCCGCTACCCTGATAGTTTGATCAACGTTAGGTCTTCTCTTCGCAGACGTTGCCACCATGTACTTCGTTTTTGCCTCATTAATGTGCAGTCCCAGTTTTTGTGTCGCCTCGATCTGGATGCAGGAGTCATGTATAGCCGAATCGTATCTACCGATGATGTCGATGTCATCTGCGTTGGCAAGTATTGAGTTATACCACATGAAATGTCCGATTTTATAGTAAAAATTTAAAGCCAATATTATTTTTCCGTAAATTTGTATCCACTCAAAATAGGATTCGTTGGCATCTATGACATTCTTCCAACGTGATACAAGATCAAATATTCGTTTTTCGTTGAAGTGCTGACTTTTTGAGGCCATCACATCTTCAAAGGCTTTTATGACCTCTGCTCGGTTCCGGAATACCTTCTGCCGGCAAAATGAATCCGGATTGTGGAAAAAATGGTAGCCCCTTGGAGAAATGTCAGGAGAGTACAGTGGATGCGCAAGAATTTTAAATCCCAACTGCAACAGTTTTTGCACCGTTACTTGTGCGATATGGGATCTAGTACTGTCATGCAAAAGAATCGGGCCGTGCCTATTGACCAACGCAGGTTGCTTTTCAGCCAATTTGAGATGCAATATGTCGATTTCCTCACAATATTTGATAGCGTTTAGTGCTTACTCCTGATTGAAGAAATGAAAAGTGGATTGGTCCTTTCGATGTCCACCAAATTGTCGCCATTACCTTTTTTGGGTGAAGATCCGGCTTGGGGTGTGTTGTGGTTTTTCACCTGCATCCAACCACTGCCCGGGTCTTTTACGGTTATCATATAGAAACCACTTTTCATCACAGGTGACTATCCGGTGCAAAAACGGTTCAGTTGGTTTCTTAATCTAAGTGATACGCAGATTACCAGACGCCGTAGTTTGTGGGACTCGTTCACATCCATTTATCGAGTTTCCGTACCTTTCCCATGAGAGAAAGGTGTCGACTTATTGTCATTGGGGATACTCCCATTCTTTGTGCAATCTCCCGCACCGTTTTCGTTGGGTCCGCATCCACTATTGCTCTTAAAACATCGTCGTCAACTAACGTTTCCGGCTTCCTACGTGGTTCATTTTCGACGCTGAAATCTGCCGAACGGAACTTTTCAAACCAATGTCGTATAGTGCGTTCGTTTATCGCTACATCCTCAAATGCGTCATTAATGTTTTTCATTGCCAGTGATGTATTATGTTCCATTTTAAATTCATAAAGGAAGAGGGTTCGAATTTGAACTGCCGACAGCATGGTAAACAATTCCTAAATTACTGTACTTGTAATGAACCCTAAAATTCTCACACGTCAAGCACACGTACTACTTCACTTTATAAAAAAAGAAAATTTAATGTTCTGGCAAAGATGTTCACTCGAGAACTTCTTATTTCCGACTGAGCGAAAATCGGACATTTCGTGTGGTACAACCCAATAGTTTGACTGAATATAACAGCTAGAAAAGGCGCAGAACAAATGCCAATAGCTAGCCTCGCGATTGGGACAGTGAGACTGGAGTAGAGCATGCCTGATGTGTGCTCGAGTTTTACAAAACCAACAATTCTGCTTTATTGGGCAAAAAAAATTGCAAATGCGTCATATTATAGAACCAACAAGTATGCATCCATCATAACATGGATGAGAAGAATTTCCTGTTTCGACAATAAATAAACCATTGGATATGTCGACCTAGGTCGTCGAGATGGGAAACATGGAGAGCATATGCCAGTCAGTTCGCGAGACTAGTAATTTCCCCGTTCTCAAAAGAGCGCGAGGCTTGAATGTTCCTAAAATTTCTTACACCACAAAATCCATAAAGTTTGGCGCCTTCATCCATATAATTTTAAAATTTGATAGGTGCAAGATCCTCATTTATCAGGATTAATAAACAACCTGAAATTATCCTAAATCGATCGGACATTTCATGTGGTACAACCCAACATCTGGCTGTAATTGGTAACAATAGACCCTCTAGTTGTGACGCCGGAGTCACGGATTGCTTTCTCCAACGCCAGGTTGAAGAGCAGGCAGGACAGACCGTCTCCTTGTCGGAGTCCATTAAAGATGTTTATTGGTTTGGACAGCAATCTCGCTATTTTTACTTGACTAGTGACGTTGGTCATGGTCAACCTACAAAGTCGTATCAATTTGCTTGGAATGCTGTCGGGATTTCACCGAAACGTAAATTGTCAACCTTACAAAAAAAAAACCTTATGGATAACTCAACGTTCTTGTATAAACCAACTGGTCGCAATCGTTCATCCGAGGACAGCAACTTATCGACTATTATTATTTATTGGCCTGTAGGAACCCGGAAGTTCATGACCTCACCGACTCGACTCCGCCATCGTTCCCTGTCCTGTGCACTCTCCTTCCACGCCCGACCATCTGATCCGAACTCCTCAAGGGCAAACCTAACATTGTCCTCTCATCTCCGTCGTGGCCGTCCTACCGGTCTCTTTCCCGTTGGTCTACCGTTAAGAATTCTACACACGGTCCTATCGTTGCCAATTCGCGCCACGTGTCCGGCCCATCTTAACCTTCGCGACTTGATTACTCTCACATTGTAGGTTTGCGGCATAGCTCTTCCAATTCGTGGTTATGGAGTTTCCTTCATTGTCCTGCCTCCTTGTCATTGTTACCTCCAAAGATACCCCTCAAAACTTTATTCTCGAATACGCGGAATTTGTTTTCTTCCCATTTTGTGAGACCCCATGTTTCGCATCCGTATAGAACAGTCGCCATGAATATGGTTCTATAGACACGGTGCTTTATATTACGTGATAGCGGTTTGGATTTCAGCAGTTTACTGACTGCGTGCCAACTAGCGTTGCCGGAGTGTAGTCTTTTGTTAATTTCCTTCGACATTTCGTTACTGGCCGTCAGTATCGTTCCCAGATATTTAAATTCTTTAACTTTTTCAAATATCTTGCCCCTGACGTTTATATGTGTTCCGGCCTGCTCTCGCCGTAATCATGTATTTTGTTTTGTCTTCATTTATTTCTAGGCCCACCTCTTCTGCCGCTTGCATGATGATTTCACAGTTTTTACTTACAGTTTCTAGATTATGGCCCAGAACGGCGATGTCATCCGCATATGCGAGCACTTGTGTGACCCCGTTCAGGGATGATCCGGTCATGTTGTCATCTTGTACCTTTCTGATGACATACTCGAGCACAAGGTTAAAAAGACACGGTGATAGACCATCTCCCTGTTTTAGTCAGTCCCGGATTTCAAATGGTTCTGAGAGGTGGTTTTCTATTCTAACTCGCCCTTTGTTTTCGTTCATGCAGATTTAAATGAGGGCGGCATATTTTTTTTCGGGATTCCCAGCTCAACTACAATATGGTACAGTCTTTGCCTTGCGACTGAGTCGTAGGCTTTTTTGAAGTCAACGAACAGTTGGTGAACCGTCTCTCCGTATTCCCACTTCCTTTTCAGTAGTTTCCCTATTATGAACATTTGGTCGCTTGTTGACCGGTTCCTACGGAATCCGCATTGAAACTGCTCTGCGTCACGGTCTGTGGGAATGTATCATGGCATAAACACGTGTCGAGCATCGCCAGGTCAGCCTCAGAAAGCTGAGTTATCTTTTTAGGGCCAAGAAATATTTTACTCCGGCCCAACTTCTACTCCTATATAAATCCCGAATTAGACCCGCGCTCGAATATTGCTCTCATGTTTGGAGCTCGGCTCCTAAACATACCCTCGAGCTACTTGAGAGCGTACAGAGACGAGCGATCCGCCTGATCGGGGACTCGGCGGTGACGTCGGGACTACAGTCGCTATCACATCGAAGGAGCGTACCCGACCTCTGTCTGTCTTACATATATTATCATGGGTACTGTTCTTCGGAGATTCGTGGTATTGTTCCACGCAATTCGGGTTATATGCGCTCCACAAGACAATCCGATGTATCGCACCCGTTTGTGGTTCATCTCCCGACGGCGCGATCATCCCTGCATCAGAACTCGTTCCGTTACAGAGCGGGGAAGCTGTGGAACTCTCTTCCCACGCGAGTGTTCCCGGAGCGTTACAACCTGCAACTGTTCAAAAAGAACTGCAACAGTTATTTGGTGGCATCTCGGGGTGCCCACTCGGCACTATAGGTTTGCCTCTCCCGAGAGAAGTGTAATAAAAAAAAATTGGTAGTCTCCCAGTATTTCTTCTGCGTACGGTGTGATTCTCGCCAGAATGACATTTGTTAATATTTTGTATGCGGTTGGGAGCAATGATATTCCTCTGTAGTTTTCGTAGTCAGATCTGTCGCCTTTTTTGAAAATGGGGACGACTATTGAGGTTTTCCATTCTTCCGGAGTGACTTCCTTATCCCATATTGTTTGGATGAGCTGGTGGATCTTTCGAGCGGTTGCCTCTCCTCCATGCTTCATAAGTTCTGCCGGTATGCAGTCGACTCAGGGAGCTTTGTTGTTTTTCAATCGATTTATTGCGTCTACAACTTCGTTGAAAGAGGGCTCTGGGATCTGAGGCTCGGCTGTATGTACGCCTGGTACGTTAATTTGTGGTTGATGGGTGCGCACATTGAGCAGGTTTTCAAAATACTGCTTCCATCTTGTCACTAAATTTTTTGTTTCTGTGACCAGACAGCCGTTTGCGTCTCGAATTATTTTGGCTCTCCCTCGGTAGCCATTTCTAATTAATTTTATGCCGGCATACATACTGTTACGTGCCACCACCATCATTTGAAAATTTGTAATTATAATATAATTTTGTTTTAATATGGTCTGATGGTAAGGTGGTGGAAGAGTTGCGCGATCCACAAGTGAGTGTTCGAACACGCCCCGATTCGGGTGTGGATCGTGCAACTCTTCGAGTTCGAATTCGGTTTTCGAAGTGGATGTTGATGGAGAGGGAGAAAAAGAAAAAGAGAAATTTTAATGCCGTTTGTTTTGTTTTTGTTTTCTCGATACTGTTGATTGGAGACAAAGGATGATCGTTGAATACGGTGAATGTGGAGAAGGACAGTTTTTTTTTGGAGGAAAAGTCAGAAAGGAAGGAAAGGCTAGAATAGGTACCGTGCAAGAGGTAACAATTACCGAACCGAAGAAAAGAAAAGAAAAAAAAAGAAGTAAAAAAAAAGGAGTGCCGCAACAATTACGGGCAGTAATAAAATAAAAGAATTAGTACCTTAAAACTTAAAAAGCAAAAAACAAGAAGTAAAAGATTACCGGTGAGAGAAGAAGAAGAAAATCAAGTACCGCGAGAGTTAGACCTAATATAAGAATAACAATAAGAAATTAACAACTCGAAACGGAAGAACTGTAAAATATATATAGTACCTGCGTAGGAGAAAATAAGAAAGGAAAAATAATGAATCTGTGTAAAATTATCGAAGAATCAAAAACTCCTTTTCTAAAAATTAAATATTGGTGCATGTAAACATTGCCTTTTTGGACATCGGAAACCGGAACTGGGAGCCTGTGAATCTTGGCTCGGTAGCAGACAAATATTTTCTCCTCATCTATGCCAGCTGTGATGTGGGGAAACTCAGGTAACCTACTATTTAACTAACTAATTACTCAGGAATCTAAAGACCGAACGGGGACTATTGGGTGGTCTTCCACGACCCGCTAAGAGTGAGCGCCGACCCGAGGTCACGACAATTTATTCACTGGCAATTTCGACACTACGGACATTGTTACCCAATTAGGGGTACGTGCAAAATAAATAATAGAACAATCCATCTTTTACTCACCACTCGGAGTAAAACCACAACAACTGGCGCTGCGGATAGGATCCCTTTCCGGGACGATTGGCATGGCAATTATATCCGTAACCACGCCAATCCACATTGCATTTACATTACAAGCGTAACAAATCAATACGACAGAGGGAATCTGATTTCATTACATCACATCGCATCAACGACCTTTTAACTAACACTGGCTAAATATTTGTAATTTCTGTAACACTTTTGTTTGAGAGTTTTTATTTATTTTGTATTAGGATCAATTTTGTTAATATTGTTCTATATTTATAAAATTTAGAAAGATTAATGTACTTTAGGAATGTTTAGTGTTCAATACCATTGTAATTTCTAGTTAGTAAGTGATGAATCGATGTACTTGAATAGGATTAAGTTTTTTCTTTTTCATAATATTCCTAACATTTATTTAGTTTCCTGGACTGTTTTTCCTTCTTTTCTGACTGCGCGTTAGGTTCGTGATTCGATTGTTTTTCCTTCTTCTCCCTTTCTCTTTCTCTCCATTCGCGGGCGGTGTAGTGGTCGTTTGTGTTGTGCCGTCTTTCGTTCGTTCGTGGTGAGGGAACGTGTTCCTTGTTGTTTTTCGTGCCCCTTCGTTCCGTGTGCGGCCTTTAGCAATCAAAGATTTCGAGATAAAACGCTATCAGCTCAGACATTTTGGGTTTCTCTCCGATATACAGCCGGCTCGTTTACGGATTGATTCTGTCGCGTTCGGGTTGGTTTTCTCGTTGGAGGTGTTGTGTTTATTATTGTTTTTTTTTTTTTTGTTGGATCTCGGGGTTGGACCATTGTTTTCCCCGAGTTTACTGTTAGCCACAGGGCTTGTCGAGGTTCCGGGTTCGGTTCTTAGTATAGAGAGAAATTTTGAGTTTAGTAGACGGCCTATAAATGCAAACAAGGCAGCGGCAAAGAGATGTCCGAGAGGGCACCCCTGCCCGGGCGCGGCCCGAGGCATTTCCCGAGCCGCCGGTTGACGAGGTGGATCCGGAGGCATTCCACGATTCGCGGGACGAATTTGTGGACGAGCGATCGCCAACGATGCCCCCTCCCACCGTCAGTAAACAGCCTGTTGAGAGCATGGAGGACACGTCGATGCCCTCATATTTTAAACTGGACCCGCAGCCATGTCCTCTACGGACTATGTTGGGCACAGATAGGGTTTTCGACCTTGTGTCGAAGGCGGTCCCCATGTTTTCGGGACAGGAGGGTCCGGATACGGCCGAGAAACTCTCGTTGTTTCTCAAGGGCTGCAGAAGGACCTTGAATGGTCTGGCGGTGGAGGAGGAACATACCTTCCTCCGGTGGCTGCCCTCTAGGCTGAGCGGCGAGGCATATCGAATGTTCGAGAAAGGACACCCACGACCTTCCGCGAAGCGGAACAGCGTCTCAGAGAGGCCTACGAACCCCGGGTGTCGTATGAGGAGTTGTGTGCACAACTCTCCAAAATGCGACAACTTCCTTCCGAGGATGCCACGAGTTTCGTTTCCCGAGTGAAGCGGGCCGTGGTACGGTGCGAGGAGGCCGCTGAGCGCTTTTATGGTCGCCAGGGTAGGTCCGTCTTCGCTAGCCAGCTTGAGGGCATGGCCAAACCGGTGTTGGTGAGGGGTCTGAGGGAGGAAGGACTAAGGCACTTCCTCCTCACGTTGCGTAATGTCCCATTTCGAAGCCTGGTAGACCATCTAACCGGATTCGAGCGAGCTCGAAAGGAGATGTTGAGGCAGGACGACTTGTTTGTGGATGCGCGGCCCGGAATCGCCGATCGAGCGTCGGAATCATTAGATGTAGGACCGGGAAGCTTCTCAACTTTTACAGATGGCCCTTCCTCCACTTTTAGGGATTACCCCGCGGCGGCGGCGCCGGTTTTATCAAATCTTAATCCCCGGGCGGTGTCATTCGTGTTGCCTGAAGAGCCATATAGTCGTCGACGGGAGGAGGACGGTTTCGTTCGGGAGCGGTCGTACGGACCTCTCGGTTATCGAAGGGATGCTGGTGCCTATGCTCGGACCTCCTCTGGCGAGGGAGCGTGGTCAAACACCGTGCCTTCCTTGAGCCGGAGTGGAGAGTCGCAGAGCTTGGCTCAGGGGGCGTATGTGCCTCAGGATCGATCGGGTCGGGACAACCCGTTTGGGGATCCCGTTGGTCGATCGGCGCACCCCCTGGAATCCCAGACCATATGCAATTTTTGCCATCTGAGAGGTCACGTATACGACGAGTGTATGCAAAGACGAAATACTCCTTTCTGTCGTGAGTGTTGGCGGTATGGACACGACATAGTGGACTGCCCGGATCGTCCGACGCGGACGCGCGAACCCCAGGCTCCATACAGGGGTAGAGTTCAGCAGGGCGGATTCGCGCGGCATGGGCCGCGCCATCAGCGGCCGCAGGCTCAGCGGAGAGCCCTACCGGAGCCGCAAGCCCCCTCAGCGGGTGGCGGACCGGCAACATCAGGTCCCAGAGTATTCAGCGTCCGGTGCTGTTGCGAGTTTTGTGGCCGACAAGGTCATAGCTTGCGCGGGTGCGAATACAGACAAAGGTGGGAACAACAACAGGGTTCCCGGGGTTATCCCCACAAGCGGCACGCCGGAACAGCACCTGTTGCGAGCCGAGAGCAGGACACCCATGTGGAGACTGGGGGAAGCGCGAGAAATAGGCGCGGCAAGCGTCGGAGACAGCGTCGGCGCAATCGAGAAGCCGGTAGTAGTCGCGCGGTGGACTCCTGGGAGGTGAGTGAAGATAATGGGCGACGATCCTCCGTGTCGAGTGGTGGCGGTAAGCGACCCGACTCCATGGACTCAAAGTCCTTGAAAACGGATGCGAGGCATGACGCCGCATCAGGCAGCGCGGGGAACCGGGAATGGCGACCCCGGCGCATTGGGCCCAAAGTGGGCAGAAAGAATAGCTCCAGTTCCGCTAGTTCGGAGTCCAGTGGGACTCCCGAGCGGAACATTCCTAAACGGAGGAGCGGACTATTGTGCGAGTTTTGCGGTCGACACACTCACAAGGCGGCAGAGTGTCGACATAAGGCAAAATGGGAGAGTTCGGGAAACTCCCAAAGGTCGGGTCGGCAAGATCCAACCCGACCGCACTAGAAACGCAACCCAGCTCCAGCTGTTCTCAGTTTTCGCCGACTCGGGTCCCGATTGTCACTCTCCCTTTAGACATTGGCCGTAGAAACTCTACGCGCCTAATCGGGGACACCGGCGCTGAGATCAGCCTGTTGAAGCTGAAGGCACTCCATCCTAGATATGGCATGGATGTGCATAAATCTACAACGCTCCAAGCGCTGTTTGTCAAAGGCAAGTCGAGGGGATGCTGCACTGGGAATTTCAAGTTGCACCATGAGATTCCCTGCAGTTTCCAAATAGTAGACTCCTTGCCGGGTTTGGAGGAAGACGGATTGTTGGGGTACGACTTCCTGTCTCGGAATTGTAAGGTAGACGGGCCGGGTCGTTGTTTGGTTTTTCCCCGAACGACCGTAAATCCCGTGCCATTCTCCATTCAATTTATCAACAATGGGACGGGAAGGGTTGAACATGTGGCAGCCGAACGGGGAGACGTGCCAAAGGGACCTGTCAAGGTCGATACTGCGGCAGGTACTCGCCCGGAGACCCTACCCATACAGGCGAGGGCTGCGAAAAGCTGTGCAACCACGTGCTACCCACGAGGTCGTCCGGACAAGCCCCGAACAGCGGACGCTGACAACATTTAGTTATAGACAACATTTTCTTATAAAAAAAATAAATAAGGAAAGGTTAAGCCTTCCTGTAACTTGGAGCCCCTGATCCCAGCTGGCCAGACTCTGGTTTCCCTCCGGAATCTTCGTCCTTGTAAAGGACCTCCGTCGAGGGACACCAACTTGAGAGTCTGACGAAAAGTCTTTAAGGCCAGGCCTAATGCTGCAGGCGCAGTCCCAGCGTATACTGCAGAGGCAAACCCCAGTGCTGGGGGTTGGATCGCAAATATGAAAATGCGAAATGCATTATAATGTCGGGTGATGGTAGGTTTTGCCGCCGGAACGGGGTAACCCCCGATCTGCCAACCCATGGACTGGGAGTAAAGGAGTCCAAGAGGAAATATATAGGAGCGGGACGATTTCGCCGGCCGGGCGGCGCTGAAGTCGTTGGACGAGAGGGGATCGCCTCGCCTTAGCGAGGGGGTCCTAACCGGATCGTGTGGGCGGTCGAGCTTTCAGTCGGACCATCGTTTTAAGTGTCGGGCCCGCCGCGGGAGTTTGTTTTGTCCTTGTCTCCGGGGAATGCTTGTATGTGTTCCCCTTATTTAGTAAAAACATAATTGTTAAATTATTTATTTATTTATTTATTTTGTTGATTGTTAGTTATATGTTTGTTTGCTCTCCGCCGTCCACTCTCCGGCGTGATATTCCTCTCCTAAGAATGTCACGCAGTCCTGGGGGGGGGTGTGTTACGTGCCACCACCATCATTTGATAATTTGTAATTATAATATAATTTTGTTTTAATATGGTCTGATGGTAGGGTGGTGGAAGAGTTGCGCGATCCACAAGTGAGTGTTCGAACACGCCCCGATTCGGGTGTGGATCGTGCAACTCTTCGAGTTCGAATTCGGTTTTCGAAGTGGATGTTGATGAAGAGGGAGAAAAAGAAAAAGAGAAATTTTAATTCCGTTTGTTTTGTTTTTGTTTTCTCGATACTGTTGATTGGAGACAAAGGATGATCGTTGAATACGGTGAATGTGGAGAAGGACCGTTTTTTTTTGAGGAAAAGTCAGAAAGGAAGGAAAGGCTAGAATAGGTACCGTGCAAGAGGTAAAAATTACCGAACCGAAGAAAAGAAAAAAAAAAAAAAGAAGTAAAAAAAAACGGAGTGCCGCAACAATTACGGGCAGTAATAAAATAAAAGAATTAGTACCTTAAAACTTAAAAAGCAAAAAACAAGAAGTAAAAGATTACCGGTGAGAGAAGAAGAAGAAAATCAAGTACCGCGAGAGTTAGACCTAATATAAGAATAACAATAAGAAATTAACAAATCGAAACGGAAGAACTGTAAAATATATATAGTACCTGCATAGGAGAAAATAAGAAAGGAAAAATAATGAATCTGTGTAAAATTATCGAAGAAACAAAAACTCCTTTTCTAAAAATTATATATTGGTGCATGTAAACATTGCCTTTTTGGACATCGGAAACCGGAACTGGGAGCCTGTGAATCTTGGCTCGGTAGCAGACAAATATTTTCTCCTCATCTATGCCACCTGTGATGTGGGGAAACTCAGGTAACCTACTATTTAACTAACTAATTACTCAGGAATCTAAAGACCGAACGGGGACCATTGGGTGGTGTTTCACGATCCGCTAAGAATGAGCGCCGACCCGAGGTTACGATAATTTATTCACTGGCAATTTCGACACTACGGACATTGTTACCCAATTGGGGGTACGTGCAAAATAAATAATAGAACAATCCATCTTTTACTCACCACTCGGAGTAAAACCACAACAATACCTCTGAGATTCTTTGCTCTAGAATTTTCTAGGATTTTTTCGATCCGAGTCTTCTCCCATTCGCGTTTTTTGTGTTTGAAGAGTTCCATTGTCTCTTTCCGAATTGTCGCGTATCTCTCTGCGTTGACTTCATCATATCTTTCTAAGAGGATCTCCCTGAGGCGTTTACGTTGTTCGATCTTCGCCCTGGACTCATCGTCAAACCAAGGTTTGGACTGAATTGTTTTCTTAAATCCTAATACCTTTTGGGCAGTTAGTTTGATTGTGTCCCTGATTTTTAGTGTCCACACTACTAGCTTCCTCTTTCTCACTGCTCCCATTCTCTAGAATGCTAAATCTATTCGTTAGTTCGTCTCGATATTCAGCCCTTTTGCGCAAGTCTTTCAGTTTATCAGTGTCGACATTTTAGCTCGTCTCCCGTGACTGCCCATGTGGGATTGCTGCAAGGCGACTCCTGATTTTGCCCATCACTAGAAGATGATCTGAGTCGCAATCTGCTCCTCTATATTATCTTACGTCAAGGATATTCGAGTGGTGTCTTTTGTCTATGAGGAAGTGGTCTATTTGGTTACGCCTCACGCCGTCGGGTGATATCCATGTGGCTTTATGAATTTGCTTGTGCTTGAACATCGTGCTTTTCACGAACAGATCTTTTGACGCCGCGAACGTGATAATTCGAATTCCATTATCATTTGAAGCGTCGTGTAGACTTTCTTTGCCTATAGTTGGTTGAAAGATATCTTCCTTTCCAATTTTCGCATTGAGCTCCCTGAGGAAGATTTTAACATCGAATGATGAGATCCCATCAAATACTTCCTCTAGGGTCTCGTAGAACGTGTCCTTCGTTTCTTCGTCCGTAGATTCTGTTGGGCCGTGTACGTTTATAAATATATAATTGTACCATGCTCCTTATATTTTTAGCACAGACATTCGGTCATTAATAAATTTCACATCTTTTACATGGGGCGTAATCTTCTTGCTTATGATGAAGCCGGTTCCGAAGTTATGTGTATCGGTACTTCCACACACCAGTGTAAATCCGTTGGTTTCGATTACTTGATGTGGGAGTCGGACTTCCTGAAGCGTGACGATGTCCATTTTATATTGTGTCGCGTTTTCTACGATCGTCTGTATCGCGCCCGGTTTAAATTATGTTCGAACATTCCACGTGCCGACGCGTATATCCCGCTTTTTCCGTTTTTCTTTTTGCCGAGTCGGTGTTTTCTTGATGATTTGTTCCCTTATAGTAGTCTCGGCTCATCACACCTACACCTACCTGCTTTTTCGTTAGATTGTTTTTTGTGTATTGATCATTCATTTCATGGGATCACTCTGGGGTTTCAAATAGTCCGCCATATCAGAGCCCCTCTTTGATATGGCAAGGTCTGCTTACTGCTCTGATTCGACCCGGTGTCAGAGAGGCGCCATTATAATACAGCCGGTATATCCCTGGCTGCAAACCATCCAATGGGCACGGTGACGCGTAACGCCCTGGATTAGGGGCGGTAGATCTTTGGGTGTTACTCCTCGCTAGCCTGTCTGACATGGGTGGCCCTACTGGAAGCGTATGCTTTCGTCAGCATAGCCTGAGTGATTCATCGTAGTTTAAGCCCCCCCACCACGTCAAGCTTTCTACCAAGTGGGAGTTGAATGGAATAAACCATAATAAATTATCCTTAAAAGCTTAGTGGAACAAACTTATCGACTATGGCACCAATAAAAAAATCTTCACTGTCCGTTATATAACTTTGATTGACACTTGTATTTTCTCCAATTAACTGTGAAACTGATGGCTGATTAAGGGAGTGATTGTGTTCCTTTCGAAATTGTTCCAACAATGCTTGCGCATGTTCGTCTCTACATAGTCCGTCATTAAGTGTTATGCTCTTTAGCAGTGCATGATTAGTCCTACACATTTTTGCAAAATGATTTTTTTTACCACACCTAGAACAAATTTGAAGATTGCTGGACGTATATATATATGTACTTGACCACAACGCTCACAAGTTTTTTTTATGGAAACTAGTATTACGAACGGGTTTACTCACATTTAAGTAGTTGTAGTTAGATCCCAGTGTATTGCTTATGTTGGAACTAAAATTATGGCTGTGTTTTTCTGTAAATTGCACACACTACTTCATAATTATTTTTTAGCTCCAATACACGCACTTTTGAAATTTCGATAGTTTTCGCCACTTCGATAGCCTTATCTATTGAAATAGAGCCTTCGGTCATTCTTTGAATTGAGACAGCAAGTAAAAATATCTTGAATAAGTTCATCTGTAAGAGCTCCATGAGAGACTTAGATTTTTTAATGCTAACAAATATTCCTCCAGAGGCTCGTCGATATTTTGCCTCTTTGTAAAAAATGTGTGCCTTTCAAAAGCTATATTCTATTTGGGCACAAAATATGCATAGAACTTACCGAGAAGATTCATATAACTTACTATATGTATGTCCAAATTGAATGAATTGAACGTTTCAACGGAATCTGGTCCCATGTAGTGCAATAAAATGGCGACTTTTCGGCGGTCTCACGGACTCTATAGATTACTTGCTCGCATGAAGATTTTAAATTGAACGAGTCAATTTTTCTACGCCGCTGCTAAATTCATCATCATCATCATCGGCACTACAACCAGGAACTGGTCTTGGCCTTATTTAGCAAGTCCTGAGGCTCGTTAAATTTTCCATAATAATTTGATTTTCCGGGCAAACTTATTAGCCTTGCGCCAATTTCGCTCTTTTTTCGATTTATTTTTTCTGGGCAAGGTCATTAGTCTTGCGCCAGAGGCTCCCCGATGGGGAATCGAACTCCGGTCTCCCGCGTGACACAGGGATACTAACCACTAAACTATCGAGGAGCCCGCTGCTAAATTACCACCTCGTAAATTTAGTGCAGACATAGGCGAAATACCTTGAAACACAGGGTGTGTTCCGTCATCTATGATTATGGTCTCACTATTCGAGATTTTCTATACTTCTTGTGAATTTTCGTCCTTTCTACTCATTTTTATTTTATTTTTTGTTTCTTTTAAGTTTTTGATTTTTAATTAACTAAATATATATCCAATTGCATATATGATTTATTTATTTATTTATTAACTATTATATTAACTTAAGAAACACCTGACACCATATATGACTTATTCAGGGTTTATGTCTAGTTTATTAGATGGTTAAGGTAAGACTGTCTGGAGCTTGTAACTTTCTTTTCTCACTTAGCCAATAATATTAATTGCTTAAGAGTGCTTTATCGCGAATGTTTTGTATAACACCGTTTAGTGATCGATCGATAAACAAAGCATGACTCGAAATCCGTCGATACGATAAGTCACTGCAATAATAATAGTAATAGTAATTTCTTAATTCCCATTTTTTCAATTACAATTTCAGCGTTTCTCGGATGAATCCATTCCTTCAGGTGAAAGAATTGCGGGTGATCGAGCATTTGCTCAAGCGATATGTGAGAAATTCTCTTTAGATGAGGACAACGATCAAGATATTCTAGATCAACATGTACAACGTGTATGGAAAGATCAAACTCCACATAGATCACCAGGTACAATGTCCCCGTGCCCGCCGTTGCCATCAAGAAGGCGCACAACCCATGATTCTGGTTTACTTAGTGATGGTGCCATTAGTATAAGTATGTATCACGTTAAATCTCATAAAAGTATTTCTAAAAATATGTATCCTATTCTATTTTATAGGTGAACATCCAATGAAACACTCTAAATCCATGCCCGACCATAGTTCCTCCTCAAGGAAGCTAACCAATAAATGGCCTTCCATATACACTGATAGTGGAATTAGTCTAATCTCAGCCGATACTCTTACGAAGTACAAAGATGCCAGGTAATATATTTACTAATACTGTATTTCTGGTGTAACAATCAGTTAATCGAAAAAGTACGTTGACGGATTATTTTAAAGTTATATAACTTGTAATCTAAGTCAGGTCGATTTATATTAAGCGTAATTTGACAGGTGAATTTCTTAGACGGGCCTACAGAAAAATGCGGTGGCATTTCTGGTCATTGTATCTTGAAAATGGGGGAAAATAGAGGTGTTTTTCGAAATTATATATGAAAAGGGCGAAGGATAGCATGTATAGTAGAGAGAAGCATACAAGCCATTTCTCCACTTTTCTCATGTTCGAATTATTAGTATCCTTGTCATGCACAATTGTATTTGAGATGTTGAAAGTATCTGCAATCAATCGGACAAGTAATCGACAGTCAGAACTCAACAGAACACACACACGGTCCAAATTTTCGTCGGTTGAGGTCGTTGGTGACCGTCCAAAGTGTGTTTCGTTGTTAACATCTTCGCAGTCATCTTTAAATGCCTTCAACAATCGCGAAACTTGTCGATAGGATAGAGTAACGTACCCGTAAGGTTCTCTGATCATTTCCCTGGCTTAAATGAGAGATTTTTGGAGTTTTGCGCATAACTTGATCGCGTATCGTTGCTCGATCGACGAACTCATCGCGATTCGTCACACAGACATTGTATAGAGGTTCACAGTAACAGCGACACACACGCTTCAACTTCCTTCCCTCCTGATGCAACCTGTCGGTGCGCGGCTACAAAAATAATTACATTACTTTCCGGATACACTTTATATTACAAATTATTAACTCAGAAGTGGAAAACTTGCCTTGGGATCGCGGTAATATGCAGAATGAAACTGGGAATATCGTTATAGAAAAAAAACAGAAGAATAATGCCTACGAAATCCTTTCTACTCTAAATACACGAGAATTGCGAAAACGTCGAAATTCTGAATACGCCTAAGATACAAAATCACAAACAAATTAAGTGGTCTCTAAGACTAAAAAAGACGGGAAGTTTTTAACCATCCACACAGAATGAACAACAAAACTGAAGCATTTACAACAAAATTTCACGTATCTCTCGACATCAAAATCAAGCGCAAAATCGCGTACCTCAATCTCCTCGCAAACTGAAAGAAGAGTATTGTATACTTTGTGTCCGGCTGATGCTCTTTCTCAAAACTGTGGCTATACAGACCAAAAAAGGTTAGCCAATATGCAGGTCGTTGGTGTGATTTTTGAGAATGTGGCGTTTTTAACAGATTACAGAGCGTAAGTACCGAATTGAAACACCTTCATTTACCTCGTTGCAAGATGCATCGGTGCATTGGTTCTAATTTTGTTATAGTTTGAATTCGAATCATGCTCGCTACTACTTGTCAAAATACTATAATTTGTGACCCTGACGTTATTTGTACGCAATAAAACACTTTCCCATAGTAAACCCGTAATTTATGTCACTTCCCCACAGACAAGCGGTGTACAGTACGTAGGTTCGTCGTTCTGCACGAGATACTAGGACGGGAGTAGTGTCCGGTACATGCAGCAATGGTCTGATGCGTTGGTGCTTTTGTTCTAATCTTTTCGTGGTGTGGGTTCGAATCACGTTCTCTACCACTTCGCAGAACGTGTTAAATCTGTCGAACGCTATAAAGGTACTAACCGCTCGTAACAAAGATCTGAAAAGAATATATATATTTATCTTGCTGAAACTTGTTAACGAAGATATATTCTTAAAATAAATGATTGTCGATGGAATTGAAACTGAACGAAAAAGTCGATTCCGAAGAGTGTTCGAGGAAAGAACTGGAGTTGACCGTAGACATAATCCACCAGTGTAGCAATATCATCTTCAAGACTCAAAGACTATTATCGGATTCCAAATTCCGGAAAACACTACTTGCTTAAGATGATTTAACTAAACAAAATTGTGATAATCCACAACACAGTGCAGCAACATCCTCTGACCGTTGAACGAACAACATCGTTCGTCGCTCGTCAACGAAAAATAAACAAAATCATTGTTTGCGTAGACGCGTGTGTGTGTGTCTCCCTCGCAGAGGAAATAAAAGGGAAGTGTGGAAGTGTACCCTGGTATATACGTTCAATAAATATGTCAGTTAATTCGTGAGTGCGCGTGCTTCGTAAACGATCGTGTGTATAATAAAATCACATAACAAACAAGGTAAAATAACAAATCAAGCAAAAACATTTTTTAAGAAGTGATGCATTGACCATGAATGAAGGCTACGTTTTATCCAAAACAGACCCAAGGAGAAGGTTGAATTCTCAACCGAATCTAATGGTTAAGAGGCGCGCACAAAGTAGATGCCGCCAAAGACATGTGGTGTTTCGAACAGATACACACACAGTACACAAGCAAATAGTGAAGAACAACAAAGAAAGAAAATCGAATAAGCAAGACCATCAGCCGTATACCAAGCAAAAATATAGCAATTCCACATGATTGTAACAAAGTTACTGAGGAGGGAGTGGCGTGGCGTTTCTAACAGATACACACACAATACACAAGCAAATAGTGAAGAACACGGAAAGAAAATCAAATAAGAAAAAGCATCAGCCATATACCAAGCAATAACAAAGCAATTCCACATCAGTTGAGTGTACATGAGTTTAGAAATCGTATTGGTTCAATATTTTAGTGATTCTAACCATCATAGCGTCGGTTCGAAGCACACGTTCTTCACTGTCGTCGCAAACGATATAGACATATGTGAAATATGCATAAATAATGGAAACAATTTGTATCCCAGTGATGCTCACTACTCGCGAGCAGGGAACAAATACAAAGACCTGGCCGCTAAGGAACCAGTAGTCAATAACTTGGTTGAAGAGTTCGATAATATCATCGCCGAGCTTATAAAAAAAAGATGAACTGTGCAAACAAGTGAAAGCAGCTTTGGAGAAACAAAAGAAATATGCACCGTTTAGTCAGCTATGTGAACAACGACAGCAACAACAACAACAGCAGTAGCAGCAACAGAAACAACAAATCAACAGGAAGGAAAAAGTACCTCCCATCATTCGGACTACATGCAACGTAAGGACGTAATAAAACTCAGTAAGTTAAGATGTAAAAACTTTAGAACCCAACGCATCAATAATGCGAAAATCAGTATAATGTATAATGACTATCAGATATTTAAATCTGGTTTGGGTAGGTCGACTAGCGAGTACTACACGTACACTCCAAAATTGGAGAAAGCTGTCTCCATCCTCCTAAAAGGAGTTGATATGTCTTTTTCCTCCGAAGAATTAATTGGGGTCTAAAAACTGTTGAAACTAATAGTTTAGAATTTATCGGTGTGGAACCATTTACTATCGCAAGCTCTAGAAATCATAACCGCAAGTTCCTTTCTTTATTGTATCTTTGAGTATACCTTAGGTATATTAAATATCTAAATCACCAAACAAAACTTGGGAGAAAATAAATGTAATAAATGCAATGTATGCGCTGTCATGACTTCGGCCATGTGGCATCGAACTGCAATATATTATTTAGGTGTGTAATGTATCTAAACGAATGTAAGAATACAGGCCATCTATTTGGGACGAAGAAGCTCCTGTATTGGACATTTCACCTAGAACGACTCGTTTTACCGTCGGCGAATATCTTGTTGGTCTCCCAGATCGCTTATTTCTTCTGTAATTTTAAATACCATCATCGTCATCATCAGCACTACAACCGGGGGCCGGTCTTGGTCTTATTTAGAAAGTCCTGAGGATTGTTAAGTTTTCCATAATGATTTGTTTTTTTCCGGGCAAGGTCATTAGTCTTGCGCCAGGCGCTCCCCGACGGGGAATAGAACCCCGGTCTCCCACGTTTTAGGCGGGTATACTTTTAATTTTAATTTTTTTTAATTTTAAATATTGGCTTGTAGAAAATTCTTCACTAAATCTTGAGAGCGATTTATTTCATTGGCAATTTGTCTTTACGTTATTCCACTATTTTGTAAATCGACTATTCTTTGTTTTTCAATGTTCATCAATCGTTTCTTATGTGGCATATTTAGAACTTTTAAAAAATTCACTGCGTAAAACAAACTTCTGTTTATTATCATTCCAGAATGTCTGCATTGCTTTTAAAGAACTTTTGTTATACAAAGATTTGTATTAAAACGAAAAAAATGCCTGAGTTTATACTTTTTCACAGGAGAAATTTGGGTTTTTTTTAGAAAATTAATTGCCATTCTTGGTAAAAAGGCAATTAAGTCATTAAAGGGTTTTTCTGAGTTGGTGTCGCTTGACAATATTTTGTCACAAAACTAGTCATAAAAGTTTATTACTCATTCCAAGAAAACTGAAAATTGACGCTGGAGTCTATAATTTTTCACAACACTACCATATATATTCTACCCTGTTTCCAGATAACTCCATACTCTAGTCCTAACGTTCACTTCGGCTGAATTAACCCTTAAAAACATTACCGTGAATGTAGAATCACTAATCCACACGGACAGGATGGATAATCTGAGCAAACTGCTGGAAGCCGAATGCCCAAATGTGCTTTTAGCTATCGAAACTAAGCTAAACTAAAGGCTTAAATTGGGCTACAAAATTATAAAGTTATTAGCCGAGATCATCCAAGTCCCACTCAAGTCATTCTTTAGCCGAACCACACGAATGTGGAATGCTCTACCTGATCATGTGTTTCCTCGTCCTTGTAATGTCTATGCATTCAAGACCAATATACATCGACACCTCCTTTCCTTATCCACTTCCTCTCCATCCGCTTGCACTGTGCTCTGACATTTAAGGGTGATTCAAAATCCCCTTTGTGCGCGTGTTAGTGTACAAAAAAAAATGGATGGAGTCGCCGTTTTAATCAAGAATGATCTGCAACACAAGGTCGTTTACAGAACAAATGTACACAAGATTCAGATGCTAGAAGCCATCATTATAGATATTCCTCTAAAAAGTCAAAGACATATAAATGTCGTTTCAGTTATGATCTTGAAACTCCTCAGTGCACACAGTTTATAATGAACTTGATACCCTTTTTTGAAGTCTGAAGTTTGACTCGGAAAATAATTACTTGCTTATGGTGGGGAATATCAATGCCAAACACAGTGTTTGGGGTAACTTTATCTCGAATACAAGAGGCAATGCTTTGTTCGACTGGTGACAAACAAATGCCATCGAATAAAAACTACAATTGTTCTCTATAAGTACGCCGTCCTTTCCAAAAGGACATTCCTTCTTGGATTTACTGGACGAACGAATACAGTTATTAGATACGGATCTAACTACCCGAGATTGTCTTCGTCGAGCGGGATAGCGATGACATGACTTACGGACTAGGCATCGTCATTTATGTTCCAAACGCTCCCTACTTGGGCAGTATGACCAGATACGTTCTTTTAATTTCTGAGAAGCACGCTGGTCTCGATTTGATCGGCTAATAAAACTAGAAATACGGTACAATGGTGGCGATCCACCGACTGACAGAAATCTTCATAATGATGTAATTGATTATTATCTTTTAAAGATGGACAACATTGTTACTAATACAATGAATCGTTCTATCTCACACCTAACTCACATGGAGAGCCATACAAACCCATCATCATCATCATCGGCACTACAACCGGGAGCCGTTCTTGGTCTTATTTAGCAAGTCCTGAGGCTTGTTAAATTTTCCATAATGATATGTTTTTTTCCGGGCAAGGTCATTAGTCTTGCGCCAGAAGCTCCCCGACCTGGAATCGAACCCCGGTCTCCCGCGTGACAGGCGGGTATACTAACACAAACCGATACAATTGAAATTGTGCTGAAATTGATTTATAGACAGTTCAGCGACCCAAATAGCCAGGAAATAAAACGATTAAGTCACTAATAAAAAACCTTCAAAAACTAATCAGTGACAATTATAGATCAGTAATTTTTGAAGACTAGTGGACTGAATATGTTCCTACAATTAAATAAAGTATTTAAAAGGAAAGATTATAATGACATTCCATATCTGCGAGTTCTACAGACTCCGAAAAATTTTCAAGAACTGCTAAATGCAGGACTTGCCCTGGAACATATCAACTCAAACGAAGAGTTAATAATAATCGAGCACCCGCAAAAGAAAGCGAACTCAATTGCTGCCTGTTTTGAGACAGTGTACAGAGTGAACGTCCTTTCCTTCTTACCGGGCCTCGAGAACAGGACTCTACAAAACTACATTTCGCTACGCAATGAGCTCAATAGTTGGCGTCTCGAAAGTCGAAGTATCACCACCTTTAGTGAAAACAATAGAGCGGATTCCCTGCTTAGGAATCTAAACACGATGTTTGTACACAATGAGGAACTTACGGACATTCTTAGATCCATTAAGAACAAGAAATCTTCTGGAATAGATAATATTCCAAATATTGTTCTAAAGCATATACCTTTTAAAGAAGTGAAAGTTTACACTATTTTGTTCAAACAACGCCCTAAAGAATGCATATTACCCACCCTGTTGGAAACTACAGTAGTCCATCCCATCCCCAAAAAGGGCAAGGACAGAAGCAATCCAGCCAATCTTCGCTCGATTAGCTTGCTTCCAAAGTTCCAAACATCAGCAAGTTGAAATTGATGAAAATCATATCACTCCGAACAACCAGTTTTGGTTTTAGATCGCAACAAGACACCGTTCATGCTGTGACAAAACTTGTTTCCGGCATACAGTGGAACAAGGCAAAGCCACAATGCACAGGGGCCTGTTTAGCTGACTTTGAAAAGGGCTTCGATACCATATGATTAAAAGGGCTTGTATATAACTTATCAAATCTAGGTATGCCCGAACACAGTTTGTAGAAAAGTGTGGAGATATAATCTCTAACAAGATTTTTCGCATCAAAAATGGCTTACAGCAGGGAGCAGTGAATACTCCCATTTTGTTTAACATTTACACTGTGATCTAGTGTGTTCTCTCAATCATGCCATTGCATACCCCCACGTCATTGTTGTGTATAGATCTGGAGAAAAGATTGATGTCATTAACAGACTTCTGGAAGATGACTTCAATAGAATCAAACGTTTTTGCGCTGACTAGAAATTAAAGATCAAGTTCCAGAAAATAGAGACTATCCTTTTCAGAACGACCCTGTCCATAGCATCAAGGGATACAAAACGGAATTGGAAGAGATTTACAATTGTAGGAATTAATAATCTTCCCCTACAAATAAAAACTGTAGTTAGATACCTTGGTATCTGGCTTGATCAGTACCTTTACTTTGATAAGCATATAGCAGCTGCCCTTCCTGCAGCTAAAAACGCATATGTTATGACAAGAAGTCTCTTCCGTAGTAGTCCTTTGGACCCCAAGGTCAAATTAATTTCATACTCGCCATTCATCCGACCAGTATTGGTGTATGGCTGCCCGGTATGGTATAACATGTCGCCATTCTACATGGAAAAATTTCGGGTGTTCGAGAGGCAGTGTTTACGTTTTTGCCTCGGAATGTACAGATCCCCAGAGTCACAACATAAGAAGGTCTACCCCAATAAAAACCTATATAACAAATTAGGACTAAACAGGATAGACAACTTCATTATCCAAATTATTCGTAGTCACACTGTAAGGGCAATGTGCAGTGAAAATGATCTTATTTCGGGAGCATTCTATCCCAATGATAATGTATCTGGAGAATACTCTCCAGACTGGGTTTATTCCCCCAGAAGCGTTGCCCTTCTTGGATATAAAAGGACTTAGCCAGTGCAAGCATAGGGTCCCTATTATTTACCATGCTTTCCATGGTGCCAGGGATAAACGAATTCTCGACGATAACGATATCTCTAATACTCCAGATCGCCTACGTCTTAGTATGGTGATAAGTCATCATCATCATCATCATCGGCACTACAACCGGGATCCGTTCTTGGCCTTATTTAGCAAGTCTCTCCACCGGCATCCGGTCCTTATCCGAGACTTGTTAAATTGTCCATAATAATTTGTTTTTCCGGTGATGTGATAAGTGAAAGAGATGAATCTAAAAGAAACCGACCTCATCCCAACTGGTGGTGGATTAGTGACGAAGACAGGACTACATGTCCCTAAAAATAGTGTGCCTTTTAGTTACACAGTAGATCCAACGAGATCTTTCACATCAAAGATTGATGGCATCAACTGACTCCTGCAAGATTACTTCTATACAATCAAACTTTTTTGGGACAACTGGAAATTAAAGGTTAATTTACAGAAACAGAGACTATCCTTTTCAACACGCCCCTCTCCAGGGCATCGAGGGATACAAAACAGAATTGGAAAAAATATTCCATTGTAGGAAGTAATAATCTTTCCCTACAAGTAAAAACTGTTGTTAGATACCTTGGCATTTGACTATATCAGTATCTTTACTTTCCGCAGCTACAAGGCATATATTATGACAAGGTATCTATTCTGTAGTAGTCTTCTAGACTCCAAAGTCAAAATAATTTCATACCCGGCACTCAGTGCTGATCTATGGCTGCTCGGTATGGTCCAACATATCCCCGTTCTACATGGAGAAGTTTCGGAAGTTCGGGACACAGTGTTTGCGTTTCCGCCTTGAAGAGTATAGAACCCAGAGTCGCAAAATAGGAATTTTTACGCCAATAAACTCCTGTATGACAAATTAAGACTAAACAGAATAGATATTTTCATTATCAAGGTTATCCTTGATCACACTGCAGTGAAAATAATCTGTGCAGATTACACTTCAGAATGGGTTTATTTTCCCAAAAGCGTTACCATTCTTGAAGGGAAAAATCTTATCCAAGACAAACATGGGGTTCCTATTATTTACCGCTTTCCGTGATACCAGAGATAAACAAATTCTCCATGACAGCGATTTCTCGAATATCTCAGATCGCCTACGTGTTAACATGGTGATTAGTGAAAAAGATAAATCTAAAGAGACCGATCTCATCCCAACTAGTGGTTGATTAGAGACGAAGAAAGGACTTTGCGTCCCCAAGTATAGTATGCCTCTTAGGTGCAACGCTCTCGTTTCCCTTCCCATCTAGATTTAGATTTTTTTCTTTTCATTTAATTCCTACTTTTATTACTTTCTTTTATTTTATTTCCTTTTCTTTATATTTTCATTATTCCACGTCTAATTTTTCATTTGGTTCTAAAATTGTTGGTGTTGGCACAAAAAAAAGCTATGAAGCAGAAATGTAAAAGAGGATGACTTCTTATATATATAGGGTGGCGCAAAATTAATCACCCTATCGGAAGATGTTATAATTTTTTTAAATGGCGTCGTATGTCAATCATATTTGACATTCGTGAATAAGACAGCTGCAGTCATCTCTTAATTTAACAGAAAAAATTGTAAAGGTCCAGATAAAGATTTTCATCACTCAAAATAATTTTTTTTTTTTATTTAATAAAAAAATAATTCAAAAACAAAATCGACGATTAATTTTGCGCCACCCTATATATACCCAATATACACCCTATATTTACCCAACCTTCAGGTTGTTTTGACATACCGTAGTTTAGTATCACAGTATTGTAGTTAGTCAACATCATCATCGGCACTACAACCGGGATCCGGTATTGGCCTTATTTAACAAATCCCTCCAGCGGTATCGATTTCGAGCCAATGTCATCCAGTTTGGCACTCCCAGGCTCTGGGCGTCCTGGTCTACGCCATCCCTCCATCGCAGACAATGTCTGCCGCGCTGTGTCCTTCCATACATCCTGCCACAAAGGACTTTCCGGGCAGGCTCCTCTTCGCTCATTCGAGCTAGGTGTCCCGCCCACCGGGGTCGACCGAGCTTGATTTTTCTTACAACATTAGCTTCAAGGTAAATCGCGTACAACTCATGGTTGCAGCGTTTTCGGAATCGTTCTCCCTCACATACGGGGCCAACAATTCTCCTTAAGACCTTCCTCTCAAACGCGACTAAGAGTTCAGAGTGCCTTTTATTGAGCACCCAGGTCTCGGATCCATACATGAGTACTGGTAAGACCATGGTCTTGTACATGGCCTTGTTCTGGATAAATTTCGGGATTTAAAGGGCCTTGATAGACCATAGTAGGCTTTGTTGGATTTGATCAGCCGTTCGCGTGTTTCTTCTTCCATATTGTTATCGGCTGATACTATTGACCCAAGGTAGTTAGACGATTGCACTACTTGAAATTCGTGCTCCGCTACCCTGATAGTTTGACCAAGGTTAGATCCTCTCTTCGCAGAAGTTGCCACCATGTACTTAGTTTTCCCCTCATTAATATGCAGATCCAGTGTTTGTGCCGCCTGCTCGATCTGGTTGAAGGAATCCTGTACAGCCGATTCGGTTCTACCGATGATGTCGATGTCATCTGCGTAGGCAAGTATCCGGCTGGACTTGGTGGCAATAGTCCCTCTAGTTGTGACGCCAGAGTCACGTATTGCTTTCTCCAATGCCAGGTTGAAGAGGAGGCAGGCCAGACCGTCCCCTTGTCGGAGTCCATTAAATATGTTTATTGGTTTGGACAGCAATCCCGCTATTTTTACTTGACTAGTTACGTTGGTCATGGTCAACCTACAAAGTCGTATCAATTTGTTTGGAATGCCGGACGCTCTCATGGCATTATATAGTTCTACCCTGGCTATGCTGTCGTAGGCGACCTTAAAGTCTATAAATAGATGGTAGAATGGAATCTTAAATTCCTGACATTTTTCCATCGCCTGCCTAAGGGTGAATATCTGATCAATCACTGATTTGTCTGGGATGAAGCCACACTGATATTGACCAATGATGAATTTAGCGTACGGGGCAATCCGATCTTGTAGGATAGAGGAGAGTATGTTATAGGCGGTACTCAGTAATGTTATACCCCTATAGTTGCTGCACGGTGTGATATCGCCCTTCTTATGTATGGGGCAAATTATACCCCGACTCCAATCGTCCGGCATCTCCTCTTGCTCCCATACGTGCACCACGATCTCATGAATTGCGTGATGTAACGCTGTCCCTCCTTGTTTGATCAGCTCAGCTGGTATGCCATCAGCTCGGGGGCTTTATTTGATTTGAGCTGTCTAATGGCTTTTACTGTTTCCTCAATGCTTGGTGGCGGCAGCATTTGGTCTTGATCTTGCATTGGTGGAGCCTCCAATTCTTCTGTGAGCTGACCATTTAGCAATTCATTGAAGTGCACTTCCCATCGCTCCAGAATGCCTTCAGGATCGCTGATCAGATTACCTTCTTTACCCTTGCAGTAAGTGCAGCGTGGTGTGTACGGCCTCATACTGCGGATTATTTGGTAGAACTTCCGCGCCTGGTGCGGACCTCGCTCTCTACTTTTCTCTATTTTACAGACAAGGCTTTTCTCCCAGGCACTTTTCTTTTGTCTGTGAAGCCTTTTTTCAGATCTTCTGAGCTCTTTGTATTTCTCCTCGCGCACCCGCGTCCGGTGAGACTGCTGCATTGCCCGGTATGCAGCATTCTCGCGTTCAGTCGCTAGTTTGCACTCATCATCAAACCAGTCGCTCCGATCTCTACGACTACTGCCTAAGATGGAGTTGGCAGTACTAATGACAGTATTCTTAAGGTGTGTCCATTTCTCTTCTGCGCCCGGCATTCTGCCCCCAGGGCTTACTCTCCCTCCGTCGAGCTCTTCGAGGGCGAATCTTAACGCATAACCAAAAGCGTTACTGGTGTTCTCGTTGCGTAAGGTAGCCGCGTTGATTCGAACCTGATCCGCGGATGCAATACGTCTCCGTAAGGCAATCCGCGCTCGGAAAAGTATACCAACAAGATAGCGATCCGAGTCGACGTTGGCACCTCGGTACGTTCGTACCGTCAACAGGCTCGAGGAGTGGCGGCGATCTATCAACACGTGGTCAATTTGGTTGCGAGTGGCTCCATCAGATGTTACCCAGGTGGCTTTGTGGATATCTTTAAGCGGAAACCTGGTACTCGCAGCGACCATGTTTCTTGATGCTGCCAGTTCGATGACTCATAGTCCATTGTCATTAGTGTTCTCATGCCAACTATGGGAACCTGCGTAGTGCCTGAAAACCGGTTTCCGACCTATTTTTGTATTCAAATCACCAAGAACGTTTTTCACATCGTATCTTGGGCAGGCATTGAGGGACCGTTTGACGTTCTCATAGACTTCTTCTTTTTCGTCGTCACGGGACTCTTCTGTAGGTCCGGGAACGTTTATGAGGCTTACGTTCTTACCAGGTGTACCGGTATGAAGTGAGCGTTTTTTGTTTGTTTTTTTTTTAAGTAAAAAACATTTTTTTAAAAAAGTTTCTGGCAATTGTGGATACCAATAAAACCGGTCGTCTTTTGAGGCAAACCATTCGGAGACCCAATTTTCGACTTCTTCGCAGCTGCTGCTCAGCCAATGCGTGTGTCATCGATGAAAACAAATGGTAGTCGGAAGGATATATATACTGATTGTGGCGCAAGGCTAATAACCTTGCCCGGAAAAACAAATTATTATGGAAAATTTAACAAGCCTCGGGACTTGCTAAATAAGGCCAAGACCAGTTCCCGGTTGTAGTGCCGATGATGATGATGATGATGATGATATATACTGATTACATATTATATGCTAATTAAGAATAAGTTAATGTACGCCAAGAGGCAAAACAAAACAAAAAATACATAGTATACAATTTAGAGTGCCAGTAAGTTAAAATAAAAAAAATAATTGTAAATTAGTCTTAAAATCTGTAAATGTGTTGTATAATAAATGTATATTTTAAACTAAAAAAAAATCAACTTCATGACTCAGAGGCTATCACCGGACTTCAAAATCCTGAATAAAAATGATTTAACTAAATAAAACTGTAGTTATACTGTTCACAAAGTGAAATTACGAGTATTGCTACGTGAAACTGAATTCTTTAACCAGTTCCAAATATCGAGGATTTTGTAGGAAGGTAAAGCTGGCTTGGTCGTGAAAGTACATTATTAAATCCTCGAGCGAATGCGAACTTGCCTGTCAATGCCGAAAGTTAACTGGTAAAAGACGTTGTCAGGATCCAGAATCGTCATCGCTAGACGAAACTCGTGTTTTTTTTTTTGTTTTACAATAAATTAAATTCTTAGGTATGATCAAGCTATTCACTTCTTAAAATAATGTATGTTATTACGCTAAAAGTGTACGTTATAGTACTTTGTATATATTGATTACATCTTTTTAATAACACGTATGTATCATTACATTTTTATAATTAGCACAAGATCTGGTTCAAGTACCGCCTCACAACTTGAAGAGGCAAAAAGAAGACTGGAAGACGAGACTCGACGGTCTCGTCGTTACTCACAACAACATCCTTTGCCAGCTATGCAAGCACAGTCAATAAGCAGTAGTAGTAGTGGCACTAGTAGTATACATCATCCACCACCACCACCGTTACCGGCTAAACCACAGGAAACAACAACTGTTGTCTTCTCCTTCTGTGATGAGGAATATCCATATAGGACTAAAATTCCTGGTACTCAGCCAACTTTAAAACAATTTAAGGACTATTTACCCAAAAAGGGAAATTTCAGGTAGATTATAAAAAATATTCCTTGCATTTACACAATCGTTCATATGGAGTTCATTATTTTTAGATTCTTCTTTAAAACTCACTGTGAGGACCCAGACAGTCCTGTAATCCAGGAAGAAATTGTAAACGACTCGGATATCTTGCCTTTATTTGAAGGCAAAGTTATGGGTCTGGTCAAGCCATCCGATTAGAGATTAAGTTTGTTTTTAGTCAGGTTTTTTTTTTTGTTTTTTTTTTAATACGCAAACACACATTTAGGTGTGTATGTATATACCTTTATATATATATTGTATATACATTTTTATATGTGTATATATAAATATATATACATACACATATGTTTGAATAAATTATTAACAAATACCAGGAAAAACCAATAACAAGTTAATTAATGACAAAAACATGCAATTTACCTTATAATAAGAAAACGACAAAAAAAAACAACACATATAATATAACAATAGATACATAATAAAACTCAACAAAAATAATTTAATATTTACTGATATAAATAAACTGAAATTAAACAAAATGAAATAATAATCAAATAGTGATAAACAAATTGATAAATAATAATGAAAGAATTGTAAAAAGTTGTATTTTTTAAATTTTATAAGGAAAACTTAACAAAACCGCAAAAAAATGAATAAAAATAGAAAACAAAAAACAACAAAAAATATAACTAGGACATTTTGTATTCAACAATGTAAATCACAAAACACAAAGTTGAAACATTATATACAAAACGAAACAGTAAATAATATATTATAAACAAACAAAATCAAAAACAAACGCAAAACAAACATACACTTACTATCCTTTCTGAATAAGAACGCTATAACCAGCAACATTGTGCTTTTACGTCTTGCGACAAATTTACCACAAAAGCGCGTTAAGCTATGTCGTTATTTATACATATCAGTATTAAATACATTGTATATGGTGCACTGATATATATAAATCTTTTTTGCTGCTTTTTACTTGAACACTTATGCCGCTCGTATTGCTTCGTTCAAATCGGAAGAATAATAAGTGTGTTCTGTTGTTATTAAGCGTCACCAAGCCGGCGAGTATTTTTGCAACTCTCAAGCGAAAGAATAAACTTCTTTCATTTGTCTAGGAAGTTAACAATAATTTTTTTAATATTATAATTATTTTTATTATATTGTTTTGATTTTGTTGTCTTATTATTATTATTTTTTTTAACAAAACGTTGCAGTAACTGAACGAGATATAACGAGTTAAAGATAAAAAAACCACAATAATGGAAAGACATATCTCAATTGTATATGGGCGGTTGTCTGAAGAAAGTTGTTGAAAAAAGAAAACAACAACAAAACACTTAAATGTGATCTAAATATAATCAAAGCATTAAAGATTATCCGCTAACATTAGTCGACTAAATTAAATCAAATATCCTGACTTCCGGTCTGCATCCGAACTTTAAGCGATTTCCATGTGAATATTGGTTATACGTGGTATTATCAAAAAATAACGGGAATATTGTTTTTCTCATTAAGAACCTGTATTTAATAGTTAATCTTTATAAACTAATCAATTTTAAATAATTCTTAAGGTAGAATTCACTTTTGTCGGCCTTTTTTTTTTTTTTTTTTTTTCAATCTTGGAAGCACTTCTGGAACTCACTTTTTTTTACAATATCCGTTAGCGATTCTGTTTTTATTTCACCAATGTCGTCTTTTCATGTTGTAGTCTTGGGGTTAGAAAGAAATCACAGCAGTACATGTCCGACGAGTATTGTGGCTGGAGCAAAATAATGATTTCGTTTCTTTACTAAAAACTCACAAACAAGCACTGAAATGTGAGAGCGAAAGTACAATAACAAAATTGTAGAACCCACTAAAAACATAACCTTATCAACCTTTTCAAAACATAACCAACAACTTCCATTTACATTACTACCATATAAATAACGTGTTCAAGAAATTCTCAAGGGACAACAGATTCAGTTCAGCTCACAAATCCGAATAGTTAACCGTTTTTGGACTGCTCATGCAAATTATTTGTAAGTGATTTCGAACATATACCGTTCTTACCACAGAAAAGTAACGATTGAACAAATATTAATCCGATCCGAAATATTAGGTGTAGTATGCTAAGCTTTTGATGAAAAGAAAAAATATTCGCCTTTTTTTTAATAGTAAAAATATTGCCCATTTTTCCCGACCACCTTCTGCGCCCTTTCTCGGCTCAAATCATTATTCCATTGTTATTGTAGAATTTGGTTCTTTTTTTATCTCAATTTTATTTTTTTATAGTAAAAATAATGCCCCCTTTTTCCGACCACCTTCTGCGCCCTTTCTCGGCTAAAATCATTATTCCATTGTTATTGTAGAATTTGGCGATCTTATCTATGAAAAACAGAAGCAGGCTCTTTTTACAGTCCCTTTTTGAAATCAACTTTATGTCAGTAAGAGATTGTTGCACAAATCCAAACTTTGTACCTGTTATCATACGGTCCAAAAATAACTTAATTTCGTTACGTTTCAACAGCGATTCGAAGGTGAAAATTGAATACATTAATTGGTTGTCACGTAGTCCAGCTGGCACGTAATCATCTAGCTATCTTTCGTAATTGACTTTCTAATCGATTTGCAGTTCCTTAGCGATTTTGACTGCTCACATATCGAAGTTCTTGAACCCTATCCATAATTTTATCAATTTTTCCGGTCATATATTGACAAGGAGAGCATTTTCCACATACGAATTTGCAGAACCAATTCAAACATCGCCGTAAAGCATAATTATCATAAACACCCCACATCTTTTCACAGATATCCCAGTGTGCTGCCTGCCTAAGGAATACTGTATAAGGACTACTTAACAAAACTTCAAAAATAATGAATAAAAAATGAAAATACTTTCGGACCGATTCAGCTGCATGCCAGATTTTTACCGGGTAAAATCACCTTCCGCCAGCACATATTCCCATTGTTCGTTGTAAAGTTGTAACATATAGCGAATGTTTTCCGAAATTTGACTCACGTTTGCTAAACAACAATGTTTAATACTAATCTCTATACAATTTTCAACAATAATCTGTTATCGTTCAAAAAAAAAAAAAAAAACCAAATAGAGGACCAAATAGGCCCAAGAATTCAAAGTTATGATGCTCAACAATCGGGAAAACAGAAAAACACTGAATACTTGTTCATCAATCTAATATCAGGTATACTCATAAGTAATGAACCACTTCAGTTTATTTTTCAGTATTTTTCGCATCAATGGAAGAAGTGTAGACACGACATTTTTAAGAAACGACAATCAGTCAAATGCCAATAAGGTAGAACATGTACATAGTTCTGTTTCTAAAATCATTATTTCCCGGATTAAACCGTCCATTGAGGCATGGGTATCCTAAACAAATCCAAAATATCGGTTCGCGGATTAAGTAATCTGGCATCCAAAGTAAACAAAGTAATCTCCACACTCATATGCATCAATACTACAATGTGGTAGGTAATATAAGTCAGGAAATACTGCTTCAGTTTCCTTATCTTCAAGCCGTGTGTAATTATTTTAATGAGTAAGTTCTTATTTTAATGAGTAGAAATAGTGGCGGAAGAGTGACGTGGTTTCTATTCATCATCATCATCATCATCATCGGCACTACAACCGGGAGCCGGACTTGGCCTTATTTAGCAAGTCCTGAGGCATGTTAAATATTCCATAATGATTTGTTTTTTCCGGGCAAGGTCATTAGTCGTGCGCCAGAGGCTCCCCGACGGGGAATCGAACCCGGGTCTCCCGCGTGACAGGCGGGTATACTAACCACTATACTATCGTGGTTTCTATTACGGATCGGTTAAAAATCGAGATTCAAAAGAAATAAATAGCGCCACTGCTATCTAGCATTAGTATATTTCTATTTCATTTGGTGACCTCGTAGTGTATCTCACTGTGAACCGATATTGATCTTTTGCGGCAATTCATCGCAATGTAGCACGAGTTTCGAGTCGGAAAAGTTACTTTTAATTCATAGTGAAAAAATATCAACTTAACGCTCGACGATTTTATGTGGCTCACCAATCCCAATAAAACTGTCATCAAGAATCAGCTGTACTATGAAAAAAATTTGTCGCATTCAGCTATCGATTTCAATTGAAAAGCACGGGTGGTAGTGCCACCACATTACCATCTAGGCTCTGTGAAATACTTTGGGGTAAATTCCATGATGTTTTGGAGCTTAGCTGATAAACTCGGTCGGAAAAAATAACATTTCAGGCCGACTCATTGCTATTGGTTCGCTTTTCCTGAGAGGAGTACAAAAAAAAAAAAAACAGAAAATAGAAAGACACGGAATTCACTTCCCCATATTATATTTTATAATACATAATTTAAACCAGGGGTGGGTGAAACAAAGTGTTCCAGACACACAGAATCAATTTCTTTTAATCTCATTGTCACCTGCTGTCTTTTCGGCTTGCGTTGTGTGTTTTTGTACAGTAAGGGTATTAATAATTCGTTCTGCATGTGCATAAGCTACCAAATAAAATTAGCCCTAAAAACTCCTAGTAATACCATCCAACTAAATCTGGCCCATCATTTATCCTGTTCATGCAATGAATAATCGTGCACTTCTACTTTCGAGTAAGTGCGTATTAATGTTTCTAGTTCTACTTGAGTCCGTCCACATTCCTTCAATGTTGTTTAGTCTGTTAACTTGCTATTTATTTACTAATAGTTCTTAGACAGAGCATTTCAATGGCATTACCTGTAATGAAACCTTAACCTTCATATTAAATTTTTTGTAAACTACTTATGAGATCTATTAGAGTTTTATTTCTATAATCCTTAGCGGTTTCGGCTTGAAGTCAGCTATTTCCACTATTTTATTTCGAAGATACCTGATACCTCTTATTTATATTCTTTTCCTTTCATAATGTTCACATCCTAATGTGGGTAAATGTTGTAGTATTGTAGGAATAGCTTGAAAACCCTGAGAACTGCTGGGATTTACTATAGTATCTCCAACAAATTAGTTAAAAACAACATGAACCTCGACTAGAAATTACGACATGGTTAACGGTCCAGATGAGAGGGGGTTTTCCTTTTTATATAATGTGCACGACCGAAAGATGTACTATTAAAAATCTTATATTATCATACCGAAGACAGAAAGAGTTAGGAAAATAGGAGACGAGAATAGAACGAAAGAAGAGAAAGTCATAATTATTTGGTTTGGTCAGCCATTGCGTAGGAGATAAATATACTGATATGTTCGCCAGAAAAGCAATAATGGGCAACCAGCCATAGAAAAATACCACTAAGTAAAGACGAAGGTGAACATCTAATACAGTTGGCTAAAGACAAATTACCACAAGTATTAAACTTGCACGAGTGAGTTGATTAACATTCTAGGCATTCAACCTTAATATGCTATTTCCGATTTTATAATCAAAACCCAGGCTTTGCACATTTAAAAATTTAAATTTAAACATAATATTTCATACGTTAACGCTAAATGGAACTGACAACGGGCAAGCAAAACAATGATGTGGAATATTGACACCGAGTCTAGATTTTATTTCCTCATATAATTCACGCGTGTTATAGGATTTCTGGTTACCCTTAAAATATATTGAGATAATTGGTAGATAATTTGGGATTACGGCGATTGATAGGAGCGCCATTAGTCGTTGTCTCAGAATACTTACAATTCACGTATAATATTCGTCCCTTGTTTTAACTATGTGTGTCCATATTTCTATTTATTTATTTATTTGTTATAACATATAGCTAGTTCCTTTTAGTTTTGAGTGCCCTTATTTTCAGTTGTTATTATTATTATGATTATTATTATTATTATATTATTATAATAATAATTATTATTATTATATTATTATAATAATTATTATTATTATTATATTATTATTATTATTATATTATTATTATTATTATTATTATGTATTGGGCTGTAGGAGCTCCGAAGTTCATGACCTCACTAACTCGGCTACGCCATTATTTCCTGTCCTGTGCATTATCTTCCCATGCTTCACCCTCTGATCCGATATCCTCAAGGTCGCGCCTTACATTGTCCTCCCATCTTCGTCGCGGTCTTCCCGCCGGCCTCTTTCCCGTTAGTCTCCGGTCAAGAATTATACGCACGGTTCTGTCGTCACCCAATCTGCGCGACCTGATTATTCTCACTAGTGTAAGTGTTTTTAGTTAATTAATAATAAGTGACTTTTTTGTGAGGATATAAGAAAAAAAAAATTCAGTTATTATTAATAAGAAAAAAAACTTTTTAGATAAATGTGTGCATTAAAAAATCAGCCAAAAATTCAAATCTACTTCTTGGTCTAATTCCCCTACGCTAACAGTCGTCGTGACATTAACTCAGTCAGCATATTGTCAATACGAAGGGGATTTTCTCCTATTCTTCCACTAAAGATGACATCAATGACTCTGTGTGTTATATTCTGTTTTCGTAGTTGGTTATCGAGATACTCCCATAGATGCTCGATGGTTTGGAGAATGCAATTTAGAGAGATAACCTACATATGTATTACTTTTATAATATGTACACTCATCTAAGCAAACATGACAGGAATAGCTTGAAAACATCATCGGCACTATAACCGGGAGCCGGTCTTGGCCTTATTTAGCAAGTCCTGGGGCTTGTTAAATTTTCCATAATGATTTGTTTTTTCCGGGCAAGGTCATTAGTCTTGCGCCAGAGGCTCGCCAACGGGGAAACGAACCCCGGTCTCACGCGTGACAGGCGGGTATACTAACCACTATACTATCGAGGAGCTGGTTTTGTTCTGTTCAATAAAGCCAAAATTCCCAACGCCAGACATAACAGAAAAGCCTCCAATACTACAAGTTTGAGTTTACGTATTCTTAGTGAAATTCTTTGTTTTTCGAAGTCCATATTTTGAGTGGTTTTCTAGATCCAAAAATTTCAATTTTGCTTTTGGCATTGTAGAGATCATTTTCCAAGTAAGTCAAACTTCCGTTTTTATACTTTTTACATACAGAAATCGCCGCTCGATTTTTTTCAGAAATTTGTAGCCTTTTTCTGAGCTACTCTGTCTGTAGCCCGATACTATGCACAGTCCGGCGAACAGTGCTCGCGTTAACGGTGACTCCAGAAATTTGGGCTATGTTTTCCGCAGATTTTATTGCAGCTGCATCTAAATCTCTCCGCAGTTTACGCAGAATACGCTTCTATCTCAACGATAATCAAAAGTTGTCATGTTTAAACTGAAGACAAAGGTGATTTGTCAAAATCTTCTAAGTCCGCTTCTATCTCGAAGACAACCTCTTCCTTTGAACTAAATTTTTCCGGGCCGAGCCATGTTGTTGTGTTGGGAAGCAAGAAAAAAAAATCAGACGGGGCCAAATAGAACGAGGCAGGAATTGCCAATCCTATGCTTACTAATGTTAGCAATTGCGGCAAACATCGGGCCGACACCTTTTTCACATTTAACTTATGTAAAATATTAATTTAAGACCTGTACGACACGCCTGTGGCTTCAGCTACTTCACACACTTCATGCTATATATAGGGTTTTCCCATAGGGACTTGACAACTTTTTTTCGGTAGTAAATTTTTATAATTTGCAGACGTTGTTCGATCGTGTACTTAACCAAGATGAAAATGTTGAGTCTGCTGAATAAATTGACAGTGACAGTTCGATTATTAGTGGAAGGGAGCGTTCACAAATTAAATTCAAAGTTGTCAACTCCCTATTGTATAACTCTATAGTATGGGCGTGTTTAAGAAATGATAGTGTGCCTGCCGCATAAATTGAGTTTGTAAGAAGATTGTCATGCTTCTGATTGTACATAGGTAGGTTCAACTGACGACTATTGCTATTGTGGCAGATCGGAGCCATTACGGAATAGCATGGGCCCAACCAGCCCGTGAAATAACACGCCATTAAACTATAGTCTCCGTGAAATGCTTGAGATAAATTCTTAACTATTTTTGGAGCTTGACTGATGGACTCAGTCAAGACAAATTGGCATTTCAGGGCTTTGGCTCTCTTAATAGAAGTGTATTAAGGAGAAAACCCAATGCTTATGTCGACGTTCGTGAGCAATACCACCTGTCGTCCAACACGACTACTTATTGATTGTTCCCCAAAATGCTTTCTTTGGACATTCGCAGTATGTACCTATTTTGACCTTTTTGAGTCTCATTTGTCTTATTATTCAAAAACTACTTTTCCGTTATATTGTTGGTTTAAATGAAACTTTCTATTCTTGGTTCAAACCGCAGTACTTCTAGACTTTCAACTTTGTCCTTCCATTGTCTTCGTTGGAACTTCGTTAAGGTATATTATTTTCCTTCTGAGTGATTGTCTTCTTATTCCTTTAGTTCTGTGTGAATATTTTATTCCTGCCACTTGAAAAGGCCTTGTACTCATACAAGGAATATCTCGCAAATATTGTTATAAGTAAATATTGTTTACAATATAAATTTTCCAATCAATTCATTTTCAAGGTGCTATTTTTCATTCAATTTTCTTCGATTATCGCCACCAGTAATCAAAACCCCTATTAATATTGATGCATTTGTTTTTGTGTTTGTTTTCATAAAACCAGTAAATAAAAAAAAGTGTTGTTTAAATTTTGTATTCGATGTTTTCCTCCTCAATATAATTTATCAAGTTATTCTGTTATATTAAAGATTATGTTTATTTCTAATATAATCCTTTTTTTAATTATCTTAATATAAGCAAAACGGACTGCCTGCAATAAATTTTGTTAATAGTATTGAAGTCCAATAATGTTAACAAAATGATATTCATTTTGAGAAATAATCAAAAATATTAAATAATTAGTAAAATAAAAAAAAAATAAAAAAAAAAAATAAAACAATGAATTAATGTGAAAATGAATAATAAAAAAATATTAACGTTATTTTTTTACGATTAACAATTTAATTATTTTTTACGTTTTAACCAAGACAAAAAGAAATTAATATTATGATTATTATACTACTATAAATTAACACACGAATAAAAATATATATTATATACATGAAACTGTCTTGAACGTACGGAAAGTAAGGAGATAGAAATGGAATGAAAATACATCTTTTTATTTATTTATGTATACATTGATATTTTTTTAAGTCAAAAGAAAAAAAAATCAACAACAAAAAAAAGCAAACAACTTAAAATATTATATATACAATTTTATTATTTTTAAATTGCAAAAACAAAAACAAATAGAATTATTGAAAACGTGATTAACAATGGTATTATTTGTTTGGAGTTTCGATTAAACTGAACAATGCAACCCTCAGACTAACAAACTGTTGAATTTTATACTCTCAATTTGTTCAGATGGACGGGTTTGGCAATAATCGGAACTGGATTACAGATAAGATACGGTAAGGATACTTTTAACCCTTCGTTCTTACATTACTTTGAGTGTCGCTCAACCCACGAGAGTACACTCCTGTCTCGAGATCGTCGTTCTTGATATCGTTAGAGTCACCGATCGTGGGTACAACAATTAAACACAATATCATAACCTGTTGCAATTATCAGATTTTGTGATAAGATTTAGTTCCATTACAACTGCCAACAAGGCAGACGAAATCTCTATTATCTCTATTTTGCTAGTACAATCTGTCGTGGACATCTTAAATCATCTTAACACAGACAGCCGCACTTATCTGTTTAAGCGGTTGGAATGCGAGATCAATAAACGGATCTCCGCCGAGTCCGAGGGTACACGTTTAATGACGTGCGAGGAATCTCACTTATGGAATGTGAAATCCCATAATACTTTTGTACGTTCCCCATATCTGTGCCTTTTCTTCGTATCTCTGATGCACCCCTCAAGTATCAAAACAACCGAACGATTTCATATCAGTAGTGAGTTTATGGTTTAGCGACTAAATATTCGTAAGAAGATGTTGTGAATTAACTTTCTACAGAGACGGCTCATATAGGGGCTATTGTTGGCGATGCATTTGCCAGGAATGGCAAGGCAAGCATCGGCAAACGAGTTCCTGGGAAGCACAACGCAGAAAAATCACTCAAGAGGGAAAAGCACTCATCACAACGAGCAGCTGTACGCCGATTGCAGAAAACCACTCATGATAAAGCGAGTGAGAGAGAAGCATCGAGCGAAAGTGAGGACAGCTGCGGGCTATAAAAGGTGAGTGCAACGACGAAACACCAGCCCGCTCAAGCCAGAGTAGAAACAACAACGAAATCAACCACGAGAAATGAAAGACCCCCGTCAATCTACATCAAAAACCTGACCAGCACCAAAACTATAATTCAAACCCTGCAAAATGCCCTGGGTCACCGGAATTTCAGCACAAATACAAAAGGATCTAGGACCTCCATAACAGTCGATCATGATAGAGCAGTTAAAAAACCTTTTAGAGGAACAATATCAGTTCTTCACCTTTCAACATCCGAATAGCAAACCAGCTACCTTTATTATAAGGCATATCGATCCAAAATGGACCAACGAAGAATTAGGGCTGGAAATCGCTAGGATATGTCCACAAATAAAGATGAATAAGCTGGACTACTTGCAAACACCATACATGGGGACAAACAACATAAAAAACCTCCGGATCATACAAATCCCATCAAATCAAGATATCGAGCAACTTAAACAAATTAAATATTTGTTTACCCAAAAAATCGTAATCGAGGAGCCACATAAACAAGAAATTCTATATTGCAAGCGATGCCAAGACTCAGAACACTTGGCGTGCGACCAGCAAAGACTTTGCGGCAGATGCGCAGAGGAACACGAGCTCGATGAATGCAAGGTAAATCCACAAGGCCGACGGTTCCATAACCACAAAGAAGATTACACTAAAACGTTGTAACTGCGGAGGGCCACATCCAGCAAATTTCTCTCAATGTCCTCAGAAGCTAAAACTTCTGCAAAGACGGAAATTAGCAATGTCAACAGTTAAACCAACTAACAGTATTGCAGGAAGCAAAGTTAACCCGACCCTGAATATGCGGATGCAGCAAAGGGAAACCTCAACACCACCACTCCCTCTAACGACAGGCCATGCTTCCTTCACTGAGGCATATGTCAGAATCTGAAAAAAAGGTCAGATTCTTTCACTAATAACTTCCCATATTCTTTCCAGCTCTGTCTAAACTAACCATTATCACCCTCAACACAGAATCCATATACTCGAATATACGTAAGCAGCACCTCCGGTTGTTTGTTGAATTTTTTTCCCCAGATATCCTCTTCCTTTCAGAGACCTGGCTCAAACTAAATTCCCGAGTTTCCATTCCCAATTATACTTTTGTTTCTAACCCCAGAACTAATGGATCTCACGGAGTACACAAAAAATTTCAATTCAGTTAAATTAGATTCACCGATATATTCAGCATTGAATACACGGCACTTAAACTTTTTTGTGAGAACAATAAAGTGCCAGTCTTAGCATCCATTTATATTCACCCTTCACGACAACCAGATTGCCCAGATGCTGACATTTCTCAGATAATCCAACAGTCTGTTCCCGCTCCATTTATAATCAGGGGAGACTGGAATGCTCGTCATACAGCATTCAATGATAATAAATGCAACAAATATGGTCGTCAGTTGCTAGCCCTTCTCCCGTCTTATCCATATACATACATTGACTTCCCATTACAGCCAACTCGTGTCACTAGCTCAGCCAAGGCAACAATTGACTTCTTCCTCAAGTCCGATGATGTTCACTCAGCGGGTCTACCTACAGTCTCCTTTATATTTCCTTCTGATCATGGTTCCGTTCACACCACGATCCAAATCCCCTCTCTCGACCCACTCTACTCCTCAAACCCTGTCCCAAATTTCTCCAAACCAAAATGGAGAAATGTCAATAGGGACATAGCGATAAGTTTCTCTAACTTGTATATCCCGGAAGCATCTAACTTACTCCCTACTGAAATTGTTCAAGCATCTCTAAAAATAGAACAAATTTTAAAGGAGGCTCTCAGCAATAACACCCCGATAACCATTCCTCACAACTATTTAGGAAAGCCTTTGCCCAGCATCCTAACCAAATTATTGCGCCTTAAAAAGCAGCTCCACCGAAAGCTTCATTCAAGATACTGCCCCTTTATTAAAACCCAGATCCCACTCCTATCCACTCTGATAAATGAGCAGATGAAAACTACATCTCCACACTTAAAAATATCAAACCAAATCGTGATCTTTTCAAAAACATCAACCAATTAACTAGTCGTAAATATCAACCCTGAATTGATCATCTCATCAACCCAATCAGCAATAATATTGCCCAAACCGATACGGACATAGCAAATTGCCTCGCACAACACTTCTCAAAGATTCATCAGCAAAATAATTCCCTCTCAACTCCTGGCTTCGAGGACGCCGTAAACGAATATATCTCAAACAGATTATTCCCATCTTTTACTCCTTTCATCGGTGAATTTAACAACACAAACATAGCTTCACACCCCTTAGACACCACAACTTTTCTAACTGCGGACGAATTATCCGAGATCGTAAGATCAGGAAATAACAAAAAGTCAGCTGGATTAGATGGAATGCCACACCTTCTATTTAAAAAGCTACGCCCGCTGAATGTGCTTCCCATCCTCGGTTTTCTTAATCATATGATTACTGTATCACACTTCCCAGAGAACTGGAAAACTGCGGTAGTAATTCCTATTAAGAAGCCCGGTGGTAGTAATAACCCTTGCAATTATCGTCCAATATCTCTATTAAATACACTAAGTAAGATACTTGAACGCAAGATCTTTCGAAATCTGCTCTCATTTGCCAATGAGAACGCCCTCATCCCTAACTCTCAGTTCGGATTCCGTAAGCGACAATCTACATGTCATGCTCTACTAAAACTTACATACGATGTTACAACTGGTCTCCAAAACCAAAGCCCTACCGTGTGCATATCTCTTGATATTTCTAAGGCGTTTGATTGCGTCTGGATCTTAGGGATTCTGTACAAACTGCACTCCATATTTAGTCTAAACGCTCACACAACAAAGCTCATAGCCTCTTACCTTTCTGACTGAAAATTCGTTGTGAGAATAAATTCTTCTGTCTCAGAAGCTCACAACATAACCGCGGGTGTTCCCCAAGGCTCCATTTTAGGGTCAATCTTATATCTGCTATATACATCAGATATTCCTCAACCCGTATGTCCTAATGTTGTAATGCTGAATTATGTATCATCATTAATTTACTCCAGCAGCAAATTTGTTAAGACTGTAAGAAACCGCATTAACAACTTCCTCCATAACCTATCAACATACTTTAATAAGTGGAAAATTCACCTTAACCCAAATAAAACACAGCTCATAGTGATCAAGGGCAAAAACGAGCACTGAACAACAATAGACGCCGCCACAACAAAATTAAAATTAAACTACACAACACTCTGATAAAACCCTCCAAAACCCTAAAATATCTGGGAATAACTTTTTCTAATAACTTTTCTTTTTCCTCCCACATTAACAATTCCCTTCATAAAGCCACAATTCAGCTTAATCTCTGTAGAAGAGTTGTGGCGTCTCTAACAGATACACACACAATTCACAAGCAAAATAGTGAAGAACACCGAACGAAAATCGAATAAGAAAATACATCAGAGCCGTATACCATAGCGATAACATAACAATTCACATCAGTGGAGTATAGTCGAGTTAAAAAATTGAATTCTAAACACGGCCAGTAGCCTGATGGGTAACGCTTAGGTTCAATTTTTGGTGATTCTAACTGTCATAGCGTCAGTTCGAATCACACGTTCTTCACTATCATTCCAAACGCTATAGAGTCATGTGGAAACCTAATAGTCTCTCTCACAAAGTCAAACTTCTCATCTACAAACAAATTATCAGACCCACACTCACGTACGCGTGCCCATTGTGGTATCATATCACTCCCTCCAAAATGGTGAAGTTGCGAGCATTCGAAAGAAAATGCTTTAGGTATGTCTCTGGATTACATCGTCGTCCTAACTCCTATAAGTACTATAGTAACGTCCAACTCTACAATACCGCTGGTACAGAATGCCTCGATAGACGATTCCTCGACCACAACATTGAACTTGCCCCCAACCAGTTTAAATACTGTAACGTCGAACCATTTTCCAACGAACAACCGGAAAGAAATACTCTACCTCTAACCCACAACTGACTCACTCCACATCCTGCAATTCTTATATCCCCTTAATTATAAATCTTTGTTTTGTTTATAGCTCATTTTATAATAATCTGACTATGTTAGGTTAAGTTATATTTATAATTAAGGTTAGGTTTAGATTAAGCAAAGTAAAAATAAGAAATTCCTGGTTTTCTGACCTTTTCCAGGAAGACGAAACACTACTAAATGTATAAACACACATCTATCCTGTAACTCTTGAAACATTGTTTGGAAAATGTATGTATTATTATAATAATTACATGTAAACAGTTGTTACAAAATTAATTTTAAGTCACTGTATCACTTACAGTTTAAAGAAAAAAAAACGAAACACCAGGAGTCGTCACAGGAACTCCTACCCAACAGGTCTTGTCAAGACCAGCTCCAAAGAGAATCAGCAGAAAAAGAATAACAAATAATAAATATGCAGATTTATTCAAATTAATAAATAAAATAAGCAAATTTATTGCAACGCGTTTTGCTCACCTTCACTCCTTGATCGCGTTTATACCTTGGGTCGGTTAGGGATCTGTACTGGGCAAGACTCAAACGCCCGTTTCATCCAGAGAAGAGTCCGGCTCTGGAGGTACAATCCCTCAAATTAGGAAAGCATCGTTGGCCGGCCAGTGCCGGAAAATACAGTCGATAAAGGCGAAAACTGTTAGAACGTCGCTGGAGAAAGCGCCGTCCGCGATTTCGTTGTTTTCCTTTTTCGTTGCAACAACAGCTATCATCCATAGTGTTCGCTTGTGCCCTCCCAATGCAGATCTCAACTTGCATCACATTCCGGTGTGCAATTGAATGTTTGTGCCCGACTGTTGCGGATTCGCATTGGATGCAGCCAGGGAATTCGCAATTGAATGCAGCCATCAACAATCAAACGAACAACAACTGTCAGTAGTCAGCTGACAGACAAAATAAATTAAATCTATCTGTCATTCTTTAAAAATCAGTACCTGGCTGACTTTCAAACATACAACCTGTCTCACAGTTTTGCTCGTGCTATTTTTCTTAATTACATAAACCGTTATATTCACAATAATTATCACAAGCCATTATCTTGCTATCTTGTTTTCTTTGCCTCGCTACCGCAAACTCATAAGTTGATCAAGTGTGAAAACCGTTAAGTTATGGCCCCTGGGCCAAGTGTGTTAAGCAAAATTAAACGTAAACGGTTGCGTTACGACTCCGGTATTGGAGGCCAAACTCCTCCCGATAAACTTACAAAAGTGAATAATAAAGTGCTAGATAAATCCAATATGTGTTCAAGCACTAACTTTTTCCAACCGCTTCAAAGTCTCATGGGGGACTCACCTGAAATAGATTCGACCAACGTCGATCAGTGCGCAGAAGTTACTAAAGAAACCGTTCCGCCAATTGTGGTGTTAAAATCAACCAATGCTAAAGTGCGTAATATTTTGAGTAACATTAAGATAGACAAATACTTAATTAAAAACATATCGCTTGGACAAAAAATATGTGACCCAACAATGGACATATATAACAAAATCAGAACTGAACTCTTGCGGTTAAAATGTGAGTTTTTTTACCCACTCGCGAAAGGAAAATCGCCCATTAAAGGTAGTGCTATCCGGATTAGACTTGATTTGCAACGATATAGTGAAGAATGAACTAATTGCACTCGGGATAAAGTGCTTAGATGTTAAAACCATCACCATAAATTCAACAACAAAAGCCTTGTACAAACACTACCTGTACATTGTTTACACCCAACGCGGTACTATAAAATTAAATGAACTCAAACGTAACTTCTCCACATTGTTCGAAACTATCGTTCCCTGGGACTTCAAAAAACATTATCCAGGTAAGGTCACACAATGTCACAATTGTCAGCTTCACGGCCACGGCTCGATGCATTGTCACATTAATAGCTTCTGTGCAATCTGTTCGGGAAACCACAAAACATCCGACTGCAAAACGAATGAGGTCATCAAGTGTGCAAATTGCAGTGGCCCACATAAATCCACCGATCCTGAATGCATTAGCCGAAAGCAGTACATAGGCATTCGCCGCAAAGTATCCCCACGTGGACGTGGTACAGGAAATACAACGTTCCTACATTCTCCGAGTGACAAACAGCAGCCACTGCCCGACCGATTATCCATTGATAATTTTCCTCCACTACCCCGATCTGTACGTCAACCGTCACTTCCTTCATTCACCTGGACTTTTGGCCTCCATCAAACCCTGCAACCTTCCAACAGTGATACGACACACACCAAGAAAAATCCGCCTGAAATTATAAATAATGATGACTTGTTCTCATTTAGCGAGATAAACTCTCTTCTTGATGAAGTTGTAACCAAGCTTAGTGCTTGCCAAACTAAAGCTGACTAATTTAACGTCATTACCTCATTAGCTATTAAGTATCTATATTCAAAAAATCATGTTAAGAAACTCTATTAGCATCATAACTTGGAATGCGAGAAGCATCAAAAACAAACAGCATGATTTTTTTAATTTATTAATAAATTTTAATATTGATATTGCACTTGTTTCAGAAACCTGACTCAAACACGACATTTCTTTCTCACATCAAAATTACATATGTTATCGCATAGTTGTGAAAAAATGTATGTTATCGCCATTGTTGTGAAAAAATCTATAGAACATACCTTGCGTCCTTCATTGCACCTTAAATTAATTGAGGAAATTAGTATTGATGTAACATTAAGTGATCACTCCAAGGTGAGTATTTTTTCGTTCTATTTCCCTGGAGGAAATGGAAACATCGAGAAATCTACTTGCTTTAAGCGGGATTTGCAAAAATTGTATAGAGTCAACACTCGAAACAAGGTAATTATTGGTGGTGATCTAAACAGCAGACATCAGTCGTGGAATTGTCTTAGGGCAAACTGCTGGGATAACTTTACTAGATGTTACTGAATCCAGCTCAAGTTTTTCCATACTTTATCCACTTCTCCCCACCTATATCCCATCGAGTGCTAACAAGAACCCCTCAACTCTTGATCTATATATCACTAATATTCCAAATTACTGCACAGTACCATTAACTCAAAATGCGTTAAGTTCAGACCACCTTCCGATCAACCTTACACTGAATCATACAGCAGCTGTAAATCGTACCAGTTTATACCACAACTATTCCGCCGCCAACTGGAATTGTTATAAATCATATATAAACACGAACTTGGTTCTAGGTGATACCAGCCTAAATTCTATAACCTGCAGCGAGCACATTGATATCATAACATATGTAACAAATTTGTTTCTGTTATCAATAGAGCGGCCGATCTTGCGATACCTAATGTTCCACTGCTCCAGTTGATAAGGCACCGCTTCCTGAAAATATCTTACATCTGATTAGGCTACGAAACTCTGAAAGAAGAAAATTCCTTCGTTATAGAATCGATTGCTTTCTAGTTAATGTTAAAGTCTTAAATAATATAATTAAAAACGAAATCTCAACATATAGGAACAAGTGTTGGAATAAACACCTTTCCTCTGTTGACAAAGCAAGCAAACCATTCTCGAAAATATCAAAAATTATGAAAAAGAGAGGGTCAAGTATTCCTCCGTTTAAAATTCACGACAAGTTGTTTATTTCTTCAGTGGAGAAATCGAACCTACTTGCTAAAACGTTTCGTAAGAACCACACCATATCTATGCACCTAAGCGACGCGTAAACTGAGGCTGAAGTTGCTAATACTATCCATGTACTTTCTCAATCACCAGCGGAAAGTACTTACGCAACTAATATTAGCAAAGTTAAAGAATTGATAAAAAAATCGAAATCAAAAAAGGCTGCGGGTCTCGATAATATTAACAACAAATTAATCAAAGCACTTCCACCTGCTGCAAGTAACTATTTAACGTTCATTTTCAACGCTTGTCTTAAGAATTGTTATTTTCCGGACTGTTGGAAAACAGCAAAAGTAATACCTATCCCGAAACCCGGCAAACCGAAGAACAGGCCCGAAAGCTTCAGACCTGTTAGTCTACTTAGCTGTCTGAGTAAGCTTCTAGAAAAAATCATTAAGGAAAAGATTGATTGTTTCGTGGAAGCAAATAACATCCTACCAAACTTCCAGTTCGGTTTCCGTAGTGGTCACAGCACAATCCACCAAGTCCTGCGCATTAAAAACCGCATAGCTGGTAAATTCATCGACAAGGAGTCAACGGGACTGGTTCTCCTAAATATCGAAAAAGCATTTGATACGGAATGCGCGATGCCTTGATTTATAAGCTACTAAAACTTAAGCTGCCAATACCGCTTATCAAAGTTATCTAGAGCTTTCTTCGTTCGAGAAAATTTGTTGTGAGTATAGGAACCGACAAATCCTCTACTCACCAAATCCACTATGGTGTACCCCAAGGCTCGGTTCTTGGTCCCATATTATTCACATTGTTTGTCGCAGATTTACCATGTCTAGGTGAAAACATTCAGGTAGCTATGTTTGCCGATGATACGGCCATTTTCTCTTCGGGTGCCTTATTCACTAATGTCTACAACTCCTTGCAAGCAGCTCTTGATAAACTAGCAGTATATAACAGGAAATGGAAAATAAAAATAAATGGTAATAAAACACAAGCTGTCTGGTTTTCGAAATGTAGGAAAATCTGCTATCTACCAAATGGCACTAAACTCAGTATGTGTGCAGTTGATATTGATTGGTCCGAAGACTGTAGATATCTAGGTATTACTCTAGATAAAAAACTTATCTTCCAAAAACACATCACTACCATAATTGACAAAATAAACAAAGTCGTAAGAGTTATGTGTCCATTAGTGTGTAGAAAGTCAAAGCTTAGCCTCGAAAATAAAATTATAATTTTTAAAACTATTTTTCAAGCTATACTTCTGTACGGGGCCCCTGTATGGTGTAATTGTGCTCGCACACACAAAATAAAATTGCAAAGGTGTCAAAATAAAATATTGAAAATGTTGCTGAATTTGCCATGGCATTATTCGACACATGAACTACATGAAAACGCTAACGTTAAACCGGTAGAGTTTCTTATTGACAAGATCAATCGAAACTTCTTCGTCAATTGTTCTTTTTCTGACAATGTTCTCGTTTTCCGTCTTGCGTTATCCTAAATCACTACATATGTACTCTGTCCATGTAAATTATATCGAGGTCATTAATACATAACATAACCGGAAACCTGTGCAATATTAGTTTTTGTTCAACGTTTATGAATAAACAATTCTTTTCTACAATTGGCGAGTTCTCTGGTGTTCCCTACCCACTGTAAAACCCCAACAATAATCAAACAAAATCTAAGTAATCAAAGGAAATAAAGTCTCTAATTTTGATATAAAAGAAGACCCACCGTGTTTTCAGTTAAAGGAAGATAACATTTGGAGCAAGCAAAACAAGGTAATCTTTTCAACATACATTGTTCTAGCTTTTGTTGCAGTCCCAGACAAACAACATCTCGCACGCCAGGAGACAACATTGTTCCTGACGTGACCCCCCAAATATCCAGTTGTTAGTGGAAGTTGCGTTCGACGCTTGTTGAACGCAAATACCGACCATTACAAGAGTTCCGCAAAATTCGTGGTTTAACCGTTAGAGTGCTAAGCGGCGCAAAAGTGATGTGATAGTTTGAATCGAAAATTGCGCCGCAGCGCAAAACTGCCTCGCGCATCAGTGTGTTTTTGGTGCTTCGTGGTAGCGGGCGTATTCTAATCTCGAATTAGAGTGTTTTATTTGACACCATTATTTTTCCTTTAAAATAATCAAAAAATGTATAGCAATTTTCATATATATTCACAAAAATTGCTTAGCACTAAAACGGTTAAGGGCAATTTCTCCTCTCTATTTGCCCCTCTATCGAACCACAAACAAGCAATCCTTGAGCTAAGCGAAACTCGGGTAATGACCGATACTGATACTGATTTCCATCTGCCTGGTTATATCGCTGTGTTTATTCTACATCGTGGCTTAACCACATTCATAGAAATATTTGTTTCTGCCACAATATCGACTCTGTTCCAACCCAGAATTTCTCGTGGCTAACACTTCATGTTCCATGTTCATCAGGAAAACACCGACTCGGCAAAAAGAAGACGTAGGGAAAAACGGAAAAAGCGGGATATACGCGTCGGGACGTGGAATGTTCGAACGTTATATAAACCAGGCGCGATACAGACGGTCGTAGAAAACGCGAAACAATATAAAATGGACATCGTCGCGCTCCAGGAAGTTCGACTCCCACATCAAGTAATCGAAACCAACGGGTTTACACTGGTGTGTGGAGGTACCGATACACATAACCTCGGAACTGGCTTCATCATAAGCAAGAAGATTACGCCCCATGTAAAAGATGTGCAATTCATTAATGACCGAATGTCTGTGCTAAAAATACAGGGCCGATGGTACAATTATGTATTTATAAACGTACACGCCCCAACAGAATCTGCGGACGAAGAAACGAAGGACACGTTCTACGAGACCCTAGAGGATGTATTTCATGGGATCTCATCATTCGATGTTAAAATCCTCCTCGGGGACCTCAATGCGAAAATTGGAAAGGAAGATATCTTCCAACCAACTATAGGTAAAGAAAGCCTACACGACGTGTCAAATGATAATGGAATTCGAATTATCACGTTCGCAGCGTCAAAAGATCTGTTAGTAAAAAGCACGATGTTCAAGCACAAGGAAATTCATAAAGCCACATGGATATCACCCGACGGCGTAACGCGTAACCAAATAGACCACTTCCTCATAGACAAAAGACACCACTCGAATATCCTTGACGTAAGAGCATATAGAGGAGCAGATTGCGACTCCGATCATCTTCTAGTGATTGGCAAAATCAGGAGTCGCCTCGCAGCAATCCCACATGGGCAGTCACGGGAGACAAGCAAAAAGTTCGACACTGATAAACTGAAAGACCTACGCAAAAGGGCTGAATATCACGACGAGCTAACGAATAGATTTAGCATTCTAGAGAATGGGAGCAGTGAGGAAGAGGAAGCTAATAGTGTGAACACTAAATGGACATCGATCAGAGACACAATCAAACTAACAGCCCAAAAGGTATTAGGATTTAAGAAAACAATTAAGTCCAAACCTTGGTTTGACGATGAGTGCAGGGCGAAGATCGAAGAACGTAAACGCCTCAGAGTGATCCACTTAGAAAGATATGAAGAAGTCAACGCAGAAAGATACGCGACAATTCGGAGAGAGACAATGAGGCTCTTCAAACGCAAAAAACGCGAATGGGAGAAGACTCGGATCGAAAAAATCCTAGAAAATTCTAGGGCAAAGAACATCAGGGGTATGTATGTCGGCATAAATTCAATTAGAAATGGCTACCGGGGAAGAGCCAAAATAATTCGAGACGCAAACGGCTGTCTGGTCACAGAAACAAACAATGTCGTGACAAGATGGAAGCAGTACTTTGAAAACCTGCTTAATGTACGCACCCATCAACCACAGATAAATGTACCAAGCGTACATACAGCTGAGCCTCAGATCCCAGAGCCGTCTCTCAACGAAGTTGTAGACGCAATAAATCGATTGAAAATCAACAAGGCTCCCGGAGTCGACTGCATACCGGCAGAACTTGTGAAGCATGGAGGAGAGGCAACCGCTCGAAAGATCCACCAGCTCATCCAAACAATATGGGATAAGGAAGTCACTCCGGAAGAATGGAAAACCTCAATAGTCATCCCCATTTTCAAAAAAGGCGACAGATCTGACTGTGAAAACTACAGAGGAATATCATTGCTCCCAACCGCATACAAAATATTAACAAATGTCATTCTGGCGAGAATCACACCTTACGCAGAAGAGATACTGGGAGACTACCAATGTGGATTCCGTAGGAACCGGTCAACAAGCGACCAAATGTTCACAATAAGACAACTGCTGGAAAAGAAGTGGGAATACGGAGAGACGGTTCACCAACTGTTCGTTGACTTCAAAAAAGCCTACGACTCAGTCGCAAGGCAGAGACTCTACCATATTCTAGTTGAGCTGGGAGTCCCAAAAAAATATGCCGCGCTCATTCAAATTTGCATGAACGAAAACAAAGGGCGAGTTAGAATAGAAAACCACCTCTCAGAACCATTTGAAATCCGGGACGGACTAAAGCAGGGAGATGGTCTATCACCGTGTCTCTTTAACCTTGTGCTCGAGTATGTCATCAGAAAGGTACAAGACGACAACATGGCCGGATCATCCCTGAACGGGGTCACACAAGTGCTCGCATATGCGGATGACATCGCCGTTCTGGGCGATAATCTAGAGACTGTAAGTAAAAACTGTGAAATAATCATGCAAGCGGCAGAAGAGGTGGGCCTAGAAATAAATGAAGACAAAACAAAATACATGATTACGGCGAGAGCAGGTGGGTCTCAGAGAACACATATAAACGTCAGAGGTAAGATCTTTGAAAAAGTTAAAGAATTTAAATATCTGGGAACGATACTGACGGCCAGTAACGAAATGTCGAAGGAAATTAACAAGAGACTGCATTCCGGCAACGCGAGTTGGCACGCAGTCAGTAAACTGCTGAAATCCAGACTGTTATCACGTAACATAAAGCTCCGTGTCTATAGAACCATAATCATGCCAATTGTTCTATATGGATGCGAAACATGGGCTCTCACAAAACGGGAAGAAAACAAATTCCGTCTATTCGAGAATAAAGTTTTGAGAGGCATCTTTGGAGGTAAATATGACGAGGAGGCAGGACAATGGAGGAGACTCCATAACCACGAATTGGAAGAACTATATCGCAAACCTACAATAGTGAGAGTAATCAAGTCGCGAAGATTAAGATGGGCCGGACACGTGGCGCGAATGGGGAACGATAGGACCGTGCATAGAATTCTTGACGGTAGACCAACGGGAAAGAGACCGGTAGGACGGCCGCGACGGAGATGGGAGGACAATGTTAGGTTTGACCTTGAGGAGATCGGATCGAATGGTCAAGCGTGGAAGGAGAGTGCCCAGGACAGGGAAGGATGGCGAAGCCGAGTCGGTGAGGTCATGAACTTCCGGGTTCCTACAGGCCAATAAATAATAATAATAAATAATAATAACACTTCATGTCACACATCATTCACTATTGTTTCCTGTACAGAATCATAACTTGGATAGAAGCGCTTCCTTTAATAAATTCGATGCTGTCATACTCCATTTTAACGTATTTGACAATTGAGGTTCGAAGAGGTTGGTCGAACATGTTCGAATGAATACGGGAAACTCAATGTGTTATCATCAGCAAACGGATAAATTAGGTTGCGGGCAATGAATAAGAGACCATTTATAAAAATGAGAAATAGTGTAGGTGGAGTATGCAGGAATCGATAATGAACGATATGTTTACGAATGAGAACTTTCGACCACGAGAAGTTAAATTCTTGATAGAAACAGAGACCACACTGTGGCAGAAACAGTGATAAACAATATTACACCGTAGCTACGTGGCAAAGCCGCAATGTGGGAAGAATAGAGGCATTCTGATAAAGCCAAGAAAATTGAAACCCGAAATATCGGTGTCCATTCTGACATATTATATCCAGGATTGAGCCAATAAAAAAAAAAACAAATAAATTAATCGTGAAAACATACTTCTTCTACCTTCTTTAAAATAGGCTCCATTTGAAGAGGTATACATCTTCCAACGAACAATCTAGTCATTCATACATTTTAATATGCATTATTCCAGGATCGTCTCAAAACACCCGACATTTTTTCGAGATGGAATTCGAAAATTGTCCGAGCGGTGGCAAAACGTAGTAGCCAGCGATGGACAATAGTTTGATTAATCTGTTAATTCAATTTGTTCTGATACATATACAGTTTTGTCTTCAGAAAACAGAACAAATTCATTACTGCTCCCAATAAGTATATATAGTTTATATAGGGGAAACCACTGAAAACCATAAAATCAAACGTAATTAATAGTGGGACTTATTGGCTTGCACCACATGAAATGTCCGATTTTATAGTAAAAATTTAAAGCCAATTTTATTTTTGCGTAAATTTGTATTCAATCAAAATAGGTTCCATTGGCATCTATGACATTCTTCCAACGTGATACAAGGTCAAATATTCCCTTTTCGTAGAAGTGCTGTGTTTTTAAGGCAATGAAATCTTCAAAGGCTTTTATGACCTCTGCTCGGTTCCGAAAGACCTTCTGCCGAAAAAATGAATCCAGATTGCGGAAAGATGGTAGTCCGTTGGGTAAATGTCAGGAGAGTACAGTGGATGCGGAAGAATTTTAAATCCCAGCTGCAACAGTTTTTGCACCGTTACTTGTGAGATAGGGGATCTAGCACTGTCATGCAAAAGAATCGGGCCATGCCTATTGACCAACGCAGGTAGCTTTTCAGCCAATTTGAGATGCAGTATGTCGACTTCCTCACAATATTTGATAGCGTTTAGTGGTTTCTCCTCGTTGAAGAAATGAAAAGTGGATTTGTCCCTTCGATGTCCACCAAATTGTCACCATAACCTTTTCCGGGTGAAGAACGAGCTTGGTGGCGTGTTTTCGTCTTTCACCTGCATCCAACCACTGTCCAGGTCTTTTACGGTTATTATACAGAACCACTTTTCATCACAGGAGACTATCCGGTGCAAAAACGGTTCAGTTTAGCTTCTTAATGTAAGCGGTGCGCAGATTTCCAGGCGCCGTCGTTTTTGGGACTCGTTTCAGTTCATGGGGTACCCACTTATCGAGTTTCTTAACTTCCCTATGAGAGAAAGGTGTCGACTTTTTGTCATTGGGGATACTCCCATGCTTTGTGCAAACTCCAGCACCGATTTCGTTGGGTCCGCATCCACCGTTGCTCGTAAGACATCGTCGTCAACTAACGTTTCCGTCTTTTTTCGAGGCTGAAATCTCCCGAACAGAACTTTCCAAACCAGCGTCGCATAGTGCGTTCGTCTACCGCTAAAGCCTCAAATGCGTCATTAATGTTTTTCATTGCCAACGACGTATTATGTTCCATTTTAAATTCATAAAGGAAGAGGGTTCGAATTTGAACTACCGACAGCATGGTAAACAAAATCTAGAAAAAAATAACCGTACTTGTAACGAACCCTAAAATTCTCACACGTCAAGCACACATACTACTTCACTTTATAAAAAAAGAAAATTTAACGTTCTGGCAAAGATGTTCACTCGAGAACTTCTTATTTCCGACTGAGCGAAAATCGGACATTTCGTGTGGCACAACCCAATAGTTTGACTGAATATAATAGTGTGACGCATATGACAATCAGTACTAGAATATTCTAGAGAGTCCGAAACAGAGTACTAGAATATTCTATAAAGTAATGGAAAACTGGAGACTAGGAACAGTAGAACATTCAAGGCAGTGGAACGGACGGAAACGAAACGCTGAAACAGTATAAATACGTCGCACACAGAGCATAGTGATGAGTATGAAGTAGGAAGTAAAACAAGCGATTGCTGATGAGTAAGAAGTAGAACGTGAAGCAAGCGATAAGTGTGGTAGTAATAAGTAAGCAGTAAAATACGCGATAAGTACGGAAGCGATAAATCAAGAAATCGTTGTGTTCGGTAAAAGTAACCGTTGTGATTAACGGACTAATAAAGTGTTATATTAATTCAAAATCGATATAACCTCTTATTTATTTTAAAATAATTAATCCAGCGAACCCTAAGCTCGCTACAATTGGTGTCAGAAGTGGGATTAATTATTGTTTAAGTGAATAAGTGTGTGAAAGTGTGTTGTGGCGATGTCAGATCGACATTTGGAGGATCTTCGCGTTCCTGAGTTGAAGAAGGAACTTGAGGACCGGAATCTGGATAGCAGAGGACAGAAGCAAATTCTTCGACAACGTCTGCAAGCAGCTATGGAGGAAGAGGGTATTGATGTCGACACATATGTTTTTACGATTGGGCCAGACTGTCCGGATGGAGAAGAAACAGCGAGTCAAGATGGTGCCAATGTAACGGAGAAGAGTTCGCCACAGTTGGACATTTCGGAGATGCTCAGGATGATGATGATAAAATTAGATGCGCGAACTGCAAAATTAGATGCGTGGGCTGCAGACGTTAATGCAAAATTGGACGCAGGAGCTGCAAAATTGGATGCGCGAGCTACAGACGTTAATGCAAAATTGGACGCACGAGCTGCAGAGTTTAAGGCAAAATTGGATGCCCAAAGGCAGTGTATGAAAGAATTCTGGGACTCGGAAGAGGAGGAATCTGAGGATGAGGAGACATTGGAGCCACATGAAAGGAAGAAACTCAGGAAGAGCAAAGCTATGGCCGACAGCAGTGAGGAAGAGGAGGAAAATGACGATGATGTGTTACGTGAAGAACTGAAGGATTTCATCGATGATAACCCGATTGAAGCGGACGGCAGTGATGATAAAGACACTGATGCTTCAGGCCGTTCCCTGAAACGGATTTACAATGATGATGACGAGTTGGACGACCGACTGGAAGACGACGACTGTGACCTTATTGAAGAGAATCTTGGTTTGAAAGTCGAAGGCAGAAAGCGTTCCAAGCGTCTGCGTCGTACACAGGACGAAGAAAGTGATGGAGAGGAAGACGACGACTGTGACCTTATTGAAGAGAATCTTGGTTTGAAAGTCGAAGGCAGAAAGCGTTCCAAGTGTCTGCGTCGTACACAGAATAAGGAAAGTGATGGAGAGGAACAGCACGTCGATGAAGGTTCAGCACGTGAGGCTATATACGAACAGCTATTCGACGACGAAGACGATGTTGAACGCCGCTCTGAACGTAGTCACAGGGAAACTGAGGCGGCAAAACATTTCAATGATGAATTGGAAAGGGGTCACATTACTGATTTGGACAATGAAATCCGTAAAACAGATATTCCTGAGCGAATGCAATTGCGCGAAGTTCCGGTTACGCCTGTTCCAGAGGGACCCAATGAACTACAAGATGAAGCTGAATGGATTTACAAATATGCGTTTTGTAAATCAACTGTTTCCGAACAAGAGAGATCAACGGATGTTGGAGGTCGAGACCGCTATTGTAAGCCACCACATACGGGGGGAAACATCAAGCAGGCCCTAGATTGTAGGCGGCAGCTAGAGGTGCCGTTCATTGCGTTCTACGGAGAAGAACACGTGAAACAAGGTTTAACGTGCGACGATCTATGGAAAGTCTATTACTACGACGCACGTTGGTGTTTACTGTCAGCTCCAAAGAATAAACCGCTCCAGTTATTTGAAAAGATGCGGAACTACCAGTTGGATACGGTTATGAAATCGACAGATGCTCCAATACCAGATGATACGCGTGTAAGTAAAGATGAAGATCTAGACCGCTTACGTGATGTACAAACTCCAGAAGAGCTTAAGGGTGTGCACATGCATTTTCTCTTATACTATTCGCATGATATCCCTAAAATGCAAGAGGAATTCCGTCGTCAGGAAAAGGAAGAATGGCGGCAGGCTAGAGCTGACAGGAAAAGGAGAGCAGTAGAAAATTTGGATGAAGGTCAAGAACTTCCACCGCCGAACGCCAAGATGAAAGTGGTACATCGTGACCGACTGGCGACTTTTGTTGGCCCGGGAGACCAGTGAACTTAGTTCGGGACGAACTAATCTAGGCCGAGGGTAGTGTGACGCATATGACAATCAGTACTAGAATATTCTAGAAAGTCCGAAACAGAGTACTAGAATATTCTATAAAGTAATGGAAAACTGGAGACTAGGAACAGTAGAACATTCAAGGCAGTGGAACGGACGGAAACGAAACGCTGAAACAGTATAAATACGTCGCACACAGAGCATAGTGATGAGTATGAAGTAGGAAGTAAAACAAGCGATTGCTGATGAGTAAGAAGTAGAACGTGAAGCAAGCGATAAGTGTGGTAGTAATAAGTAAGCAGTAAAATACGCGATAAGTACGGAAGCGATAAATCAAGAAATCGTTGTGTTCGGTAAAAGTAACCGTTGTGATTAACGGACTAATAAAGTGTTATATTAATTCAAAATCGATATAACCTCTTATTTATTTTAAAATAATTAATCCAGCGAACCCTAAGCTCGCTACAATAGAAAAGGCGCAGAACAAATGCCAATAGCTAGCCTCGTCATTGGGACAGTGTGACTGGAGCAGAGCATGCGTGATGTGTGCTCGAGTTTTACAAAACCAACAACAAGTCTCACACGTCAAGCACACGTACGACTTTACTTTATAAAAAAAAAATTTAACGTTCTAGCATAGATATTCACTCGAGAAGTTCTTATTTCCGATTGAGCGAAAATCGGACATTTCATATGGTATAACCCAATAGAAACGCTGTATTTAAAAAAAAATCGGAATTCACAATCGTATTGGCCACATCGGATTCAAACCTAGTAAGGGAGCATTGAGAAAAAAAATATATATATATATATATATATATATATATATATATATATATATATATATATATATATATATATATATATATATATATATATATATATATATATATTGTAGCGAGCTTAGGGTTCGCTGGATTCATTATTTTAAAATAAATAAGAGCCGTTATATCGATTCTGAATTAATGTGACATTTTATTAGTCCGTAATAACAATCGTTACTTTTTACCGTACACTTAATGTTTTCTTTATTATCGCTTCCGTAATTATCGCGTATTTTACTGCTTACTTATTACTACCACACTTATCGCTTGCTTCACGTTCTACTTCTTACTCATCAGCAATCGCTTGTTTCACTTCCTACTTCATACTCATCACTATGCTCTGTGTGCGACGTATTTATACTGTTTCAGCGTTTCGTTTCCGTCCGTTCCACTATCTTGAATGTTCTACTGTTCCTAGTCTCCAGTTTTCCATTACTTTATAGAATATTCTAGTACTCTGTTTCGGACTCTCTAGAATATTCTAGTACTGATTCTCATATGCGCCACAATAGATATATATATACTCGTATATATATATATATATATATATATATATATATATATATATATATATATGGGCTCCTGGATAGTATAGTGGTTAGTATACCCGCCTGTCACCCGGGAGACCGGGGTTCGATTCCCCGTCGGGGAGCCCCTGGCGCAAGACTAATGACCTTGCCCAGACAAAATAAATCATTATTGAAAATTTAACAAGCCTCAGGACTTGCTAAATAAGGCCAAGACCGGCTCCCGGTTGTAGTGCCGATGATGATATATATATATATATATATATATATATATATATATATATATATATGTATATATATTAAAGAAGAGTAAGAATGAAATAAATACAAACAACTAATAGGCAAAATTAACAATAAATAAATAAGAAAAGTAAGAAAATAAAATTAAACGCAGGAAGAAAAAGAGGTATTCAACTGAAGAAAAATAAAAAATAAAAGGTATTAAATAAAAAATTAGACAAATAATTAATATTATATAAAAAACCATATTACATAAAAAATAAGAAATAACTCAAAATACACTTCTCTCGGGAGAGGCGAACCTATAGCGCCGAGTGGGCGCCGAGTGGGCGCCCCGAGATGCCACCAAATAACTGTTGCAGTTCTTTTTGAACAGTTGCAGGTTGTAACGCTCCGGGAATACTCGCGTGGGAAGGGAGTTCCACAGCTTCTCCGCTGTGTAACGGAACGTGTTCTGATGCAGGATTATTCACGCCGTTGGGAGATGAACTGCAAACTGGTGCGATCCGTCGCGATCGCGGTGCGATCGGGCACAGCGCACTAAGTAAATGTTATCGTAGCCTTAAAGACTAACTATATTTCCCTAGATTATCAAACCATATTCGCTATGTAACAGGTGATTGCCAAAGGTGTTGAGTAATTACATACGGTAGAGCAAACTGGTGCGATCCATCGGATTGTCTTGTGGAGCGCATATAAGCCGAATTGCGTGGAACAATACCACGAATCTCCGAAGAACAGTACCCATGATAATATCTGTAAAACAGACAGAGGTCGGCTACGCGACTTCGATGTAATAGCGGCTGTAGTCCCGTCGTAAGCGCCGAGTCCCCGATCAGGCGGATCGTTCGTCTCTGTATGCTCTCAAGTAGCTCGAGGGTATTTTTAGGAGCCGAGCTCCAAACATGAGAGGAATATTCGAGCGCGGGTCTAATTTGGGATTTATATAAGAGAAGAAGTTGGGCCGGAGTAAAATATTTCTTGGCCCTAAAAAGATAGCTCAGCTTTCCTGAGGCTGGCCTGGCGATGCACGACACGCGTTTATACCATGGTACATTCCCACAGACCGCGACGCCGAGCAATTTCAAGCTTTCCCCACCCTCGAGGACCCGGCCATTCATCATCAGCTGTGGAACCGATGATCCACTTTTTCTTTGTGAATGTTGTATATTGTGTCTTCGCTGCATTGAAGTCGACGAGATAGGCCCGTCCCCACTGCAGGACCTTATCCAGATCCTGATTCAGAGAGTCAATCTGTCTACATCTCAGCTGATGCGACGCAGATGCACCAATCGGCCGATCACTCGAAAAGGAGGAAACAAGCGTACTATCATCCGCAAAATGGAACATTTTGTTATCCGTTGTCGCCAACAAATCATTTATGTGAAGCAAAAACAAGGTTAAAGCCAAAATAGAACCTTGAGGCACCCCCGAATTAACAGGATACAGATCCGAACACTCGCCGTCCTCAACAACCCGGATCGATCGATTTTGAAGGAAGCTCTTCGTCCAGTAGCAAAGCTGTTGGGAAAGTCCATATGAACGAAGTTTGCACAGCGATGCCCCGTGCAAGACGCGTTCAAAAGCCTTGGAGATATCCAATGCGACCGCCCTTGACTCACCATGCCGCTCAATCACAGATGTCCATATTTCAGTTATAAGTGTCAAAAGGTCTCCCGTGGACCGCCTGCCACGGAATCCGTATTGACGATCATTCAGAAGTCCGTTGCACTCCAAATACTTAACCAACTCCGTATTGATGACTTTTTCTGTTGGGAAAGTCCATATGAACGAAGTTTGCACAGCAATGCCCCGTGCCAATCGGGGTCAAAAGCCTTGGAGATATCCAAGCGACCGCACTTGACTCACCATGCCGCTCAATCACAGATGTCCATATATCGGTTATAAGTGTCAAAAGGTCTCCCGTGGACCGCCTGCCACGGAATCCGTATTGACGATCATTCAGAAGCCCGTTGCACTCCAAATACTTAACCAACTCCGTATTGATGACTTTTTTCACCATCATCATCATCATCGGCACCATAACCGGGAACAGGTCTTGGCCTTATTTAGCAAGTCCTGAGGCTTGTTAAATTTTCCATAATAATTCGTTTTTTCCGGGCAAGGTCATTTGTCTTGTGCCAGAGCCTCCCCGACGGGGAATCGAACCCCAGTCTCCCGCGTGACATGCGGGTATACTAACCACTATACTATCGAGTAGCTTTCAATCGCAGATGTCCATATATTATATCGGTTATAAGTGTCAAAAGGTCTCCCGTGGAATGCCTGCGACGGAATCCGTATTGACGATCATTCAGAAGCCCGTTGCACTCAAAATATTTAACCAACTCAGTATTGATGACTTTTTCCATCACCTTAGATTAAATAGACAGTAATGCTATCGGACGGTAATTTTGTGGGAGACACTTTTTTCCCGTCTTCGGGATTGGCTGAACTCGAGCGATTTTCCAGCAGGCAGGAAAGGTCATCCGCGCATAAGATAAGCGGAAAAGTCTGCCGAGAACCGGCGATAGTTCTGGAGCACAGTTCTTAATGACTATTGCTGGCATTCCGTCCCGGCCAGTTGCCTTCCTACAATCCAGTTCACGTAGAATGCGTTGAATAATGCGCGGACGAAATCTCATGGAAGGCCGTACCGGCGCGATCACAGGTGGCTCCAAAAGGCCGGGATCGAGGTTTGAATTCGCGGAATATAAATTCGCGTACACATTAGCTTTATCCTTTGAATTCGTAAGTAACGTCCCGCTGTATGTCACCAACGGAGGGAAGAGGAGGATGCAACCGCTGACAGCTCTTGCCATTGATCAGAAGGAGCGCGAACCACTTGGGCACCGAAGGAGTTTATCGATCACCCTGCCGTTGTGAGCTTTCTTCGCGGTATCAATGTCCTGGTTGCACGCGTTTCTGATTCTAACAAAATTCGTTCTGTTAACATCGGTGGGATTGGAGCGCCATTGCTTAAAAGCTCTATTTTTTGCCGCTGTAATCTGCTCGCATTTTTTGTCAAACCACGGTTTATCAGATGAACTTCGTTTGATGGAATGTGGAATATACATCTCCATCCCCAGAAGAATAATATGTGGTACCGAGTTTCCGAAGCACACCTCGGACCATGGAATGGAAACGAAGGAATCTCGCAAATCGTCCCAGTTAGCAGCCCCATACTTCCATACATGGCGAAGCTGCCTAGGCCGTTTATTCGCTTGATATTCAAGTGCTTGCGCGACAGATACCAAGCAGTGATCCGAGTTTCCCAGTGGCGCAGAAACCTCCACGGTATAAATAGTCGATTCGGGTGTCAAAAACAGATCCAGGATGTTCGCATAATCGCCTCGGGCATCCGGCACTCGTGTTGGTCCCTCCTCAAGTTGAGTCAAGTTGTGGCTAACAGCAAACATCTTTGCCAGCCTCCCAGCCTCGTCGGTTCTGTTAGGATGTACCAACCAGCTGGAATTGTACACGAGGACGACAATTCAGAAGCTGGGTGGTTGATCTGTATCCAGTCGACGGTATGTGAAAGATGTTCGAAAAATGTCGCCGGTCGATTGTCATTCGGGGAGCGGTAAAGACAACAAATTGGTAAAAGATACATAATAACAACATCGTTCGATAGAATGCAAATTGAACGATGAAAGCTATAGGAGGTCCAGACACTACACCTTTAACAGAGTTATTAGAACAGATAATATTATATGCATTGCTCAAGTCAAATCGGAGTTTGCATTCCTCCTTCCCAATATATCCAGGAAACCCGTCACTTAGAGAGTGTGCGCCGACTCTACGATTAATAATCAATTGCATATGGACAGAAAAACACAAAGAATCATTCTTCAGTCATACCTCGCAAGTATAGGACGATGTGTCTGAGCATGTACATATTCTTACACAAACCAAATGTTCAAGCTATCAGTATATTTTTGTCTTTTTATCCTCTTCTTCCGCCCACAATGTGCATTGATCTTTGAGCTATCAAAAAGCACTTTTCTTCGTACCTAATCTTCCCTTAATTAATAATGGCGCAGAAGCATGGTCATTAGGAAATTTATACTAGCTTGTTAGTTGATGTCTATTCTGGGCCACTGTGTCTCCTAAGTAAGAACATTTCCGTCCCCAGGTCGCCTCGTCAAACGCCTGAGGTGGGGTTTTGATCGTGTAGCTGGGATATCAACTGCTCCATATGCAGACGCTGAAGTACATTGATTCAATATTTTAAAGCTTTTGCTACTGAGTGCCTCTTTGAATGAAATGTGATACGCAAAGTACAAACGAAAACGAGCATTTACATATTACTCATTTCCGTGGAAGCCGTGAATTTCTACAAATGTCCCATGACAACACAATTGAACAATTTCCCAGAACCACAATTCGAAGAAATACTGCTACAAAAATAACATCACACAATTTATTTGATTTCCCTTTATTGTTTGGTCTGCTAATTTCATATTATATATAATCACAATAAATAGAAGTTGTATAGTCAAATTTATTTAAATTTTCGGTGGTTTGTTAAGATCAAATGCAATATTCTTTTTTTACCAATTATCAGTGATAAATAGTTGAAAGTAGTGACACAGGGGATATATAATTCTTTTACTATTTTAAATCTATTACAATTGACATTTTAGGTAACAGCCGGCATTTTTGCCTGTCAACTTACAAAGTCCATCAACGCGAGTGAACAAGGTTAATTGGTGATTAATATAACATTTCATAATATAATTCGTCTAGTAAATTTATAATACATTTAAAAATGGTTGATGTGAGACTAGAAGCTGTCCCAGTGGCCGAGATCGACGAAGGCATTTTCAAATATGTTCTTATGAAAGTCTATGGCAAGGAAAATGACGAAGGGGTTGAGCCCGAGAAAACAATCGTCCGCGGATATCTTGACGCCACTTGGCACTGTAAGCAAAGAAATTTTATCAGCATTTTGTTCTTCAATTTCAGTTCAGTTCGATTTATTTTGTGTTTGTTAGTAGTTCAATTTTTAGCATCCGATTTTGTCCAAAAATTGTTTGAAAGTCTCATGGATAAAGGGAAAGAATGTTCAGCTGAGGTACAATTGTCCTTCTACCTCTGGGGACAGTCTTTTAGTTGAAGAAGATTGTAATACGTTCGTATTGTTGTCTGTGCAGCCTAGTACTCTCTGTGAATATCCGCTTTGGTGGACGTGGAGTAAAGAGTTTGCAAAACATTGGCTGACGTTGAAGGTTCTTTCGCTCTCGAGTTTGAATTGCTAGTCGAAGGATCTACTTGTCGTGTTTTGCCGTCGTCTTTAGTCAGATCTGCAGTTCCTTGAGAGTCTTTTCGTTTGGGTACTGGTTTTTTGAGAACCAGTTCGTTGAAGTATCTCTCGGGACCGCTTTGGCTCCCGCCAGTGTGATCTTCCTCGTCAACGAAGCCAAGAATAAATGGTAGTTTGAGTGATATATCACCTCCCAAAGCACTGAGCGTGAGTTTGATTTTGATGTAGTACGTAACGTAGATGGCGAACACATTACGCTCCTTTGATGAAGGGTCAGGACATGTGCTAAACGCAAGCTTGTGAATATTCGCTCCAGATGAGTCTGCGGCCTGTGAGCTGGGAAATTTCTTTTCAACTGCAATCCAGTTCTTGGTAGATGCTGGAAAGCAAATAAAACAGAAAATGCAATACAGTCTAAATCCTAACAAAACGTTATAAAATATGGAATATGATGTGTCACATGTGTGGGTGTTGTGTGTAATGGTAGGATGATTTGGCGATAACTAACAGGGTCCTATATTGGCCTTCTGTTAATACACTACCATTTTTTTTACCCGCTTCACTGGCCATGGAGTTTAGACGGGGCGACTATTCGTAAGCAAGTTTCTCGCGGCTTCCTAGTGGCCACCATTGTACATTTGTGATTCCATTTGTACTAAACGATTTTATTTATCTATTTTATACTTTTTTATATTGTTTGTCTATGAATTTACTTCTCTATTTTATACCTTGCTTGGGCATTGATCCTATATGGATTTCCTAATTCTTTTACACTTTATGTGGTGTCTAATTGTCTATGGATTTGTAGCTTTCCTAAAAGATTACTCACAAGCAAATGTATGAAGAACATAGTACCGAAAGAGAACCGAAAAAAGGTATCACCGTCGTATACCAGAGCATTAACGTAGCAATCACAGCTTATGTAGTGAGGGTTTCAATCTATTAATCTATTTCATTAAGGACAGGTTTACACAGAATAACACTGACTCCACAACTAAAGAATTTTTCTTGGAACATTTTGACCTTTGGAAAAATCTAAGGAATACTAAACGCTATTACTTCCTCTTCTGGGGTGATCGTTTTCCATGACCTCTTTGACCGAAAAGAATTCACCCGTAATCATATTCTCGCTGTCCATACTCGCACTCGTACATATTCAAAAACACACATCGCTGCTTGTGGTGGACAGGCCGATAAGGATCCCGTGCTCACTTTTGCTTCTGTGGAGTCAAATTTTGTCGGGGTCGATCTCACAATGTGCCGATTGCATTCTGTGTATTTGTTTTGGCTTTTAATGTGTATATTTCGAAAAAAAATAGACCCAGGCAGCGCGTTAATAATGCAATGATACCATGTATAGATTTATGCTCTAATCGCCTCGATTTCGTGAGAAAGAAACTTAGGCGGCACGGTAACAATGTAAAGACCCTATTGTATAAATTCTGATCTAGGATTTTGTTTACGATCCTATTGACAGTTCTTGGAGAAGAAAACCCAGTCGCCATGGCGCCACAGTGTAATTTCATAACTGTTTAGGTGTGGGACAATTTTTTCAAAATATTGATAGTCCGGTAGACAGGTTTTTGTTGGGGCATCTTGGGCTTGGTTTCTTGACCCAGCGAGATTGTGGGGAGGCTGCAGGAGTCTGCAACATTGCAACGACTACGCAAGTAACTTAGAGCTAATCCGAAATTGTGTCAAGAAACTTAGGAGGTTCTGGTCTTACGTAGGCTGGGTCTTCTATTCTTTGTTACCGTACAAATGAGTGTTTTTATTTCCTATTTAAATGCTGGGATTTTCCGGATTTTTCGTAGAACCATACTGTTCGTTTGGGAGCTTTCTCATTAACGTTACTGTTGGTTAGAGGAAATTTAGCTGACACGACACAGTGGTCTGAAGTGTCCAAGGGCGAAGAAACTTCAATTGTGTATTTGTTTGGGTGGGAGGTGAGAAACAGGTCCAGTGTGTTGGCGAAATGACCATATATGTCTGGTACCCGTGTTGACTCATTGACAAGTTGAGTTAAACTATTTGAATCAGCAAAAAGGTGGACATATTGACCTTCAGGTGATGTGTGTCCGGAGTGACGAAGCCACTGACAGTTATGCACATTAAAATCACCCGCAATAACGATTTCAGTGTGCGGATATGGGGTCAAGATCCTATCAATAGAATCAGACAGCATCAAATTCGTTAAAGGTTGTGTTTCTATCCAAGTTTGGGCTTGTGGCGATTCTAACAGATACACACACAATACACAAGCAAATAGTGTAGAACACCGAACGAAAATCGAACAAGAAAAAAACATCAGAGCCGTATACCATAGCGATAACATAACAAAAATCCTCATCAGTCGAATGTACTTGAGTTTAGAAATCGAATTCGCACACATGGCGGTGGCTTGATGGGTTTCGCTTTGGTTCAATTTTCGGTGATTCTAACTGTCATAGCGTCAGTTCGAATCACACGTTCTTCACTATCATCCCAAACGCTATAATTGGTGACTACGACGTGATCTGTGTACACACAGCACACACTTTCCCGTAGTAGAACAGTTCTTCACGACACGATCACGACTTCTGCATAGAGCACCGGCACACTCGCCTGCTCCGACGATCTCTCGCTCGCTCGTTCCTCGCTCCGTCGTTCGCACACGAAGCTGATCGTAACAAAGTTACTGAGGAGGGAGTAGTGTGGCGTTTCTAACAGATACACACACAATACACAAGCAAATAGTGAAGAACACCGAACGAAAATCGAATAAGAAAATGCATCAGAGCCGTATACCATAGCGATAACATAAATCCACATCAGTCGAATGTACTTGAGTTTAGAAATCGAATTCTTACACACGGCGGTGGCCTGATGGGTTGCTCTTTGGTTCAATTTTTCGTGATTCTAACTGTCATAGCGTCAGTTCGAATTACACGTTCTTCACTATCATCCCAAACGGTATAAGCTTTTATTTGGTGATGGAGGTTTTTCAGTTCAGACCTATCTCCTCAGCAAGCCTGTTTGTGAACCATAAGTATAATAGATTTAGTTTAGACAACAGCCTGCTATTTTTTTTCTGTGCAGTGGATTGATTGTTGCGTTGCAGTTGTCAGTAGGTGTTGTTTTTGGTATTGTTTTCTACATCGTTCGTTTTATAGTTTCATCCATTTGTTGTATATATTTGTCGATTTCATTGTTATACAGGTTACTATTTGTTGGTGGAATAGTAGCGTTCTAGCGTAGTTCTCTTGATAGAAATCTGATGAAGCGCGGCCATTGTATTCCTTCGTATTTGTAGGATTCAGGAACCGTGTTTTCATCGAGTTCTAGACGTTCTTTCGGAGACTTTATCACGACGGCGAATGCTGTAATCACTTTGGTACTAAGTCGTTCGTAAGAAGTTTCTGCTCCGTCTGTTAGTATTTGTAAGTTTCAGTCGTGAGTCGATAAGCATAATGTATAAGAAGGACCCTACTCTGGGAGCCGATGGATATTCCGTAGACAGTTTTATACTCGAAGTGGTGTTGATCTAACCAACCAGCTAATTGATTTCCCCTGGTATTGGACATATCATTTCTCCATTCTTTATGTTTGGTCTTCAAATCGCCACCTACCATGAAATAGTTTCTTTCCGAGTGAAGTTGCAAGCATCTAAAAAGTGCCTCCAACTCTGTAACAAAGAGATTAGACTGATGACAGGCTTCCAGCACATGGAATTTGTGCCTTTCTCCTTTATGTACGATCTTATGTTGGAGTCCTTTTTTAACAAAAACTGCAACCCCACCCTCTTAAGAGGAGTTTGGTCGATCTCTTCATATGATATAATACTTGTGCGCTAGATTATAGCTCTGGTTTATCTGCGCTTCGCTGGCAAGGTTTTCGTATTGCAACTGTGGGGTTTTATATGTAGTGGTGCCGGCACGGAAACTGAATCACATAAACCCCTACACTCTGTTCCGCAGAAGACACGTTCATAAAAATAACCAGGAATCCAAAAATGTGTGCAAAATAAAACTCTTTTGTGGTGTTATGCTTTTTATACGTTCTTTTATTCTTTTTAACGGAAAATTGCTTGTAAATCAAACGTACACGTATTGTTTATCTTAATTGTTTTGAATGGATAAAGTAACACAAAATAGTTTATGACACAGGGATTGTTTATCTTAATTTGTTTAAATGGTTTTTATTTTTTTTTATTAGACTTCTCTCGGGAGAGGCGTACCTATAGCGCCGAGTGGGCGCCCCGAGATGCCATCAAATAACTGTTGCAGTTCTGTTTGAACAGTTGCAGGTTGTAACGCTCCGGGAACACTCGCGTGGGAAGGGAGTTCCACGCCTTCCCCGCTCTGTAACGGAACGAGTTCTGATGCAGGGATGTTCGCGCCGTCGGGAGATGAACCACAAATGGGTGCTATTCGTCGGATTGTCTTGTGCTTTTGGTTATCACATTCGAAAAAGTTTCCGAAAAGAGACAAAAATACTGCGTACTGTACAACACTTTAACACGTTATGGTAACACTTGACTCGTGTGGCGTGACCGATTTCGTTGGTGGTTAAAATTCGACTCACTAAAAACTGATCCGTAAGAGTCCGCCATCCTCGAAGGGTGGGTTTTAGTCTTTTCGATAGCAACGTGAAGTTACTCATGCGGTGACCAATCAGAGAGGATCTCTCTGAATTGATCACGGCGAGGGTGCGTGATGTTTCGTGTTGCCTGGCCGTGGCAACGAAGATCGAACAAAAGGAAATGGTAAGAAGGGTATCGATTCTGTGTGGCTGCAGCTGCACGGCGTGTTTGCCCGTCGATAGGGCGACTTATGCCATCAGCAAATACCATACTCGCACACGATAATTGTGCGTCGTATCGACGCTGGCGGCTTATGTATGATTCTTATGTGCATGTCCAATGCTGAAGAATTGATTTCCCGGCAACTGGGCGCGAGATGCTCGAACAAGTTTTGTCGGTTGGACAAAACTTGGGGTGACTTTGAATAAGTCATTGAAATACGCTGCGCACGTGTTGGCAAGGCGTGGCGATTGGTTTCCCTGGTGTATGTTGCATGTTAAGAATTCGTTTCTGGGAATTCATGTTATTCATTCAACACACAAGCGAACGATTTTTCATTTAGGGGATTTTGGCTGTTGCCCCATAGTGGTGCAATAGATGCTTGTTCCGGGTTTTTAGGTTTTAGGGAATTTAAATTATGCCTATGGCATGGAAACTGAATTCTATGATGCGTTGTTTGCATAGGGTAATGAATTCAGTGTGGTTCCCTCACCTGTGTATGTCCCTTTGAAAGATATCCCTTGCGGGTGGTATTAGCCAACGAAAGGGGGTGAGGTTAGCGTTATGCGCGGCTGCAGGCGAAATTGTAGCTGATATAGTGGATTGGTTCTCAGTGTAGTATAGAGAACCCTCACACAACAATTTGAATAGAATAACTTCTCTCGATCCTAATCAGTTAATTCACATTTACGGCATGAGGTTTAATTGTTTTCTCTTTTGGCGTGTTTATATAGAGCAGAGTTTATTTTTGTTCGGCAGGCGCGGGTAGATCCAGTCAAGTCGTGCCGTCTGGTCATTTATTTGCTTTTGCATCTGTATCGTCCGCTATTGAATACAGCGTAGGATTGCGAACACATATGCCTGGGATGTCGTTGACGTTGGTTCTGAATCCGTAGAAATCCGTACCGTTAATGGCGTTTTGTGCCATGTTTCTCATTCCGGACACTATATGACCATACGACAGCTGAGTTATTACGGGTATTGTTCTTGGGACATGAGTTGATAGACGTTCTATTTGTCTTTGGTGCGCTACGTTTTTTGATAGCAATTCGCGGAATTTAGGCCAGTCTTGAAAGTGAGCGAGGTGTCCCTCATTTCTCTATACTGCACACTTTAGAAGGGTTTTATCGTCTACCCTTTCTGTCCCCAATGCGCATTGTTCGACACGGTGTTCTTGTCCACATTTCACGCAACACTGCTGCATTTCACAGTCCGCCGTTGACTATTCGAACCTTTCGCAGCGGACACACTGGGGTATGTCTTTGCCTCTCTTTTTTAATTTGTCCCATTTGACAATTATATGGTTCAGGATTGTAATTTTCCGCAGACCAATAACTTTCCTATTGGGAGTTATCTGCACAAAAAAAAAAGGGTACCCTTCGATTCTCCTCTCTAGACTTAGCTGCGGTGAATGGTTTTACCACGATAAACTCAGTGTTTTCGTACTTAAGTATTCGCAACATTTGATAATGTGATTTGCTGTTTGCCTCTGGTTCCATTTTAGGGTCTTTGCCCTTTAATAGAACTGTAATGTACTTTACTGCTTTCGGCATAAAGGAGAAAACATTCCGCCGAGGCATTTTTCAATTCTTCATTATCTCGGGGTTTGAATGGTCTGTCTGTTATTCGCTGGTCTTTTTATAAGAAATTACTTCCTACGGCTGGATCACATTAACTTTCCAATCTTTACAGTCATGTTTACCGTGATTGGTGGTATTTTTGATTTATTGTTGGTCTGCAGTTGATCTTGAGCTGCTGTTTGTTCCGCTGCTTTCCATTGCTGTTTTTTGTTTAGCTGTTGTTTCTGTTATTTAAATTCTCTTAGCATTACTGTTTGTTGGCCTGCAGGAATCCACAAGTTCATTGCGTCACTTGCGCGGCGGCGCAATCGTTCCCTGCTCTGTGTGCTCTCATTCCACGCCTCACCCTCTGATCCGATCTCCTTAAAGTAGCGCTTTACATTGTCCTCCCATCTCCGTTGCGGTATTCCCACCTGTCTCTTTCCTGTTGGTCTCCCGTTAAGAATTATACGCACGGTTCTGTCGTTGCCCGTTCTCGCTACATGCCCGGCCCATCTTAATCTACGCGACCTGATTATTCTCACTATTGTAGGTTTCGCCATGATTATGATTCTGTCAATACGGAGCTTTATATTAAGTGATAGCAGTTTCGATATCAGCAGTTTACTGACTGTGTACCAACTAGCGTTGCTGAAATGCAGTCTTTTGTTGATTTACTTCGACATTTTGTTACTGGCCGTCAGTATTGTTCCCAGATATTTAAACTCTTTAACGTTTTCAAATATCTTTCCCCTGTCGTTTATGTGCGTTCCTTAAAGTCCACCTACCCTCACCGTAATCATATATTTTGTTTTGTTTACATTTTTATAGGCGCACCTCCTCTGCCCCTTGCATGATGATTTCACTGTTTTTGCTCAGTTTCTAGATTATCGCCCAGAACGGCGATGTCATCCGCGTATGCGAGCACTTCTGTGACTCCGTTCAGGGATAATCCGGTCATGTTGTCATCTTGTACTTTTCTGAAGACATACTCGAGCACAAGGTTAAACAGACATGGGGAGGGGCGTTTCCCTTGTTTTAATTCGTCGCGGATTTCAAATGGTTCTGAGAGGTGGTTTTCTATTCTAACTCTTCCTTTATTTTCGTTTATGCAGATTTGAATGAAGGCGGCTTTCTTTTTCGGAATTCCCAGCTCAACTACAATATGGTGAAGTCTTTGTCTTGCGAATGAGTCGTAGGCTTTTATTGAAGTCAATGAAAAGTTGATGTACCGCCTTTCCGTATTCCAACTTCTTTTCCAACAATTGCCTTACTGTGAACATTTGGTCGCTTGTTAATCGGTTCCTACGGAATCCGCATTGGTAGTATTTCTTCTGCGTACAGTGTGATTTTCGCCAGTATGACATTTGTTAGTATTTTGTATATGGTTGGAAGCAATGATATTTCTCTGTAGTTCTCACATTTCCGACTGTTGCCCTTTTTTAAAATAGGGATGACTATTGAGGTTTTCCATTATTTAAATTCGGTCTTCCGTTTTTCTTGTTGACTAGCCTTTTGTTCTTCATTATCGGCTATCTTTCTTTCGTCCCTCTTCCTTTCGTGCTTTGCCATCAATAGCTTCGCTTTCAGTTCTTGTATCTTCGTCTTCATCGTCAGACTCAGAAAGTGTGAAAGTGCGAATGTGCTACTGCAATTTGTGTTTTTCTCTAAGGCGGAGGGGGTCAGGAATTGTACGTCTTACTCCATTTGTTCCCAATTTTTTTTTCGTTAAAAATAGAAGCGGCTTGCTGTTTCCGTGCGTTTTTCGACAAAATCCACCTTCCCAGTTACCTACACTCGTACTGATAGACGATCACTTTAAATGCTCGCTAATCTGACCGCATTATGAAAGCGTTTATATATTGCAATATGTTTTTATTTTCGTATTTCCTCTTAATAACGTTATGATTTGTTTTGTTTTATTAATTAACTTATGTATTTATATTAATTTTTACAAGTTTAAAAATTCACTTTAATGTCCGATCTTTTATTCACTTTATGCATTTTGTTTATCACTAGTTTTTACTTCACTTATTATTTCTTTTCCACAAGAATATGTCGTTTTGGGTTCTTCGCTATCGCATTTTTTCTCTATAAAGTAGTTCATGAAGAGTAACACTAATCTGAATTGTTTTCACTATAAGCTCAGGATTTTAGATTATTTAGCTATTTCACTTTATTTAATATTACGCACTTTAGATAACTTGTGTTGTTTTCATAAGGGAATTTATTATTTGAAGATTCACTTGACTTATGACTGTCATGACCGTAGCGAAAAGTAGGTTATTTTACACAACGTTGCATTGTGTTGGTAGATGTTAACCTGCGCAATACACACTTTTATCGCACCGATGATCGATTAACCCAGGCATCACTAAATTTGAGAGGGAACATTTTACACACGTACTTTATTATGCGGTTCACGTGAGACTGTTCGTGCTACCGTCGGCAAATTTGGTACGTTTACAGCAAATTCTTCTCTCCTTCAGCTGAACATAATATGATGGCGCTAATGGTACACATTTGTCTGCAATCACAGTAGGGTCACTTTTTAATGGACCCCCTTTGAGTATAAAACTAACTTACTCATAGCTTGTTTAAGTTTGTAAACGGTGAGTGGTTAGGAGGAGCTATTTAAGAAGACAAGTTAGAAGTATCTGCTAAATAATTCCTTCTTATTACTCACCGTATAGGCATGTATACACATTGTACGTATTTTCGTTTAAAGGTCGATTTAGGGTAATTTCAGGTTGTTTATTGTCTTCTAAATGAGGGTCTTGTCCCTATCAAATATTAAATTTATATAGATGCAGGCGTCAAAATTAATGCATTTTGTGGTGTAAGAAATTTTGGGAACATTTAAGTCTCGCGCTCTTTTGAGAACGGAGAAATTACTAGTCTCGCGAACTGACTGGCATATGGTCTCCATGTTTCCCTTCTTGACGACCTAGGTCGCCATATCCATGGTTTATTTATTGTCGAAACAGGAAATTCACCTCATTCATGTTATGATTGGATGAGTACTTGGTGGTTTTCTAATATGGCGCATTTGGTACACATTGCAACATTTTCTTTGCCCAATAAAGCAGAATTGTTGGTTTTGTAAAACTCGAGCACACATCACGCATGCTCTCCTCCAGTCACACTATCTGAAGCCCCAATGACGAGGCTAGCTATTGGCATTGGTTCTGTGCCATTTCTAGCGGTTATATTCAGGCAGGGGACAAACCATTGGATTGTACCACACGAAATGTCCGATTTTCGCTCAGTCGGAAATAAGAATTTCTCGAGTGAACATCTGTGCCAGAACGTTAAATTTTCTTTTTTTTTATAAAGTAAAGTGGTACGTGTGCTTGACGTGTGGGAATTTTAGGGTTCGTTACAAGTGCAGTTATTATTTTCTAGGAATTGTTTACCATGCGGTCTGCAGTTCAAATTCGAACCCTCTTCCTTTATGAATTTAAAATGGAACATAATACGTCATTGGCAATGAAAAACATTAATGACGCATTTGAGGATGTAACCGCAAACGAACGCACGACGCGACGTTAGTTTGGAAAGTTCCGTTCGGGAGATTTCTGCCTCGAAAATGAACCACCTGGGAAGCCGGAAACGTTAGTTGACGACGATGTTTTAAGAGCTACGGGGGATACGGATCCAATGAAAGCGGTTCTGGAGATTGCACAAAGCCTGGGAGTATCCCCAATGACAAGTCGACATCTTTCTCTCATAGGAAAGGTACAGAAACTCGATAAGTGGGTACCCCATGAACTGGACGAGTCCCAAGCTTGCAAATCTGCGCATCGCTTAGATTAAGAAACCAAACAACCGTTTTTGCACCGGATAGTCACCTGTGATGAAAAATGGATTGTGTATGATAACCGTAAAAGACCTAGGCAGTGGTTGGATGCAGGTGAAAACCCAAAACACACCCCAAACCCGATCTTATGGTGATAATTTGGTGGGCATCGAAAGGGCCAATCCATTTTTCATTTCTTCAACCAGGAGAAACGATAAATGCTATTAAGTATTGTGAGGAAGTCGACATATTGCATCCCAAATTGTCTGAAAAGCAACCTGCGTTGGTCAATAGGCACGGCTCGATCATTTTGCGTAACAATGCTAGACCATATACCTCACAAGTAACGGTGCAAAAACTGTTGCAGATGGGATTGAAATTCTTCCGCATCCACCGTACTTTCCTGACATTTCCCTAACGAGTGCCATCTTTTCTGCAATCTGGATTCATTTTGCCAGCAGAAGTCCTCCGGAACCGAACAGAGGTCATAAAAGCCTTTGAAGATGTCATGGCCTCAAAAGTTCATCAAAACGAATATTTGACCTTGTATCACGTTGGAAGAATGCCATAGAGATGTCAATATTGGCTTTTAAATTTTTACGAATATGAGTTTTGGGACATCTTATATCCTATAAGGTAATATATTTATCTTGTATTTTTAAATACATTTTGGCAGCTTATTTGGTTTTTTAATATAATAATTTTAGTAGTCGATCGTCTGAGGGCAAATTAGTATTTTAAACATAAAATGGCCATTTATGGCTTTTCTGAATACAATAAGACTAGAAGGGAAGGCATTTCGTTTGGCCAACCATCCCTAGATTTTTACATTGCACTCTACTGACGAGGTGTGCGGGTGTCCCGTTTGGACCTTACCGGAGACACCGTCGTCCAACAACAATAATGTATTTATTAAACAATCGTATTATATTTTTATATATAAAATCGTATGTGTTTGTTTGTGACTTCAATCGACCGTATAGTCAAGGAAAATGAAAGAAGTCAGCAATTGCAAACAAATAAATTTGCATTCGTTTCAGAAGTGTGGAATAAATTCTTTGAAAATAGCCAAATGTGTTATAAACCAGTAGCTATCATTACAGTTGATGGAAGGATATTCCCAACCAGGACCAGACCTAGGTTTACGCCAAACAAGCCGAATAAGTTTGGTACAAAATTTTGGTTGGCGTCGGATATAAAAGTAAATATCTAGTAAATGCACTTCAAAAATATTATTCAAGATTTAGCGATCAAATAAATACTCTTCACTCTACATCATATTTCATTCAATAAGTTACCGGTCTAACTAAGAACAACAATTTTGTTTTTAAATTAGACTATATTCATCAACATACTGTCCTTCAGGAATGATACATTCATTCCAACTTCTCGATGCGTTTTTTGTGGAGCGATTTGACTTTTCTTCCAAAATGGGCCTCAATTTCGACAATTACTTTTTCATGTCAGCCAAATTTATTCCCTGTGATATCTTTTTGAAGTCTGCAAAAAGCCAATAGTCGCTGGGTGCCAGATCTGGATAATACGGTGGGTGGGAGAGCAATCCAAATCCTAATTCATTTAATCTAACCATCGTTTCAATTGAGTTGGGCTTTCTCCACTCAATTGATCCAATTATTCTATGTAATATTCGGTATTGATAGTTAATTGAATCTAAACTACTGCAACTTCAAGACGACTTTACACCGGGGCCTGATGGTATCCTTGCAATTCTCCTCAAGAAATGTTCATCTATTCTCTCTGCTTCCCTCTCACTGACCTTCAATCTCTCACTCTCTCTAGGCCTATTCCCCCACATTTGGAAAACCTCCTTCATCACCCCCATCTACAAGAAGGGTCCCAATAACGATTTCGCGAACTACGCTCCATCACCAAACTGTCTCACTTACCCAGGATTCTCGAAAGCATTCTATACAAATCTCTTAGCTCTCGTTGCAAATCTTTTATTTTACCAAGGCAACATGGTTTTCTCAATGGCCGATCAACTACAACCAACCTTGTTTAGTTCACTTCCTTTACACTCTTTGCACTAGAGAAAGGTAACGAGGTCGATATGGTCTCAACCAACCTCAATAAAGCATTCGACAAAATCTCCCACAATCTAATACTCTTAAAATTATCCGCCCTCGGTTTTGAACCTGCATTGCTGAAATGGATTTCTTCCTATCTAAAGGATAGACTTGATTCGGTTCGGTTCAGGTCCATGATATCCAACCCTTTCCTTGTCGCCTCTGGGGCCCCACATGGAAGCCACCTGGGCCCTCTCCTACTTATACTTTCCACTAATGATATTGATAAGGGCATTAAGAATTCCTGCTTGTCCCTATACGCTGATGGCACTAAGATATACAAGATCATCGAGCTACCACTTGATTCTGCACTGCTGCAATCAGACCTTAACAACTTCTCGATTTGGTGTGACAAATATTCCTTTGTACTTAACATCGCCAAATGCCAATATATAACCTTTTCCCGTAAGCATATTCACTCATCCTCGCGTCCCTATTCCCTTTATAGCCAGCCCTTAACCATTGTCCAATCTATTCGAGACCTTGGGAGCCTTTGCGACAGGGAGCTTAACTTCCTCTCTCACATTGACGAGACAATCCGCAAAGCCAACTCTGCTCTCGGGTTGTGAAACGATAGTCGAAGGAATTCTCCGACTCTTACGCAACTCGATCCCTTTACCTTACCTTCGTCCGTCCACTGCTAGAATATGATAGCCAGGTATGGTCCCTTTATCACAAGACCCATATCCGTAGAATCGAAAGTATTCAACGTCGCTTCCTTCGGTTCGCTCTCCGGGGGCTAGGATGGGAAAACCCCGTAATCCTGTCCCCGTATATCAACCGCCTCAAATTAATCAACCTAAGAATACTTGAGGAGCGCAAGGTCCTGGCTGGCACAGTGTTCATTCATCAGGTCCTCTCCGGCTCGGTCGACTGCGCCTACCTTAACTTAACTTAATTCCTCTGATCACAAACCCTTGAAATACGCGTATTCTCCGCAGTCTCTACATTCCTCCTCACCACATCTCTTATAGTTTCAATGAACCCCTTTCGTGCAGTTGCTCCCGCATTGTTGGTGTTTGTATGACCAAGTTTAAATTCAGCGTACCAGTCAATACTAGTTTATTGCCCTGGTGCAGAGTCTCCATAATGCTTATCAAGCCACTATTTGTCTTTAACCCTATCGGCAGTACCGGTCGGGTGACTATACTCACCGTCCCCTAATATAAATTTCATACAAAATATTGTTGAATAACAACAAAATATTAATTGTATTATTGAATTAAAAATACGTTCATGGAAAAATTATAAACACAAACATTTTTATTTTTCCTAAAAGTATTGTCATAAAAGTTATTTTCGATAGAATAGCCTTAGCTTCGAATACTGTAGATTGTGCGGTTATGTTCCCACACTTTGCACACCGCGCCGTTCCTCGACGAGGGCCACCATAGCGAAAGGGTTAGGAGTATTTGTTTTTATTATTTTTTATTATTAATTGGCCTGTAGGAACCCGGAAGTTCATGACCTCACCGACTCGACTCCGCCATTGTTCTGTAATGCCAGGGGGGTTTTAGTCGTTAAGAAATGGTAAGACTTCGTTTAATTATTGTACGAAGTTGCCATGTGATGATATGTATATGATCGCCTTTAAGGGTAATTGGCTGGAAACATATAACCTTCGTAATCTGTGATGGTCTACGATAAAACTTCCCTAATGGTTTGCTGTTTAAGCGCAGCCCGCTGAAATTGGATGGCGATATCGCCGCAGTTGGTGAATCAAATTCCATAATAGATTTTTGATTGATTTATTATCGAAATTGCTGGGGTATTTATACTCCCAATCAACCACTCAATTATTCAGAAATTTCTTAATCTCATACAATTTTGCTTAACAAGCCATTTCATTCTTAATTTATAATTCACTCAATACAATTTGCTTATCATGCTATTCTATTTTCTATCACCAGCTTGGCGCATAGTGTAAGAACAATGACACGATTTGACCCAATTAATTTGTGAATCACTCGCTAGTGGCAAGCTCGCGGGTGTTAAATGATTCTTTCAAATTGTAACTGGAGCAATTCGTTTCTTTTACTCAATGAAAAGAATCGACCTTGAATTATTGTCGACAACGAATGCTGGTTACGTGACACTTGCTAATTGTGACAAGGGCAGTTGATTCATTTGATATTATTCTTCATGGTCATTTCATGGACATGTTACACTACAGTTCCCTGTCCTGTGCGCTCTCCTTCCACGTTCGGCCATATGATCCGATCTCCTCAAGGTCGAACCTAACATTGTCCTCCCATCTCCGTCGCGGCCGTTCTCTCGGTCTCTTTCCCGTTGGCTTACCGTCAAGAATTCTATGCACGGTCCCATCGTTGCCCATTCGCGCCACGTGTTCGGCCCATCTTAACCTTCGCGACTTGATTACTCTCACTATTGTAGGTTTGTGGTATAGCTCATCCAATTCGTGGTTGTGGAGTTTCCTCCTCGTCATATTTGCCGCCAAAGATACCCCTTAAAACTTTATTCTCGAATACGCGGAATTTGTTTTCTTTCCGTTTTGTGAGACCCCATGTTTAGCATCCATATAGCGCAATCGGCATGATTATGGTTCTATTGACACGGAGCTTTATATTACGTGATAGCAGTTTGGATTTCAGCAGTTTACTGACTGCATGCTAACTAGCGTTGCCGGAGTGTAGTCTTTTATTAATTTCCTTTGACATTTCGTTATTGGCCGTCAGTATCGTTCCCAGATATTTAAATTCTTTAAATTTTTCAAATATCTTACCTCTGACGTTTATATGTGTTCCCTGAGGTTCACCTGCTCTCGCCGTAATCATGTGTTTTGTTTTGGCCTCATTTATTTCTAGGGCCACCTCTTCCGCCGCTTGCATGATGATTTCACTGTTTTTACTTCCAGTTTCTAGATTATCGCCCAGACCGGCGATGTCATCCGCATATACGAGCACTTGTGTGAACCCGTTCAGGGATGATCCGGTCATGTTGTCGTCTTGTACCTTTCTGATGACATACTCGAGCACAAGATTAAAAAGACACGGTGATAGACCACCTCCCTGTTTTAGTCCGTCCCGGATTTCAAATGGTTCTGAGAGGTGGTTTCCTATTCTAACTCGCCATTTGTTTTCGTTCATGCAGATTTGAATGAGGGGGACATTTTTACCATTAAAAAACAATGTGAAAACAACGAAGTCCTTGTTTTATTCATTGTGAGAACTGAACGTCAGAATGTTTAGTACTATTCAGGAATCATATGAGGCTGTGAAGAGTAGTACTTTGGAGAAATCAATTTTGGATTAATTTCGACCAGAGTTCATGGAACCTCAACCGGTGTAAATTAAAATATGGATTTTTATACACATTATGAAAATTAAGGGAATATTTTATTGACTTCAACTTTATTATAAATCACAAAAGTTGTATCCGTTCAAACTTTTTCCTTAATATATGTGAGTTATTGGATTTCAGTTTTTGATTTTTGTTTTCGGTTCGTATTTCCTTTATGAAGTTAAAAAGGCGATTGCGTTAATTTAAAATCTACACGCTAAATAAACTCTGATGTCGAAAATAATATAGGAACCGACGAAAAATTTTTTAGAAAGTTGTTTTCAACGTGTAAATCTAAAAAAAATGGAATTTAGCTGGAACTTTACATATTGGCCACAGTGCCACATATGTGTCAGACCGGAAACTTATTCAGTGAGGCGATACTACCTGCCGCAATGGAACGCCGGATACGAACTCATACTATGTACTAGAATAAAGGTGTATTCAGAAAATACAGGCGATCTTATTGAGTGAGGCCTTATAATAATATTCATTCACGAAATCAATGAGGTCATTTTCGTGTTTTTGGACATTTTCTTGCCTCAGCAATTCACATTTCTCCGAGAGAGTAAATATTATTAAAAATGACCAATAATAAAAAACGATAAGTAATGTGTATGTAAGCCTCTTTTTACACAAACAATTTTTGAATATTTTGCCAAATATTCCATTCACGGCCAGACAAATTTGGATTTTCACAAAATCTAATTATTATCATTTTGATATTAAAAAGTAATATTAAATGTGTTTTCGAAAAAAAAATATTATATGAAATTTCCTTCCATCCTTTCTAATAATTCCTAACGCAAGCAGCTATAAACTTATTCTGTGAACAATTGCAATCAATCTAAGTTCGTAACGCAAACTACGAGATATCTCGTAGCAGGCAGTTTTGGTACATACGCTTACTACGAGATATCTCGTATTTGGCGATGAATGGGATATACAAATCAGTATAGCGCAGTTCTTTTTTCTTCATTCAAATAAAATGCAATTTTTCTCGCTTCTGCGCGTGTGATCATTAAACTAACCGTCGACGACTCAGCACGTGCGCCTCTGCCTCGTGATCTATACCATCGGATCAATTGTGTAATCCGTTTAGGGTATCTTAAGTAAACACAAGATACCCTAATTGCAATATCGGTTCGCGCGACAAGTATTATGTGGGATCCGAAGTAAACAAACGGATCACCACAAACGCGCCCGAGTGTAGTGCCGTAATATTTATGGAATTCTCGCCGTAGTGTGAAAATTGTGTTGAAGTGTACAGTGCGGGAAAACTCATACCCTTTCCTTTCCTTGTGTCTGTTTTTCCTCTTTTTCGCAACTCTGTCGCGTCTCTCAGGCGTCGATACTCTCGATTGATTTATGATCTTTGAAGGGTTTTTGGTGTTTTGAATGGCGTAATATTCGTCACGAAAGTTATGTGACCTGGATTTCGGCACGGATCTCGTGAGGCACCTACTACAAGGACATAACACCTGTACTGGTTGCTTTCGCTTATCTATCGCCGGGTCCGACTTGCATCCTTTTCTGAGGCGGTATTGGTTTTCTGTGTCAGGCCATTTCAATGGAACGGGAATTTCACGTCGATCTGTGTAACATTCGCGGCTTAAAATGCAATGTCTTCTCTGTGTCGTTCCACGTCGTTGACCAGAAACCAGCAATTCTTGCACTTAGCGAGACTCAGGTAATAACTAATACAGATATTTCCGATTGTACTATACTCGGTTATAACCTAGTGCCTCTGTTCTCTCCACATCGTGGTCTAGCTACGTACCTACGAAGTGATCAGATTCTGCCACGATGTGGGCTCTGTTCCAATCCAGAATTTAATTTCTCGTGGCTAAAACTTCACGTTCGTAGGCATATCACACATTACTGCTTTCTTTACAGAAGCCCAAATTTGGATAGAATCGCATCCTTTAACGATCCCACGCGTTTGTTCCCGGAGCGTTACAACCTGCAACTGTTCAAAAAGAACTGCAACAGTTATTTGCATCTCGGGGCGTCCACTTGGCACTATAGGTTCGCCTCTCCCGAGCGAAGTCTAATAAAAAAAAAAATTTGATGCTCTGTCTGAATCCATCGATAAGATCTTGACCCTATATCCCCACATTGAAATCGTTATTGCGGGTGATTTTAATGTGCTTAACTCTCAGTGGCTTCGCCACTCCGGACACACAACCTCTGAGGGTCAGTATGTCCAGCTCTTTCCTGAGTCAAACAATTTTACTCAACTCGTCAGTGAGCCAACACTGGTACCAGATATAGATGGCCATTCCGCCAACACACTGGGCCTGTTTCTCACCTCGCACCCAAACAAATACACAATTGAAGTTTCTTCGCCCTTGGGCACTTCAGACGACTGTGTCGTATCAGCTAAGTTTGCTCTAACCAACAGCAACGCTTACGAGAAAACTCCAAAAAAAAAAACAACTGGGAAGGTCTGAACGACATTTTTGGGAAGTTAAATTGGTCGTTATTTTTCCTCAATAATGATGTTCACTCTATAGCGGACACATTGACGAACACGATTCTGTTTGACATGCGAACCTTCATTACATACAGAGTAAAGAGTATCAAACCCAAAAGAAATATGTGGTTCGATTCCGGGTGCAGAGAAGCCATTAAGGCTAAAGAGTTGAGCTTCCGGTTGTATAAATCAAACAATACTAAGGAAAACCGGAAAAGATTTAAGAGAGCTAGAAATGACTGCAATGCGTATATTCAACACGTGAAGTTCTTGCATGACCAGAGAATGAGACAAAAAATACTACACTCTCCCACAGGTAGTAGAAACATCTGGGCATTTGGGAAGAACATCCAAAACTCGGTCTCCTCATACATTACTTCGCTAATAGCCGATGACAGACCAGTCACCAGTACAATAGAGGAAGCGAATCTACTTGCTGCACATTTTGCAGCCAACTCAACACTGTCTGATACCACATCCGTTCCGGCTCAACTTGAACATAAGCAGCACACCATGAGCTAGATTCCCTTTCGAACGCGTACTGTTGCCCGGGCACTCAAGGAGCTAAACGTACACAAATGCGCTGGTCCTGATGGCATTCCCCCACTTCTCTTGAAGAAATGTTCCTCTTGACTCTCTAAACCACTGTGGAAACTCTTCCATTTGTCTTATTCTACTGGCCGTTTCCCAAATAGATGGAAGAGAGCGAACATTCAACCAATTCTCAAAAAGGGCGACAAATCCTCCCTCTCTTCTTATCGACCCATAGCACTAACTTCTATTCTCTAAGGTAATGTAATCACTGATTAATCGTCAACTTTCATAATATCTGGAATCAAACGACCTCCTCAATGACCGCCAATATGGCTTTCGTAGCAACAGGTCCACAGGAGATTTGATGGCGTACCTTACCGAAAAGTGGAGCCATTCCATCCACTACTTCGGAGAAAGCAAGATTGTTGCACTGGATATCTCGAAAGCCTTCGACAGAGTTTGGCATCCAGCGCTTTTATCAAAATCAAATTCATATGGAGTGGACATTTCCCTGATCCAATGGATAAGAGACTGTATTTCTGGCCGTTCAATCCAAGTGGTTCTTGGTGATGTCAAATCTGCGTCCCATCAAATTAATGCAAATGTTCTCCAGGGTTCGGTACTCTCACTCACTCTCTTCCTCATCTTTATAAATGATCTTTTGTCAGTCAAATTAATGCAGGTGTTTCCCAAGGGTCTGGTACTCTCACACACGCTCTTCCTGATCTTTATAGATGATCTCTTGTCAATTACTCACAACCCAATCCACTCATTTGCCGATGATAGCACATTGAGTTTGTCATACTCATACGAACATTTCCGGCCAAACTCTTCGAACGTCAATACCAATCAACAGATTATGCTTAATACACTAAATTCCGACCTCAACAAGATATATCAATGGGGATTATCAAACCGAGTAGAGTTCAATGCCTTAAAAACTCAGTGCTGTCTCGTGTCGTCAATCCCGGGTCCCAAAATAAATATACTGTCGATGAATGGCACTTCCATCGACGAAGCCAAAGAACTATCAATCCTCGGCACTAGAATTAATTCGACTCTTAATTGGAGCGACCACATTTTTGAAGCTGCGAAAAGTGCGGCCAAATGCATGGGGTTCCTTAAGAGATCCAAAGATACTTCACTCCATACCAATCTGGCCACTATTTACAAGGCGTATCATCACCATCATCATCCGCACTACAACCGGGAACCGGTCTTGGCCTTATTCAGCAAGTCCTGAGGCTTGTTAAATTTTCCATAATGATTTATTTTTTCCTGGCAAGGTCATTAGTCTTGCGTCAGAGGCTCCCCGACGGGGAATCGAACAGGCGGGTATACTAACCACTATACTATCGAGGAGCCCTACAAGGCGTATATTCGTCCCAAAATGGAGCTCAACTCCCATATTTGGTCAGGCGCATCCAAAACTGCACTACACGCTCGATATGATGCAAAAACGAGCAGTGAAACATATTGTGGACCCAGCTATGAGTCTATCAATTCCGTCGTTAGAACATAGGCGCAACGTATCGTGCCAATCTCTCTTCTATAGGTATTACCACGGTCGTTGCTCAACAGAACTTGCTGAATGTGTTCCGCCTCTTCAGACATTTTTCCGCGATACCCGTCAATCGGAGAATGCGTATCAGTTCACGTTGAAAGTTAACTTCACGCGCACAAACAAACATATAAAGTCATTCTTTAGCCGAACCACACGAATGTGGAATACTCTACCTAATCATGTGTTTCCTCGTCGTTGTAATGTCCAGGCATTTAAGACCAATGTACATTGATACCTCCTTTCCTTATCCACTTCCTCTCCTTCCGCTCGCACTGTGCTCTGACCCTTAAGGGTACTCCAATATCCCCTTTTGTGCGCGCGTTAATTTAAAAAAAAAAAAAGCATGACTGCTTTTTGGTCTCTTTGCCCATTCATCAATATCTCCAATGACCTCTTCTATCCAGACTGACTTTCTTATACAAGGATTTTAACCGAAAACGCATCATCTATCGGAAGGGTAGGACAATATCTGCGTGGCCAGATAGTTTATATCATGAAAGTGTTTTACGTTATACGCTCACAGCAACTTTGTTTTCTTCGTATTTCTCTTCGTTGAATTTTTAAACCATTTTTACATAAACAATATTTTATAGAATATATCCAAAAAAATACATACACCGAGAATAAGACATCATTCATTATTAATAAATTTGCGAGCGGTAGTATTTGGACAGACATGCATTCAAAATTGATATTTAAATTATTCAAAGGAAATTAAAAAAAAAAAAATTGCCACACTTGCAACTTTAATTTTCTTTTGAAAATGCTTGTGAATGGCCCAGGGATGGACCTAAAATTAGTATTGGGTTTCGTTGTATTCACAGTTGATCGCGCCACACATTAAATCACGATTACCACACGAGAGAATTCATTCTGGGATACAGGGTATATTACGAGTTTTTTAAAGTGCTTACTCAAGTACATAAAATTACTTGAATGGTCTCGTAAAATCATCTTCTCCACCTTAAAGCCCAGTCGTTATTCCAAATGTGAAACATCACGTTGTAAATCCATTTCAGGTTTTCTGCCAATATGGATAATATATACAACAAAAGACTCCCTTTGGGTAGTGTAGTCTATACGCAAATTACTACATAGATACACACAAAAGGTAGATTTTAGACTATTTAATACGGTTGTAGATTACTTAATCGCCTTATCTCAAATTTCCTAATTTCTGAACGGAATTCATCCTAAAATATGAAGATATTGCGATTACCTAAAATCATAATTTTCTAAATATGAAGTAGAGTGATTTTCATGTTTTTATTAACAGCACACAAGGAGATTTAATCAGGCCAATCCGGATCCGTAAGCAACCTTTTTGAACCCCCTGGGAGAGTTCGTGAGTGGTGATTGAATGAAAAATGAACGCCCAAAGGGTAGTAATATACTTATGAATCCAACCACTAGAAACAGTTTACTCTGGCGAATCGTTTAGCTTTGGGTGGATTGTGTGTTTAAAGACATACTTTTTTGTTGTGTTTCGAAATATTATACACAAAACACTTTGTTTAAGGGAAAATGAGATGAATGTACATGAATCCCTAGGTCCCTTAGTAAATCAAAATTTTTAATCAAATTTACAAGTTTTACTATTTTCAAAAAAGATAATCATTTGGTTGGAAACACCAAAATAAAATCCTTTCTAAATTTGCTGTTTGTTTTTCAAGGTAATCTTTCCGAATGTGCTTTGTAAGTGCTATTAAATTAATGGGTAAAGGTAATATGTTGTAGTTGGAGTAAAATGTTGTACAAAAACAATATGAATTGGAGCAATGGAAATGTTTGAGGTGCTACTTTACCTATGGTTGGAATGATTTTATACTGGTTGCAGAACGTATCATTGGGCTTGACGTGATAATTGTCCACTATCTCTCCAACAACGTTCTTAAACTTGCCATTGGTAAACATGCAAACATCAACGTGTTGAACCGCTGAAATCTGTTAATAGCCAATAATAAAAAAAACATGAATGGTACCTTGAGAAAGTTATCGACATCTTGAGTTTTTACCTTTATCTTTCGTACAATCTTGCGGCTGTTATTCTTGATTTGGACTTTAACGTTTACCGCCTCGCCATGCCGATAGGCAAATTTGTCCAAAGACGATTTCAAACTAACATTTCCTTCGGTCCATAAGAAAGGCTTCTCAATAAAACTTTCAGGTCCCTGCTTGATAGAAAGAACAATAACGTTTAATATAAGGATATTAATGTTTAGCAAAATTAATCAGATTAATCGTGCTTCAAATTAGATTATAATATTTAGTAAACTTACTGTTTGTCTCTAATTTCAAATTGGAAGTTCATTACCCAATCCTCTCGTGTCCGTAGGCAAATTCTTCCACCTCCTGTTCCTTGTATCAGAGGTGTTCTCTTTTATAAATAGAATATTCTAAACGGTTTCATGGGGTGTTGTAGGTGACTAATTAAATTTACGATCAAGTGAATCATGTAAGGCTTGGCAAACGAAATATTCCTTCATTGCTGCTAATTAACGGGAGTTTTAAATTGATGTGCTAAAGTTAGGCCCTACGTCAGCACTGAAGCAAACCATAAACCTTAAAGGACTTTTATATAATATTAGTGGTCACTTTGACAATGTGAAAGGAGGACCACATCAACAATAAAATCTCAGTTTTAAATCAACATGAACCTGTGTAGTGGTTGATTGTCTCTTACATAGTCTGCAGCATTTTTAATAGTAAACTTCCGCAAATTAGAAAATTGTTTTATGCAGTAACTCATTAAGCGGTGTAGTAGGATTTCGTTGACACAGCATGCCTTACAAAGGAGTTTGCTATGGTAGCTTTAAATGTCAAAGGGTGGTTCCAGTGAAAAAAGGGGGAGAGGAAATGACAATGGTCATTAGCTTTGAACGGAAACAGTGACGTGGCCGAGTTAATGAGGTCATGGACTTTCAGGTTCCTACAGAACAATAAGTTGTAGTAGCGTTAGTTTTGTATGCTTGCATGTTACAGTGACGAAATGTACATGACTGAGCAAAGAATTCCATATTAATGTGGTTCAACGAGAGAACGATTATCTGTGTTTATCCGTACATTTGAACGTGAATTGATGGGCACTTTCTAATTGACGGGCGTCGCATGAAACTAATTGAAGGGGTGGGGTGTAGTTGAGTAACGACCGGGATAAACCCTATAGAAAAGAGATAGGCAGGATGTAATGCGCCTATTTTCTAACGGCGGCATTGAAAAATCTGCGTCCGGGGCCATAAGGAGTTTCACTGCTTGTCTTTGGACCCTATCGAGCTCGTGCAGCATTGTTTTAGATTCGTCTGACCAAACATGTGAATTGGACTCTAGTTTAGTATAGTTTTGTAAGTAGTGTCCAAGTTGGGGTGCAGTATTATTTTTATCTCTTAAGAAACACTTGATGGCAGTTTCTGTCAAATATCTAGTCGTTCATATTAACACACTATCGCTGTGAAGTGTATTAACACCTTTTTCACGGACTGTCATTGAATCAGTGTGTCGGGTATTAATATTGTTCATGCAGGCCTAAAAACATTACTAAAACTCTTATCCTTCTTTTTCTGATTTAATAAATATTTTTTTTTTTTTTTTCAAAATATACAAAACTAATCGCAAATATATTTGAAGCTCATCATGTACTCTTGATGCACTGCCGTCATTATTAGTCAGTTAAATGAGAAAATAAAAGAAAATCATCCTCATTTTCTAAAGACTTATTGATTTGCCTCATATCTGGAATCATATGACCTTCTTAATGACTGCCGATATGGTTTTCGTATCAACAGGTCCACAAAAGATCTGATGGCGTACCTTACCGAAAAGTGGAACCATTCCATCCACTACTTCGTTGAAAGCGAAATTGTGGCATTGGATATTTCAAAAGCGTTCGACAGAGTTTGGCATCTAGTCCTTTTGCCGAAATTGCATTCTCATGATGTGGGCAATTCACTGATCCGATGAAGGAGACTATCTTTCCGGCCGTTAAATGAGAAAATAAAAGAAAACCGTACTCATTTTCTAAAGACTTATTGACCTGCCCTCATATCTGGAATCAAATGACTTCCCCAATGACCGCCAATATGGGTTTCTTACTAAGCGGTACACCGGAGATTTGAGGGCGAACCTTACCGAAAAGTGGAACCATTCCATCTACTACTTCGGTGAAGGCAAGCTTGTGGCACTGGATATCTCTAAAGCCTTCGACAGAGGTTGGCATCCAGCCCTAATTATGCATCATTATTAGGTCAGTTAAATGAGAAAATAAAAGAAAATCCTCCTCATTTTCTAAAGACTTATTGATCTGCCTCGTATCTGGAATCATATGACCTCCTTAATGACTGCCAATATGGTTTTCGTAGCAACAGGTTCACAAAAGATCTGTTGGCGTACCTTACCGAAAAGTGGAAGCATTCCATCCACCACTTCGTTGCAAGCGAAATTGTCGCATATTAACACACTATCGCTGTAAAGTGTATTAATACCTTTTTCACGGACTGTCATTGAATCAGTGCGTCGGGTATTAATATCGTTTATGCAGCACCTAAACATTACTAAAACACTTATCCTTCTTTTTCTGATTTAATAAATATTTTGTATTACCCAACCTTCAGGTTGTTTTTTGACATACCGTAGTTTAGTATAACAGTATTGTAGTTAGTCAACATTATACATTAAATGAAGTAGTACAAAAGTATATTAAAAATTTCATTTGAATTGAATTGTGTTTAATGGGCAAGAGAATGTTTACAAAAATGCAGAATAGAAAGGGTGGGAGAACTGAGCCCTGGGGATAACCAGCATCAATTTAATGAGAGGGAGGTTTGACTCTATTCAGAACTACATGATTGATCGCCAAGAAAGATAGTTTCTTCACCATTGAATCACACTAGGGTCAACTCCATAGAAATGCAATTTCAGCAATAGGACTGGGGCGCAAACTCTCTCGAGCTTTTTTGAGATATCGAGTGTAAAAACTTGGCTTCTTTCGGAGCGGTTTTTTTTACACTAACGCGCTCTTAAAAGGAGATTTTCAAGTACCCTTAAATGTCAGAGCACAGTGCGCGCGGATGGAGAGGAAGTGGATAAGGAAAGGACATGTCGATGTATATTGGTCTTGAATGTCTGGACATCACAACGACCAGGAAACACATGATCAGGCAGAACATTCCACATTCGTGTGTTTCGGCTAGAGAATGACTCTCTATGTTTATTTGTGCGCCTAAAGTCCACTTTCAACGCGAACTGATGCGCATTCACAGATTGACGGGTATCGCGGGAAAATGTCTGAAAGGACGGAACACATTCAGCAAGTTCAGTTGAGCAACGACCGTGGTAATACGTATAGAAAAGAGATAGCCATGATACGTTGCGCCAGTGTTCTAACGACGGAATTGATCGACTTACGGCTGAGTTCCCAATAAGTTTCACTGCTCGTTTTTGCACCCTGTCGAGCACGTGTATTGCAGTTTTGGATGCGCCTGACCAAATATGGGAGTTGAACTCCATTTTTGGACGAATATACGCCTTGTAAATAGTGGCCAGGTTGGATGGAGTGAAGTATCTTTTGCATCCCTTAAGGAACCCCATACATTTGGCTGCACTTTTCGCAGCTTCAAATATGCGGTCATTCCAGTTAAGAGTCGAATTAATTCGAGTGCCGAGGATTGATAGTTTCTTGGCTTCGTCGATGCAACTGCCGTTCATAACAATATATACTTTGGGGCTCACCTTTGACGACAAGAGCATTGAGTTTTTAGTACATTGAATTCTACTCAGTTAGATAATCCCCACTGATATATCTTGTTGAGGTCTGAATTCAATGTACGAGGGTTGCCTCTTATGTTTGGGGACTTGGCAACCCTAGCGTTGCAATCCGGCAATTGACAGCTCTGTCGTAAAGTTGGACATTTTTGAGGTTATACGCACTCAGAACGTTTTGACATACGAGCGCTATTTGTGTTGTTTACAGTAACTTAAAAGATTCATCCCGGCCCAAAAATGGAATTAAATCGTCAACATTTTCGTGCGATTATTTTTTACAACTTTCGGCGTGGATTAACTCAGCAACAGTGCATGGATGAACTTAATTCAATTTTTGGCGATGAAGCTCCATCAAGGACCAGTGTTTATCGATGGTATGGTGAATTCAATCGTGGTCGTAGTTCACTCCAAGATGAATTTCGTGAAGGTCGTCCAAAATCAGTTGCTGTTCCGAAAACCATTGATGCTGTGCGCGAACTGATATTGGAAGATCGTCATGTGACCTATCGTGAGATTGAGACAACCTTAGGCGTTAGTGGGACCAGCATACATTCAATATTGCATAAACATTTGACTGTCAAAAAAATTTGTTCGCGTTGGATCCCACACAATTTGTCAATCGCCCAAAAAAAGGCTCGTGTCAATTGGTCGAAAGAAATGCTCAAAAAATACGGTCGCGGTGCTTCGAAACACGTCTATGACATCGTGACAGGTGATGAATCGTGGATTTACGCGTATGAGCCCGAAAGTAAACAGCAGTCGACTGTCTGGGTGTTTCAAGATGAGCCAAATCCAACAAAAGTTGTTCGCGCACGAAGCACTTCCAAGCAAATGGTCGCCTGTTTTTTCGGAAAAACTGGACATGTCGCAACCGTACCACTAGAACAACGCAGAACAGTTAATTCTGAGTGGTACACAACCATTTGTTTGCCAGTTGTCTTCCAAGAAATCAGGAAAACCAACCGCCGAAGACGGATCACTCTTCACCACGACAATGCGAGCTCTCACACATCGGCTGCGACAACTGCATTTTTGAGCACCCAAAACATCGATTTGATGGGTCATCCGCCGTATAGTCCTGACTTGGCACCGAATGACTTCTTTTTATTCCCGTACGTAAAAAACAAACTGAGAGGTCAACGTTTTTCGACACCTGAAGAAGCGGTTGCTGCATTCAGAATGCATGTGTTGGAGATACCTCAATCAGAGTGGCAAAAGTGCTTCGACAATTGGTTCAAACGCATGCAAAAGTGTATAGATCTTCATGGGGAATATTTTGAAAAACAATAAAGTGATTTTCGATGATCAATATAAAATATAAAATAATATAAAAGGCAACCCTCGTATCAGGGAACATAAAGTTAGCTGCGGCATGTTAACAGTAGGCACCTCAAATTTAGCTTAGTCCGCAGGGGACCAATAAGTTAGGATATAATATAAATAAGCTAGGATTTAAGTATTTTTTTTTTTTTAAATATAAGAGAAGGGAAAAAATAAAAAATGTATATAAAATGTAAAAAAAAAATAGCTGCGGCATGTGCAACAAATAGATTCATTTTCCGTATATGTGTTCAATATGCGCATTGCAGACGTTCCTAGTCTCTTACATGTTCGTCGGTTTTCTTTTGTATAGTTCGCTTCATACAACCGGAAGCTTAGCTTTTTTAATTTTAAAAATCTCCCTACGTTAGGAATCAAAATCAATATTCAACTAGAGTTTGATATTGCTTATACTCTGTGGAACAAGATCCGTATATTAAGCAGAATCATATCCGTTATTCTATCAGTCACAGCATCAACATTGGTTAACGACTGATTTACCTTCCCAAAATATCGTCCGAGTTGGCTTTCCCGTACAGCACTGTTATTGTTTTGTGAGGTTTTTCATTGACACTATTTTTTGGTTTCTGACATATAGTTAGCACAATACGGGACCTGAGGCGTCGAAGAGCAAAGAACTTTCGATTGGGTATTTATTAGGGTGAGAGGTGAGGAACAGGCATGGCATAATGGCGGAATCGCTGCTACGGATGACTATAGCCACAATGACATCAGTACACGATGGGGGACTATAGTTACCCACCCCAAGATGCCACGTATACACGACGGGTGACGATAGTCACCTTCCACAAAAATATATTTCGTATAGAATATCGTTGATAACATAAAAGTATTAATTATATTGTTGAATAAAAATACGTTACGGATTAAAGGATGCATTTCTATCCAAGTTTGGGTTTTTCTACAGAAAATTATAATGAATGATCTGCTGTTTACGGTCGGGTAGGTTAAAATATTTTCTACATTAAATCTTAAAATTCAGTTTTGTCCCAGACATCACAGAGAGTGGACATAAAATAAAGAAAAAAGTACGTTTAAGCGTTTTGTTCTAAATTTAAACACAAAATAACAAATTAAAATATACGTTTCTATTTTAGTTTGGTATTTTGTACATAAAACAATAATTTATGATGATTCACGTTCGTAAGTACAACAAATGTGATTCTGGGTTGAAACAGAGACCAGAGGGTGATAAGCGATGCCATACCGTATGTATGTTGCGCCGCGATATGGGAAGAAGTGGGTTTATAAGGTAAAACCCGACATGTGGAAATCCGGATATCTGTTATTATCTGAGCTTAATGGTGTGGTTAGGACAGTCGTAGCAGACAAGATGTATCTTAAGTTACAAATGTTGCCCTGGTGTATGCGGAACTCTCGTGCCTTTGCAAGGTCCGACAAAAAAATATTAGTACCACTTTCAATTGGGATGTAATTTTGGATCCGGAATGGATAAGCGAAAGAAACCATTAGTGGTGTTAAGCTGTTAAAGCAACTACATCCATTAAATTCCTGTAGAAAGTTAATTCACAACCTCTTCGTATAAATATTAGGCCAATCTCACACCACAAATTATACACTGCTCGGAAAAATTATAGACTCAAACGTAAATTTTAAGTTTTCTTGAGAATGAGTAATACATTTTTATGACTAGTTTTGTGACAAAATATTGTCAACAGATACCAACTCAGGGAAAATCCTTTAATGGCTTAATTGTTTTTTTTTTTATTTTCATTTTTTTTTTTTTTAAATCCTCTGAAAAAAACCTAATTTCGCCAGTGAAAAAGTATAAACTCAGGCCTTTTTTCGATCTCAGGCATAGTTGTAGCGCATAGCTTGGTGTAAGAAAAGTCCTTAAAAAACATTGCAGACATTCTGGAGTGATAATATTCCGATTTTTGTTTTACGCAATGATTTTTTTTAAGTTCTAAATATGGCACATGGAAAACAATTAACGGAGCCGATTTACAAAGTAGTGGAATGACGCAAAGACAAATTGCCAATGAAATAAATCGCTCTCAAGGTGTAGTGAACAAGCCGGTATTTAAAATTACGAAAGAAATAAGCGATCTGGGCGGCCAACAAAATTTTCGCCTATGATAAAACGAGCCGTTCTAGTTGAAATGTCCAAAAAAGGAGCTTCTTCGTCCTAAATGGTTCGAGGTTTTGATTTGGACTGCGATTCTAGTCTCATTAGAAAATGGGCAATAGCCTCAAGAAACTTATCGAAAGTGCTTCTGCAAAAAAATATTTGAAGTATCGAAAGTGCTTCCACTCAAAGAGCGACATAAGGAGGCACGCATTGAATTCGCTGAAACACACATCCAACACAGTGAAATGTGATCTAATGTGATCTTCAGTGATGAGAAAAATTTTAATCTGGACGGCACCAACGGCTTCAATTCGCATGATCTCCGGAAAGAAACGAAAATCATGTCACACATGTGTTTAGAAGAAGGAGGAGTTATGGTGTGGGCAGCTTTCATCGGAAATCGGAAAAGAAATAGTTTTTATTTCTGAATGAATGGACGCCAAAAAGTACCAAGAAGTGTTGGAAGAGCATCTTCCTTTAATAACCCTAACAGAGGACGAAGATGCCATATTTCAACAGGACAACGCGGCTATCCATACAGCACGAACAACAACAGTGTGGTTTCAAGAGCATGGAATTAAACTTTTACGGTGGCCAGCTTTAAGTCCAGACATAAATCCCATTGAGAACCAGTGGGGGATCCTGGCAAGGGCGGCTTACGATCAGGAAAAGCCAGAAATTCAAAACGTGGAACAACTCAAAGAAAGAGTTGAAGCATGGAATGATATCCCGGACACCACTTTAAATAATCTTATTACCAGTCTACCACGAAGATTGTTAAAAATTATAAGAAATAACGGACAAAGTATTCCATATGAAATAAATTATTATACAAAATATTAAAATATCGGGTTTTCCAATAGGGACTTGACAACTTTGAATTTAATTTGTGAACGCACCCTTTCACTAATCATCGAACTGTCACTGTCAATTTATTCAGTAAACTCAACATTTTCATCGTGGTTAAGTACACGAACGAACAACTTCTGCAAATTATAAAAATTTACTACCGAAAAAAAATTGTCAAGTCCCTATTGGAAAACCCTATGGTTATACAATAGGGACTTGACAACTTTGAATTTAATTTGTGAACGCACCCTTTCACTAATCATCGAACTGTCACTGTCAATTTATTCAGTAGACTCAGCATTTTCATCACGGTTAAGTACACGAACGAACAACGTCTGCAAATTATAAAAATTTACTACCGAAAAAAAATTGTCAAGTCCCTATTGGAAAACCCTATGGTTATACAATAGGGACTTGACAACTTTGAATTTAATTTGTGAACGCACCCTTTCACTAATCATCGAACTGTCACTGTCAATTTATTCAGTAAACTCAGCATTTTCATCACGGTTAAGTACACGAACGAACAACGTCTGCAAATTATAAAAATTTACTACCGAAAAAAAGTTGTCAAGTCCCTAATGGAAAACCCTATATAAATGTCTTGAGTTTATACTTTTTCAGAGGCGAAGTTTGGGGTTTTTCAGAAAATTAATTACCATTCCTGGTAAAAAAGCAATTAAGCCATTGTTGTTTTTTCTTTTGATTTGGTGCCGGTTGAAAATATTTTGTCACAAAACTAACTAGTGATAAAAGTTTGTTATTCATTCCAAGAAAACTGAAAATTTAGGATCGAGCTTATAATTTTTCCGATCACTGTATATGAAATTCCACTACAAGCTAAAGGTACAAAGCTTTCGGTTACATCCCAAAGTATCACAAGCCTATATGGCTATCGGATGAGACGTGACCCCTAAAGCCAAAATTGTTTGTCTACTTGAATGCAATGGTTAAACACAATCAGCCAAAAGCTATAGCCTAAATGTCGGTTTCACAGTAAATCCAAAGCGATACGAGACTAATTAGAAATCCATCAAACGAATACAAATACTGAGATCCTCACTTGGTTGCCATGTCCCTTGGGTTTTATTTCTTCAGAATTTGGCCGAATTCGGCAAATGTCAGAAAGACAAGTAAAATGCTGCTCATACAGCGTAACGCACGACCTCCACTTTATTTTTCCATCGAACGAGTAAACGAGCCATCGCCATGTTGTTCGAAATAAAACAATGCGTGTGAAGAAATGCCATTAAGAATCATAAATCACATAACGACATTTCGTGCCAAAAAGGAACACCGCCAAAGTTATCGTTTGACGGCTACTTAGGCGGCGCCGCGGACGCGAGTACGCGCGTGTTAAGTGTGTCGATGATGTCATACCTGAAGATAACATTCAGGAGATCATTGACACACTCAAACAAAAAGCGCCACCAAATTCTAAACTCAGATGACCCCACAGAACAGTAGTGCAATTAAGTCAATATTTCGAAATAATTGCAATCAAAACTCAATTAACAAATCGGTCAAAGAAAAACGGTTAATTGCATTTATCAGACCAATTAACGATTGCACAAGCTGGAACAATTAAAATACGGAAACATCCAAACTGCATGTTCCAGCACAATCGGCATAAGTGCAATTAACTGGGTCAATTCATGAACGCAAAAGTTCAACTCGAGTCCGAATCGATGAAAAAGTATTGACCAGCTCATCAATATGAGGCGTTTATGAACTAAGGCCAGTAAACGATAATTGGGGCAATCGAAACTGAAAGGCTATGTGAAGTAAGGAAATCGTTAACCCCGGAAGGTGTTGCGAAAGAGGTAATGATTTGGGTAGGGGTTTTGGATGATGATAGGGATTGAATGGGGCAGTTGGTTATTGGTGGTAAAGACGGTCAGTGGTTAGTGGTAGAGTCGGTGGTTAGTGGTGAATCGTTAGAGTCGAGAGTCTAAGAGGAGAGCGTTGATTAATAGAGTATCTGGAATAGAAAAAACTAAAGACAGAGTGATGTTAATGGATAAGTCTGTATAAAGTGTATTCGGGAAATATAAACACTTTGTGATGTTTAACTAAAATAAGAAAGTAATAATAGAAGATTAAAGACAAAGTGATACTGATAGATAACTCGATGTAAGGTGTATTCGGAAAACATAAACACTTTGTGATGTTTGACTAAAATAAGAAAGTAATAATAGAAGATTATAAACAGAGTGATGTTAATAGATAACTCGATGTAAAGTGTATTCAAAAAATACAAACTCTTTGTGGTGTTCAAGCAAAACAAGAAAATAATACTAGTAAACTAAAGACAGAATGTTGTTAGTAGTTAAGACGATATAAAGTATATCCGAAAAATACAAACTCTTTGCGGTGTTCAAGCAAGACGAGAAAGTAATAATAGTAAACTAAAATTAGAATGTTGTTATTAGATAAGTCGCTATGAATTGTACCGAGCGAAATGAAGAAAAGTTGTAAATGAAACTAAGTTGAGCGAATAAAGTCTAGTTGGGGTGTTAATGAAGATTCGGTGTTTCAAATCTAGTTAGACAATGTGAAATCTCTTCGGTTGTCACAGAAGGATCTCGGTTCGAACTTTTGTTGATGATTATGACTACGGAGTTCCAACGGTTATCTACAAACCATAACTGGCGCAGTCGGTACTCCTCTATTCCGTAGAACTAGAGGAAAGTGATCGTACGAGCTCGACAAACATATATAGTGGAAACGCAGTGAGTCAAAAAACACTTTAGTGATTCGCGTAGAAACCGCTACAAAAGATACAAACGAGAAACTAAAAAGAAAAGAACAATCTAACAAAGAAACCGGTATCCGTAAAATAGACAATAAACAGTGTTCACACAAACAAAAAAAAAGTGAAAAGAAGAAACGAGTGGAGTATCGTAATCATCAGCAGCAGTGGCAGTGAAAGCGGCATCATCATCCCCAGCAAGAAACAACGCATCGTAAGTCTGATTACTGTATAATAAGTTATTTTTTGACTGTTAGGTATTTTAGTAATAAATAAATATATCATAAATCATAGTTACCAGCGAGTAAGTGCACTACACTAGTGAACACCAATTTCGGTGAAAGTTATAATTAGTATTGTCAAAAGTGTAAAGATAAAAGTGTATTTAAGTAGAATAAGTAGGAATCGAACATCAAGTCATCACGAAGATATTCCCAAAATAGCCACAGATTACTGAAACGGTTTGAGAATCAACGGTATTAACGATGTTAGGAGGGTAATTTTAGAAGCAACAAAAATAAGTATTTAACCAGGAACGGAAGGCAGTGGAAAAATCGAAATTCTGTTGTGTAGTAAATGGTCGTTCTGTTTTCTCTAAGCATTTTTTGTTACAGGAAAAGTCCTTACATCGTTGGTTGGTGTTTCGAGAAATAGTTGTGGGTAATTTGATATTTGAGTAGGCGTTATAAGATACTAACGAACCAAAGGAGGGTGTAGTAATCTGCAGTCGATTTCATCCAGAAAGCGGTAATTTCGGTACATAAAGTAGAAAAAGCTACTGTCGTATCCCTCGAGAGGATAAGAATTAGTACGGGGATACATAGCCGACAAAATTGATCGGAGGACGGAAGCAAGGAATAGATTAATAGACGAAAGAAGAGGAATGGCTCAACAAATGGAGCAATGTATAGCAGCACTGACTCAGCTGATGGTCCAGAACCAGCAGCAGAGCACGAGTCAGAGACTGGAAAAAGAAATTCGTCACATTCGCGAATTCGATGGGGCAAAAGGGACCTTACCTTCGTTCATAGATGCTGTATCGAGAAAGCTAGGCGAATACAGAGCTGGTCAGGAAGAGGAAAAGGCGAGAGCTTTCAGTATGATCTACGATCAAAAAATACTGGGCTCAGCAAAGAACCTTTTAAGAGTAAACCCTCCTCAAAATTGGGAAGAGTGCCAGCAAAAATTGAAGCTGCATTACAGACCAAAGAGAGACCAAATGGCCCTGACGAGGGACATTATGTTATTAAGGGCAAACTCGATCCTCGACCTCAGCAACAAATTGAAATATCTTGTGGATGACATTGCAGAGTATTCCGTATTTTGTACAGACGGTAATGCAATGATAGATATATTCAGTGGGATGCTAGTCCAGAAAGTTAAGAGCTTAGTTTCAGGTACCTTGGCATATAATATAATGAACATGACAAACTTGACAGAGGTAAGAAATGTGATAGACTCTTTTGTTGGAATGGATGAGACTAATTTAAATACTACGAGTAATATAGAACATAGGCCAACCACGACGAACAACCGACATTTTAATAGGAATCACAAACCAGACCGTATAGACCACAGAAACAGATTCGAGAATAGGCAGGGCGAAGGTAATGTTGGAAGACAAGGAGGCAATCATACTAACTTCAGGACAAACCACGGATTAAAGCAAAACTCAGGCGATAACCTTAATTGGAGGACAGGGCCAAGTAATGTTAGGCAGGGAAATGAAAGATCTGTGCAAAGACATCCACATATAGGTAATAGTGCACACCACAGGGAAAGCTCAGACCACATGTCAGTGGACATGATAAGTAGGCGAGAAGCAAGAAACGTAGCAGACAAGTTTTCTCACAGACGAACGGCGGAGAATAGAATAGTAATAACACTAACCATCGAAGGAGAGAAATATCTAGCATTATTAGACACAGGATCTACGGTAAGTATCCTGAATGAAAGCAATACCCCGAGACTTAGATACAATATAATAGATACCAACACGACAGCTATAGAGACAATTCAGGGAGAAGTAGACAGGCGAAATAAGACAGTGGCATCAGTATGCCCAGTAGAATTTAAATATTCAGATAACGCAAGGATAAGGTGGGTGGCATTAAGGATGAGAAAACCATACAATTTTATTCTAGGTATGGATTGATTCACGATTCACCACAGGGAAAGCTCAGACCACATGTCAGTGGACATGATAAGTAGGCGAGAAGCAAGAAACGTAGCAGACAAGTTTTCTCACAGACGAACGGCGGAGAATAGAATAGTAATAACACTAACCATCGAAGGAGAGAAATATCTAGCATTATTAGACACAGGATCTACGGTAAGTATCCTGAATGAAAGCAATACCCCGAGACTTAGATACAATATAATAGATACCAACACGACAGCTATAGAGACAATTCAGGGAGAAGTAGACAGGCGAAATAAGACAGTGGCATCAGTATGCCCAGTAGAATTTAAATATTCAGATAACGCAAGGATAAGGTGGGTGGCATTAAGGATGAGAAATGTCGAAAAGATTTGCATGAGGAGTAAGAAAATTTATATGACTAATGGAGTGAGCCTTCCATTCGGGACAAAGACTATTGATGAAGAGGTCAATATGCTCGAAGTAAGCGGAGTGCGAGATATCCGATTAAGTCATTTAAATTATCAAGAAAGAGTAGACAGAAGTAACGAAGAGAAATCTAAGATAGCATTCTCCGACAGGGCAACTCGTCATCCTACAGGTAGGCACAAATTGGACCACATAGGGATAAAGGACGAGATAGTGAATAAATATAAGACACAAATCGTACTGACGTACAGCCCGACTCAAGAAGTCCAGGTTGTCCATAGAAGGGTAATAGTAGAGGTAAATCCGTTAGAAAGCAAGAGTAAAATAGAAAAGACATTGAAAAGATACGTTAGAAGAGGCCGCGTCGGAATTTATTCAGAAGTTCGAGTTACAGACTACCATAAGGTACAGTCAATTTTGATATCGTTATTCTTGTCTAACAAAAAGATAAAATTCATACGGTGCTCCAGAAGAGCCCAAGAGGTTAACACAGAGAAAGAGTTGTGTAATCAACTATATCGGTATCATGACAAAGGGTCAAGACACAAGGGAATTAGCGAGAGTTACCATAGTCTGTAAAAGAAAATATACTTTCCCAAGCTACGTAAACACATTTATCTCGTGACTAACAGTTGTAGCAAATGTAGAGAAAGAATGTACGACAGGAAGCCCACCAATTACAAAGAAAGCAGGAGTATAAGACATGTACAGAACTATAAGAGACTGAGGCACAGAGACAAACCATATCGTAGGATAGCTCCACTAGACAATGTTCAGACTACCAGTAATATTAAAGGACCGCTCAAAATTATAGGTGATGTTCATGACAGTAGGTTGCAGTTTACCAAAGCAAACCAGAACAAACGTAAAGCATTCACACTCGACTTTATTAGGAATAATAACAGGAATTGAGAGTAGGAAGCTTTGGACTGAAACAAAGATACAGATGGCTATATGAAACTATAACGATCTGTATCATTCGAAAAATTAAAACGTTCAACGAAAACAAACGGTAAACGAGACAACAAGTCGATAGCTTAAAGCGAAGAGTAGGAAGAATAAGACATCGTTGGTTGTAGCAAAAGAAATCTATCAATGAATTTTTATGAAGAGGACAGACTCATAAGATATATAGAAATTTTAGTTCCACACAGATGATATATATATACCTTGAAAGATCACAAGTAATACTATTTTAATCTATTTAAGTAGACCCAAAACGCTATCAAATTCATAATAATTGGAGGGAATTAAAGACTTCATTCACAAAAGAAATTAAAATCCGATACTTAGTACTTGAAAAATTATAACCACATCATGTTTGCTCAAATACAACAACATACCACTGTCATATTTAATGTTTATTATAAATCAGAATTCATTACTAAAATAAACAGATGAAATGTTGGAAATATTAGTGTTAGAAAGATAGATGAATATTAAAAGAGTTAAAGCCAAGAATGTTGAAATGGCAATCCGAAAAGAATATGTAAGTTGAAACTAAGTACCAAAAGAAGAAGAAAATGTATATAACAAAAGCAACTTGCTGAAAAATAATTACATAATTGAATGTACGAACAAATAAATTTTAAGGAAAAAGGAGGATACAAAATGAATGAAGTCAAATACTATAACGATATGTGTAGGTAACAGGAAATGAATGATATTGGGAAGAGTACATGCAACTAAAGTTAAAGCAACTAGCAAAAAGTTTAAGAATTCAGGAGAATTCAGATTCTGGCGGTGGGGGTGTTAAGTGTGTCGATGATGTCATACCTGAAGATAACATTCAGGAGATCATTGACACACTCAAACAAAAAGCGCCACCAAATTCTAAACTCAGATGACCCCACAGAACAGTAGTGCAATTAAGTCAATATTTCGAAATAATTGCAATCAAAACTCAATTAACAAATCGGTCAAAGAAAAACGGTTAATTGCATTTATCAGACCAATTAACGATTGCACAAGCTGGAACAATTAAAATACGGAAACATCCAAACTGCATGTTCCAGCACAATCGGCATAAGTGCAATTAACTGGGTCAATTCATGAACGCAAAAGTTCAACTCGAGTCCGAATCGATGAAAAAGTATTGACCAGCTCATCAATATGAGGCGTTTATGAACTAAGGCCAGTAAACGATAATTGGGGCAATCGAAACTGAAAGGCTATGTGAAGTAAGGAAATCGTTAACCCCGGAAGGTGTTGCGAAAGAGGTAATGATTTGGGTAGGGTTTTGGATGATGATAGGGATTGAATGGGGCAGTTGGTTATTGGTGGTAAAGACGGTCAGTAGTTAGTGGTAGAGTCGGTGGTTAGTGGTGAATCGTTAGAGTCGAGAGTCTAAGAGGAGAGCGTTGATTAATAGAGTATCTGGAATAGAAAAAACTAAAGACAGAGTGATGTTAATGGATAAGTCTGTATAAAGTGTATTCGGGAAATATAAACACTTTGTGATGTTTAACTAAAATAAGAAAGTAATAATAGAAGATTAAAGACAAAGTGATACTGATAGATAACTCGATGTAAGGTGTATTCGGAAAACATAAACACTTTGTGATGTTTGACTAAAATAAGAAAGTAATAATAGAAGATTATAAACAGAGTGATGTTAATAGATAACTCGATGTAAAGTGTATTCAAAAAATACAAACTCTTTGTGGTGTTCAAGCAAAACAAGAAAATAATACTAGTAAACTAAAGACAGAATGTTGTTAGTAGTTAAGACGATATAAAGTATATCCGAAAAATACAAACTCTTTGCGGTGTTCAAGCAAGACGAGAAAGTAATAATAGTAAACTAAAATTAGAATGTTGTTATTAGATAAGTCGCTATGAATTGTACCGAGCGAAATGAAGAAAAGTTGTAAATGAAACTAAGTTGAGCGAATAAAGTCTAGTTGGGGTGTTAATGAAGATTCGGTGTTTCAAATCTAGTTAGACAATGTGAAATCTCTTCGGTTGTCGCAGAAGGATCTCGGTTCGAACTTTTGTTGATGATTATGACTACGGAGTTCCAACGGTTATCTACAAACCATAACTCGCGTGACCCCGATACAGGACATAGGGGTGCATCTTCTTTGGAGGAGATAGGTCTGATCTTACATTTCAGAAGGGCCTTTGGTTTTATAACAGTAATAACACACACACTGTTTGTTAGATATGTAGTTAGACACTGAGTTAAATTGTTATTATTCTTTATAAAATACAATTGAGGTAATTGGCGACCTATTTACGGAAGGACACGTTACTAATATCAATAATGAAGCCACAAATTCCGCTAAGAAAGAAACAACTAATACACTTTGATAGCTCTTTATACATGACACCAACACCCGTGAAATTTTGGTCTTTGGAATTAAAAAATGGGCTCCTCGATAGTATAGTGGTTAGTATCCCCGCCTGTCACGCGGGAGACCGGAGTTCGATTCCCCGTCGGGGAGCCTCTGGCGCAAGACTAATGACCTTGCCCGGAAAAACAAATTATCATGGAAAATTTAACAAGCCTCAGGACTTGCTAAATAAGGCCAAGACCGGTTCCCGGTTGTAGTGCCGATGATGACGATAATTTAAAAAAACTCGATTTTTTATCGTCCACTCGTACCGTCTCTCCACGTCGACTAGTAAATTTTTTTCTTTTCAAGCTTCAGGACGTGCCACGTACGGTTTCCGCCACCCCATCAATTAATTGTATTTAATATAATTTGTTTTAATGTAGTTTGATGGTAAGGTGGTGGAAGAATTGCGCGATCCACAAGTGAGTGTTCGAACACGCCCCGATTCGAGTGTGGATCGTGGGCGAGTTCGAATTCGGTTTTCGAAGTGGATGTCGATGAGCGAGAGAGAGACAGGAGGATGTTTAAATTCGGTTTTTTTTATTCCGTTGTTGACTGTTTTTAAGTTACAGTTGAAGAAAGGAAGAGAAGACAGTTGTTTTAAAAGCAAAAAAGAAAAAAGTTCGAATAGTAAATGTAAAAACTAAAAGTTAAGAAAAATGTAAAAAGTTCCAGTAGTAAATGTAAAAAATAAAAAGTTAAGCAAAAACGTAAAAGGTTCCAACAGAAAACGTTAAACTAAAAGTTGTAAAGCAAATGTTCTAATATTAAATATACAACTAAAAACACAAGTTTTTTGATTTGGATTGGCTCAGTCTATCCATCATGCTGGTTCTTTGATTTATCAAAGACACATTCGTGACCGAAAGCTGGAGGTGGACATCTCATCGCTCGTTGGGGCGATTGGACTCGCAGAAGCACGTCGACTTCTCCACCAAACACCATTTGGCGGTGGCCGTCCTGGTCGTGTAGGGAGTAAAACCTGAAGAGGAACCACAGGTGGTGGAGCAGCCTGTAAAGAGGAGGAACCAGAGGAAGGGCCTGGAGAGGAAAAACAGGTAACCAATTTTGTATTCACACACAATTTTATGTGGTATCGAATCTGTCACACTTGCTAAATAAGGCCAAGACCGGTTCCCGGTTGTAGTGCCGATGATGATGATGACTATAATATAAGTATGGCCGTCTCGGTCGACCGTTTGTGGTTGAATTTTTATTTACAAGTAATTAACAAAATAACCGTCTTTAAGAGTACTCGTATGACGGTTTTGGTCCAAGGTTTGAATCGGTCTTAGAAAATTGTTCAAATTCTTGTTTTTCCATGATTTATGGTTCATCGCGCCACATGATCGTCAGATCTGATCGAAATATCCTTTAAGGTGCATTTTTTTTTATTCAATATTTGGGACGAATGTTTACATTGCAATTCCTGACTGTTTTTCGTTACAGATTTATTAACTGGGATGTGTGTATCACGATTCTCAGCAACTGCTGTTTACACAAGTGTCCATTCGTGGTCAACGATATATAGGAATTTTTGCATATCTGATTGATACCGTTTCTGTCATCACTTTTTTCAGCTGCGAGTTTATGGACTTTATGATTTCATTGGCTGTTTATGCTTTTAAGGTTTTAAGCATTTTTATATTTACCTAAAAATAATTTGGAGTATTCTTTTAACACAAATTAACCAAATCGTGGGAATTCATATTAAGTACATCCCATAACAGTGGGTATAGTAAAGTCGCTTTGAAACGCGAAACCTCGTAGAGTGCCTATCGCATATAGAAATACATATACCGAGATTTATATGATAACTTACATGTAGCTCGTCCTAGAAGTGATTCGAATTGTGTTCAAACAAATCAGTACCTAAGAAAGATACTAAAGCAGGAAGCGACTGCATTTTATTAATGCTAGTCATCATCATCATCATTCGGCACTACGACCGGGATCCGGTCTTGGCCGTTTTTAGCAAGTCCCGAGGCTTGTTAAATTTTCCATAATAATTTGTTTTTCCGGGCAAGGTTATTAGATACTAAAGCAGGAAGCGACTGCATTTTATTAATGCTAGTGGAGAAGTATAAATTAAACGCGACACCCGAAACGGGGAAACACAGGAGAAGTTCATTTACAAAGAGGCGTAAGCCGGCGCAAGACTAATGACCCTGCCCGGAAAAAACAAATCTTGCCAAATAAGGCCAAAACCGGTTCCCGGTTGTAGTGCCGCCGATGATGATGATGTAAGCCGAACCTGACTGTCTGATTAAAATAATATAAAATAAAATAAAATAAAATTTCAAAAATCATTCATGGGTGTTTATTTTTGTGGACCTCATTAATTTCTAGCTGATGTTTATGACCGGGCTCGTGTCGCAATCCTAGGACTTGGTTTGGATACAGAGTGCGTAGGTGGTGGACGTATTGAGCACAACCCGATGTTAAAACAAATAAAGATTTATGGATATTCTCAAGTAAGTTGCTATGCATATAGAACGAATTTGGTCACTTAAGGCTTTCCTTTCAGGGTTACGGGAAGGCTGATCACGCGATAACCCACGATGTGCTAGCACAGGTTTATCCAGACTACGCTATTGAAATTTCTGATGAAGGCTATTGAAAATAAAACAGACTGATTGAATGATTGCTAAATTTACAAACTGGCTTTTGGCTACACAAAAATAAATTTTTTAATATTGATATTAATATTAATATCATTATTAATTTTTCAGAGTTGTTTTATTAATTGTTATTGGATTTGTTTTATTAGTAAAAAAAAAAGAAAGCGCATTTTCGATGTAAAATTCCCATTGACTCTTCACGTTCTCTTTGTACAGTTTTTCTTTATATGTCTTTAGCTCTTGGGAAGATATCACCACCTATTTGTAGGGTTTGGGTCGATCTCTTCTGATCATATTATAATGTTGGTATTCCAATTTATGCTTCCGGTTTAGCTTGGTTTCGCTAACCAAAAGGATATCGGGGTATTAGGCAACCTAATTTTTCCTAAATTATTCATTCTCTCAATTAACATTCTACGAGTACAGCAATAAATTTAAAGATTAACTCTGCATGGAGTCTACAAACATTGGAAAGTAGCTAAAATCAGTTCGTGTCGGTCATTCATTTAACTCTGTGTTTTGTCTTTGACTGGTTCATTGCGATCATGGTCATGCTAAATAGGTCGAAGTAATAATGAATGTAAATGTTATCATTCAATAGTTCATGTGCCATATATCGGTACAATCATCCCGTTTGGATAAAGGTAGCCTACCAGTCTATTTTCTTATAGTGGAAGTGATATTGAATCGCCCCAATAGAGCAAACGCAGAAAAAATGAAATAAACAAACGTTGGCTAGATTCTATCCTGCGAACATGCAAATCGTGGTATTATGATCGTACTTTATTCAAAGATTTGCTGAAGGAAGATCGCATAGAGGGACAAGGTGACGTTAAGGTCGGATAATTCCTTTTATGAAACTAAATATTTAATTTGTTTTGAATATTATTTACTCATAGTGCAAAATTCAATTCAGCTACCTATCAAAGTTAAGCCTAAGTCCTTAAATACAGGTATTAATGAAATGGGGTTAGTGTAAATGAAGTAGGTCGTGGAGGTGGAGGGAAAACGTTAGCGAGAGTAGGTAATGAATTGACATTTCGATGTGTTGAGCTCGTTAAAATACTTTTAGCAACAGATCGAAACGTTATCTGAGTTTGATTGTAACCGAATGATATCAGCGGTTGGTGATATATTTTTAGATATGTTCATATCATAAGAACGTGAACGATATAAGTAATATAAGGGTTCGAGATGGCAGTTTGACCTAGTGCTCAATTGGCCAGGAAAGTGCGCATCGTATGCCGTATTATCGGTTTTCTAATTATGAAAGTTTGATTTAATCTTCGGTATGTAATGTGATGGGAACTCGGAGAAAATTTGACCCAGGTAGCATCGATGTACAATGACATATTTTTAGATATTTTCATATTGTCTGCTTAAATGGATATTTATATATATATATTTATATATATATATTTATATATATATATATTTATATATATATATTTATATATATATATTTATATATATATATTTATATATATATATTTATATATATATATTTATGTATATATATTTATATATATATATTTATATATATATATTTATATATATATATTTATATATATATATTTATATATATATATATTTATATATATATATTTATATATACATTTATATATATATATTTATATATATATATTTATATATATATTTATATATATATATTTATATATATATATTTATATATATATATATATATATATATTTATATATATATATATATATATATTTATATATATATATATATATATATATTTATATTTATATATATATATTTATATATATATATTTATATATATATATATATATATTTATATATATATATATATATTTATATATATATATATATATTTATATATATATATTTATATATATATATTTATATATATATATTTATATATATATATTTAGATATATATATTTATATATATATATATTTATATATATATTTTTATATATATATTTATATATATATATTTATATATATATATTGTTATGGATGCTGCGAATCCATAGGAGAAAAACCTATCAGGAGTCCTAACCCTATATCCATCCAAAAGAAACAATTTTGCCTAATCCACAAAATAATCCAAATCACATAATATGATATGATCAAAAGAAACAATTTTGCCTAATTCACAAAATAATCCAAATCCCATAATATGATATGATCAAAAGACACAATTTTGCTTAATTCACAAAATAATCCAAATCCCATAATATGATATGATCAAAAGAAACAATTTTGCCTAATTCACAAAATAATCCAAATCCCATAATATGATATGATCAAAAGACACAATTTTGCTTAATCCACAAAATAATCCAAGTCCCACAGTCATATGACCCATGGGAAATATTCGCTTGATCTGCAGATTGTCCCATAGCATAACCCATAAGATACAAAGTAGCTTATACAGAAATATGAACCCCATGGGAGCCCCTAACAAACGTTTTTGCATGATCGACAAAAAGCAATGCGATCACGGGCAGCCGACGAGGCAAGGAAGATTGGGAAATGAAGGGAGTTCGTCTGGAGTCTTTCGAGAAGTCAGTGGTCGTGGTCTCGTCCTTCCGCTCTTGGAAAAACTATAGGAAATTAACGTTAACAAAGTGTATAAATTGCAAGTAAAAACTATAGGAAATTAACGTTAACAAAGTGTATAAATTGCAAGTAAAAACTATAGGAAATTAACGTTAACAAAGTGTATAAATTGCAAGTAAAAACTATAGGAAATTAACGTTAACAAAGTGTATAAATTGCAAGTAAAAACTATAGGAAATTAACGTTAACAAAGTGTATAAATTGCAAGTAAAAACTATAGGAAATTAACGTTAACAAAGTGTATAAATTGCAAGTAAAAACTATAGGAAATTAACGTTAACAAAGTGTATAAATTGCAAGTAAAAACTATAGGAAATTAACGTTAACAAAGTGTATAAATTGCAAGTAAAAACTATAGGAAATTAACGTTAACAAAGTGTATAAATTGCAAGTAAAAACTATAGGAAATTAACGTTAACAAAGTGTATAAATTGCAAGTAAAAACTATAGGAAATTAACGTTAACTAAGTGTATAAATTGCAAGTAAAAACTATAGGAAATTAACGTTAACAAAGTGTATAAATTGCAAGTAAAAACTATAGGAAATTAACGTTAACAAAGTGTATAAATTGCAAGTAAAAACTATAGGAAATTAACGTTAACTAAGTGTATAAATTGCAAGTAAAAACTATAGGAAATTAACGTTAACAAAGTGTATAAATTGCAAGTAAAAACTATAGGAAATTAACGTTAACAAAGTGTATAAATTGCAAGTAAAAACTATAGGAAATTAACGTTAACAAAGTGTATAAATTGCAAGTAAAAACTATAGGAAATTAACGTTAACAAAGTGTATAAAGCGCAAGTAAAAACTATAGGACCATATTGTGTAAATATTGTAACTTAGAAATAAAATAAAATAAAATAAGATTTAAATGTTGTAACTTAAAAATAAGATTGAAAATAAGATTGAGATTTATTAATTATTGTAACTTAGAAATAAAATAAAATAAAATAAGATTTAAATGTTGTAACTTAAAATTAAGATTGAAAATAAGATTGAAATTTATTAATTATTGTAACTTAGAAATAAAATAAAATAAAATAAGATTTAAATGTTGTAACTTAAAAATAAGATTGAAAATAAGATTGAGATTTACTAATTATTGTAACTTAGAAATAAAATAAAATAAAATAAGATTTAAATGTTGTAACTTAAAAATAAGATTGAAAATAAGATTGAGATTTATTAATTATTGTAACTTAGAAATAAAATCAAAAATAAGATTGAAATTTATTAATTATTGTAACTTAGAAATAAAATAAAATAAAATAAGATTTAAATGTTGTAACTTAAAAATAAAATTAAAAATAAGATTGAGATTTATTAATTATTGTAACTTAGAAATAAAATTGAAAATAAGATTGAAAATATTGTAACTGTAAATAAGATTGAAAGTAATTAGAGGAAAATCAAGATTGTAATTGTAATTAATAAAGTTAAGTTAAGCGTCTTAAAAAAAAAAAGAGGTGAATCCACGCGGTAACATATTCCTTGGTTCCAGCATCCGCCCCCTAATCCAACGGAAAAGCCGGAGGTTCCTCCCACGAACCGTATCTGGCCTGCGGACTTAGTTGGTGCAAAACATATTACTTGGTGTGCAGCCTAACCAGGCATAACATACCAAATTTTTGGTGGCAGCGGTGGGATCCAGCACTTCAACTGCGGCGGACACATGGAGTTGTTCCTGGGATTGTTCCTGTAAGTGGTTCTTTTATTTTATTGCCCTATAGATTTTAGAATTTTTTGCGCTGTTGATTTTATTTGCTGTTATTGTTGAATTGTTGCCCTATGAGAAAGGAAAAAGGAAACTCTTTATTTGATTAAGAGAGAGACGAGGGACGAGATCCGGCGACTAGAGAGAAGAGACCATTCATGTTCTCGAATCTACGAGCTTCAATAGGTGCCCTGAACAAACCCTTAGCTAACGATAACGACACCGGTGCGGGTGGGGATTCTGATTCGGACGACGGTAGCAATTGTGGCGATTCGCGGGTCGAGGGTAATTCCACTTGCGACATGACGGAGGTTGCCATCAACGTGTTGATCTCGTTCATCCCTACCTTCAATGGTACCAGCGATGAAGTTTTCACCTTTATCGATTCGTGCGATGATGCCATCGAACTGGCATCTGATGCGCAGAAAAATGTACTCTTCAAGTATATCAAAACCAAAGTTCGTGGCAATGCCGCAACGATTCTGATGAATAAGGAGATCACGGACTGGCAGGCATTGAAAAGGGAACTGATAGCAGTGTTTAGGGAACTTCACAGCGCACTACAGCTGCACAGGGAGTTGATTTCGATCCGACAGGGTAGGGACGAGTCTGTGGTGCACTATTTGCAGCGAGTTGAGACTTTGCAGAGACGACTCCTCCAGAGCAAGCTCTCCGGCGTAAAACGTGAACACAGGGAAGGCCAAATCGAATATATTCAGAATGAGAGCCTTTCAGTCTTTGTGAATGGTCTCCAGGAGCGATTATCAATGTATGTTGTGACGCAGCGACCTAGAAGTCTTGCGGAGGCAAGCAGGTTCGCTTGTGAAGAAGAACAGCGCATTAACCTGTTCAGATCAAATACGCAAAAGGATTATACCTCGAAAAATTTGGCAAAGATTAACTTCCAGCAGATTAAGTGTTATAATTGTGGCAAGTTGGGTCACATCGCAAGGAATTGTAGACTTCCGAGGAAGCAGGACGGTCGACCCGTTGGGAACTACTATGGGCGGAGTAATAAATTCAGTGGAAACCCCTTTAGGCAGGATGAAAAACCACCTTCGGGCCCGAGCAAGGTGGACTTCAAGGAAAGAAATTTTCAATAGGCTGCATGAAGTATGGGGCACTCATGCAGGTCAGAGTCTCGGATAAATCGGAGAGTCCCCACATTTTGGGTACAATCAACGGGGACGTAAGGAGGTTCATGATAGATACGGGGGCTGAAATATCACTCATCAAAGCAAATTGTGTCTACAAGGATGAGGTGGATGTCGGAAGGGTTTTGAGATTTAGTGGGATAGGTGGCAGAATGTGTGCCACATTAGGAGTGGTTAAACAGAGAGTTGAATTCGGCCAAAATAATGGCAGCATCAGGACGGATATGATGGAGTTCCACGTGGTCGCAAACACCCTTTTGGGAGATTATGACGGATTGATTGGAAACCATTTCCTACGAGAGGGCGGTTTCACGATCGACTATAAGAATGATGTAATAGCGGGACATTTTGGTGAGATACCGCTAAGGTATCTCAATGAATTACGGTCTGTCATGGCCAGATCCGAGGTTTTTAGGAAAGTCCAAGTCCAAGGAAACTTAGACGAAGAAATAATAATACCTAGACAGGAAATTACCGAAGGTATTGTTGTCCCCAGTTGCATCACCAGGAATAGGAATGGCCAATGTCTGGTTTCAGTTTTGAACACTACAGATAAGCCATTTGACTTGAAGGGAGTATCCGTCAGGGGTTCAAATCTGAGTGACTTTAACGTCGCAGGAAACAGAGCCAAGAAGGTTTCAGGGAACGTGCGAACCGATCACTTAAATAAGGAAGAAAAAGAGAGCCTCCTGGAAATTGTTCAGGAATTCAGTGACATATTTAGCGTCGAGGGTGAAAAGTTGTCAACAACTCCCATCATTAAGCATAAGATTAGAACGAGGGACTTCTCAGAGCCCATCTTTACAAAAACTTATAGGTACCCCAAGGTCCACGAAGAAGAGGTCCGCGAGCAAATTAAGAAGCTTAAGGACGAGGGGATCGTGCGTGACAGTAGCTCACCATGGAGCTCCCCGTTGTGGGTGGTGCCGAAAAAGGCCGATGCGAGCGGCAAAAGGAAGTGGCGTATGGTTATCGACTACCGTAAGTTAAACGAGATAACGATTGCGGACAACTACCCCTTGCCTAACATAGGCGAAATCCTCGATCAATTAGGAAAAGCTAAATACTTTTCCACTTTGGACTTAACGTCCGGATTTCATCAAATTCCAATGGATGAGGAGGACATCGAGAAGACGGCCTTCAGCACACCTTATGGTCACTTCGAATATACCAGAATGCCATTTGGATTGAAAAACGCTCCTGCCTGCTTTCAGAGGCTGATGAACACCGTCTTGGCTGGATTGCAGGGAATCAAATGCTTCGTCTATTTGGACGACATCGTCGTCTATGGACAAAGCCTGTCGGAGCACAATAAGAAGCTCATCGAGGTGTTCGAGCAACTTAGGAGTGCGAATCTCAAACTGCAGCCCGATAAATGTGAATTTCTGCGGAAGGAGGTCTCCTACTTGGGGCATGTCATTACGGACAGGGGTGTTAGACCGGATCCAGGGAAGATCGAGAGCATCCTGCGGATGGAGGAACCCAGGAACCCCAAAGGTGTGAAATCATTCCTAGGAATGATAGGATATTATAGAAAGTTTATAAAGAACTTCAGTCAGGTGGCCGGGCCACTGAATAAACTTTTAAAGAAGGACGTGGAGTTTAAATGGGATACAGAGCAGCAACAGTCCTTTGACGCATTGAAACGAATTATCACAAGCCATCCCATCTTGCAGTATCCGGATTTCCAGAAAACCTTCATAGTGACTACCGACGCGTCTAATGGCGGCATAGGTGCTGTCTTAAGTCAGGAGCATAACGGTAAGGATCTACCAATACATTTCGCCAGTAGGACGCTTAATAAGGCCGAGACCAACTATAGCACGACAGAGAAGGAATGCTTGGCTATCGTTTGGGCTACGAAACAGTTTCGTCCATATATTTATGGGACTAAGTTCATCATTCAGACAGATCACAGACCATTGACATGGCTGTTCCACGTTAAGGATCCTGGCAGTCGGCTTGTGAGATGGCGCCTCAAGCTTGAGGAATTCGACTACGTTATAACCTATAAGAAAGGTAAGGAAAATGTGGTTGCCGACGAACTCAGCCGGAATGTTAGGATTGTCGAAGGGGAACAGGAGAATGTCGACAACGGTGACATCGGCATCGGCCCCAGCGATGAGATCGGTTCAGGTGTCGTAGCTGAACTCGCTGCTGACGATGAAAGTTCGAGCACGAAGAGTGGAGCGTCGGGCGGCAGGGAAGAAGTGATTGACACAGACAGAAGGTTGGCAATTATGAGGGAATACCATGAAGGCTTGATGGGCGGCCACACAGGGCAAAAGGCAACCTACGCTAGGATAAAAAGAAGGTATGGATGGAGGGGGATGCAGAAGGACATCGAGAATTTTGTCAGGAACTGTCCCCATTGCCAGACGGAAAAAGTTAACCGGGCACCGACCAGAAATCCTATGAAAATAGTTAGTTCAGCCGATAGGGCATTAGAGAAAATTATGATTGACATTATAGGACCGTTCCAGGAGACGGACGAGGGCTACAAATTCGGATTAACAATCCAAGATGACTTGTCGAAGTTTATTAAGTTCATACCCTTGAAGAACAAGGAAATGCAAACAGTGGCGCGAGCCCTGATGGAAGAGTGGATAATGAACTTCGGTATGCCTAAATTGATTCTCTCCGATAATGGCCTAGAATTCTGCAATGAACTCTTTAAAGAGTTTTGTGACCTGTTGGGAATGGAACATATAACAACCAGTGTTGCTTACCCACAGGCTAACGGTAGCGTGGAGCGAGCCCATTGTCGACTGCTGGAATACTTGAGATCCACAGGAAGGGAATTGGACCAGATAGAGGATTGGCACAAACGAATGCCGTATGCTGGATTTTGTTACAACAGTACAGTTCATAATGCGACGGGCTACACGCCCTATGAGATAGTTTTTGGTAACGAGGCCAACCGACCTAGCGCTGTGGACACCCATAACGAAAAAACGGTTTTCGACTATATCGACGAGCTTAGGTCCAACCTCTTCGAGACACGAGAGAATGTTAAAGGAAATGTCCGAGAATGTAGGAAGAGATCCAAGTTGAGGTATGACAAGAAAATAGGAAGGCCAATCGAGTATAGGGTTGGTCAAAGGGTCTTAATAAAAAATGAAGTGAAAGGCAAACTCCGAAGTACATATAAGGGCCCTTTTACTGTCCTCGAAGTTCATCAAAATCATTTGGTGATACAACTTCGGAATAAACAACAGAGATTCAATAAAGCTAACGTCAAACCTTACTTTGCAGGATCTCGTGCATCTGCACAATAAATGCGGGAAACGTGAACGTGCGGAGCCTGCGGGAACATTCGGGACTGTATTTCAACTATATCGGAGATGGAAAAGAGATGAACAGCAAATTGACGCTGGTTGCACACTTAGACATAACTATTCTAGAGCAAACAAGTTTAAATATTAGAAATATGATTAACGCAATAGACAAACTTTGCATACAAACCAAAACAGAATGTAGACAATTCCAAATTTTAGCAGAGCAAGAAGTAACTAAGGCAGATCATAGAATCAATATAATCTCTGGTATAGTGGGAAAATCGAAAAGAACAAAAAGAGGGCTGGCAAATGTGATAGGTTCGGGCTTTAAGGTTTTGTTTGGTACAATGGATAATGAGGATGCTGAATACTATTCGACAGCGATTCACAGTGTTTTGGAAAACGAGCACAGAATCAAGAACGGCATGGAAGAGAACATAAAGATAATGAGTCACTTAAATAAACAGGTACTTGAAAGCGTAAAGAACGCAAACGTTACATTGAAAAAGGTTAACGAAGTCATTGACGAAATTAACAGGGTCAATATAAGAGAGGATAATCTAAACAGAACTATCATCTTGGCCTCTTACTACGATGAAATATCCAGCAAAATTAATCACAAGATCATGCGACTCGAACTAGAAATAGAACAAATAATTGATAGCCTGTTGTTCATTCAGTCCGGAATTATACACCCAAGAATTATAGAACCAATCGACCTACTTAAGGAATTAAAGGAATTCGAACACAATAACTTACTGGCCATAGAACCAAATTTAGAAAATTACCCCGAAATCTTAAAATTGATCGAAATTAAAGCTTTCACCAAGGGTCGCACTATCATTTTCGTTATTCATATTCCGACAGTTACAAAAGAAACTTTTGATATATATGAGATAATCGCTCTCCCAAAGATCGTGGCCAATGGAATCGTGGTGCTGGGATTGAGTAACGAATATCTAATTATAAACAAGAATAGAGAGGACTACGTGTTGAGGTCAAGACTGGATGATTGTAAGCTTTTCAATAAAATATACGTTTGTAAACCGCAACTTCTGCGCAGTACTTTAAGTGACTCAAACTGCGAAATAAACATCTTCATGAGAAACAGAGCCGAAAGATGCAATGCCAAAGTCATAAACTCGCAGGTTGAAATATTCCACAAAATTAAAGATGACTCTTTCCTGTATACAATAACAACGGAAACCAGTTTTGAATGTAAATGCCGGAATGGGACAGAAGTAGGAAAGCTCCTGGGTACAGGAGTTATTACAATTAATGGGTACTGCAGGCTGGAAACATATGACATGACTATAAACACGTTGGGAGTTGGCACCGAAAAATCGGTAAGAGATAGGCACTCGTATGGCGATTTGGAAAATTGTTGCGCTAACGCTAAGCTGCGCGAAATAGCAATCGAAAGGGAACCAATGTCCAAAATTTCAGCAAAAAGCATTCATGAGCTGCAAGACCTATCCCTGGAAATACAGAATCAGCAGACCTTCTGGTCAAGGGCTCTGCAAAAGATACCAGAACGAACACAAGGGATCCTGATGTCTGTAACTGGAGTCCTCAGTCTGGTGGGGATTGCCTGTGTCATCAGGAAATGTAACTGTGGACCTGTAAGAACAACTATAACCCTTCTTAACAGATGCTTTAACAGAAGGAACCGAGTTGACCCAGACGTGAGGTTGGAAGTGGCAAGAACACCAGAGCCACACAAGTTGGCGGAGGTTTTTGAGTTGAAAACACCTAAGTCCAATCTAAGGGTAAGGTACCCTTAGATGTGTCTGAAGGGGGGACGTGTTATGGATGCTGCGAATCCATAGGAGAAAAACCTATCAGGAGTCCTAACCCTATATCCATCCAAAAGAAACAATTTTGCCTAATCCACAAAATAATCCAAATCACATAATATGATATGATCAAAAGAAACAATTTTGCCTAATTCACAAAATAATCCAAATCCCATAATATGATATGATCAAAAGACACAATTTTGCTTAATTCACAAAATAATCCAAATCCCATAATATGATATGATCAAAAGAAACAATTTTGCCTAATTCACAAAATAATCCAAATCCCATAATATGATATGATCAAAAGACACAATTTTGCTTAATCCACAAAATAATCCAAGTCCCACAGTCATATGACCCATGGGAAATATTCGCTTGATCTGCAGATTGTCCCATAGCATAACCCATAAGATACAAAGTAGCTTATACAGAAATATGAACCCCATGGGAGCCCCTAACAAACGTTTTTGCATGATCGACAAAAAGCAATGCGATCACGGGCAGCCGACGAGGCAAGGAAGATTGGGAAATGAAGGGAGTTCGTCTGGAGTCTTTCGAGAAGTCAGTGGTCGTGGTCTCGTCCTTCCGCTCTTGGAAAAACTATAGGAAATTAACGTTAACAAAGTGTATAAATTGCAAGTAAAAACTATAGGAAATTAACGTTAACAAAGTGTATAAATTGCAAGTAAAAACTATAGGAAATTAACGTTAACAAAGTGTATAAATTGCAAGTAAAAACTATAGGAAATTAACGTTAACAAAGTGTATAAATTGCAAGTAAAAACTATAGGAAATTAACGTTAACAAAGTGTATAAATTGCAAGTAAAAACTATAGGAAATTAACGTTAACAAAGTGTATAAATTGCAAGTAAAAACTATAGGAAATTAACGTTAACAAAGTGTATAAATTGCAAGTAAAAACTATAGGAAATTAACGTTAACAAAGTGTATAAATTGCAAGTAAAAACTATAGGAAATTAACGTTAACAAAGTGTATAAATTGCAAGTAAAAACTATAGGAAATTAACGTTAACAAAGTGTATAAATTGCAAGTAAAAACTATAGGAAATTAACGTTAACTAAGTGTATAAATTGCAAGTAAAAACTATAGGAAATTAACGTTAACAAAGTGTATAAATTGCAAGTAAAAACTATAGGAAATTAACGTTAACAAAGTGTATAAATTGCAAGTAAAAACTATAGGAAATTAACGTTAACTAAGTGTATAAATTGCAAGTAAAAACTATAGGAAATTAACGTTAACAAAGTGTATAAATTGCAAGTAAAAACTATAGGAAATTAACGTTAACAAAGTGTATAAATTGCAAGTAAAAACTATAGGAAATTAACGTTAACAAAGTGTATAAATTGCAAGTAAAAACTATAGGAAATTAACGTTAACAAAGTGTATAAAGCGCAAGTAAAAACTATAGGACCATATTGTGTAAATATTGTAACTTAGAAATAAAATAAAATAAAATAAGATTTAAATGTTGTAACTTAAAAATAAGATTGAAAATAAGATTGAGATTTATTAATTATTGTAACTTAGAAATAAAATAAAATAAAATAAGATTTAAATGTTGTAACTTAAAATTAAGATTGAAAATAAGATTGAAATTTATTAATTATTGTAACTTAGAAATAAAATAAAATAAAATAAGATTTAAATGTTGTAACTTAAAAATAAGATTGAAAATAAGATTGAGATTTACTAATTATTGTAACTTAGAAATAAAATAAAATAAAATAAGATTTAAATGTTGTAACTTAAAAATAAGATTGAAAATAAGATTGAGATTTATTAATTATTGTAACTTAGAAATAAAATCAAAAATAAGATTGAAATTTATTAATTATTGTAACTTAGAAATAAAATAAAATAAAATAAGATTTAAATGTTGTAACTTAAAAATAAAATTAAAAATAAGATTGAGATTTATTAATTATTGTAACTTAGAAATAAAATTGAAAATAAGATTGAAAATATTGTAACTGTAAATAAGATTGAAAGTAATTAGAGGAAAATCAAGATTGTAATTGTAATTAATAAAGTTAAGTTAAGCGTCTTAAAAAAAAAAAGAGGTGAATCCACGCGGTAACATATTCCTTGGTTCCAGCATCCGCCCCCTAATCCAACGGAAAAGCCGGAGGTTCCTCCCACGAACCGTATCTGGCCTGCGGACTTAGTTGGTGCAAAACATATTACTTGGTGTGCAGCCTAACCAGGCATAACAATATATATTTATATATATATATATTTATATATATATATATTTATATATATATATATTTATATATATATATATATATTTATATATATATATATATATATTTATATATATATATATTTATATATATATATTTATATATATATTTATATATATATATATATATATATATTTGCTTCCGCTTTTTGCAATAGATGACTGTAGCGGTAAGTGGTAGTTGAAATAAATAGATCATAGATGTCATACAATAAGCTTAGGTATGTGTAAACATAACGCCATTGAAATATTAGTCGATTTGTGTCTGCATCATAAAGTTATTCTCGATTAAACATGTCAGCTTACGAGCCAAATTCTCGTCATTTGCGGGAGGTTTTAATTTTCTGCTTTAATATGAAGAAATCTGCGGCTGAGGCTCATCGAATGCTCTCAAATACCTATGGTGAGGCCGCTATTAGTGAAAGAACGTGCCGAGAGCGGCTTCAACGCTTCAAGAACGGCGATTTTAACGTCGAAGACCAGCATGGCGGTGGAAGAGAGAAGGTTTTCGAAGATGCAGAATTGGAGGCATTACTTGATCAAGACTCGTGTCAAACGCAACACGAATTGGCAGGATCATTGGGAGTGACGCAACAAGCCATTTCAAAACGCCTGAAAGTCATGGGAATGATTCAGAAACAAGGAAATTGGGTGCCGTACGAGTTGAAGCCGAGAGATGTTGAACGGCGTTTGTGTGTTTGTGAACAGCTGCTTGCAAGGCAAAGACGGAAGGGATTTCTGCATTGCATTGTGACTGGGGGCGAAAAATGGGTTCATTACGATAATCCCAAGCGCGGAATATCATGGGGATATCCCGGCCATGCTTCCGCGTCGACGGCCAAACCGAATATCCACGGTTCCAAGGTCATGCTCAGTATTTGGTGGAACCGGCTCGGCGTAGTGTATTATGAGTTGTTAAAACCGACTGAAACAATCACAGGCGATCGTTACCGAACGCAATTAATGCGTTTGAGCCGAGCATTGAAAGACAAACGGCCGCAATACAACGAGAGACATGATAAAGTGATTTTACAGCATGACAATGCTCGACCCCATATTGCGAAAGTGATCAAGACATACTTGGAAACTTTGAAATGGGAAGTCCTACCCCATCCGCCGTATTCTTCAGACGTTGCTCCCTCGGACTATCACTTGTTTCGATCAATGGCACACGCCCTGGCTGACCAGCACTTCCGGTCTTATGAAGAAGTAAAAAATTGGATCGATTCGTGGATCGATTCAAAAGATGACCAGTATTTTCAACGCGGGATTCGTATGCTGCCCGAAAGATGGGAGAAAGTAGTGGCCAGCGATGGACAATACTTTGAATCATAAATGTATAACCGCTTTTTTACAATAAAGCCTCGAATTTCGGAAAAAAAACGGAAGCAACGTTGTACACCTAATATGTATGTATATATTTATATATATACATATATATATATATATATACATATATATATATATATATATATATATATATATATATATATATATATATATATGTATATATATATATGTATGTATATATATAAGTATATATATATTTATATATGTATATATATAAGTATATATATATTTATATATGTATATATATAAGTATATATATTCATATATATATTTATATATATATATGTATGTATGTATGGGTAATAACCTTGCCGGGAAAAACGAATTATTATGGACAATTTAACAAGTCTCGGATATGGACCGGATACCGGTAGAGAGACTCGTATCCCGCTTGTAGTGTTGATGATGATGATGATGATAATAATGTATATATATATATATATATATATATATATATATATATATATATATATATATATATATATATATATATATATATATATATATATATATATATATATATATATATATATATTTCGACTTTTTTTTCTTTGATCTGCGTGTGACGTATTTATACCGTTTCCTCATTCTGATTCGGTGTTTCGTTTCCGTCCGTTCCATAGCCTCGAATTTTCTACTGCTCATAGTCTCCATTTGTCCAGTACTTTCTAGAATATTCTATTACTTTGTTTTGGACTTTCTAGAATATTCTAGTACTGATTGTCATATGCGTCACACTACCCTCCGCCTAGATTAGTTCGTCCCGAAGTAAGTTCACTGGTCTTCTGGGTTAACAAAAAGTCGCCAGTCGGTCACGATGCACCACTTTCATCTTGGCGTTCGGTCTTCACTGGATCCTATAGACAACGTCGTTAATTCTTGTGAGAATCTTATACGGTCGTTCCCAATGTTGCTGCAACTTCGGAGACCTTCCTAGTTTTCATCCTGTCACTTGATACCTTGATTTGCTTTCGAATCAAATGATGAATCTCATCGAGGCGATTTCTCCATTCTGCTACGTAGTCTTCAGTCTTATCTATGGGGTCTGGAGGTATCCCGACTCGCAGATCGGCTGGTAATCGTATCTCTCGTCCAAATATAATTCTTGCTGGCGAATGGCCTGTCCTATCGTGATTAGCCGATCTATAACTCAGGAGAAAGGTTTGTACATATTTGTCCCAATCTCGTTGGTGATCACTAACGACCTTCGATAAGTGCTCTTTCATTGTTCGGTTGAACCTTTCGACCATTCCACATGACTGCAGGATGTAAGGGTGTGGTCCTGGTTTTCCTGACGCCCAGTGCCGCACAGATGCCTTGAAATATCTGTGATTCGAAGTTTCGGCCTTGATCGGAATGAAGCTCACAGGGAACTCCATTTCTGCTGATCCAATTATTGATAAGCTGCTCAATGACGGTTGTTGCTTCTTGGTTTGGAATTGGAAGGACCAACATGTATTTGTTGTTGTCGTTGGTTTTTGGAAATGGAAATGAGATATCAATTGCAATTCACTCCAAAGGGGCACCCACGTTGTACTGCTTCATAGCGCTCCTTGGTTTTGCTGTTGGTCCTTTGGTCGCAGTGCAAGTTGTGCACTTCCTACACCAAGACTCGACGTTTCCTACAGTCAACATCTCTCATGTGAAGCTAGTAGAATCGAGATCGTAATTTTGAGTGTTTTATTAACTCCCAGATGTCCACCGGAGGCCCCGTCGGGCATTTCTGTTAGTACATCTTTCATTTTTGATGGTGGGACTAGAATCTGCATTCGATGGGATTTTCCGACCGCGGCTTCCCATTTACGCTTTAGACTTTCATCTTCCACCAGCAAGGAATTCCATTGTGCCTAATATGCTTTAAATGTTCCACTCTTGTCGGAAATATTGTTCCAAATTGGCCGCTCGTTCTTTTCTTTGTGTTCCAGGATTAGCGACATATCTTCATCCCGACGTTGAGCTGCGCGTATACCGTCACTCGTCCACCCATCTAGTACTTCCACTCGTACATTTCGGAGGTCGTACGCCTCGTACGATTAATTTCTACTTCCGAATCCTGAAGGCGACGCTTTAGGGTCAAAATTTCAGCTTGCCTCTCTGCTAGATCAGTTGATAAGCGATTGTTCTCCTCAATGACCTTTTCTCGGCTGGTCTTAAAAGCAATTATCTGTTGATGCAAGGATTTACATTCGGTCGTAGTGCTGTCCAAGTCTGAATCACGCTGAAGGCTTCTCTTGTGATTAGCGCATGAACAACAATTCTCAATTGATGTTTCATTCATTCGTCGACGTTTCCTACAGTCAACAGAGATGTGGCCGACTTTGCCGCATGTCCAATACTTCATATCAGGTCTCGGGGTTCTCTGTTGTACATGCCCAATTCTTTGGCAGGAACATTCCTGGACGGACATTTCTGTGACTCTATATGTACTCCTGGTAGCCAGTTTAGCAGATTCATATGCCAATGTGAACGCCAGTATTTTATTAGTCGTCTTCTTTCCCGCCAATTCCTTAGTCATATTTGAATAAGACAAGTTTGCCAATCGCTCAATGTTTACCTGCAACTGTTGAAGATTTTCTCCAGGTTTCTGCGTTCTGCTCCGCAGTTGAATGCGGTAGACCTGCTGCATGTGGTTGTCTCCATACCTAGCTTCAAGGCCGTCTCCTACCGCTTGGAAATCGGTTTCCGACCTCCACCTGATCAACGTTGCACCAGTTGAGATGTCGTCAGGTCGGTTCTGTGAATCGTGATCTGGATAAGGCCCTGCAGTGGGGAATGCCCAGTCTCGTGGACTTCAATGCAACGAAGACACAATATACAACGTTCACAAAGAAAAGTGGATCATCGGTTCCACAGCTGATGATGACTGGCTAGGCCCTCGAATCTGGGGAAAGCTTGAAATTGCTCGGGTTACGGTCTATGGGAATGTATCGTGGCATAAACACGTGTCGAACATCGCCAGGTCCGCCTCAGTAAAACCGAGCTATCTTTTTAGGGCCAAGAAATATTTTACTCCGGCCCAACTGTTTCTCCTGTATAAATCCCAAATTAGACCTGCGCTCGAATATTGCTCTCATGTTTGGAGCTCTGCTCCTAAACATACCCTCGATGTACTTGCGAGCATACAGAGACGAGCGATCCGCCTGATCGGGGACACAGTTCTGGCGTCGGGAACAAAGTAGTTATCACATCGAAGCCGCGTAGCTGACCTCTGTCTGTTTTTATCACGTGTACTGTATATATCACGTGTACTGTTCTTTGGAGATTTGTGATATTGTTCTACGCAATTCGGCTTATATGCGCTCCACAAGACAATCCGACCGACGGATCGCACCAATTTGCGGTTCATCTCCCGATGGCGCGAATATCCTTGGATCAGAACTCATTCCTTTACAGAGCGGAAAAGCTGTGGAATTCCCTCCCCGCGCGAGAGTTTCTGAAGCATTACAACCTGAAACTGTTGGTGGCATGTCGGGGCGCCGTGTCGGCACCATAGGTCGATGAAACTTTGATACACCATTATACGCCCCAAACAAAAATACAGTCAAAACAGTGGACTGCAAAGGAGGGATCGGCTCCCAAAAAAGCAAAAACTGTATTTCGGCTAGGAAAGTGATGACGACTGTTTTTTGGGATAGTCATGGAGGTATCTTAATTAATTATCTTCAAAAAGGAAAAACCATTACAGGAGCATACTACGCATCATTACTTGCCCAACTGAAGGCAGAATTGGGGAAAAACGGCAATATTTGCAGAAAAAGAAAATCCTGTTTAACCAAGACAACACGATCTCACACCTCAGCGGTTGTCCTGGTGAAAATCCACGAATTACGGTTTGAACTGCTTGACCATCCGCCTTACTCACCAGATCTAGCCCCAAGCGACTTCTTTTTGTTCCCTAATCTAAAAATTGCGCCCGGAGGACAGAGGTTTTCGTCAAATGAGGAGGCAATCACCTTCGTGAACAGTTATTTTGCAGAGAAAAATGCCGAGTACTATTTGGATGGGCTAGAGAGATGGGAGCATCGCTGGGAGAAGTGTGTAGAGATACAAGGAGACTATGTAGAAAAAATTGGCGCAAGGCTAAAAAACTTGCCCTGAAAAACAAATTATTATGGACAATTTAACTAGTCTCGGATAAGGACCGGATACCGATGGAGAGACTTGCTAAATAAGGCCAAGACCGGATCCCGGTTGTAGTGCCGATGATGATGATGGTGTAGAAAAATAAAAATAAAGTTTAAGAAAAAATGTCTTGTACCTTTGTTAGGTCGGAAACTTTTCAGTCCACCCTCGTATTGTCCCTTTAATATTTCCGATGTGTCCATAATTCCCCTGTGTCAATTTCTCTCGGTCTGGGAATTTATTGACCTACGACAACGGTTTGGGGATTTATTGAACTACGGCAACAGTCTGGGGATTTATTGATCTCCCACATCGGTCTGGGAACTTATTGACTTACGACATCGGTCTGGAAATTTATCGACCTACGCCAATGGTGTGGGAATTTATTGACCTATGACAACGGTCTGGAAATTTATTGACCTACGCCAACGGTGCGGGAATTTATTGACGTTCGACAACAGTTTGGGAATTTATTGACCTATCACAACGGTCTAGGAATTCATTGACCTTCGATAACAGTATGGGAATTTATTGACATAGGCCAACGGTCTGAAACATTCTTGGCCTACGCCAACGGTCTGAACTCAGAGAAATTAGATTTTATCCTAAACTACTTCTACACTTTGTGTCCTATTAATGAAAGCTCTTTTAGTAAATTACCTCGCCAGTGATTTTGTATGCATTCAGTTGCGTTCGTTGATCGGTATTCTGTGGAATACATACTGCTGCTGTTGAATCCAAATTGATGGCGGTAGTACTTTTGCTCTTTTCATCTGTATGCTTATTTCGATTGTAGAGCCTGTAGTTTTTTGGTGACCATCGCGTACGCAAATTGTTCTTGGACACTGTTTGACAGCCGAAATTTGTTTGCTGGAGTATCTTAAGATTGGATGGAATTTTATATAAAACTCGTACTCCAAGTTTCACAGTTGTCCTGGATTGTAATTTATCGTCAGCTAAGTCGGCTGAAAACAGCCGCAATTTCTGATTACAGGTTTTCGAATGCTATTTTTTTTTTATAACTTACTCATAAATATTCGAAGATCGTAGCTCGTTCCGATTGGATCGCCGGTGTATTTTTTTGCAGGCAGTAGTTGAACACTAGGAGCAGCAACATTTCCAATATTGATTTGAAATGGATGTGCTCCGGCACCCAGCCTATCGACTAGTGCTTGCTTGAAGGTGGATAATTTAAATATAATCAATAGTTTTAGATATTTTAAGTTATTACCTGAAGAACTGTTAGTTCGCCATCGTAATTGACTCTTGGCCAGATTTGCTTTAATGCTATAACCACTTCGTTGCAAAATTTCAATCCCATAACTTCTTCATCTTCTCTGCCATATCTAAAAAAGAAGAGAGCAATATTATGTGACTATTAAGCAAGACCTTGTAGCAAAGCCGAATTTACCGAAAAGTTAATGTTAGTTGGCTAAATATTTTTTGACTGCATAGCAATTTGGGATCTACTACAATGACTCCCCTTATTGGTTCTACGACACCATCTGCCACGATAAGGTCTCTGCTGCCTACGTAAATGGTTAGAGCAGCATTCGATGAAGTCTTCTTGAAAACCCTACAAAAGCAAACACTCAAAAAGTATATAAATTATTTTTTTACTTTATTAAGTTTAGCTCAATAGATGAATGTACTTATTGAATCTAAATTTAAGATCGTAATCTATCTACTGTTTTTCTTGCTCTCTCTGAATGACAATCTTAATCACGTATGTTTTAATAATACGTGCGTTCGAAGGACATTTTGCGAAACCCCTTAATGTCCACGAGCACTGCGCAAAGACGAATAGGGAGAGGAAGAGATTCTACGTAGAACGTCCCATTCTCGTGTTATTCGACTGAAGAACAGTTCGTTGTGTTTATTTTTTCGTTTATAATTGTTTATCGGTATGAGTCGGTTCGCATTTTTTAATTGACAGTTTTCGCGGGCAAATAGTTGAGTAGAAGAAACGCAACTCCGAGTTTACTTGAGCACTGTTTGTGGTAGGTGATCTGTAGGTATCCCATGTATTTTAATGACTGAATTAAGTGTATTGCAAATTCTCAGGCTCAACGTCCTATGAGTTCGATTGCTCGCTTTTGCATTCTACTGCGAATGCGTAGTACTGATTTTTGATGTTCCTGACCAAATATGCAAAATGGGCAATATATGTTCCCTACATGTTCTAATGACGGAATTGAACTTTCTAAACTAGAGTCTCTTAGAAGTGTCATTGCTGGGATCTCCATCCCACCGAGCACATGCAGCCCTGTTTTTAATTCCCCTAGCCAAATAAAGGTATTATCTTCTAATTTGGACTCCTCGATAATATAGCGGTTAGTATCCCTGCCTTACACGCGGGAGACCGGGGTTTGCTTCCCCGTCGGGGAGCCTCTGGCACAAGACTAATGACCTTGCCCGGAAAAACAAATTATAATGGAAAATTTAACAAGCCTCAGGACTTGCTAAATCAGGCCATGACCGGTTCCCGGTTGTAGTGCCGATGATGATGATGATGATTCTAGATTTGTACAAATGTAACTTATCAGATCTGATGAAAGTTACAAATGCCGAGCATTTAAAACGCGATGTCCAATCTTCTCAATAAAAATGGACAGGTTTAAGTGCATTCAAATCAACTTAAATCATTGTGGAGACGCACAAGATCTCCTTTCCCAAACGGTTAAGGAATATGGTGCCGAAGTGGTACTCATCAATGAGCAGTAAAGGATGCCTGGCACTGGTACTATCACATGTGAGGAAGACAGCTGCGGAACAGCGGCCATCTGGACAACTGGAAATTCTTCCATGGAATGCAGAAGTGTCCAGCGGCTGGAAGGAATTGCTTATGTTAAGATCAGAGGAATTCATTTCTACTGTTGTTACGCTCCGCCAAGGTGGGAAATAGAATACTTCAAATGCTTTTTGGGCAGAATAACACAAGAAGCTAGAGATAAGAGTCCTCTTATAGTTGCTGGAATTTCAACGCTTGGGCAGCAGAATGGGGAAGCACAAGGAACAACAGTAGAGGCCAGGCACTACTTGAAGCCTTCGCAGTCCTAGATGTGGTGTTACTTAATGATAGTATTGATGACACCTTCATAAACGATAGAGGCCGGTCCAAAATCGACATCACATTTGCCAGCTCCATGTTGGCAAGAAGCATGGAGTGGCGAGTTTTGGACACCTACACCCATAGTGACCACCAAGCCATGATGTACGAAATATTACCGCACAGGGGATTCATCACTGGCAAATTGGCGAAGAAAGCCAAAAAAAATGGGTGGAAAGAGAAGGACCTCGACGCTGAACTGCTCGATTATATACTGGAAGACCAAATCGCACAGTTTGACGCAGAGGCCGATGCGAACAGGCAGGCTGGAAAAGTAATGAAGTGGGTAACTACCACATGTGATGCTTCTATGCCACGACAAAGACAACCAGCAGGGGCTATCAAACCAGTGTATTGGTGGAACTCAGAAATCGCCCATGTGCGATCGGAGTGCAACAGGTTAAGACGCTTGCAACAAAGAACAAGAAACCGTAACACCTACCCACAGTTGCATGCGGAATTCGTCAACAAACGGAGAGAGTTGAGGAATGTGATCCGCAAAAGTAAATATGTCGCGTTCTGCTCCCTAAGGGATGAATTAAATAACAACCCATGGGGCAGCGCCTACAGGATAGTCATGACAAGACTAGAGAACAGTAGTCAAATGCAAAAAAGTAAAACTGACATGGCCAGAATCGCTGCTGTCCTCTTCCCGCAGTGTGATGAGGTGTTGATAGTGAAAGAGGAGTGGAGTATCACTGAAAGAGAGATACCTCCCGTGACCACCGAAGAGGTGCGCTTGGCTGCAAGGGTTGTCAAAGAAAACAAGACCCCGGGACTAGATGGTATCCCTAACGCTGTAGTGAAGACTGCTTTAACAAAAAAGCCGGAAGTCTTCAGCAGTCTCTTCACAACCTGCCTTCAAACAGGACAATCTCCCAAACGATGGAAAAAACAGGGGCTTGTAGACTTTATACCAAAAGGAGTCAAGTATCCAGAGGCGCCGTGGTCTTATCGCCCGTTGTGCATGTTGGACACAACAGGAAAACTGCTTGAGCGAATAATTGCCACTCGCTTGAAACAATTCACTGAGGGGACATCGGGGCTCTCTGAATCGCAGTGTGGATTTCGGAAAGGTAGATCAACCGATAAGGCACTATTTGTGGGGTGCGACATCGCTCGCACTGCGATAGCTGGGGCACGACGGCTAGGTGGTACAAAGAAATATTGCGCGGTGGTGACGCTAGATGTTAAAAATGCGTTTAACTCGGTGAATTATAATCGGATTCTAGAAGTGTTGCGCGATCTACAAGTCTCACCCTACTTGGTGCGTATACCAGCAAACTATATCTTGGATAGAAGATTGCTGTATGATACAGATGAGGGACCACAGGAATATAAAATAACAGCGGGTGTACCTCAGGGATCTGTATTAGGTCCACTGTTATGGAATATAATATAAGATGGTGTGCTCTGGGTCGTTGTACCGGAGGGGGTTAGAATCATTGGGTACGCAGATGATTTGGCGATAGTGGCCGTAGCTAAACATCTAGATGACCTGGAGAATATTTGCTCCCAGGCAATCCAGAGCATTGAATGCTGGCTAGATATAGCCGGACTGAAACTAGGTGGACATAAGACGGAGGCAGTTTTAATAAGCAGCCGCAAGAAAGTTGAACACCTTGATTTGGAAATAGAAGGGCAAATAATCAGATCCAGTCCCTATATTAAATATCTTGGTGTTATAGTCGACCACAGGTTGACCTTCAAGGAGCACCTGAGGAAAACGAGTGAAAAAATGGCAAGAGTATGCAAAGTTTTAGCGAGACTGCTACCCAATGTTGGAGGACCCCGACCCCACATAAGGAAACTCATAACCAGTGTCAACACCTCCATTCTAATGTTTGCAGTTCACATATGGGCAGGAGCTGCACAGTATAAGTCGTACATGAGGGGAATGAGCTCCGCACATAGGCTGGCATCACTAAGAGTATGTTGTGCATTCCGAACGGTATCCGAAGATGCTATAAATATTTTGGCCGGGAGGATGTCACTTGACATTGCAGCTAAAGAAAATGCTGTATTGCATGAGGTCTCCCAAGAGAATCGTCGGAGAATGCGGTCACAATTAGAGTTCTCAAGCCTAAGAGAATGGCAACGAAGGTGGGATTCTTCCACCAAAGGAAGATGGACCCACACCATGATACCTGATATAGAAACATGGATGAAAAGAAAACATAGCGAGCTGAATTACCACCTGACTCAGCTAATATCAGGACATGGATGCTTTCGGTAATACTTGCACAAGTATAAGCATGTGAATCACCCATACCGCTTGTATTGCGAAGGCAAAATAGAAAAGGCGGAACACGTACTCACAGAGTGCGTGATATTCGAGACCGCGCGAAGGATTTTGGAGAGACATATGAGACGGACAGTAACTCCGGGAGGAGTAATAGAATACATGCTTAGTTCAAAACAGGCATGATCCGTAACCAATGGTATTCTCTGTGAAATGATGCAGCAGTTGCGACGCGACGAGCGGAGTAACACGTAAACTCCGTTCCGCCCCGTGATGGAATATCTAAAAGAAAGTTCCTCGGGGATCAACGGGAATATGAGCCTCGCGGGAGGTGGTTTTAGTCGGTAAAAACCCAGCATGCCTCTGGATCGGTCCAGAGGTATCTTTTGAAGATTTCCGCCTTCCTACCGAAACAAAAAAAAAAACAAAAAAAAAAATAAAGATCTGATGAAAGACTGAAGTCGCGTGAAAGTCTCGCCGCGTTTTAGGCGTCTTCGAATACATTTTCATTCCAATTAATGTTCAAACTGATTTTAGTGTCAGGGATAGAGAGATCTTTGGCTGCATTGATAAAAGTAAAATTTATAAACAGGGGATCTACATTGTAGTCTCGTTACTATGTTACACAGAAGCATAGTGTTTTAGAGGGATTTATTCCACTTGGTTGGATACCTCCTTTCGGTATATCTTGTTGAGATTGGAGAACAATCAGCAGCTCAGCAATTGCTTACAACAAGTTCAAGTCAAGGTTTTGTTGTCAGCAAACGATTGGATTATTTTCAGATGATGGTGAAGAGATCGTTGGCGGAAATAAGAAACATACTGGTGACAGTGTGCGGTTCTGGGGAACATTAGTGTTCATCTTATAAGTATTAGTTCAATTGCCAATGAGATAACGAGGTTGCCTATGGGGCTAAATTAATTCACAAAAATTTGGCAAACATGTGAGAATGACTTCGTTGTCTCTGGTTCTAAATATTGGGGAGGATATGTTTTTTGTTTTTGATACTTCTCTCAGGAGAGGCAAATCTATAGCGCCGAGACGGCGCCCCGACATGCCGCTAAATAACCGTTGCAGTTCTTCGAGGACTGTTGCAGGTTGTAATACTCCGGAAATACTCGCGCGGGGAAGAAATTCCTCAGCTTTCCCGCTTTGTAACGGAACGAGTTTTGATTAGGGATATTCGCGCCATCGGGAGATGAACCGCAAATTGGTGCGATCCGTCGGATTGTCTTGTGGAGCGCATATAAACCGAATTGCGCAGAACAATACCACGAATCTCCAAACAGTATCCGTGATGATATTTGTAAAACAGACACCCTTCGACGTGATAGCGACTATAGTCCCGAGGTCAGCGCTGTTTCCCCGATCAGGCAGATTGCTCGTCTCGGTATGCTCGCAAGTAGGTCGAGGGTATGTTTAGGAGCCGAGCTCCAAACATGAGAGCAATATTCGAGCGCGGGTCTAATTTGGGATTTATATAGGAGAGGAAGTTGGTCCGGATTAAAATATTTCTTGGCCCTAAAAAGATAGGTCCGTTTTCCTGAGGCTGACCTGGCGATGCTCGACACGTGTTTATGCCATGATACATTCCCACAGACCGTGACGCCGAGCAATTTAAAACTTTCCCCAGCTTCGAGGGCCTGGCCATTTATCATCAGCTGTGGAACCGATGATCCACTTTTCTTTGTGAATGTTGTATATTGTGTCTTCGCTGCATTGAAGTCGACGAGATTGGCCCTTCCCCACTGCAGGACCTTATCTAGATTCTGATTTAGAGAGTCAATCTGTCTACATATCAGCTGGTGCGACGTAGATGCACCAATCGGCCGAACACTCGAAAAGGAGGAAACAAGCGTACTATCATCCGCAAAACTGAACATTTTGTTATCCGTTGTCTCCAACAAATCATTTATCTGAAGCAAAAACAAGGTTGGAGCCAAAATGGAATCTTGGAGTACCCGCGAATTAACAGGATACAGATCCGAAGACTTGCCGTCCACAACAACCTGGATCGATCGATTTTTAAGCAAGCTCTTCGTCCAGTCGTAAAGCTGCTGGGAAAGTCCGTGAGAACGAAGTTTGCTCGGTAATGCCCCGTGCTAAACGCGGTCAAAGCCTTAGAGATATCCAATGCGACTGCTCTTGACTTACCATGCCGCTCAATCGCAGATGTCCATATATCGGTTATGAGTGTCAAGAGATCTCCCGTGGACCGCCTGCCACGGAATCCGTATTGACGATCATTCAGAAGTCCGTTGAACTCCAAATAGTTAATTAACTCAGCATTGATGACCATTTCCATCACCTTAGATAACATAGACAGTAATGCTATCGGCTGGTTATTTTTGTGGGAGACACTTCTTTCCCCTTTTTGGGATTGGCTGAACTCGAGCGATTTTGCAGCAGGTAGGAAAAGTCCTCTGTGCATAAGATAACCGAAAGAGAGAGCCGGCGATAGTTCTGGAGCACAGTTCTTAAGGATGATTGCTGGTATTCCGTTCGGGCCGGTTGTCTTATAGCGTTTGCGACGATAGTAAAAAAATTGTACCAATACTCAACACATCAGACCACTGCCGCATGTACGTATTCGATTTCTGAACTCATGTACACTCAACTGATGTGGAATTGCTATGTTATTGCTTGGTATACGGCTGATGCTTTTTCTTATTCGATTTTCTTTCGGTGTTCTTCACTATTTGCTTGTGTATTGTGTGTGTATCTGTTAGAAACGCCACACTACTCCCTCCTCAGTAACTTTGTTACAATCAACTTCGTGTGCGAACGACGGAGCAAAAAGCGAGCGAGCGAGAGAAGGTTGGAGCAGGCGAGTGGGGCGGTGCTCTGTGCAGAAGTCGGGGCCGTACTTGTAAAGTCCTGTTTTACTATGGGATTGTTGCGTTTAGCAAGGATAGTGAAGAAAGTGAATGAACACCCGACGAAACGGGTGAGAAGCGAAGCATTGAAGCATCAGGCTACTGCCGCGTGTACGAATTCGATTTATAAACTTAAGTACACTCAATTGATGTGGAATTGCTACGTTATTGCTTGGTATACGGCTGATGCATTTTCTTATTCGATTTTCTCTCGGTATTCTTCACTATTTGCTGGTGTATTGTGTGTGTGTCTGTTAGAAACACCACGCTCTTCTTACAGTCCAGTCCACGTAGGATGCGTTGAATAGTACCTGGGCGGAAACTCACATCCCGCATCGAAGACCGTAGCGACACGATCAGAGGTAGCTCCAAAACACCGGCATCGAGGTTTGAATTCGCGGGAAATAAATTCGCAAACACATTAACTTATCTTTTGAATATGTGACTAATGTCCCGCTTTCTGTCAATCACGGTGGAATGATGAATTCCTTTTGATGGAATGCGGAATGTAGATCTCTATCCCGAGAAAAATAATCTCTGTGAGCGACTCCGCTCATGCGTGAACATGTTAACATCGGAGTCTCCAAAGCACACCTTAGATCACGGAAAGGATGCGAAAAAATCTCGCTTAGGTCGGCTATTCATTTGAAATGCAAGTGGTTGCACGATCTGTACCAAATAGTGATCAGAGTTTCCCAATGGCGTAGCAACTTCCACAGTATATATGCGTGGCTCTGATGGCAAAAACACATCCAGGGTGTTTGCATAATCACCTCCGCCATCCGGCACTCGGATTAGTTCCTCCACGCTAGCCGCACGGCCTCGTCGGTTCCGATAGAATGCACCAACCAGGCGGAATTGTGTACATTAAAATCGCCACGGACAAGGATTTTAGAAGCCGGGTAGTTGATCTGTATACAGTCGATGGTACGTAAAAAAGTTCGAGAAATTTCGCTGGTCGATCGTCATTCGGGGAGTGGTAAAGACAACAAAGAAATTTAACAGAATTCCTCAGCACCAATTAAAATAAAAAAAACATACTTCACAAACACATTCACACCCGCAAATGTTGCCTAACTGCGTCTAAAAAATTTATTGAAGTACAAATATAAAAGATTAATTTTTTTTCATTATTCATTCACGTGAAGGGTTATTAATACCCTCGTGGCATCGGAAGTACTACGCGAATTTAAGCGTTGAAATATTCAATAATCGGGTATTTGTTTGGAAATATGGGAAGGCTGCAAGTGTAATTCCTTTTTGCCTTTGGGTTGCCCCGTTCCGTTAAAGTGCTTTTTGTAGTGAATGAAAATAGATTACAATGGCGCAACTTTTGTCAACCTGTTGCACTCGTACACTGTGCTCGTATAATCCTTCTATTTACGTCTCCGGCACACCTATCGCAAGTACATTTCATAGTTCAATAATTTCGAATGCATTTCCTTCTTCTATTGTAAACGTATTTTGCCGTTCCCCGTATCAGAACAAAATGCATGATACCTATTGTACGTTGACAGTGTACTTTTTGACAGAAATCCTTTTATCAGGCGTTTCTGAAGCAGGATATGTGGAATATCAGTTGAACTACGAGGCGTATTGCAAATTTGAAGGATATCACCTGGGGGCTCAGTCTTCGAATTGGAAATTCTCAAATCAATCTCGTTTGTCTGTACGTCAGCACGATGACACGTTGACAGAAGACACCGCTTGAATAGTTACAACAACACTCGAGAAGATTTTATTAGTAGACTGACCTTTCCTGTGGCTCCCTGGTGAACATAAAACATCCTATCGTTAAATGCAAATTTTTAGCTGGCTTCTCTTCTTTGCCCTTTATGCTCGTTGTGGGGCTCATGTTTTGGTGGTGTATGTTCTTAGACGAGCTACCACGGTAATTCCTACTCGCCCACGTATCGAGAATTTCATGAAAAGATAACATCTTAAAATGGAAAGTCTGATACCATCTTTGGCTTTTGTTTTATTCACGTATTTGTGAGTAGATGTGGGCGAACATATAATTAAATATTAGAGATATGGTCATGATAGATGTATGTGTGACCTTTTAGGGACCTTTTCTGTAAATAAACATTTCGGATGGGCGATAGTTAAGACTGCCAGACACTCTCCAGATCATCCACGCATAAATTGAAAATATTGTTGACTTTAAAGTTACAGATTTCTTGATTTATTGAGTGTTCTAGCTTCCAAGAAGAGGCATAAGTCTGTCAAATACTGAATTCCGCCGTAGGCAATTCCAGTTTGTGCTTTATATAAATATTTGTTCATTTCGATAAAAGGAAATTTTGCTTTAAAGAAATTTGTTCTGTTTTACGAGTTTTGAACCCTCTAAGACGAAGGTTGTTTCGAGTATGGTGGGATGAGCAGATTTGACAGTGCGGTGAACAGAGTTTTCTTTCCCCAACAACAACTTCTAACTCATTGGTTTTGAATTTCACCCTGTACTTTTTAAACTATTAAAGATTCCGAGTATTTTTAATATATTTATTTTGATTTTATTCATTGGTTTTGAATTTATCCTGTTGTTTTTCAACTATGGTGTGATTTATTTACTGCCACTTTAAAAAAAAAACGAAAACGATCAATTTTATGGGGTAATCTTCATACTCATTCAAAAGAAGCATTCTTTACATTTATTTTTTTAACAATACTTATTTCAAATATTGGCAAAACCTGCGCTTAACATGGTCCTTTTCGATGTTCCAATCTTCGATGCGTTCCGTTCAAGCATTTCGAGTGGTATTTAGCGAATACAGTTACCGCCGCTATATATTTTTTACTATGTGTTAGATGTAGTCTATTTGGTCGCGTGTTATACAATAATGAAAATTATGTTTCAAATTTATCGATGGTGTAACGAATTGTGTGTTGATCAATGTGGACCATAAGTTAGTTGCTATAAGCGTACGAAACACATATCTCGTAGAAGCGACGTTATAAGTTGAACAATTTAACTGTTGTATCGTGTATCTAAATCTTTTCGTGATGAAATGTCAAACAATGTTGAAAAAAATACCTTGACGGTCTGACTCTTAAATCGGCCATCAAATCTCTACTGGGAAAAGTATCACCCCGTGTAAGATCATCATCTTCATCATCATCATCATCATCATCATCATCATCATCATTAGCATCATCATCATCAGCATCATCATCATCATCATCATCATCATCATCATCATCATCATCATCATCATCATCATCATCATCATCATCATCATCATCATCATCATCATCATCATCATCATCATCATCATCATCATCATCATCATCATCATCATCATCATCATCATCATCATCATCATCATCATCATCATCATCATCATCATCATCATCATCATCATCACCGGCACTAGAACCGGGATCCGGTTTTGGCTTTATTTATCAAATCTGTCATCGGATGTCATCCAGTTTGGCACTCCCAGGCTCTGGGCGTCCTGGTCTGCGCCATCCCTCCATCGCAGAGAAGGTCTGCCGCGCTGTCTTCTTCCATACATCCTGCCACAAAGGACTTTCCGGGCAGGCTTCTCTTCGGTCATTCGAGCTAGGTGTCCCGCACACCGGAGTCTACCGAACTTGATTTTTCTTATAACGTTAGCTAAATCTGACGCATATCCTAACTCCCTTTCCTATGATACGATTACTTCAACCGACCCACAAACTTCTGCCAATCTTTTCGCTTCTTTCTCTAAAAATCTTTCGCGGACATCTCTTTCGAGTCTAATCCTTCTAACTTCAAAGACCTTCCCGAATTCTCCCTTGGCCGCTCTCATCTCTCAACTTATTCAGCATCATCTAGTTGAAGAAAATTTAGACTTACTTAAAGACAAGTTGAGCCCTGGACCTGATGGACTACCGGCAGTCCTTTTTAAAAAATGTACCTCTTCTCTTTCTTTCCCGCTACCAAAGATCTTCAATCTATCCCTTACACAAGGTGTCTTCCCAAGTATTTAGTAATCCTCTTTTGTCACCCCCAAACATAAAAAGGGGCCTAAAAACGACATTAGTAACTTCCGCGCCATCGCCAGACTGTCACATATTCCAAAACTGTTCGAAGGCATTCTTTACAACGCGTTATGTTTCCGCTGCAAATCCATTACCTCACCCAACCAGCATGGTTTCCTTACGGGTACGTCGACCACCACCAATCTAGTTGAGTTCTCATCCCACACTCAGAGTGCCTTAGAGAATGGCAACGAAGTCGACGTAATCACAATCGATTTCAGCAAGGCCTTCAACAAAATCTGCCACAATCTCATTTATTTAAACTATCCTCCCTTGGTTTCGAACCCGTACTGATTAAGTGGATTTCCTCCTATCTTAACCATCGAACTTACCGTGTCAGATTTAGGTCCAGCCTCTCCAATCCTTTTCTTCTCACGTCAGGAGTACTCCAGGTCAGTCATCTTGGAGACCTTCTCTTCATTCCTACTATTAACGATATAGACTCCAGTATGTGATAGGGAGCTTAACTTCATCTCACATATTAATGACATTATTTTCAAGGCCAAATCTGTCCTTGGTTTTGTGAAACGCTGGTCGAGAGAATTCTCTAATCCCTACGTTTCGGATCGCTCTATATACCCTTTGTCCGTCCCCTTCTTGAATATGTTAGTCAGGTTGGTCTCCTCACTACTCGTCTCATATTCGCAGGATCGAATGCATGCAATGTCGTTTTTTTTTGCGTTTTGGCCCACGAGGATTGAATTGGGAAAATCCTTTGATTCTACCCCCATACACAGGTCGTCTCCACCTAATTAACCTTAACACACTTGAAGAGCGCAGAAATCATACCGACATCTTCTTCATCCACCGTCTTCTCTCAGATTCAATCAACTGCCCAAGCCTGCTCTCCTCCATCACATTTTACACTAACGCCTGAAACCTGCGAAACCCTCGTCTCATCTATTTGCCCGCTCATCATACTTCTTACGGCTCTAATGAACCTATAGCGTTTGGGATTGATAGTGAAGAACGTGTGATTCGAACTGACGCTATGACAGTTAGAATCACCCAAAATTGAACCACTGCGTAACACATCCCGCTACTGGCTGTGCTTAGAATTCGATTTTTAAACGCAAGTATATTCCACTGATGTGAATGGTTATTTTTATCGCTATGGTGTACGGCTCTGATGCATTATCTTATTCGATTTTCGTTCGGTGTTCTTCATTACTTGTTTGTGTATTGTGTGTGTATCTGTAGCGTCCTACGAACGCACAATTCCGCCCAGGTAAGGTTCCAAACCTTCAAGGAACTGACTTACCTTATCCAGTACACTTGCCCACAGACACGTGTCCCCAAAGCTCATTAATCAGGCCTGCAACAAGGGCATAGGAAGCTGAAACAATGTTGAAACCGACATCAAAAAACAAGGAACTTAACGTTCAAAAACTTTCAGCATCGAGTCAACGCATCCATTCATAGTATGCAAAACAATTCCAGATTACAGGCCATAAATCTTCCATCCAAAGCATCTGCACGATGTACCAGGAATTGCATTTTCGGTAAATAAATAACAACGGATGCATACGCCGGCAGCTAAACGCAAGAAAGCATATCGCCTAGCCGCGGCCAAAATTGTAAACAACCGAAATTATCGCAACAAGATAATTCGGAAGATTTACAAATCCAACGCCAACAAAGGAAATACTCCGGTCCCACGATTCCTTTGTAAAAATTTCACACCCATTAGAAGGATCTAATGGATTTCGGTTGTGTTTACAAAAGGCAAACAACCACGGGCTGTACGCCCGAAAAATCATCTCGGCCTTCGCGCCAGACGTTCTGTGCAAACAGAAGGCCGTGAAAAAGGAAATGCTATCACCAATGAAGAATGTATGCAGGATGACTTTCCCTTTCTCAAAAAAAAAAACTATGAAATATCCCCGGGGATACGATAACATGCTGCTAACAGGAATCCGGAAATTCTGTTAGCAGGGGAACTAAGAAAATGTTTGGATAGAGTTAGAGATACAATCCGTTTCAGAGAGATTTTGATCGTGAAGGAGGAGACAACGGAAAAACGTCGAGGAGTTAGATTACAGTATCCGATTGATAGTGGAATAGGATCCAAGTGTGTAACGTGTGTGTCGTGCGTGTATTTCGCTACTCTCTTTAATAGAATATTGTACGGGACCTTAACGAAATAAGAAACATTACAGGAATATAAAAGATTAAAAAATTAAAAAAGATTCAATCCGTGTTTTGGTTTCTTGTGTTTTTTTTTCCTCTGGTGCGAACAGTGTTCGGCGGAACATTGTACCAACCCGAAGTTACTCAACATATAATCGCCAGAAATAAAGAATTTACAACCGCCAAATATCTGTTAGAGACGCTACAAACCCATGGTTGGCAAACCCTTACCCCACCTTCTTTGACTTCAATCTCACCTCTCCCGCTCTCAAACGTCATCTCCTCTCTTACCCCTCCTGGCTCACCACTCATACTCACACCCTAGCCTCCGGCCTATCCTCGCCCTCCCCTGTCTGTCCATGTTTGTTTAGTTTTCCATGTTTTCGTTTCCTGAATCTTGAAAAGGAAAGTGCTAAGAAAATATTTAAAAAAATATAAACTCGTAGTTTATCACACAAATTAAGTGAATCAGTGTTATTTTGTTTGAGAGTGAAGGAGAATGGTAAGTAAATTATTTTTGTCTTTGATTTTTTAATACGAGTATACAGCTGCTGGACTTTATGTCTTATTTAAATAGATTAATTTTGCCCACAGATGACTGATGCCATGTCCGAATCTAAAAAGAAATGTAGACAGTACAGTGTTGATTATTTGAAGCTTGGCTTCATTCCATCATTGTCGGACAAAACACCAAAGTTTTGGGCAATGACGCTAAGAGACCATTTAAGCTGCAGGATCATCTGAGAAGATGTCACCCTGATAAGACGGATACAAATTTGAAATACTTTCAAACACTCAAAGATAAACTTCAGAAGAGACCCACGCTGGACAGAATGTTCGCTTCGGCGTCACAAAGAAACGATGATGGTTTGCGAGCGTCTTACAATATCTACTACTTATAGCAAAATCCGGAAAACCACATACTATCGGAGAGAAGTTAATTTTGCCAGCCGTTGAAGAGGTTTTAAAAATTGTTTTACACAAACCTGCATCTGATATCATTAAAAGAATTCCCCTAAGCAACAATACTATTGAAAGACGTATTGATGAAATGAGTTCTGATATTGAAAGCTCCTTACGTAATTATTTGCAAACGACCCATTTCTCTATACAACTGGACGAGTCAACTTTACCTGGTAATGCAGCATTATTGTTGGCATATGTTCGTTTTATTATGAATCAAGAAATCTACGAAGAACTGCTCTTCGCAAGAACTTTAACAACCGACACTAAAGGTGAATCAATATTTCATGTTTTGAAGGATTACTTCATTGAAAAAGCAATCCCTTTATCAAATATAATATCAGAAGCTACAGATGGAGCACCTGCCATGGTTGGACGTTATCGTGGATTTTATTTTATTTATATTTAAAACAAAATGTGTCAGGGGTGTAGCAATACATTGCGTCATCCATCGACAACATTTAGTTGCTAAAAATTTGAGTGTTAGATTGCATGAATCTCTTCAATTAGTCATTAATGCAGTAAACCGAATCCGAAGCAACGCTTTCATCAATTACTCCTGATTAAAACAAAGTCCATCTTATCAGCGTTTCTTGCCAGAAGAATGAAGCAAAATATTGGACGGGGCGAATTTTCCCAGTTCCCCAATTTGTCACAGACAAACTGCCAGGAAGACGACGTTTCAACCTACACCTCAACATTTAAATGCCCTCTATTCAGATTTTCAAACTAGATTTGAGCACGTTTTGACTATGGTAATACCACCTTGGATAATTAGCCGATATGTTGACATAGAAGAAACGAATGTCATAATACAAGAGGAACTGACTGAACTAAGTACAAACGAAGAACTTAAGGTTCAGTTTAAAAACGGATATCAGCAATTCTGGCTGGAAAACAACATACCCTTTACTTATCCCGTATTATGGAATATAGCGAGGACATTTTTAAATTCCTTTCCATCGTCACACCTAGTGGAAAGGGGCTTCAGCGCTGTTACCAATCTCCTAACGAAAAAAAGAAATAGACTGGACATCATTGGCCGAGGAGATTTAAGATTAAACCTTACAAAATTGACGCCAAATGTTGATAATTTATTATTAAAGCATCAGGTTCATCCTTTTCGCTAGTTTATTTTATGTTTATTTTATGTCACGTATATTTTATATCATCATCATCATCATCGGCACAACAGCTGGGAACCGGTCTTGGCCTTATTTAGCAAGTCCTGAGGCTTGTTAAATTTTCCATAATGATTTATTTTTTCCTGGCAAGGTCATTTGTCTTGCGCCAGGGGCTCCCCGACGGGGAATCGAACCCCGGTCTCCCGGGTGACAGGCGGGTGTACTAACCACTATACTATCGAGGAGCCCATATTTTATATAACGGATCCAAAATTTTATTTTGAGTAGTTTTAATTTAAATTCAATTAATAAATGTATAAAACTTAACATGTGTTTTTACTTTAAGTTTTTAACACTAAACCTCACTACAGTTCGAAATTTACAAAAAATCAATATCAGGTAAGTAGGGGGTCTACCCAAAACCGAAAAACATGGCAAGGGGTCTACGACACAAAAAAGTTTGGGAACCTCTGTTCTAAACTCTCGAACAAATTTTCATCATTAGTGCGGTATAGCGTTTTATTTAGTAGTGACGTAGATAGAATCAAAGCACCGACAAATCAGGCCACGGTTGCGTGTACACGAAGAGATTTTAACTCGCTACAAAATCTGTGATTCTTATGTTAATGCTCTGGTACATGGCGTTGATGATTTTTTCGTTTCTTATTTGGCGCTAAATATATCTATATATATATAGTAAATATGGATACATAAAACATACCTGGCATTTTCAATTTGATCCATTTTCACGGCATTTTTTAGATGCAAAACATGAAAACACCTAGCAAATATCCTGAAAGGATAATGTGATATACAAATAATTATGTAAATGTTTACGCTTCAAGAAGATGTGACACGAAATGATATCCAATTTACCTTGGAGATAATTAGCAGTACATGAACTCACTTTATTTTTCTCAGTTTGTTTTTCTCCCTTCCAAAAACTTGGTCTCTCAATTTTCATCAAAGTACAAAGAAACAATGTGCGTTTACCTGGAGTAAATTAGAAAGGAGAAACAAAATCGAATTAAATATCATGTGGATAAACGTACACACCTACGAGTTGTTAATAAATTTACTTTGCCACTGTGCAATGTCCTGGTGAGATCCTGTTTGTCGAAGGCAAGAGATATATGTTTTTTTATTATTATTTTTTTGTTTTCATCCTAGTTGGGCAAATTAATGCTAGAAATATGACCATGAAAGTTTGTGATGTGATATCCTGTGTTGCCCAGTAATATGCGTAAAATGTATTTATTAGAAATAAGTGACATTTTAGTGAAAAAGTTGTACAATAAGACTGTGGGAAACATTTTCTTAGTCAGCCCGTTAGTAGAAATATATTTTGTCCTTTATGTTAGTAGAAAAGGCGTGTATTTACAAAAAGATTTGAAAGCAAACGTGGTCAGGTAAGCATGAGGTTGCGATTCTCTATTTAAAATGATACGCTACAATGTCATCAATGATATTAAAATTATCGCTAGTGGAATATGTATGTTTCATAAGCAAATATAAGATAGTACAAGAAGGGATACTCACAGTTTTCCTGGCTGTGGAGCAGCTAGTTTTCCTCGTCTGGGCCGCCCTCCCTTATCTACCTGGCCCGCGGTTGGTTTTCCTTGCCCTACTCTGTCACTTGACCTGGCTTTTCGGTGTCGTTTGAGTGGTGTTCGGTGTTGATACTGGCTCTCTTCACTCGGTCGTTACGCTGTTATCGCCCTTTTGTTCAGTATTTACAGCAAGATTTCCATTTCAGTGTCATCACTCAAACATTTTATTTTGTGTTTGTTAACATCGATCGATTACTCTAAACGCTTTGACTTTATTTGTTCACATTAATTGGACTACACGCACAATCGTTACAGTTAACATTTGAACTATTTTAATATTTGAACTAACATTCACATTAATGAATTTTTCTTAAGAGTTCCTTTAAAACATCGCAATGCTAATATCAAACTGATAACATTCTTCTTTCTAGGGGATGGGAGCGAACATACAGGGTAAAGTTACTGATTCCTTTCAACCCGGCGAAGGCCAGAACGATCCTTGTCCCTGTTCAATCCAAGTTGACATCCAGTCTCCACGTGACACCGCTGGATAGCTTGTTTGGCACTCGCCAAGTAGTGAACCAATGCATGCAGCGACATCCCGAGAAAGGTTGGCGCAAGGCTAATAACCAGGCCCGTAAAAATGAATTATTATGGCAAATTTAACAAGCCTCGGATATGGATCGGATACATGACGAATATGGATCGGATACATGACGACGATGGAAACGAAAATGGCTAAACGATTTAAGACTTTTTTCATGGAACGTCCGCTCACTATACAGAGCTTGAGCTGCACAGCAGCTAGCCGATGCTCTGTCCGAATATAAGGCTGACATAACAGCATTACAAGAAATAAGATGAACGGGGAGTGGTGTTATTCAAAGAAACGAGTATGACATTTATTACAGCTTTCATGCAAAACACCATGCGCTCGGGGTAGGCTTTCTAGTCAGCCAAAAACTGAAGCCTGCTATCATCGGCTTTAATGCAATAAACGAAAGGCTATGGCACTCTTCGCGTGCGAGGCAAGTTTCAGAATGTAAGCCTCATAAACGTTCACGGACCTACAGAGGAGTCCCCTGACGACGAAAAAGAAGAATACTACGAGAACGTCGAACGGGTCCTTAATGCATGCCCAAGATACGATGTGAAAATCGTTCTTGGTGATTTGAAAGCAAAAATAGGCCGGTAGCCGGTTTTCAGGCACTACACAGATTCCCATAGTTTGCATGAGAACACTAATGACAATGGACTACGAGTCATCGAACTGGCAGCATTAAAAAACTTGGTCGTTGCAAGTACCAGGTTTCCGCGTAAAGATATCCACAAAGCCACCTGGGTATCACCTGATGGAGCTATGGTGGTTCCTTCGAACGCCACTACTTACCTTCCCATCAATAATAATAATAATAAAAAACCTATAAAACAAGTATTGGGCAGTTCCAGTTGAGCGCCATTACTTACCTGGCATGTAGGCATACTAAATCTTCCACCTAAAAATCTTTCATCACCTGTAATTACCTGCAGTAATTCCTACCTTTACGAGTTTCCCCCACAAGATGCGTTCAGCGCATCTTCGAAAACTCCTAGAAAGAGAAATCGTATTCATGTATTTACGGCACCACCGCGGGGCGCCATCAATATTACTTAAAAGCATAATTACATCAAGCGCATCATCTTCCTAAGAAAGAAATACTGTCGCATCACTAAGTAACCGATACAACTTGAAATATATTTGGGCGCGCATATCTCCTGTGCAATCCCTCCGCGCACGTGCAGGAGCTACTTTTTTTTTTCTTTGTCGCCCCAAACATCTCGGTCGCTTGGCCAAGCGACAGGCAAATTGGATAAAACACGCCAGGCAGCACAAGTAATACAAAGCAAGGGGCAACACCAATGAATTGCCAACTAAGGATATGCGATCATCGGAAATGCTGTACGCATTAGCCGATCGTATAGATATCCAACGTCCCTCAATACAACGAGTGCACAGCTGCAACCCTTTAAAATATCACTCCCTGTGTTCGATCTTTACTTATCTGCATGCATGCTGGTTGGTCATGAAACCCCAACAAGTATCATGTTTAGCGAGTTGCCGAGGGTGCCAGAGTTCTCATTGGCACAAACATGCATCTGAGAGTTCGACCCTCCGTTCGGTTCTGTTAATGGGCATGACCAACGTAAGCGCTGTGCACGGCTACGTTAATATAAACGTGTGATATGGGGTATCGATGTTTCTACGGTTCGCATGCTGAGGGATGTTCAACATGGGTAACCGGGGTGATCAAGGATGTGAGTGCGCATCCGAAATGTTTATTCTAATTCTTTTATTTTATTTTATTTTTACGGATGGTGGTTTTTTTTGGACGATAAATCCAGTCTCATCATAGATTCCGTGGAGGCAATTCGCGGCCTCCACGTAAAACGTCGAGTCGAGCCTTGGACACAGGTGGATACTTTAGAATGTCGAGCATTTAATAAGAATTAATTTAATCAAACCATTACAGTGTTGTCAGTGCAACTATTTTAATGTTTATTTGAATTGTACATAAACCATTTGAAACACAATCATCATCATCATCATCATCATCATCATCGGCACTACAACCGGGAACCGGTCTTGGCCTTATTTAAGCAAGTCCTGAGGCATTGTTAAATTTTCCATAATGATTTGTTTTTTCCGGGCAAGGTCATTAGTCTTGCGCCAGAGGCTCCCCGACGGGGCATCGAACCCCGGTCTCCCGCGTGACAGGCGGGTATACTAACCACTATACTATCGAGGAGCCTATTTGAAACACAATGCTTACTTTAATTTAACCAAATCAATACCGTTTTGTCTGTGTAACTATTAATGTTTATTTGAACTAGACATAAGCAAATTTGAAACACAGTGCTTACCTTAATTTAATCAAATAAATACCGTGTTCGTCTGTGTAAACTATTTTAACGTTTATTTGAGCTAGATATAAACAAATTTGAAACACAGTGCTTACCTGAATTTAATCGAATGAACACTGTCTACTTTATAAGCCATGTTATATATAATAAAACTGAGAAAAATAAATTACGTGTTTTGCTAACCGGGTTGCGACGTTCTGAGGTCCCCCATCACTCCTTATTTCCTGCGCCGGAGTCCAATGGCAATCGAGTTGGTAGGTTTTAGTAAACCAGGGCATCCGCCGGCATATAATTAATAAAGACCACGAAACCCACAGAGTCACTTCCAACCAAATTGACCACGTGTTGTTAGATCGCCGCCATTCCTCGAGCCTGATGATGGTACGAACGTACCGAGGTGCCAACGTCGACTCGGATCACTATCTTGTTGGTACAGTTTTCCGAGCGCGGATTGCCCTACGGAGACGTATTGCATCCGCGGATCAAGTTCGAATCAACATGGCTGTCTTACGCAATGAGAACACCAGCAACACCTTTGGTCATGCGTTAAAACTCGCCCTCGAAGAGCTCGACGGAGGGAGATTAAGTCCTGGGTCCAGAATGCCGGGCGTAGAAGAGAAATGGGCACGTCTTAAGAATACTGTCATTAGTACTGCCTAACAAATTTTTAGTGTTTGTGTTACTGTCATTGTAGTTAGTAGTCTAAGTTTGTTATCTTCCCCTTATTCATGTTTTCCCACTCGCCCTGTTTGTGTTCCATAGCCCCATCGTGGGGGTGGCGACAGCGGCTGTGGTATTGGGTGGGGTACCTCTCATTTGCTTGAGGGCGCGTCATTCCTCTCCCAAAAATGACGCGCACCCCGGTGGGGGGGGGGGGGGGGTATGTTACGTAATATCCTTTGTTTATATTTTCATTTTGATATTTAATAACTGTTTTATCCCCTTTATACGGTCTACAATTAAATACGAGCTGAGGCGCGAACCGGCATCGTGTTGATTGTGAAGGGTCGGTTAGGTAGGGTTTCCTTTCGGAGTGGTGGCGAGATGGCGAGTGATGGAGAGAGAGAGAGTAGTGTTTCTTTTTAGGGTCTGTTCTATTCTTTTGGCAATTCTAGTCTGTTGTTGGTTCTGTTCATACGAAGCAAGTGAAGAACCCGTCCATTGAGGACATATTCAAATTTATTAAATTTTGTTTGTGAAAACTAGTTTAAGTGTATATTACTATAGTAAATAAAAACAAAAAGTCGTCCATGAATGACAATTGTTAAGTTCAGTTGATTTGTTTCGTGTTCTAATTTGGATTAACTAGAGACAGTGGCGAACCACTGAAGCCACTGACGTCGAGAAAGTTTGTTATCCTGAAGGACATTGTTAGACGTTGTTTGTAACCTGGACCTGGAGGGGATTCGGCACGTATCTTAGTGGAGAGTACCGGTAAGCTTACTTAAAGTCATTAAAAAGTTTCTGGCTGCAGCGAAGGTGAGATAACTGGTTCGGACGGCACAGTTTGTCCCCGTATCACTTACTGCTGGTGCGGTACCTCTCGACACGGCATGAACAACAGGAAAATCAGCTACCCGAGAAGACATATATAGTTTGTAACAACTGGCAACCCTTGGCGCTCCAGAACAGGAGGGCATAGATGGTACGAAGCAACTTGGCGAATTCAATTAAATAATAATTAACAACTTGTCGATAGTCTAAAACAGCTTGAAGTTCAGTAACGCATACCCTAAGAAGTCAGTGACCTTTCTACATAGCTGCTTACCATCAGCGGAAGAGATTACGAATTGATTCTGATTCAATACGGACTAGTGCATTTTTATAACCTTGGCTTTTCTTAAAAGGGTGTCCAAGATATATATATATATATATATATATTTACTACCACCCAAACTAATACAACAAATATATATGACAAAGAAAATATTACAACAACTGGCGCTGCGGATGAAAATTAGATACATATTTTTTTACCACAAAAAAGATATTACAACAACTTACTTTATATATATTTATTACAACTATATGGTTAATAAAACCATAACAGTTCCGTCGTTCGCACACGAAGTGGATCGTAACAAAGTTACTGAGGAGGGAGTAGTGTGGCGTTTCTAACAGATACACACACAATACACAAGCAAATAGTGAAGAACACCGAGCGAAAATCGAATAAGGAAATGCATCAGAGCGGTATACCATAGCGATAGCATAAAAATTCCACATCAGTTGAGTGTACTTGAGTTTAGACATCGAATTTGTACACACGGCAGTGGCCTGGTGTGTTGAGCATTGATTACATTTTTAGTGATTCTAATCGTCATAGCGTCAGTTCGAATCACACGTTCTTCACTATCGTCGCAATACGCGATAAGGACATCGCGAGAAGTTAGCAGGGTGAGTACAGAACCCTCATTTATTCGGCTTAAAACAAGCTGTATATAACTTAAAACGATAGTACATCAATATGATTGTAAAATCAAAGGAGGAGGTGACGTAAAAGTTGGCACTCCGTGGCATTCGCGAGAATGATTCTTTAAAGCCACAAGAGGTGTATGATGGGTTGGTATTTAACAAGATAGAGGAGAGTGGGCGTGCACAATCCACCGAACCTGAGAGAAGACGGTGGATGAAGAGAATGTTAGCATGAATTCTATGCTCTTCAAGCGTGGTTAAGTTAAATATTGGGTTGTACCACATGAGATGTCCGATTTTCGCTCAGTCAGAAATAAGTTCTCGACTGAACATCTATGCCAGAAGGTTAAGATTTCTTTTTTTATAAAGTAAAGTGATACGTGTGCTTGATGTGTGAGAATTTTATGGTTCGCATTTTTTTTTCTAGAAATTGTTTACCATGCTGTGGGCAGTTCAAATTCGAACCCTTTTCCTTTATGAATTTAAAATGGGACATAATGCGTCATTGGCAATGAAAAACATTAATGACGCATTTGAGGATGCAGCTGTAAACGAACGCACGTTGGATTATTTGAGTGATGTCGGAGATAGGGAAGTTTGGTTCCCGAGAGGCATGAATGTATACGGACGACAGTACAAACACTTTGTTATTTTAACTGCCAGAAATTTCGGAAAATTGAAATTTCTTGTGTATCAGTATTCCAGTATCTCCACGAGGTCCAGTGGTTCGCGGATTAGGAACAAGTGTATAATTAGGGATAGATACTCGGGAGTTTGGTTTAAACCATGTTTCCGAGAGGAGGAGGATATCTGGAGAAAACTTGTCAACGAACAACCGAAGGGAATTGTCTGCGAATATTGGAATATATAGACTCTGCATTGAGGGAAATTATGGTTAAATTAGCCATTAAGGGAAAGGATATGTGAAGTTATAAGAGATAAAATCTAACCTTTTTTTCTATTTCTGAGCTGTGTTTCAGCGTGGACAGCATTTTCTGTGAGCTACTTATGTATCCTATGATGTCCAGATTAAGCTCATTACAGTCGAATTAGGTATGTTTTGTCAAGTTATGGGAATCTTTGACAACCTTAGCGTATGACATTCCCTGGCTTGTAGGATATGTTGATTGAGGTGATGTAGTTTTGGTTGGTGAAGCTTTGCTCGTTGCCATGGGTGTTGTTCGCCTTTGGAGAATCCTCAGCTTATGAGGACATTGCGAGAAGTTAGCAGGGTGGGGTCCTCCGCAGTTACAGTATGTCACTGTGATTTTCTTCGTTGTAATGGATCCATCGGGGTTTGTTGTTTGGAATGTTCCTGGTTCCATCCCAGGGGGGCTGACCTTACATTCTCCAGGTTGGTGTTGCTCTGCACACTTTACGCATTGTACGCTTAGATGGCATGCGGTCGCCAAGTGTCCTGAGCCTTGGCATCTTTTGTAATGAAGGACGTTTGTTTATGTGGTTCCTCAATCACAATTTTATGCGTGAATAGATATTTTATTTGTTTGAGCCGGGTGACATCAGTTGGAGGAATTTGTATAATGCGTAAATGCAGAGTCTTGTTAGTCCGCATGTACGGCGTTTGGAAGTAGTTCAACTTGTTTATTTTCAGTTCCGGACAGATCCTGAATATTTCTGCTGCAAGTTCCTCATTGGTCAACGCTGGATCAATATGTCTTATGATGAAAGTCGCTGGTTTCAACTCTGCATGTTGAAAAGTGAAAAATTCAAGCTTATGTTGCGCAAGTTTTTCTACCGCCTTGTTGTGATCAGTTAAAGTGGTTGTCGTGATGGAAGTCGAAGCTCCTCTTGTGTTTGTGGTGAAATTGCGGTGGCCTAAGGTACTTTCGAGCATCCTAATTAGCTCCTTGATGTTTGTTATATTTTTAATGTAGATGGGTGGTGGTCTTATATTTTTGGCGTGTGTTTTAGGCATTTGATTCTCGGCTGACTTCTTTTGTTGGGGAGATGGTGTTTCGGAGGACAATAATTGTTGCTATGGAGATGATGGGGCTAGTCCAGGGTGTTGAGCAGGCGTTTCTTCCATGCAGACGTCGTCTCTGTTTTTACTGGTTGTTTTTAGGGAATGAATTTCGTCATGGAGTTGTTTCATCTAGAGTCGACGTGTAGTGATGTATTCCACGGCTTCCAGATACTTTTTTTGGTATACCATAGCTTGCGTCTCCATGGTTGTAGGTTTCTTTGTTGAAAACAAATTCACCGTATTCGAGAATAAAGTTTTAAGGGGTATCTTTGGAGGTATTATTAGACTGGATGTTGTGATGGAGGTCGAAGATCCTCTTGTGTTAGTGATGAAATTGCTGTGGCCTAATTCTTTTTCGAGCACCCAAATTAGCTCCTTGATGTTCGTTATATTTTTAATGTAGATGGGTGGTGGTCTTATATTTTTGGCGTGTGTGTTTGGCATTTGATTCCCGGCTGTCCTCTTTTGTTGGGGAGATGGTGCTTTGGAGGATAATAATCGTTGCTTTGGAGATGATGCGGGTAGTGCTGGGCGTTGAGCGCACATTTCTTCCATGCAGACGTCATCGCTGTTTTTAGTGGGTGCTTGTAAGAAGTGAATTTCCTCCTGGAGTTGTTTCATCTACAGTCTAAGTGTATTGATGTATTTCACGGCTTCCAGATACATTTTTTGGCAGTCAATAGTTTGTGCTTCCATGGTTGTCGGTTTCTTTGTTGCGTTAAGTAAAATGTCTACGGCTTTTCTTTTGTGCTCTATAATGAAGTCTTGGTCATCACTGGGGCTGTCGCCCAGCATTCGTTTCTGTTGGCTTTCACTGTGTTTTATTCGACTTTTTTTACTAATATTAAAATAATAAAAGTATTTTCACACGTGCACTTCACACACTTTTAATGATACATTCGCTTCACACACTTTCACAAACACGTGTTTCATTTTTGCTCTATGCGAAAGTCCGATCGCTCTGAAGTGCTCGATGAGAATGACTTTGAATTTGTTTCCAGATCCTAAATATTAGGCACAGTTTGCATTACCTTTGTCACTCCTGTCACTCACAGTGTACATGTCTTTAATCACGTTGGATTTATGACGCTTGTCTTCGACATTCGGCTGCGGATTATGCCTTCTTCGCGGCACCACTTTGTAATCTGTCAATGCTCAACTCTCGAGCGCTAGTTGTTTGATTTTTTTAATGTTACCGTCAAAAGTAGACCTTGAAGGACATTCGGGCCAATTCCGACATTGATGAAAATAGACTGTAAGGCCGCCTACGACAGCATAGCCAGGGTAGAACTATATAATGCCATGAGAGAATTCGGCATTCCAAACAAATTGATACGACTTTGTAGGTTGACCATGACCAACGTAACTAGTCAAGTAAAAATAGCGGGATTGCTGCCCAAACCAATAAACATCTATAATGGACTCCGACAAGAGGATGGTCTGGCCTGCCTCCTCTTCAACCTGGCGTTGGAGAAAGCAATCCGCGACTCTGGCGTTACAACAAGAGGGACTATTGTCACCAAATCCAGCCAGATACTTTCCTACGAAGATGAAATCGAAATCATCGGTAGAACTGAATCGGCTGTACAGGACTCCTTCACCCAGATCGAACAGGCGGCACTAAAACTGGGACTGCACATTAATGAGGGAAAACGAAGTACATGGTGGCCACTTTTGCGAAGAGAGGATCTAACCTTGGTCAAACTATCAGGGAAACGGAGCACGAATTTGAAGTAGTGCAATCGTCTAACTACCTTGGGTCAATAGTATCAGCCGATAACATGATGGAAGAAGAAATACGCGAACGGCTGATCAAATCCAACAAAGCCTGCTATGGTATATCAAGGCTCTTTAAATCCCGAAATTTATTCAGAACATCCAAGCTACTACTGTACAAGACCATGGTTTTACCAGTACTCATGTATGGACCCGAGACTTGGGTGCTCAATAAAAGGCACTCTGAACTCTTAGCCGCGTTCGAGAGAAAGGTCTTAAGGAGAATTGTTGGCCCCGTATGTGAGGAAGGACGATTCCGGAGACGCTACAACCATGAGTTGTACGTAATCTACCTTGAAGCTAATGTTGTAAGAAAAATCAAGCTCGGTCGACTCCGGTGGGCGGGACACCTAGCTCGAATGAGCGAAGAGGAGCCTGCCCGGAAAGTCCTTTGTGGCAGGATGTATGGATGGAGACAGCGCGGCAGACCTTGTCTGTGATGGAGGGATGGCGTAGACCAGGACGCCCAGAGCCTGGAAGTGCCAAACTGGATGACATCGGCTCGAAATCGGGACCGGTGGAGGACTTGTTAAATAAGGCCAAGACCGGATGCCGGTTGTAGTGCCGATGATGATGATGATGACATTGGTGAAAGCAGAGCACTTCACGTTTGGAGTGTTGCGGCTGAAGAATGATTATACGTACATAAATGAGAAAAAAGCCTAAACTTGGCACATCGTTTGTCATTAAAGAGTGTAGTCTCAAAAAAGGTGTGTTTCGTTTCCGTTTTCAGTTTCGCTCGGTATAAATGTTTGTTGCTCTTACATCCATGTCCGATTAGCGTTTTGAAATATTGCAAACCACAATGGATTGACTGAATTTAACAAGTACATCAGATTCAATTTTACGTATAAAATGAATTTACTTCTTGACGAAGGTGAACAAAAGGATAGAATTCGTTTAACACTAGGACTCTGAAAGCATATCTTCCTCATGTTTTCATAACAAAAGTATTTTCAAGTTTTGGTTTCTCTACACAATGTTGGTACATTAACATCAGATTTCATTGCAGCGATACAATGATAACTTTACTAGTGTGACATAGAAAATCATTTTCTTATAAGTCGTTTTATTTTTAGGGATTTTTCGCACAAGAAAGGAATCGTTTGAATAGCCTTACTTTTAACGTTGCGTATTCCACTTACACTTATTAATCATTATAATTTGTGGTTATTTGTTTATAAAATGAAGAGGTTTGAAAATGAATACCGCTTTGGAGGTTTTGTTAGTTAGAATACGTCAACGTTGACTGTATGAAATAAAATTAAAGCAACAGCCAATAGAACGATGTTAAGCAAACAACTCACCGTTCGAGGATGGGACAGGTGCTTTGGACTACAGCATGTCTTGTGGCAGGGTACTTGACAGGACCTGGTATAATCAGAAAATAACTGCAATTTATGTCTCTTCCACAATGAGTTGCGTAGAATTTGTAAAAGAGCCGATGTAACATTGAAACATAATAAGTGTCACGGTGAATGTCTTACGAAGACATGTGTTCCCAACCTACTATAATTAACTGCTACTCAGAAGCAGAAGATATCACTGTCAACTGCTCAAGGATTTGGCTAATTTTATAATAAGTTGAGACATTCTGGGGCACTCCGGTAAGGACAATACCATAATGCTTCTCATCCCCATAATACCCTCTAATGTAATTCAAACTACTTAAATTGTTGTATTCCTTAATACGTTCTTCTTGGCTTCCGTTACAATTCATGTAGCAGTGCTTAACTGTTCTCTACAGTCACTGAAACTGTAGATTCCGCAACTGCAAGGGACAGCCTTTCAATTTTGAAAACTTCTTTATACAGTCATGTAAATTCAAAATTTGTTTGTTCTACCTAATTGTCATCCTCGACAATTGTTAACAGATTAAAACTTTGAAAGGGTTTAAAACAATCATAATAAAATGGTGCGATGGCAAACAACGGAAAATAGACGACCCATATTATAACTGCTAAACGACGTCGGTTTCGTGCGCTTTTAAATTCTAACAGCATGGGACAGTCAATTCGTCACAGCCCTTCAAGACGTAGACTTTACACTACGTTATTTCTAACGGGGGTTCTATTTTGGCTCCAACCTTGTTCTTGCTTCACATAAATTATTTGTTGGAGACAACGGATAACAAAGTGTTCAGTTTTGCGGATGATAGTACGCTTGTTTCTTCCTTTTCGAGTGATCGCCGATTGGTGCATCTACGTCGCACCAGCTGAGATGTAGACAGATTGACTCTCTGAATCAGGATCTAGATAAAGTCCTGCAGTGGGGAAAGGCCAATCTTGTCGACTTCAACGCAACGAAGACCCAGTATACAACATTCACAAAGAAAACTGGATCATCGGTTCCACAGCTGATGATGAGTGGCCGGGCCCTCGAGGCTGGGGAAAGTTTGAAATTGCTTGGCGTCACGGTGTGTGGGAATGTATCATGGCATAAACACGTATGGGGTATCGCCAGATCAGCCTCAGGAAAACTGAGTTATCTTTTTAGAGCCAAGAAATACTTTACTCCGGCCCAACTTCTTCTCCTATATAAATCTCAAATTAGACCCGCGCTCGAATATTGCTCTCATGTTTGGAGCTCGGCTCCTAAACATACCCTCGACCTACTTGAGAGCGTACAAAGACGAGCGATCCGCCTGATCGGGGACTCGGTGCTGACGTCGGGACTACAGCCGCTATCACATCGAAGGCGCGTGGCCGACCTCTGTCTGTTTTACAGATATTATCACGGGTGCTGTTCTTCGGAGATTCTTGGCATTGTTCCACGCAATTCGGTTTATATGCGCTCCACAAGACAATCCGACGGATCGCACCCGTTTGTGGTTCATCTCCCGACAGCGCGAACATCCCTGTATCAGAACTCGTTTCGTTACAGAGCGGGGAAGCTGTGGAACTCCCTTCCCACGCGAGTGTTCCCGGAGCGTTACAACCTGCAACTGTTCAAAAAGAACTGCAACAGTTATTTGATGGCATCTCGGGGCGCCCACTCGACGCTATAGGTTCGCCTTTCCCGAGAGAAGTCTAATAAAAAAAAACGACTTTGTGAATTGGTTTTCTCCTTTTAAGAATTCATGCACGACAATCAGTCAGACCGTGTGCTGTTCTTACGCCGGATGACACCCGTGTGGAACGTATTTTATTTCTTCTCTTCTTAACCTTCAGTTATCTGTAGTAATTGTGGTAAAAATATTACAGGGTCACTTCCAAAATGACATGTTTTCGACACTCTGTTGCCTTTGAAACGGAATACATATTTGTTATTGGTAAATTGTAGAAGGTTTCGAAACTTTAAGACGTTCTGAATCTATATGGGGTCATCTACATGGAGGGTAATATGTGAGGTTAAGAAAAAGAATTCGGCGTTTTTTAAAGTACGAATTGAAATGGAGACAAAGAGGAAAATATAGATTATGTAATGGAAAACGGGAGCGAAAATGAAGACGACTGCAATGATGATAACGATGATATTAAAGGAGATGATACGTGCTTTAAAATGAAGGTGCTAACTGATGATTAGACTGAAGACGAATTCGACAATGAAAACAGTTCCGCTGAGATGAAGAAGGACTATAAGTTGTTAATAGATGATGATACACCCAATATCGCTATAAAAAAAACACACGCCCTGTGAGTAGGGCGTTAGAATATACTCACAGCTAGGCCGGCTTGTGGTAAGAGGCGACTAAAGGCCGAGTGGTAGACGGAGTCCCAACGCCCTGTGCGCCCGGTGAAATACCACCTCATCAAGCTTTAGGCCCCGTGAAATGGTCGGGGGAAACCCCTGGCCATATTTCGGAGCTTGGCTGATGGACCGGTTCGAGAGAAGGTTGGTTAGGTGGTAATCGGTCCCAAGGTGAGATACCACCCCGTCACGCTGTACATTCCGCCATATCGCCGAGAGAAATCTTCGACGGTGTTTCGGATGTGTGGCTGATGGCCCGGACTGACACGGCTGATGGACCGGTTCGAGAGAAGGTTGGTTAGGTGGTAATCGGTCCCAAGGTGAGATACCACCCCGTCACGCTGTACATTCCGCCATATCGCCGAGAGAAATCTTCGACGGTGTTTCGGATGTGTGGCTGATGGCCCGGACTGACACGGAGATAAGTCATGATGGTACCTTCTGATATAAAGAGGTAAACTAGTCTCTCATTCGGATCTCCGGGGGGGCTATGTCAGGGGGAACATCATGCAGATATCATGATAAATAATGGAACTTTAAGAGGTTCGTCACCGCATAACCGGGCTGGCGGCATTTTGTAACATCAGGGGCATCGGTTTCACCAATACGAATGTAAACGCCGTCCACCAATATTTTCAAACAACGAAACCTAATATCCTTGCCCTAACTGAGACCCAGGTCGATTCGTCAACTGACTCGACATATCTTCGTTGCTCAGGATACGACTTACATTCGAGATTCTGTTTTAAGGGTGGAGTCTGCGTCTTCGCGCGGTCCAATCTGGCTTGCCAGAGGATGGAGGCGTTGGAACCCAATAATATGGACATCATATGGTTGAGGGTCGTGCTGAGGAATTCCGTTAAATTTCTTTGTTGTCTTTACCGCTCCCCGAATGACGATCGACCGGCGACATTTTTCGAGCATCTTTCATATACCGTCGACTGGATACAGATCAACCACCCAGCTTCTGAAATTGTTGTCCTTGACGATTTTAAAGTGCACAATTCCGGCTGGTTGTTACATTCTAACAGAACCGACGAGGCTGAGAGGCCGGCGGAGATGTTTGCTGTAAGCCACGACTTCACTCAACTCGTGGGGGAGCCAACGCGAGTGCCGGATGCCTGAGGCGATTATGCGAACATCCTGAATCTGTTTTTGAGATCCGAACCGAGTATTTATATCGTGGAGGTTTCTGCGCCACCAGGAAACTCGGATCACTGCTTGGTATCTGTCGCGCAAGCACTTGCATATCAAGCGATTAACCGGCCTAGGCAGCTTCGCCATGTATGGATGTATGGGGCCGCTAACTGGGACGATTTGCGAGATTTCTTCGCATCCTTTCCATGGTCAGAGGTGTGCTTCGGAAACTCCGATGTTAACGCTTGCGTGGAGTCGGCATCAGAGATTATTCTTCTGGGGATGGAGATGTATATTCCACACTCCATCAAACGAAGTTCGTCTGATAAACCTTGGTTTGACAAAAAATGCGAGCTGATTACAGCGGCAAAAAATACAGCTTTTAAGCAATGGCGCTCCAATCCCACCGACGTTAACAGAACGAATTTTGTTAGAATTAGAAACCGATTGATACCGCGAAAAAGGTTCACAACGACAGGGTGATCAATAAGCTCCTTCGGTGTCCAACTGCTTCGCGCTCCTTCTGGTCAATGGCAAAAGCTATCAGCGGTAACTTCGCATCCTCCTTTTTCCCTCCCTTGATGACAGACAGCGGGACGTTAGTCACGAATTCAAAGGATAAAGCTAATGTGTTCGCGAATTTATTTTCCTCGAATTGAAGCCATTTGGAGCCACCTGTGATCTCGCCGGTACGGTCTTCGATGCGGGATGTGAGATTTCGTCCGCGCACTATTCAACGCATTCTACGTGAACTGGATTGTAGGAAGGCAACCGGCACGGACAGAATACCAACAATAGTCCTTAAGAACTGTACTCCAGAACTATCGCCGGTTGTTGGCAGGCTCTTTCGCTTATCTTATGCACGGAGGACCTTTCCTGCCTGCTGGAAAATCGCTCGAGTTCAGCCAATCCCAAAGACGGGAAAAAAGTATCCCACAAAATTACTTAATACTGAGTTGGTTAAGTATTTGGAGTGCAACGGTCTTCTGAATGATCGTCAATACGCAGGCGGCGAGTGTTCGGATCTGTATCCTGTTAATTCGGGGGTGCCACAATTTTCTATTTTGGCTGCAATCTTGTTTTTGCTTCACATAAATGATTTGTTGGAGACAACGGATTACAAAGTGTTCAGTTTTGCGGATGATGGTACACTTGTTTCCTCCTTTTCGAGTGTTCGACCGAATGGTGCATCTGCGTCGCATCAGCTGAGATGTAGATAGATTAACTCTCTGAATCAGGATCTAGATAAGGTCCTGCAGTGGGGAAGGGCCAATCTCGTCGACTTCAATTCATCGAAGACACAATATACAACATTCACAAAGAAAAGTGGATCATCGGCTCCACAACTGATGATGAATGCCCGGGGCCTCGAGGCTGGGGAATGCTTGAAATTGCTCGGCGTCACGGTCTGTGGGAATGTATCATGGCATAAACACGTGTCGAGTATCGCCAGGTCAGCCTCAGAAAAACTGAGCTATCTTTTTAGAGCCAAGAAATATTTTACTCCGGCTCAACTTCTTCTCCTATATAAATCCCAAATTAGACCTGCGCTCGAATATTGCTCTCATGTTTGGAGCTCGGCTCCTAAACATACCCTCGACCTACTTGAGAGCATACAGAGACGACCGATCCGCATGATCGGGGACTCGGCGCTGACGTCGGGACTACAGTCGCTATCATATCGAAGGTGCATAGCCGACCTCTGTCTGTTCAAAAAGAACTGCAACACTTATTTGATGGCATCTCGGGGCGCCCACTCGGCGCTATAGGTTTGCCTCTCCCGAGAGAAGTCTTAAAGAAGAAGAAGAAGAAAAAAAAATCAACGAGTCGAATTAATTCGAAAATTGATCGTTCCTGAGATTCGGCCATGCAAGTTCAATTTAGCGACAGTATATCTACATTGAGTGGCGAAAGTATAATAACTTTTCCCGGAAAAACAAATTATTATGGACAATTTAACAAGTTTCGAATAAGGACCGAATACCGGTGGAGAGACTTGCCAAAATAGGCCAAGACCGGATCCCGGTTGTACTGCCGATGATGATGATGATATCTACATTGAGATTCATCTTCGATGACAAGTGGTCCAAACGCCCTGTCGTCCGGTGAAATGCCACCCCATCAAGACATAGGCTACGTGAAATGGTCGAGAGAAATCCTTCGCCATCTTTTGGAGCTTGGCTGATAGATTGGTCCAAAAACAAAGTTGGTATAGATAGTAAGTGGTAAGTTTTCCAACATCGTTTATTGTCGTTTTTTGTTAGATTCTAAATTATCATCATCATTGGCACTACAACCGGGAACCGGTTTTGGCCTTATTTAGCAAGTCCTGAGGCTTCTTAAATTTCCCATAATGATTTGTTTTTTCCGGGCAAGGTCATTAGCCTTACGCCGATTCTAAATTATAGGCTAGACAAAAAATGCTTAAATTCTAGAATAGCTTAATTATCTTATATTATAACTTACTGGTCCTACGCAGACGCTCTAAGCTAAACTTTACATGTCTATTATACAATTTGCCTTTCGACGACAGAACTTTGTTTGTTTTTAATTATGTTTATTTTAATAACAAAGAAAAACTAAAAAGACTGTTTCATTTTTTTTAACTTAAATTTAACTTACATCTATATATTATGTATAAATTTTTTTTATTAAAATGCAACTTTATTGTGAAAAAATGGTTACAAATAAATCATTCGAAGTATTGCCCATCGCTAGCTACAACTTTTTCCCATTTTTCTGGCAGAGCTCGAATATCGTTACGGTAAAAGTGTTCATTTCTTAACGTTATCCACGAATCAAGCCATTTTTTGATGTCTTTTTATAAGCGGAACAGCTGATTAACCAGGCCATGTTCCATCGAACGGAACAAGTAATAATCGGACGGCGCAATATCTGGACGATATGGCGGGTGGGATAGGACTTCCCATTTGATCGTTTCCAGGTAGGTTTTAACGGGTTTGGCAACGTGAGGCCGAGCGTTGTCATATTGTAGAATCACTTTTTCGGGCCTCTCCTCGTATTGTGCCCGTTTTTCGCGCTGTACTCAGCTCAATCGTATCAATTGAAGTCGATACTGTTCTCCAATGATGGTTTCGTTCGGTTTCAACAACTCATAATAAATAACACCGACCTGGTCCCACCAAGTACACAGCATAACCTTCGCAGCGTGAATATTCGGTCGAGCCGACGACGTAGAAACATGACAGGGCAGTTCCCATGATTTTCTTTTCTAGAGGTTGCTGTAATGAATCCATTTTTCATCACTCGTCACGATGCGATGAAGAAAACCCTTCCTTTTTTGCCGCTGGAGGAGGTGTTCACAGGCGAAAAAACGACCCTCAACGTCCCTTGGCTTCAAATCATAAGGAATCCAAGTTCCTTGCTTTTGATACATACGCAACGCATGCAATCGCTTGGAAATGGCCTGGTGGGTAACTCCTAATGCTGATGAAAGCTCTTGTTATGTTTGGCCTGGATCTTCCAATTCAGCGTCATCGAAGGTTTTTGGCCTTCCTTCACGGGGACGGTCGTCAACATCGCAATCACCGTCTTTAAAGCGACGGAACCAATCACGGCACGTTGTTTCACTTAGAGCAGCATCTCCATAAACTTTACACTCTCAATGCGATTTCGTTGGGGTTTTCTTCGAATGAAAGAAGAAAATCAACACTTTCCGGAAATGATGATTATTTAGCACAAAATCAGACATTTTCACATAACCAAAAGTATATGACGCCAAAACAAAACACTACTGTGTCAAAGCGGTTTGTTTACCATATGTCTAAGCTTAGTTCACAACGTTTTGGATATATCGAAGTCGATTAACACTTATTGCTGGAGCCATCTATTGATAAGCAGCGGGAACTTAGTTCCGGACCTAATAATTGCTTAAAAACCTTAATTTAACCCTAAACCGGTAAACATGTTTTCGTCAACGTAATCCGGTAAACTGGGATTATCCCACTTGCACTTTTAATCTTTACTACTCAAGCATGCGTGAGCGACTCGAGCTAAAAGTGTGTCTCCCTACTCTTTAATGATGAAATTCAATTATGATCAGGGACCCGTGTTGTAAAAGCAAATCGTTCTCTCGGCGGTGTAAATACCCCCAGTTTAACTTAAATCTTATTCTACCCTAATCCTAGAAAAGCTGAATCTATGTGAGCTGGTTGATGTTGGAGTTGCTTTACCTTTAACTAACTTTCGCCAGTTTCTTCTTGTGTCCTTCGTGGCTTTATGTAACGGGGTTCTAAATAGAATAGCTTCACATTTCTGGAAGTTGATCTTAAGTTCCCAGTCGTCGCAATATCGCTGCACTTTATTGAAGTCGCGCTGCACTAAACTGTTTATGATTTCGATTTACGGGGCTGTTTTATAAATTATTAGATCGTCTGCGTACGCAATTGCGTCGGGAAGAGGGCTTAATATGTCGCTAATGTAATTGTTAAAAAGAATCGAAGAAATCGTTGTTGTAAACCATTCTTGATATACGAGGGTGGGTTGAAAAGTTTCCGACCTCAAGGTGAAGATAGCGGCACTCGTCAATAAAAGCTAGTGAATGTAGTTTTGCATCTTTTGACAGCTACTCACCAAAATTTCAGCCATTTTGGACGCGTAGTTTTTATAGACAGTCGTTTGAGTGAGTCGATGTTTTTTGCTTTTTTTAGAGCCGATTCCCCCTTTACAGTCCACTGTCTTGACTGTATTTTTGTTTCGGGGGTATAATGGTGTATCCAAGTTTCATCGACAGTAATTAATCGGCCTAAACGGATTTATTGCGGCAAAACTGCGCCTAAGCTGCGCCAACAGAGCGCGTTGGAAATGTTCACTCGAACACATTTTTAGTCTAACGTGAGCCAAGGCGCCACACAACGTGCGGATAGCTTTCTCATGCCTAAATCTTGATTTAATATGTGACAAACACGTTTGTTGGGCATTTTCATAGCCTCTGCTATTTCTCTCACTTTAATTCGGCGGTCGTCTAGCACCATTTGGTGAACTTTAGCGATGTTATCGTCAGTTGTTGCAGTTTTTGCACGTCCTGAACGTTCATCGTCTTCCAAGCTCTCACGGCCACAAAATTTCACTGTGGCAAATGTTGGTGCAGAGTCCCCATACACAGAGTCCAACTCATCTTTGATTTGCGTAGGCGTATTGCCTTTCAAAAACAAAAATTTAATGACAGCTCGATAATCAATTTTGCCCATTTTCACAAAAACACTCACATGGACTCTGTGGTAATTTTTATGTTGCCGAAGAAGGAGACAAATAAAATTCACCGGTTTGTGGAACATAGCTTTATTTCAATTTCTTTTTTGTGGGAAATCAACTTAACTGTATTCAACATTCACAGAAGGGTTAAGTTTACTGTTTGATATTTAAAGTATACTTAGGTTATAGTTAAACTCAACGGGTGTCCGCGATTCAAAATATATATACAAGTCCGCTTACTTAAGATTTAGTTACACTCAACGGGTGTTCACAATTCAAAAATATATATACAAGTCCGTTTACTTAAGGTGTAGTTCACAATTCAAACATGTATACACAAGTCCGTTTACTTAAGATTTAGTTACAATTCAAACATATATACATAAGTCCATTTACTTAAGGTATAGTTCACAATTCAAACATATACATACAAGTCCGTTTACTTAAGGTCTCACGCACATTTGAATTACATTGAACGTTTGGGTATTAAACGACACTTCACAAAACTGTATTCGCCCGGTGTTTATGGGAGATGAGATTTCGACTTTTTGCGTCCGCGCACCACAGTGGTTGTTAATCGACTCTGTATGTTTGACCGCCCGATCTCCACCGACTATAGACGTTTTACGTGGACTTGCCTACACGGAATCCAAATTGCGATTGATTAAATTCCTTCGAAACGACAGAATACTAATTTTCATCCATTGGTTCAGTGACCAATAGGGGATGATCTTCCATACATTGGTTACGGTGAGGATGTGCACGCACACAGATATGGTTGCTTCGCACGCTTGTAGCGGTTCTTTAATACATTCCCAAAGAACCGTCCATCCTCTTAAATGAACCACCTTCCAAACCCACCATACCTACCTGCAATTTTTGGGGCAGCGTAAGCTACCCTTCATTCTCTTTCACCTGAAAGTTAAATCTTAAGGCATGCATCACATTGAATTTTTCCGTTTATGATCCGTACCATATCTCCATCGGCTCGGCGTGTCAGCAATTATAATAGATAAATACTAGCTGGCCAGCGTAATTGTTGACATAGCTGAAGCCGATGGTTTCTTGCTACGGTCATATCCATTTATTGCCCCAGTCCCAAGGTTCGCAACACTTGCGACCAATTTCCTTTGTCGGTTATCTACCGATCATGGGATTTGGGCACTAATATGGTTGACGTTAGACAATCATAACCCAAATCATGCTAACGATGCTCCGGCCTGTAAAACAAACAAAAGCTACCATAGCCTAGGTCATAGGCGAGCAAACCATCGGTTTGCTTATCGCCACGAAAACTCTATAGCCTACAATGGCATTAGCATGAACGGCTAAGTAAACACGATGTGCATATCATCGTGACCCTTGAAATAGCGTTTTTGTGTATCTTGAAGCAAAAACCTATTTCGTTCTCAGGCGCAGGTCATCAAAGATTTATGGCCCTCGAAATAGCGTTTCTGTTTATTTAAGACACAGAAACCTATTTCTCCCTTCGGCGATTTTTCGCCATCGCATATCTCTATAATACCAATTCATTGCACCAGCCCATGTTTATTTAGGTGCATTTTCGTCGTTGTCGATATACAGGGAAGGGCAACGTACATGTCCCATACGGACACATATAGAATCCTCCCACACCAATGTAATCCACAACGTGAATCTGGCAGATATGGATGGTTTCTGGGAGTCAGATTTCTATCGCCACAGCGGACAGTCGCACCCGCTTGTAGTTTTCCACCGATATACGGAAGTGAGTCGGAGTTAAGTGACTTTTTGTCTCGTACGTGTACCACAATGTCGAGCGAGTGTCGTGTTACCCCCTATTTTGCGCGAGTCCTTTAATATAGCGGCATATTTGCCAGCGATTGAGAGAGACACAGTGTTAATGTAAATTCAACCTAACTGTAGTTCACCAGAATTAATTATTAATGTTAAAAGACAAGGTGTAACGTGGAATTGAATTAAATGAATATTGTGTAACTAAAACAATCGACTAGTTTTATTAATTGACTTCCACAGGTGCTCAGTGTTAAACTCCGGCGTCTTACTGGTTTATTCCTCCTCGGCGAACAATTTAAATTGAATTACCCGGGTGCTTTTATTTCTTTAGTTTTAGTGAACAATCTGTAGTGTTTTTATGCAACCTGCATCCTTGCTGATGCCAACGTAAAAACAACCCACACGCTCATGCTGTGTGTCCATGAGCATGCGAACTGCGGATATTCGAATTCCATAAAAGGAAATGTTGCACGACGTGTTTGCAGCTGGGCAAGTATCATGAAGACGATACTTGGCGTGTTTACCCGGTCAGTAACTGCGTACAGCATTTACGCTGATCGTGCACATATCGCTGGCGTCTTCAAAGGGTCGGTTTATAATGTGCGCATTTACATTATGCAACACTCGATTCCCTTCGGTAGCCAATGGTGTGGTATGCTGTGCATTGTCGTTCGAAAGATCGACCGATGGGTCTGTGGAGTAAAACAAGGGTGAACATGCCATGCAGGTGTGCGGCAAAATGCTTTGTTCGTTATGTGCATTGACATGTTCGGGGATTTATGTCGGTTAAGTGATGTCGTAACCGAATTGGATTTCAGCAACATGATGCGTTGAATGCAGGCATGCCCCTGGGCGAAATGTTTGTTGATGCTAATGCAATTGCATTGCGAAAACTATGGGTTTATGTGTTTTAGGTGGAAGTTTTTGCATAGTTAATAGCAAGGTAAGTAATGACGTTCAAATGGAACGGCCGTAATACTTGTTTTTATGGGTTTTCAGCTTATTAAATGGAAAGCTAAGCAGTAGCGTTTGGTGGAAACGCTACAACTCACTCAAACGACTGTCACTATCTTTTATTGACGAGTGCCGCTATCTTCACGTCGAGGTCGGAAACTTTTCAGCCCACCCATGTATATTCCTTCTTATTTTCGTTCTAATATATACTGTAGCGAGCTTAGGGTTCGCTGGATTAATTATTTTTAATAAATAAGAACCGTTAAATCGATTTTGAATTAATGTAACACTTTATTAGTCCGTTAATAACAACCGTTACTTTTACCGTACACTTAACGATTTGTTGACTTATCGCTTCCGTACTTATCCCGTCTTTTACTGCTTACTTCTTACTTCTTACTTCCTCACTGATCTGCGCGCGACGTATTTATACCGTTTTTCTTCATTCTGATTTGGTGTTTCGTTTCTGCCCGTTCCATAGCTTCGAATTTTCTATTGCTCCTAGTCTCCAGTTTTCCAGTACTTTCTAGAATATTCTAGTACTTTGTTTCGGACTTTCTAGAATATTCTAGTACTGATTGTCATATGCGTCCCAATACGTTGGGATTTTAGGAAGAATGCATTTTAATGTTATATGTCTCTTATTTATTTTTTGCAATCATTTTTCAAGTCTACGACGAACGACTCAATGTTTCAAATTTCACTCTGTCATCCTTTTTACATTCTGTCAAAAAAGTTTCGGGGATCGATCATTTGAAAAAGCCGCTTGAAGGGATTATCAAAATTCTTTTTGCCGCTAAGTTGGCACAACTGTCCTCTATCCTGGCGTGAAATTTGAGCACAACCTATCATTCAGTTTGTATGCAGGTTGGGGCAGAGGATAGTTGTGCCAACTTAGCGACAACAAGCATTTAGCCAATCCCTTTAAGCGGCCTTTTTAAAAGATCGATTCCGTGTACTTTTTTGACAGAATGTAGTTTTTCGGCGTTTACTCCGTTTTAATACTCACCATTTTATGTTTCTCGATTATGTCTTAAACAGTGTGGGTTCATTTTTCGTGTTTACGGTTTTGCTTAGACAAAGGTTTAATATATCTCTTATATTAACAAAAAAATTATTAAAACAAAAAAAAAACATAGTCACCTCCACATTAAAAAATTCAGGAAAAAACAATAACTGTAAATACTTTGTTAATGTAAACAGATGTAATAGGACCTTAAATGATTTAATATAATCCTACTACCGGTATAAGTCCTGAGTACCATAACCTAATTGCGAAACTAAAAGGAGCTTTTCGCTCGATAAGATGTCTTTCAGTTTTTCTGCTAGAGTTTCTCTTAGATCCATTTTTTACTTCAAACATATCTTAAAACGTCTGTCGCCTGTCACCATCTTTGATTTGATTTAAATATAAGACATCGCGAGAGCTGACAATATCAGAGATGGGGGTCTGATTTGTGTGATTCAATTCACCCTCACACAGGTAACTAAATTATTCATTGAGCTATGCCATTTGAACTCAATAAAATACATGGCCCCGAACATTCCATGAACAAAAGTGCACTTAGTTGGCTATGTTCCTTCGAAGGATATCAAAGGTGGATCTGGAAATTTGTACACCAAGCCTTTTCCGCGATTCATAGGACGACCTAGGCATTAAGTCAGTTACATACTGCTAAAGCAGACGACACCTTTTAATGAACATCATGAAGTACAAAGCTCGCGATATCTTTTCTCCTCTCGGTGGGGTACCCCAAAAACACTGAATTCCCTTTTTAACAACCTTCGCTGAGTGGTAGAGATTTCGTAGATAAGACATCTTTGTAGCTTGCGGAAATGAAAGTGAAAGGGAATGCGTAAGTAAGCAGACACAAATTGCTTTCCTAATATCTTACGGGACAGAGGTCGCGCTTCATGGAATTACTTTAACGTGTTGTACTTACTCGACTAGAGTAATGGAAAGAGCGGCAAGAATGGGCATTCGTTTTCAATTTATTAAAACCCTAATGATTGGGTGAGGATAAAATCGACTACTGTTTTTAGTTTCCCTTTAGAGCAAAAGAAATTACTTTAAGGAAATTTTAAAAATGCCGTAATTTTTTGTAGGGTCAGAGTATTCAAAGATACATTAGAAGATTCATCTTTCAAGTTTGATTAATCAATTTATCGGGTAAAGTCGGGTGTGATATTAAGAAGGTTGATATTATTCTATGCGGATTAAGTAAGCTCGAAAATGCATCTGCTAGTCATGTTTCCAAGAAACCGGGAAAATTGTTGTCCATAACTGAAGGACCATGATTCCGAAAACATAGCATATGAATCCCATCGTCATATGGGTGCCGTAAAGGGTATTAACTTTGGGAGGCTGGGGTGGGTGAAATAACCGATTTGAACAGTAACCTTTTAAAAAATTTGTAATGGTTGACAGAGCAGAGGGCTACACTAGGATATTGAGACGGGTAGGCTGGTATCTAATAGTCTATACTCGAACAAGCGGAATTGTTGTGAATGGCGTTAATTTTGGCTTCCACAATATAAATCCTGTCACTTTCCAATATTCCATGCCGTCATCTTTTTTATTCCTCCACACTATGTGATCTTTTTCTCGCTACAGATCCTTGGGTTTTTCGGATTGCTTCAAACACTAATCATGTATCTTGCTTTTGGACATTGCACTTCTACGACATCATACGTGTTTGTAAAATATATTAGGGTAATACTTACCAATGTGTTGAAATCGCAGAACTGTAAAGTTTACTGTCTCCAAACCCAAGCCTGCCTTCTGTCGAGATCAAATCCACACCTGCGAAAAATATAGTGATATGATTAGAGTTTGTGGACAGACCACATAAAAAAGTAATCTGTGAAAGAGGTAAGAAAAGTAGTTGCAGCAAAAATTGGGGTCGTTCCAGTTGAGAGCTGGAAAACGGCAAAGTCAGCAAAGATGTTATCATTTTGTTGGCTTAAGATTTAACTAGAAATAATTATTCGATATTAAACATTGTGTAAGCTTTCGAACAGGCGAAAAAGTGGACAAGTAGGGAAGTCATCGTCCACTACTATGTGGCAATAGAGAAGCTCGACACTCTAGACCTAACTGAAACGCAGGTTGACTCAAAATATCTTCGACTACCAACTCGGAATGTCTCCGTTACATAGGAAATGGCTTACATACAAGATTTCGTTTTAAAGGTAGGATCTTCGTCTTCACCAGGTCTGATTTTGCCTTACAAAGGGAAGAGGTATTACAACTAAATACGTTGGACATCATTTGGACGAACATCTTGTTAAAAGGTTTTGCAGCATTGGGTTGTGGCATCACACTGGCGGTTTCCAATGATTATCGCCAAATACAAAAAAAAAAAAAAAACGTACAGCCCACTTGGCCTTTCATTGCTTGTTTCTTGAATACCATTTAGAGTTGTGGGATTGTTAAGTTACTTGCTATGGTATACGGCTGTGATCATATTTTTTTTTTTTTTTTTTTGATTTTCCTTTTGGTTCCTATTTTCTTCACCATGGTTTGACTTCATCTGTCGTATCTGTTTGAGCCGTCAAAGGTCTATGAAATTTTGTTGTTACCTTTACAGCTATCCAAATGAGGATCAAACAACGACACTCATCGAACATCTACCATACACCGTCGACTGGATACACATTAACCACCAGTTTCTGATATTGGCATTCTTGGCGAATATAATATAGACTACTAACAGAACACGCGAAACAGGAAGGCTACCCGAAACGTTCGCTGTTAGCCCTAATTTGACTTAACCAGAGGAAGCGCCTACGCGACTGCGGAATGACCAAAGTGATTCTGACAACAGTGTGCATCTGTTTCTGTGATCTGATTGAATCATTTATTTTGTACAAATGACTGCGCCATTAGGAACTTAGTACCATTGTCTGGTGTCTGTCGTGCGATCGCTTACACCTTAAATAACAAACTTGGTCCTGTGAGCAGGCCGTTAGAATATAGTCACTGCCATGTCGGCTTGTCGTAAAAGGCGACTAAAGGCTGAGTGGTATGTGGGCTCACAACACCTTGTCGTCCAGTGAAATGCCACCCCATCAAGCCATATGCTCAATGAAATGATCGGGAGAAATCCCTGGCCATCTTATGGAGCTTGGCTGATGGGCCGGTCTGAGAAAAGGTTGGTTTAGGTGGTAAGTCGGTCCAAAAGTGAGATACCACCCCGTCACACTGTACATTCCTCGATTATGTCGGGAGAAATTTTCGATTACGTTCCGGACGTTTGGCTAATGACCCGGACTAGAATTGGGATAGGACATTCTGAGATAAAGAATTCCAGTTGTAAACTGGTTTCCCATTCAGGTGGAACATCATGCAAACGCTTTGATAAATTTCTGTTGCGGACGCAACATGAAAATACCTAGACATAATTTTAAATTGCCGTCGGCAAATGTATGTTCTAGGTATGGCAAGGACGAATTGAAAAAGACGTGTGAAGGAACACATGAAAAATCGCACCTGCAAAAAATGTTGTTTTTTTTTTTTTGTCAATGTTACCTCCCGCTGCTCATCACCATCAAAGTGGAAGAGAGAGAGATTCTACGATCTATGTTCTAGCATGTCTTCCACTGAGCAACAGAAACAGCAGTGGGAAAGGGAATGACAAAGTAAAATTCGGCTAGACGATGAACGAGGTCAATGGCACTGATGTGGCACCAGCTCTTCATTTAGGACAGTGGCCGAGATGCAGTTTCAATGTCATGATATCAACTGGCTTGATTGTAATGGAAAAGCGAGAACGAGGTCTTATTCGCCAGTACTCCATCCAGTGCCCAATCTTAATATAAAAGTTGTTGAAGTAACTAATTCTAACGGGGTTGTATTTTGTTCTGTGCATTAGCACAAGTATTTAGCACACGGTCTGAGTGATTATTGACGTTTTTGGTAGTTTCAACGTGAAACAATAACTGAACTGTAAACATAATCGGGGTCGCCCGCGAAACACTGTGGCGTTTCTAACAGATACACACACAATATACAAGCAAATAGTGAAGAACACCGAAAGAAAATTTTAATAAGCAAAGCATCAGAGCCGTATACCATAGCGAGAACATAACAATTCCACATCAGTTGAGTGTACTTGAGTTTAGAAATCGAATTCGTACTGATGTGTTGAGCATTGGTTAAATTTTTAGTGATTCTAGCCGTCATAGCGTCAGTTCGAATCACACGTTCTTCACTAGCATCGTATCAAACGCTATAATTGGTGACCCCGACGTGATCTGTGCACACACAGCACACATTTTCCCATAGGTAACCGGGAATTTACTACTTGATCACGACTTCCGCGTAGAGCACCGGCACACTCGCCTGCTCCGACGTCCTCTCGCTCGCTCGTTCCTTGCTCTGTCGTTCGCACACGCAGTTGATCGTAACAAAGTTACGGAGGAGGGAGTAAGGTGGCGTTTCTAACAGATACACACACAAATATACACGCAAATAGTGAACAACACTGAAGGAAAATCGAATAAGAAAATGCACCAGCCGTATACCAAGCAATGACATAACAATTCCACACCAGTTGAGTGTGTATGCTCCTCGATAGTATAGTGGTTAGTGTACCCGCCTGTCACGTGGGAGACCGGGGTTCGATTCCCCGCCGGGGAGTCTCTGGCGCAAGACTAATGACCTTGCCCGGAAAAAAACAAATCATTATGGAAAATTTAACAAGCCTCAGGACTTGCTAAATAAGGCCAAGACCAGTTCCCGGTTGTAGTGCCGATGATGACGACTATGATGAGTGTATATGAGTTTAGAAATCGAATTCGTACACGCGGCCAGTAGCCCGATGCTTCAATGCTTCGCTTTTCACCCGTTTCATCGTATGTTCAAATGACCGTCTTCACTATCGTTGCTTAATGCTACAATCCCAACGTGTGATCTGTACACACAGCACACACTTTGTCATAGTAAACAGGACTTTACTATATTACGGTCCCGACTTCTGCACAGAGCACCGGCACATTCGACTGCTCCGACGTGCTCTCGCTCCCTCGTTCCTCGCTCCGTCGTTCGCACACGAAGTTGATCGCAACAAAGTTACTTAGGAGGAAGTAGTGTAGCGTTTCTAACAGATACACACACAATATACAAGAAAATAGTGAAGAACACCGAAAGGAAATTTTAATAAGCAAAGCATCAGAGCCGTATACTATAGCGATAACATAACAATTCTACATCAGTTGAGTGTACTTGAGTTTAGGAATCGAATTCGTACACGCGGCAGTGGCCTGATGTGTTGAGCATTGGTTAAATTTTTAGTCATTCTAACCGTCATAGCGTCAGTTCGAGTCACACGATCTTCACTATCATCGTATCAAACGCTATAACACCGTCAACGTTCAATTAATAAAGGCATTTTGTAATATCGGGGGCATCGGTTTCACCAAAATGAATGTAAACGTCGTCCCCCTACTCACTGCTAGGAGATAATTGTGGACAAACAGCGAAACCTGATATCTTAGCCCTAATCGAGACCCAGGTTGACTCGCCATATCTTCGTTGGCCAGGATACGACTTACATGCGAAATTTCTGCGTCTTCACCCAACATCATTTGGTTAAAAATCATGCTGAAGAAGTCTGTGAAATTTTTTTGAACGTCTTTACCGCTCCCCGAATAACGGTCGACCAACGACACATTTCGATCATCTTTCACGTATTGCTGACGGGATACAAATCAGTCTTTCTCAGATTGTCATTCTTGGCAACTTTAACGTACACAACTCCGGCTGGCTGGTACATTCTACCGACGAGGATTGGAGGCCGTCTTAAACGTTTGCTGTTACCCGCAATTTGACTCAATTCGTGGGGAAATCTACGCGAATACAGAATGATCGAGAAGATTTTGCGAACAACCTGGACCTGTTTCTGACATCCGTGCCGGGGGTTTATACAGTGGAAACGACTGCGTCCATGGGAAGCTCGGATCACTGCTTGATATCGGTTACGCAATTAGTTACATCTGAAGTGAACAACCAACCTAAGCAGCTTTGCCAAGTGCGGAGGTACGGGCCTGGTAACTGGGATGACTTGTGGGATTTCTTCGCATCCTTTCTGTGGTCAGAGGTGTGCTTTGGAAACTACGATGTTAACGCTTGCAGTCAATCACGGAGATTATTCTTCTCGGGATGGAGCATTACATTCCACATTCTATCAAACGAAATTCATCTGATAAGCCTGGACACGATAAAAACTATGAGCAGATTCCTGAAGCAAAAAATATTAAGAGAATGCATTTTGTCAGAATCAGAAACGGGTGGAACCCGGCGATTGATACCGCGCAGAAGGTTCACAATGACAAAGTGACCAACGAACTGCTTGAATACCCAACTTGTTCGCGTCCCTTCTGGTGAAAGGCAAAGGCTATCAGCAATAACTACGGTTCCTCCTCTTTTCCTCTGTTAGTGATAGGCAGCGGGGTATTAGTCACGAATTCACAGGATAAAGCCAATGTGTTCACGAATTTATTTGCTGTGGATTCAACCCTCGACGACAGTCATTTGGAGCCACTTTTGATCGCGTTGGTGCAGTCTTCAATACTAGATGTAAAGTTCCGCACACGAGTTATTCAACACATTCTCCGTGGACTGGAGTGGGCAACCGGTCCAGATGGAATACCAGCAATAGTCCTTAAAAACTCTGCTCCAAAACTATCGCTGGTTGTTAGTAAACTCTTTTGCATACCTTATGCACAGAAAACTTTTCATACTGCTAGAAAACGGCTCGAATTCAAGCAATCCTCAGAGAAAGGGAAAAAGTTAAAAAGTTAAAAAAAAACATCGTTTAATAGCCTTAGTGTCTATATCGTTCAAATTCATGGAAGAGGTCATCAATAAGGAGTTGACTGAATGTTTGGAATCCAACTGACTCTTACATGATCGCCAATACAGATTCCGTAGCAGACGATCCTCTTTTTGACCATTGTGACTGTGTTTTAGACATCTGCAATTGAAAAACACGGTGAATGAAGAGTAGCTACATTGGATATCTCCATATGTTTTGACCGCCTCTGGCACAGAGCGTTATTAAGTAACCTTCATTTATACGGAATTTCTCGACAACTTTGCGGCTGGATGCATCACTTCCTCGGAAATTTTCGATTCAGGTTGTGGTAGATCATGTGTTTTTGGGATTTTTGTTCAACTAATTCCCGAATGCTTTAGGTTTTAATCTTGGCGGCAACACTATTTCTACTTCATATTTGTGATTGACTAGTATCACTGTGTAACAGGATATTCAGTCTAACTGACAATACTATCGGGATTTCTTCATGTCTTAGAATGATCGGCCGATTAACGGATCAATACGGATTCCGTAGCAGGCACCGGAGACCTTTTGACCCTTGTGACTAATATTTGGACATATGCAATTGAAAAATATGGTGCATCAAGTGCGGTGGCGTTGTAAATCTCCAAGGCCTTTGACAGCGACTGGCGCGGGGCGTTACTAAGCAACCTTCGTTCATATGGACTTGTGGCGTTTCTAACAGATAAACGCACGAAATACGAGGGTTGCCTTTTATATTTCGGGATTAGAGAACAAAAACAAATATTGATCATCGAAAATCACTTTACTGTTTTTCAAAATATTCCCCATGAAGATCTATACACTTTTGCATGCGTTCGAACCAATTGTCGAAGCACTTTTGCCACTCTGATTGAGGTATCTCCAACACATGCATTCTGAATGCAGCAACCGCTTCTTCAGGTGTCGAAAAACGTTGACCTCTCAGTTTGTTTTTTACGTACGGGAATAAAAAGAAGTCATTCGGTGCCAAGTCAGGACTATACGGCGGATGACCCATCAAATCGATGTTTTGGGTGCTCAAAAATGCAGTTGTCGCAGCCGATGTGTGAGAGCTCGCATTGTCGTGGTGAAGAGTGATCCGTCTTCGGCGGTTGGTTTTCCTGATTTCTTGGAAGACAACTGGCAAACAAATGGTTGTGTACCACTCAGAATTGACTGTTCTGCGTTGTTCTAGTGGTACGGTTGCGACATGTCCAGTTTTTCCGAAAAAACAGGCGACCATTTGCTTGGAAGTGCTTCGTGCGCGAACAACTTTTGTTGGATTTGACTCATCTTGAAACACCCAGACAGTCGACTGCTGTTTACTTTCGGGCTCATACGCGTAAATCCACGATTCATCACCTGTCACGATGTCATAGACGTGTTTCGAAGCACCGCGACCGTATTTTTTGAGCATTTCTTTCGACCAATTGACACGAGCCTTTTTTTGGGCGATTGACAAATTGTGTGGGATCCAACGCGAACAAATTTTTTTGACAGTCAAATGTTTATGCAATATTGAATGTATGCTGGTCCCACTAACGCCTAAGGTTGTCTCAATCTCACGATAGGTCACATGACGATCTTCCAATATCAGTTCGCGCACAGCATCAATGGTTTTCGGAACAGCAACTGATTTTGGACGACCTTCACGAAATTCATCTTGGAGTGAACTAAGACCACGATTGAATTCACCATACCATCGATAAACACTGGTCCTTGATGGAGCTTCATCGCCAAAAATTGAATTAAGTTCATCCATGCACTGTTGCTGAGTTAATCCACGCCGAAAGTTGTAAAAAATAATCGCACGAAAATGTTGACGATTTAATTCCATTTTTGGGCCGAGATAAATCTTTTAAGTTACTGTAAACAACACAAATAGCGCTCGTATGTCAAAACGTTCTGAGTGCGTATAACCTAAAAAATGTCCAACTTTACGACAGAGCTGTCAATTGCCGCATTGCTAGGGTTGCCAAATCCCGAAACATAAGAGGCAACCCTCGTGCAAGTAGATAGTGAAGAACACCGAAAGAAAATTCGAATAAGCTAAGCACCAGGGCCATATGCCATAGCGATGACATAGCAATTCAACATCAGTTGAGTTTCTTTGAGAATAACAATCGAATTCGAAAACGCGGTAGTGGTATGATGTGTTGAGCATTGGTTCTATGTTTTAGTGATTCTAACCATCATAGCCTCAGTTCGAATTACACGATCTTCACTATCGTCCCAAACGCTATAGCTTCCCAACAACTTTGCGACTGGATGAAAAGCTTTCTCGAAAATCGACTGATCCGGGTTGTTGTAGGAGGCGTGTCTTCGGTTGTGCGTTCTACTAACTACGAGTGTCTCAGTGTTCTATTTTGACTCCAATCTTGTTTTTGCTTCACATTATTGATTTATAAGAATTAACGGGTAACAAAATTTTCAGTTTTGCGGATGATAGTATACTTGTTTCATCATTTTCGAGTGATCAGCTGGTTAATGCATCAACATTGCACCAGATCGATTCTCTGAGTCTTAAAGAGGGGAAAGCCCAACCTCGTCGACTTCAATGCAACGAAAACGCAATACTCAACATTCACAAGGATAAGTATATTGTCGGAATATAAGGAAACCATGAGTTTGTTCGTCGTCAGAAAATTGAGTTATCTTTTTAGAGCCAACAAATATTTTACTCTGGCCCAATTTTTTCTCCTGTATAAATCTCAAGTTAGACCCGCGCTCGAACATTGCTCTCATGTTTGGAGCTCTGCTACTAAGCATTATCGCCTCAATGGGTGAGTTGGTAAGAAGATTGTGTCGTGCGTTTGATTGTGCTATTGTGCAGTTCGGAACAACTACTGACTGGTAGGTAGGATCCCAAAGCCCACCCGATCGGTGAAACATCACCTCATGAAGGTATCATCATCATCATCATCATCATCGGCGCTACAACCAGCATCCGGTCTTGGCCTTTTTTAGCAAGTCTCGAGGCTTGATAAATTTTCCATAATAATTTATTTTTATGGGCAAGGTTACCATTAAGGCTTCGTGAAATGGTTGGGAGAAATCCTTGACCATCTTTCCGAGCTTGGCTGATGGACCCGGTCGAAAAAAAATTGCATCTCAGGGCGCTAACTCAGCGCTATAAGTTCGCCTTTCATAGGAGAAGTAAAATTTAAAAAAAAATGCATACTCTCGACCTACTCGACAGCATACAGATACAGGCGGTCCGCTCGCTGAAGGATACAGCGCTGACATCGGTACTGCAGTCGCTGCCAAATCGAAGGCACGTAGCGGACCTTTGTCTGTTTGACAGATATTATCGCGGGGACTCTTCCTCGGAGATTCGTGATCATATTCCATGAAATTCGGTTTATTTAGGATCCGCAAGACAATCCGGAGGATCGCACCAATTTGCCGCTCATATCCCGACGGCACGAACATCTCTGTACCAAAACTCGTTCTGCTACGGAACGGGAATGCTGAGGGACTCCCTCTCCTCGCGAGTATTTGAATGGCATTTCCGGGTGCTGACTCGGCGCTATAGGTTCGCCTCTCCTGAGAAATATTTACAAAAAAAAAAAAAGCGTAAGTAGCTCCTCAAGTGTGGATGCACGAAGCTACCAACTTTAATGACTTGCGGAATTTATTCGGATATTCTTCTGCGTCAAAGGTTTGCTTTAGAAATTACGATGTGAAACCTGTGCAGACTTAATCACTGAAGTTATTGTTCTCGGTATTGAACATCGCACTCCACATGGCATTAAATGAAATTCACCCGATGAAATTTGGTTTGATAAACAGATCACACCTGCTAAAAATAGGACTTTTAAATAGTGGCTTCCAAGTCAAACGGAGGCCAACAGAACGAATATTGGCAGTTTCACAAACGCTTGCAAGATTGCGAAGAAGGTTCACAACGATAAAGTAACAATTAAACTGCTTGAGTGTCCAAAGGGTTCATGTCCCTTTTGGTCAATGGCAAAGGCTATTAGCAATAACTTCAATTCCTCCTCCTTTCGTCAGTGAGTGATGGGCAGCGGGACTAGCCATAAACTCAAAAGTTAAAGCTAATATTTTCGCAAATATATTTTAGAGCCACCTGTGAACGTGCCATTACAGTCTTCAATGCCCGATATAAACTTCCGCTCACGTGCTGTTCACGAGCACCCTCGACGGATTAAATTGGAAGAGAGCAACCGAACCTGGTGGAATATGAGCAATCGTCAAAAGACATATTTGTGTTTACACACAGTATTGGCTTTGATGCCCAAATCGCTCACACTGAACTGGGCCATTTTTTAATTTTAGAAAATCTCTATTTTTCGACAGCTAGGCTGAGCAGAGGGATGCTTATTTTCACAGAGGAAATCCTCCTGGAAAGAAATTGTAAACTAAGGTCAAAAAGCTAATTGCCGAAGATTGGTAAATGTTATTAATCAAGACTCAAAATGTGGAAGGATTATCGCCCGATTGTGAAAAGACAATCTAACGTGCAACTTGAACTTAATGGCTCAGTCAACGAGGAAATATTTTATAATCGTGTAACCCTTATCCATCAAGTACTCTACAAAATAATTAAAATAAGTATTCTCAAGCATCAATAAAATTTACATAGAAGCAGTAAAGCAAACAATCCCTAAGGGTTGACGGGTATCATAAAATCAGTGTATATTCTAGTGGGAAAAGACAAACAGTACATTTTATAACTTCACCGGGAAAGCCAAACCGTAAATTTTGAAACTTTACAACATGTTCAACACCACATTGACCACAAATCACATTCGAATTTGTTTATTTTTACACCGAAATACCTCGCCCACGTTATCCAACTGGGATTCATTCGAAAAATGTCCAACATCTAAACGATGTTGATAATGAATTCCTAGAAACTCCCTAAATTCAAGCCTATGACCTGAAGACTGTTGCCATGGCAGCCTTGGTTCTTTGCCATATTGTAAAACACCCTAAAAGTGGTGATGTCGATAATGGAGCAATATAAATTCTTGGTTGGATTGAATTCATGAAAACCATAAGATTGAAGGACGAAAGTGATAACATGAACGAAGAGAATAAATAACTAGAGTTAGTCGTCATGTTATAGGCTTATTATCCTTGTTCAATATAAATAGAAAAGGGTCGCAAGAAATCAAAATTTGTTTACTCTATTTCACTTCACAAGGTCAATTATTTTTGGAGATTAGTGTTGATTGGTATTTAGACAATATCTTCACCCAACAGAATGGATTATGTCGTCACAAAACGATCTGTCAGGATATATAAATATTTGGATGAAACAATGATTAATAGTTTACGATTTATGACGGCGAATGCTTACTTAAATGATCCGCTCGAAATGGCAATAAAAAGCCCACACAAGCACACAGAAGCAGAAAATCAAATAAAGGACACTAACAGGAAAAACTGATGAGAGATAAAGAAAAATAAGGCATAAAAAAGTTGACATAACAGAAAAAAAAGAAATGTCATTTAAATAATTTTAAGAGATTCTGTCAAGTCAATCATCCTTAAAGTCCTGTGTTTATCAGAATGATGAACGTTAGCATAGTTGTTCTTCACTTAATGACAATGTGCAACCAGATGAAGAAAATGACATTAGCGATTCAGTTTATAATGTAGCGAACAGCTTCGCCGTACTTTCCCTTTTTTCAATCCCGCCCCAAGTAACTACTTCCTTGCCATCAATAACGTTGATAGTAATTCAATTTCATCTTAAGCGTGATATCCTAGAAAATTCAAATCATGAAGTGGCAATTAATGATAGTTGTACCGAGCAGATACTCCTTGATGTGAAAGCACACAATCACACGTACCAACGCTCTTAGATGATAAAAGTTTAACCGAATTGGTGCGTTAATGAGGCTATCGCTTCATACCAAGGACATTCTCGTGCAGAGATAATTTGTCAGACAGAGGAACATTTAAAAGGTAAGGATAGATTGTGACAAGTGTATTTATACACTTGTACTTGAAGGTAATGGAGCCATCAGCACGTTGTACTTAAGTAGATACACGACCATTGAAATTGTTATCTGTGATGGGGGCGTCGAATCAATTCTAACATTTTCTCAGACTTCAGCGGTGAGCGATGTGTAGGCCGTTTGTGTTTGATTGCGTTTTGTTCATTTGTCCTTTATAAGAAGAGGATATGAATGTTTGCTTTGAAGTTTCTTTGCGACCACTGATTAGTATTAATGGAACTAGTCTAGCGTATAAATTCAAGGAATGTACATTGCGTAATGTTGAGATGAATGACACGTTTCACTTTCCCCAGAAAAGCTATGTACTCATCTGTAGTGCCAAATGAAATAATTATGTCGATTTCTCCTATAAATCTTTGAAGTTCTCACGGGCGTGTGAATTGAACTCAGTTATACGAGTCCTTCTTTGATTTGTTCCTTTTTGAGGCATTGTAATTATTAATTAATCATCTTGCGGTGTTATTGCAGCATATGTTATACTAAAAATATTATTTAATTAATTTAAATATTGATTTTATTTTTATTCAATAATTTTTCTAATTTATTTAATAATCTAATTTTTTTTTGTTTTTCTAAATAAATATAGTTTCTTTTTTTGTTTCATGTTAAGGTTAAGCAATTGAAATAGACTTGTCGTACTCTTTATTAGAAAAGGAGTCCCTCATAAAGTTATATATAGTGGAGAAGTGCGCAAGTTCCGGGTGCTGGAAGCCTGTATCGTACGCATACCCCTTCAGCAAGGAAGGGGTTTGTATGCGATTGCGGTCTATGCACCTGAGGAGTACCAACATAACCTATTTATAGCGGAGCTCGAGACACTCTTTCGATGCTTACATTTGCACCTGGACAAAAACTACTTTATCCTAGGGGGAGATATGAACGCCAAGCATAGAAATTGGGGAAATTGTATATCTAATGCCAGAGCAAATCAGTTGGCTGGCTGGTTAGATTATCATATTGAATATAGAACTGACCTGCTAGCTACCGAATATCCATCGTTCCCTAGAGGTAGATCGTTCTTAGATATTTTGCTAATTGACTCACGACCGAGACTACTTAACACCAACACACGAAACAGAAACTGTTTACGGACGATTGAATACGACAGTGACCACTGTGCATTCACGGCAGTAATGGAGCTTCCGGGCGATCTCGCAGATCTGGAGGAATTCGTGATCCCGCAACCCTACAACTACAGGGCAATGCGATGGCCGCGGTTCACCAGATCATTAACAAGAGAACTTCGTTCGAATGACTTTAATCTGCCAGTAAACAGAAACCTGACGAATGACGAAATCGACAAATACATCCAACAAATGGACGAAACCGTAAAACGAACAATGGACAAAACAATTCCCAAAACAATAGTTACAGATCTCATAAACATGTAGAGAAACACAACAATAAACGCACTCCACAAGAAAAAGAACAGACTGCTGTCGAAACTTAAACAATTACACAGACAGTTTACAGACAGACAAGACCAGGAGATAATATCACTCAAATCTCAATTAAAAAACCTCCAACAATAACTTAAAGCTAATTCGAGCTATAAAAACGAATAAATAAAATATTCAGGAGAAATAATCAAAACGAGATTCAGTGTCTCCAAATTCCACGTACTGATGTAAACAAGCAGCTGCTAACCAACATTGGCATAGATACAGAGAACGCTATCCTCAATAGTGAGCTCTTCGTCATCGAAGATCCTTTGGAAAAGGTGAACGCTGTGGGAGCTGTCTTTCAGGAAATGTACAAGGTAAATGAAAGCATTCACCGAAATCACGACCTGGAGGACAGAGTTCTACTGAATCACCTGCACCTCCGGAATGAAATTTCACATTGGCAATCAGAGAATCCGGGTTTTACCGAATTCAGTGACGATAATCTGTCAATTGACATTAATGCCAATGGTGAGGCTAATAGCCTTTTAATCACAAGGGAAGGACTGCAGAGTATCTTCGACTCATTAAGAAGCAAAAAGTCAGTGGGAATAGATGGAGTACCTAACATCGTACTCAAGAACCTGCCCCCAATGGCAATAGATATATACACGGTCCTGTTTAACAACGCGTTGAATAATGCATATTATCCAGCGCGTTGGAAAACGGCAATCATTCAGCCCATCGCAAAAAAGGGCAAAGACTGTACAAATTCAATGAACATGCGTTCGATAAGTTTACTCCCAAGCATCAGTAAAGCATTTGAAAAGACTATTAACAAAGCTCTGCTAAAATGGGTAGACGACAACAACATTATTCCAAATAACCAGTTTGGCTTTAAGGCGGGTCATGAAACTACACATGCCGCAGCTAAACTGGTCTCTGACATATAATGGAATAAATGTAGGAACCAATCCACAGGGGGCTGTCTGATCGACTTGGAGAAAGCCTTTGATACCGTCTGGATCGAAGGGTTATATTACAAACTGGTCAGACATGGCATACATAAGCCTTTACTATATGTACTATACGATATGTTAAAGGACAGGAAGTTCGTGGTTAAAAATGGTTGCAACAGGGGGCGGTACTCTCTCCGATTCTTTTTAACATTTACATTAGCGACTTATTAGATGCACTTCCGCAGGCTATTGCGTACGCAGACGATCTCATAATTTACAGAACAGCTCCGAAAGTTGAGATCATAAATAGTTTAATACAGTGAGACTTCAACAAAGTGCAGCGCTATTGCGATGACTGGAAACTTAAGATCAACTTCCAGAAATGTGAAGCCATCCTATTTAGAACCCCATTATATAAAGCCACGAACGACACAAGGAAAAACTGGCGAAAGCTAGTTATCGTAGGACCGCATGGAGACAAACTGGAAACCAAGAGTTTAGTTAAATACCTGGGCATCTGGCTAGACCAATATCTGTATTTCAACGGACATGTAGAGGCTGCTTTGCTCAAAGCGAGGAAAACTTTTGCTATGACAAGGAGGTTATTTCACAGTAGCCAACTTGACAGCAAGGTAAAAGTCATATGTTACATGACGCTAATCAGGCCAATGCTCATATATGGTTGTCCAGTATGGTTTAACATAGGTCCAAATTTGATGGAAAAGATTCGGGTGTTCGAAAGGAAGTGTCTCAGAAGTTGTCTCAGATTATATCGGACACCGCAATCGGACTATAAAAAGTATTATTCTAATGAGACTTTATATAATGAAGCGTACATAAATGGGGTGGATAATTTTATGATTAAATTAATCAGAGGACATATTGCGAGAGCAATAATCTCGTCCAATGACCTAATTTTCGGGGCCTATTATCCAAACACTCTGTACTATGAGTGCGTGCGTCGCAACGGCTTTGTTCCACCAGAGGCATTCCTTGACTTGAACATGAAAGGGCTTATACAGGATAGATCCGGAATTCCGCTGTTCTATCATGTAAGTAGATCATCCGTAGACGGGCGATTGTACTACGACCGGGAAGTAACGCGCACCGAAGAAGAGCTCCTGCGCTTCAGTAGGGCTATCTCCCACAGAGACCGGGACGATAGTATTAGACAGCGTCAACAGTTCTGGTGGTTGAATGGCATATAAAGACCTGGATACCAAAGTCGGTATAGAATCACACTATCATCAGGTAGCTTACATAGACTTAGCTTTTCTAGAATTAGGGTAGTATAAGATTTAAGTTAAGTTAAGTTAAGTGCTTTTACATAAAATTAAAAATTAAAAAAAAAAAAGAAAAAAAAAATAGGTAAGTTAAGTAAGTTAAATTTTAAGAAAAAAAAAGCAAAAAAAAATTGACAAAGTTTTTCAAATTTTTCTTTGTCCTACAAAAAATTATAAGTACTGCCACAAAGTTTGTCGCCGAAAGGCAAATTATACACATGTTAACTAATGTTTAGCTTAGAGCGTCTGCGAAGGACCTGTAAGTTATTATATAAGATAATTAAACTAGAATTAAAGCATTTTTTGTCTCGCCTTTAATTTAGAAACTAAGAATATTTAAAAGAAAATAAAAAAATATTTTAAAAATGAGTAAAAAAATGAAATGAGGATAACCGCGGTGGCAGTTCGGTCGATGGTCTTAAGTTGACTCGCGTAATTTTGGAAGGTTTACTTCGGGGAGACAGTTTCTGTAGCGATTTATTGCGCGGCGCGGACTAACTTCCTTGTTCGATTCCCTTTGTCGACTGTGGTAACTTCTCTGAGGATGATTCCATTCACCCTATAGTTTTCTTGTCCCTTTCGCTGGTGGTGACTTTCTCTCAATCGAGAATCTCTCCACCAGGGACGATCGTGCTCACACGGAGGTTATTGCCTGGTGGCTGTGGATCATTCTGTGCTCGTCAGAATTTCACACCTCTGATGCATCGGTTATGCACACAATCGAATGTGTGATTTACACCAGGCGATCGTGAGATAATGTTTACTTTGCGCTATGGGAACAGCATTTTCGTTTATTGCTGTTGCTCCGCAATTGCCTTGTTTAGGCAAAGTACGTTGCGACAAGGACAAATGTTTTGTCGACGGATTGGTTTTCCGGCAATTCGCTTATCGCCGGAGATGTGATGTTTGTCGACATCTGGCGCAGCTGTGCCAACCGTTTATGTATATCCAGTTAATGGATCGATACACAATTTCTGTTGGTGAGTCATGTCCTTCGATCGCCGTGCACGCGTAGAAAAATTAATCGGGACTGGCGGCCCACGTATCTTCTGTAGATACGTGGGGTTGTTGGCTCCAAGATGAATGTTACCTTTTATTTCAGGTGTAAAGGAGGACTTTTGAGGAGACGTGTCTGTGGGCACGTGTAGTTTGGATATAGGTGAGTATGTTCCTTGGTGGAACGACGACATCTCGACCTATGTGGATTGTGTGGTTCGTAGAGCCGCCACATTCTTCTTTCCTCTCAAAATTTCTTCCATTTGTCTTATCCAACTATTTAATTCCAAAAGATATGTAAGTCGATGAATATTCAACCGATTGCAAAAAGAGTGATGCATCATCTCGCTAGTTCTATCGACCTTTGGGGGCTCCATTACACTATGCATTGTTATTTAAGGAGATCGGATGATTCAGTGTTTTTTATCCTATTGCCATAGCCAAAAACACACATTAAACTCGTACTACGATTAACTACCGCCCCATAGATTAAAATACGTTTTAAGTAAATTTGACTGTCTTTTATTTTCGGATATTAACTTAGTCACTTTACTAGACACATGTCAGTTCGATATGATACATTAAACATAGGAATGTGTAATAAAAATTTGGTTAACACTTGTTTTGGTTAAGTTATTGGTAGCACCTTTTATTGGCCACGGAATATTTCACGCAGCCACTTTTTCGATGAACTACACTAGATGGATTTATTTTTCTGCCCTTGTTTCGCCAACTGGGAAACAGCAAAAGGGTGTTTCTGTGTCGAATTCCTCCTCGACGAGACAGCAAACATGGCAACGGCGATTCTTTCGTAGTTGCAAGGGTTCCAAATAATGCCGCACTGGGCCCAAATAAATGAACGAAATCAATGATCGAACCAACCATACATAAACTATACAAATGAAACTCAAAACAAACAAATTAATCGCGCGGATCGTCTTCACGAGATCCATGTCCCTTTATTACTCGAAATTAAAACACATTATTAAAGCACAGGTGCTGAAGGCACCGTAAACAACATAACATTCAACGTTAAAAAACCATACTGTCTACAAAAACGGTAAAGCCAGCACCGCGTGAAAACAGTACCATGGAAAACGTCACATGAATAGACCATTTTGCTTTGTCTATTCGGCAATAGGTGGCGCTCCGCGTGGTATGTTTTTTCCGACTGGTATAATGTATAATGTTGCGGAACTGCAACATCTTCCCGGGCCGAGACGATGGACCCAGTAGTAGTCCTCCTTAGTTGGCGTCACCACCTGGTGTCAGCGCCGTGGGAAGTGGCGGTTGGTATTTGCTCAGAGCCCTTAATGCTCGTATTGCTCATACACCGGTACGGTAAAACGGCAGGGTGGCAATAATTATATTGTTATATCTGATTATTAATTGGGTTCGTTATGAAATATGATTGGTTATGGAACAGTAATACTTGATGTTATCAGTGTGTGTGTGGATGTGTGTGTGTGTGTGTGTGTGTGTATATGTGTGAGACCGAAGGTCCAGTTGGCCATTGATTGCTAACGTTGTAGCTTTTGATAAGGCCGTCGTTGTTTGTTGTTTGTAGTCTCCGACATGTTGTGGAGGGGTTGCCTGAGAGGCGATATTTGCCGCATCAGCTGCGGCAACGATGTGACTTTTGTTTAATGTTAAATGTTGGTTGGATCGTAAATCCCTGGTGTCACCGATGATCTTCTTGGACGTAGTCCTCCTTTGGATTGTGAATCCCTCTGTGTCATCGATGACCTTCTTGGACGCAGTTCTCTCTTTGGATCGTGAATCCATTTGTAGAATTATATGTGTTGGACGTAGTCCCATGTCGGATCGTGAATCCGTACGTAGTATGAAATATGTTGGACGTAGTCCCATGTCGGATCGTGAATCCGTAAGTAAAGTTTAAATAGTTTGGACGTAGTCCTATATTGGATCGTGGATCCATGAATGATAAGTGAGCGATGTGATCGTCAATATGTTGAATTGTTTGTTTTGTCCCTGGTTGGAAATGTGGCCATTTAGATTTAGTTGAAATCTAGGAGCACTAGATGGAGCTGTCAGTTCAGTCCAAAGACCGATTAGTTGCGTTAAAGTCGGCCGTGCAATATTGGTTTTCTATCATCTTCTGAATATGGCCAGCCTGTGCCGATATTAGAAGTATTCGTGATGCCGCCAACTGCATAGGATCATCTGCGGCTTGAATTCAAGGTGATTGCTGTGGGTGATTCTGTGGCAGTTGGGGATGTGTCCCATCTACGCCGCTAAACCAATGCTCGGCGTTGGGCGAATTTCTTGATGGGAGCTGAGATTGTCGTTGGCCACATTACCTGGCGGAGTATTTGATCCACTGGTTGAGTGATTGTTTGATGATGATGGCTTCGGTAATTGTTATAATGGCCACCATAGAAATAATCTTGTCGGCCTTGAGGACTTGAAGAAGACGATATACTGCTTGATTTGCCAGACTTCGCTGAACCTACCAGCATATCAGAAGGGATTGTATTGTTCCCTTGATGGTAATTCGTGGAATTGATTTTCCGGTATTGTTGGATGCTCTGGCATTTGAACTGTAGTTACCGTCAGCCGATTCACATATCCGACGTTGAAGTCGCTGAGCGTAACTCTTATTTGCTGAATCGGGACTGCGGTCATACGGTGCAGTCATTGTCTGTGGACCACCATCATCTTCATACTGATTGTCATCACAATATCTATGCTGTTGTTGTGGGTGCTGTGACCGCATGTGATTCCCTCTTTGGAACAGCATAGTTGTTCAGGTTCTGATAGTGTTGTGGTTGAACACCTTGCGGCATATTCTGTTGACTTATAACTGGCACTTGATTGAGCCAGAGAGATTGCGCATCCGGGTTGCTATTAAGAAGATTAATCTGCTCATTATTAGACTTATGTTCAATTGAGCCACGTGGTGAAATAGTCCTAAAGCCAGGTACTTTCTTCTTTGACTGGTGGCTGGACCATGTGTTCCCTGTTCGCCGTCCGTTGGTTGGATTTCCCGAAGGGTGCCGGCATCTTTCCTATTCTTCTCCTTTTATATTCCCTAATCTTGGCACCGAAAGCGTATCTTAGACACCGACTCCGTTGGAGTGGTGCCCCCGTGGCAGCAATGTGCAATGGGCGGTGTTACGAGGGTGCCCCCAGAGCATTTCGTCCAGGCGGCGAAAGGCGAAGAACCCCAGACACGTGACAGCGATGTGCCTGAGTGGCGAGAGCGGCAAATTCAGGATGCTTGAACGATGAATCCAGGTGACGAGAAGCGGTGAACTCCAAATCCGCGACAGCTTTCCGACGACATGCTTCTCTGAAGGGTGTCGGCATCTTTCCTTGTTCTTCGTTTTCTTTGTCCCTTAATCCTACAACCGAAAGCCTATCTTAGACACCGACTCCGTTGGAGTGGTGCCCCCGTGGCAGCTACGTGCAATGGGCGGTGTTAAGAGGGTGCCCCCAGAGTATTTCGTCCAGGCGGCGAAAAGCGAAGAACCCCAGACACTTGACAGCGGCGAGAAGCGACAAATCCTGGATGCGTAAACGATGCGCCCAGGTTTCGAGAAGCGGTACCCGGGAACGGAAGTGGATGCGGCGGTGAAATCGCAATTCTCTGAGTTCTTGGTTTATTTCATCTGCAATTCGATTTTTGGGTTGATACTTGCAGGTATAGGACCGGATGTGCCTTCGTTGACAAAATCTTTCTTTGGTATTGACCGCTTATTTTACTGTGACAGCTTCAGCTTTGTTGTTGAACTTGATTTTAAGCTTAAGCTTCTTCTCGACTGTTCTGCCCGATAGGCATCGTCCTCTTCTTGAGGTTCTTTCATTGTACGCGGGGCTTATCGAATTCTCTAGCGTAGGCCGTGAAAAGTACCTACAACATCGTATAAGAGGAGCCGAATGATGTTCTCAACCTGGTACTGGGAACGATTAGAATGTTCCTTGATTTACCTGCTGTGAATTCTGCAGAAGTTAGATAAATGAAAACAACCTTGGATGTTCAAGACAATGGACTGTAATTTGGCTTTGTTTAATAAGAGTAATTTGTGGACTGTAAATTATATTTGGTAGAATTACTAGCTTTGTTTATTAATGATGAAATCAATATTTTTATTCAGGTTATTGCTCGACCTATGTGTTAAAGTTGGAATGTAAGTTGGGTTATCTTGGAGTTTGTAAAATGGGACAAATAGAAAGTATTCCTTAATTTATTTTATTTTCCGCCGATTACAAACAAACCTGTTATTCCAATAAAAGTAGAAGTTAGGTCATTCTTCACAAGATTAATGAACCACCCAACCAGTACGGGCTCGTAGATGTCCAGTCCGATTTAAAACTCTGGAAATAGATATGTGGTAAGCATATTCCACTTGACCACGGTATCTTCGTTTTTCAGAAGCATATCTGCCAGAGTTCCATTCACATGAAGTGCTCCATCACCTTGATTATCATCAGCGCTTGGTGATGTAATAACCGCATCAGTTTCCCATTGTTTTCGGTAGAATTCTTTTCTGCGTTCTACCTGATGTTGAGATATTTGTGCTACAGGACCTGGACAATTCAAATCTGCAAAAAATGTCAAATGTTGAAATTGACTGAATACATTCCTGTGGGTCGCTTTCCTAGAGGTCCTGGTCAGATTCTGTGAAGGAAGTTATTAGAAATATAACATCTTCAATATTGCAACCATGTGACGTTTAATTAACTTCTAGGAATAGACATGAACCACCGCATTTTTTTTTAGGTACATTGAAAATGTGTTAAGACTCGCTGTGACAAAGCTCCGTGCTTACGAGTTTGGTCGAAATCCTTGAGTGAAATCGAGAACAACTAACGTGAACGCAAGAAGATACCACTTCGCAAATCTCCGATAATTATTATCAACGGTTTCTGTATCTTCCAAATATGAGTACGATTATGTCAGGATCATGCACAATTGCATCCACAATATTGCTCCGAATCACTGCACAGCACTGTTCATTAATTGTTGTTATCAGGTTCTAATTGAATAGCTTTGTATAAGCGTCTATGGCTTCATCGTACTTTCCTGTAGTGAGATATACATCTCCTATTCGGCCATATGCCTGCTGTAATCTGGATTGTAGAATAATGCAGAGTTGCAGTCTTTAATCGCACTATCGTTTTCTGTTACACGGATATATGCTGCAGCTCGATTACAGTAGAATGTTGGATTTTTTGGATCGAAAATAATGGCCGTAGTACCACTTCTTCATATTTGCATTCCTTCATCAGGCGGTTGCTTTTATTCTTAATCCGTCCGTCTGTTCCAAGGGATTGTAGATTGCGTTCGATAAACATCGATTGGCACTTCGAATAAATCTAACTTAACACCTTTATGCACACACCACACAACACTTTTATTTAAGATCACTTGGATCTCTTAAATTAAATTATATATTAAATTATAAATTAATTGCCACCTACCTTTGTTTTCGGCGATATTTTGTTCCTCGTTGAGGATGTTGGCGGACGTAATCCAATTTGTTGATGGATGTCAGAATCCGGAATACTGCACACTTCGAGCCATCCGGCTCGAAGGACCATAATGTTTCGCCAACTGGGAAACAGCAAAAGGGTGTTTCTGTGTCGAATTCCTCCTCGACGAGACAGCAAACATGGCAACGGCGATTCTTTCGTAGTTGCAAGGGTTCCAAATAATGCCGCACTGGGCCCAAATAAATGAACGAAATCAATGATCGAACCAACCATACATAAACTATACAAATGAAACTCAAAACAAACAAATTAATCGCGCGGATCGTCTTCACGAGATCCATGTCCCTTTATTACTCGAAATTAAAACACATTATTAAAGCACAGGTGCTGAAGGCACCGTAAACAACATAACATTCAACGTTAAAAAACCATACTGTCTACAAAAATAGTAAAGCCAGCACCGCGTGAAAACAGTACCATGGAAAACGTCACATGAATAGACCATTTTGCTTTGTCTATTCGACAATAGGTGGCGCTCCGCGTGGTATGTTTTTTCCGACTGGTATAATGTATAATGTTATACACCGCACCTGTGTCGGTACCTGGGTGACCGTCAGACCGATACGAATCATATGGTAACGATTACAATGGTATGATGATAAATGAAATAGACAAATATAATATACAAGGGTGTGCTGAAAACTTTCCGACCTAACAAAGATACAAGACATTTTTTCTTAAAATTTACTTCTATTTTTCTACATAGTCTACTTGTAACTCAACACACTTCTCCCAGCGATGCTCCCATCTCTCTAACCCGTCCAATTAATATTCGGCGTTTTTCTCTGCAAAATAACTGTTCACGAAGTTGATTGCCTCCTCTGTCCTCCGAGCGCAATTTTTAGATTAAGGAACAAAAAGAAGTCGCTTGGGGCTAGATCTGGTGAGTAAGGCGGATGGTCAAGCAGTTCAAACCGTAATTCGTGGATTTTCGCTATGGCAACCGCTGGGGTGTGAGACGGCGCGTTGTCTTGGTTAAACAGGATTTTCTTTTTCTGCAATTTTGCCGTTTTTCCGCAATTTCTGTTTTCAGTTGGGCTAGTAATGATGCGTAGTATGCCCCTATAATGGTTTTCCTTTTTGAAGATAATAGATTAAGATAACACCATGACTATCCCAAAAAACAGTCGCCATCACTTTCCCAGCCTAAAAAACAGTTCTTGCTTTTTTTGGAGCCGATTCCCCCTTTGCAGTCCACTGTTTTCATCGTATTTTTGTTTCGGGCGTATAATGGTGAATCTAAGTTTCATCGACACTAACTAATCGGCGCCAAAACTCGGATTTATTGCGCTTAAACTGCGCCAACAGAGCGTTAGAAGTGTTCATTCGAACATATTTTTGGTCTAACGTGAGCAAACGCGGCACCCAACGCGCAGACAGCTTTCTCATGCCTAAATCTTTATTTAATATGTGACAAAGACGTTTTTTGGACATTTTCATAGCCTCTGCTATCTCTCTCACTTTAATTCGGCGGTCGTCTAGCAGCATTTATTGAACTTTAGAGATGTTATCGTCAGCTGTTGCAGTTCTGGACGTCCCGAACGTTCATCGTCTCCCAAGTTCTCACGGCCACGTTTAAATTCAGCTGCCCAAAATTTCATTGTGGTAAATTATGGTGCAGAGTCCCCATACACAGAGTCCAACTCATCTTTGATTTGCGTAGGCGTATTGCCTTTCAAAAACAAAAATTTAATGACAGCTCGATACTCAAACTCACATCGACACACTCAAACGACTGTCAAATAAAAACTACGCGTCCAAAAGGGCTGACATTTTGATGAGTAACTGTCAAAAGATGCACAACTACATTCACTAGCTTTTACTGACGAGTGCTGCTATTTTCACGTATAAGAGAATTATTAATCCTTGCTCTAAGCAAAACCCTAAACACGAAAAATGAACCCACACTGCTTAAGACATAATCGAGAAAAATAAAATGGTGAGTATTAAAACGGAGTAGACGCCGAAAAACTACATTCTGTCAAAAAAGTACAGGGAATCGATCATTTCAAAAGGTCGCTTAAAGGGATTGCCAAATTCTTGTTGTCGCTAAGTTGGCACAACTGTCCTCTATTCTGGTGTGAAATTTAAGTAACTGTCAAAAGATGCACAACTACATTCACTAGCTTTTATTGACGAGTGCTGTTATCTTCACCTTGAGGTCGGAAACTTTTCATCCCACCTCGTGTTGTTGATATAATTTATATATATTATTTTATTGCTCCTAATTATTGGATTTACTAAATCTTCCTTTTATAATTTTATTTTTCTTCTCTTACTTCTTCACGTTTCCTTGGTTACGGTAATTTCTTCTTCTTCTGGAATTGTCTTTGTTCTTTTTTCTTTTACTTCTTTAATTTAACATTTCTCTTTTTTACTTTTGTTGTTTTGGTAATTTTGTTTTATAATAATTTTTGTTTAGTTTTCATTTCTTCGTAGTTAATTTACTTTACTGTAAAATAATTGTTTTTTTTTTCAATTAAGATTTATTAATTATTTTTTTGAATTGAGATGTATAATTATTTATTAATTTGTTAAATTCCTTGTAGTTTTAGTTTTACTCTTAATTTAATTTTTAGTTGCCCTTTTTGGCGACAAATATCACATTTATTGTTTGTTCTTCGTTTTTATCTTCGTATGATTTTTTTAGTCTGATTTGGTATCATTTTTTTTAGTACGTTGAACGTTCCACGAAGTATCCAATTTCACTTTTTTATTTGGCATCTTTTTATTTTCCGCCACTCTCTTGAAATACATACTGAATATTCTATTTTTTGGGCATAACAATTGTTACCGTTTTTAGAAGATCCCCAGACGGCCGGTTAAAATGGAGTTGTTTACGCTGGTATCGCCTGGATTTTGGCCAAAAGATAATTAGCTGGCGAGGCAGGCTGTCAGAATCCCATTTGTATATTCTTTTTTACAGAATTTATTTACGGCTTCGTTTACTGGTTTCGGACGAAAAAAAAACCCCAAGCGGATCGGCATGAACAAGGATCGGCTGTGTGAATTGTGTTGGATTCTAGTCTCGATTTTATCCATCCGCTATGGAAAGTTAGGTTTGGTCTCGTGTTGATAACATGCTAGACAATAAGGGATTTTTTGGTCGCCTCGGACAGGTTTTTTTCAGGAATGTATTTATGCCAAGTGCGTACATTCGTGCGTGAGAATTTCTCGCAAATGTGGATGTTCTGTGGAGTTCAATTTATTATGTCATATTCTGGAGTTCTTGCTTGCCCGTACTATCGACTATGTAGTGGGCGCGTAAAGATACAAAATATCCATAACATCTACTTCTATGCGGTGGAAGTGTTACACTAGGAGAATAGGCTGGAAAGTAATGCACACGTGCTTGCAGAATGCGAATGAAATGACCCTCAGAAGCGCGTCTGGCGGTAAATGGAAGTAATATTTCCTTTTAATATGTATGTGCAGGCCTGAGCTCCGCGGTCTATCCAGTGTCTTTCACGAGTCGCGAAGTATGGCAGCGTATTCTAGTGCTATGTCAACGCGACTTAAACAGCGTGCTGTTATCGAATTTTTAACTGCTGGAAAACTGACCCCTACTGAAATTCATGATCGTTTAAAGGCTGTTTATGATGACAATGATGTTGACCGGTCCACTGTAAATCGGTGGACAATAAAATTCGTGGTTGCGAGCCTGGAAAAGCCATAGTTGTTGGTGGAACATGCAGCGGACGTCCGGTCACTGCCATAGACGATAATCATGGCACATTCGCCAATGTTTTTATTCGAAATGACTGGCAAATCACTCAAAACCTTATCGCAAATCATATTGGAATGTTCAAGGAACATGTCGGATTTATTATTGGACAATTGGGTAACGTTTTAACGTAAAATCTGGCCACGATGGCTTCCACGCCGTCTTACAGAAGTAAAAAACGGCGTCGATTGGAAAGCTGCGAGAAACTTTTGCAGCGCTATCGTGCCAAAGGATACTACTTCCTTTTGATAATTATGACAGAGGACAAGTCATGGGCCCATCATTACGATCCGAAAGAGAAAAGGCAACAGAGCGCTGAATGCCGACAGCCACCTTTTATCTATAGCCAATAAAGTTTAAAAAGGAAGAACTTCTTTTGACTGTGTTTTGAGATGCTTATCGAGTTTATATAACCGATTTTCAGAAACGAGAGGCAACGGTAAATTCTTCTCAGTACATACAGGCTCTGAAGCACTCCGACGTCGAGCTTGTCGTGTTAGAGCCAGCCTGGCGCCAATAAGCTTGCAACATGACAACACTCGTCCAGATATCCCTCGTGCAACTGAAGAGGTTCTGCGAAACCTGAAGTATGAACCGATTCCACACCTTCTTTATTCTCTGATCGCGTAGCATGCGATTTTAATTTTTTTCTCTACTTAAGGGAGACCTCAAGGGCAATCATTACACTTCGAACGATAAGGCGAGGACCGGTATCAAGTCCTGAATTCGGAAAAATGTCTGAGGAATTTTTCAGTGACGATACACGTTGGGAGAAATGTATTGGGCTCAGCGGTGACTACGTTGAAAACTAAATATATTGTTTTGAACCATACGAATTGTACTTTAATATAATTCATGCTCGATGTTGCTATTTTGTTTTAGTTTGGGCTCCACAAGCATGTGTGGATTACTTTTCAACCTACCCCCGTATAACACGCACACTGATAGTTTACTAGTGTTTATTGGCCTGTATGAACCAGAAAGTTCATGGCCTCACGGACTCGGTACCTAGCCTTCGTTCCGTGTCTGGTACATTTCTCTTTCACGCTTCGACCTTAACTTTAAAGTAACTTAAAAACTGGGCACGGGGAACTGAACAAAGATGCATAGGCAGTAGTATAAGTGGTAAGATGGGGAACGGTGAGGATAGGCCGGAGGCTAGGGTGTGAGTGTGAGTGCGTGAGAGTGTGAGCGGGGGGGGGTGGGGGGGGGGGGGGGGGGTCAGGGGGGGTAAGAGAGGAGACGGCATTTGAGAGTAAGTAATTACTCACAACCCAATTCACTCAATCAATTTGCTGATGATAGCACGTTGAGTTTCTCATACTCATACGAACACTCGTATCCAAACTCTTCGAACGTCACTACCAACAAGCAACTTATGCTTGATACATTGAATTCAGACCTCAACAAGATATATCAATGGGGATTATCTAACCGGGTAGAATTCAATGCGCACAAACCTCAGTGTTGTCTCTTGTCGTCAAAGGCGAGCCCCAAAGTAATTATACTGTCTATGAACGGCAATTGCATCAACGAAGCCAAGGAACTATCAATCCTCGGCACTCGAATTAATTCGACTCTTCATTGGAGCGACTACATTTTTGAAGCTGCGAAATCTGCGGGCAAATGTATGGGGTTCCTTAAGAGATGCAAAAGATACTTCACTCCATCCAACCTGGCCACTATTTACAAGGCGTATATTCATCCAAAAATGGAGTTCAACTACCATATTTGGTAAGGGGTATCCAAAACTGCTCTACACGTGCTCGACAGGATGCAAAAACGAGCAGCGAAACTTATTGGCAACGTATCATGTCTATCTCTTTTCTATAGGTATTACCACGGTCGTTGCTCAACTGAGCTTGGTGAATGTTTTTTTGTTTTGTTTTATATCCACATTTATTAAACAAATTAATTACATATTTTACTTAATACTAAATGTTAATTTCTATTGTACAAATAACATTCTTACATTAACTTACTGGCTCTTCGCAAGCACTCTAAATTATACATTATTATTTTTCTTATGCCTTGCGGCGTACAATAACTGTTTTTATAACATATCATAATAATTGATATGGAGAGTACTCTCCATATACATATCATAGGGATAGAATGCTCCCGATATGAGATCATTTTCACTGCACATTGCCCTTGTTGTGTGACCACGAATAATCTTAATAGTGAAGTTATCTATTCTGTTTAGTCCTGATTTGTCATACAGGACTTTATTGGGATAGTATTTCTTATACTGCGACTCTGGGGTTCTGTACATTCCGAGGCAGGAACGCAAACACTGTCTCTCGAACACTAGAAACCTCTCCATGTAAAATGGGGATATGTGGTACCATATCGGGCAGCCATACACCAATATTGGTCGAATAATTGCTGAGTATGAAATTATTTTCACCTTGGGGTCCAGTAGACTACTACGGAAGAGTCTTCGTGTCATTGCATATGCGTTTTTAGCTGCTGTAAGAGCAGCTGCTGTATGCTTATCAAAGTAAAGATACAGATCAAGCCAGATTCCAAGGTATCTTACTACAGTTTCTACTTGTAGAGGAAGATTATTACTTCCTGCAATGGAAAATGTTTTCCAATTCCGTTTTGTATCCCTTGAAGCACTGGACAGTGGCGTTCTGGAAAGGATAGTCTCTGTTTTCTGGAAATTTATTTTTAATTTCCAGTCGTCGCAAAAACGTTTGATTTTGTTGAAATCATCTTGCAGAAGTCTGTTGATGACATCAATCTTTTCTCCAGATCTATACACCACAATGTCGTCGGTATACGCAATTGCATGGTTAGCTTGCTGAATGTGTTCCGCCCTGGATGTACAATAATTTAAGCCTCCTCACCACTTCAAGGTTTCTACTACGAGGGGCTAGTACATACTCAACACACTATCTTACTCTGGTATACGCACCACACATTTCAGTAAATAAAACGCACTTATTTCAACTAATTTCATCTAAACAAAGTGACAGAGACACAATTATATACGGTCAAGTAGTTTTAACTATGACACATTTTTAAAATATCTGGTTAAACTCATCAAAACGCGACACTTCTATTTTTTTTTTTAACATTGTTACACGACCGTTTTGGGAAGATGGTGGCTTATTTCGAACATTCAATTTATTTAATTTAATAACACTTATTTGATTAAAATATGCTTCCAATGTATAACTATTAAAACGCCAGTCTTTGATAACGATTGATCCACGAATCTGGTTATTTTTCGATCGTGCAGATCGATGAATATGAATGAATGCATCAGTTCATGTTGAATGTCGATAAGGCAGTCTTAACGTAGATACCAGTAAGGAGCGATTTTTATGTGCCTATGTTTCGTTTTTGAATGATTGGGATTTGTGCATTTACTTTTGTAATTTGATTTATGTGTTTATTAATTTGTGGAGGCAAAGACAGCACTCGTAACCTGAACCAATCCCATCCTTGATGATTTCAATATCAAAAATTAGGACACAAAGCCAAATTATTCGAATTAAAGGTAGATTTTCCTGTTGAATCACTCTAGGAACGTATCGATGTTTCGCGGATTTAATTAAACTGAGTTGCTAACAGAATTAAGTTTCCTTTTCGACTTGTATTCATATTTCACTTTTGTTAATGCATTCGGGACTTTTCATTCCCGCCCTCCGGCTGTCTGAACTAGATACAAGTGTGTTTTCTATTTCTCATGAAAAGGTTTTATTTTCAATGAAATTATAATAATTCGCGCAAAATAAATAAGCCAGAGAAAAATGAAGAAAATAATTCTCCAAAAATTATACAAGAAAACATTCTATCACGTTCCTTGTATTCTTAATGCATAATATGCGTGTGCTTATCATTATAAAAATAATTTCATCGCGTCGCATCTAAGGATACACACGGGAGGTATGACGGCAGGGATAAAAATTAGGTGTTATTCATCGCTTCTTTACCCTAGATTGACGTTCATGCTATTCACTAGTGAGAGTTCATAAAAAGCGAACAGAGATTTCAGTTTCGGGAGATGAGTTGATGGGCGGGTTGGGTTGCCAACAGAGATTTACTTAATTCGAGGCCTACAAATTGGTATACAAAAATTTCATGAGCCTGCACACCCAAGTATACGTGTTCATGGCGCGCCAACCAACACATAGGCATGATTATTTAGTGAATAAACAATATCGGGTGGAATTGTTTGTATACCATAATATTTCGAGGGGTGAGGAGGTTTGTATCTTACAATGAAATCGACAACCGACGTGAATATGAGTATCTTTTTGGGTTAATAGCAAAATCAAAGCCTTATCACAATGTACTTATCCTTTTAGGGATAACCATGATACACTGACATATGGCCTAACTGTTTATAATATATTTTATGTTAACAGTTCACATCAACATTTTATTGTTGATTAAGCCATTAAAACGATACAATAATAGGATAAGTCGACTATTACCTTCGTCACCACAAAATCTTGGTTTTATGAATTTTTAATGATAGCATCTACCATAAATATTATAGATTAATTCTGGTCTAAAATAAACCACTCTAGAATTGGCTCCAAACTACGTTATTGTGAAACATTCCTATTAATATACGATTTAGGCATCGTTTACAACTATCATGGTTCGTAGTCATTACTTAGATATAACATTGCTTTGTACAATATTTTGCTGAAAAGATATCATCTTTTGAATCACAGTGGGCGGACAATCTGAATACAATCTTCCAGCTGCCGCGAATAAGTCTTCTTTTTATTGGCTCTTGGAATACGATTTTCTATTTATGAACGCAGCTTTAAGGTTTCCTTTTTTACCAATTGTAGGAGATTTGTGCTGTCGGTGCGTAGTAATGTTATTAGTGCCTACCTGTTGTGGTTGTATGAGGCATTTTTTGTCAGCAAGCTTACGATGGAAATAGAAGGGCACAGTAACACTATTCCTATATGAGCGCTATCAAGGAGAGAAGACATAGTGGCGACAAGGGACAACAAATTCTTATTTATACTTTTCAATTGTCAATGCATCGCCCCCAGTATTATTAAAAAAACATTTACATAGGATCCTCGTTTGAAATTTGTTCATTGTCGGTTAATTCATTCAACCTTTCTAAATATTTTCTCGAAATATCCGCCAATTAGAAACGAATTATTATGGACAATTTAACGAGTCTCGGATATGGACCGGGTACCGGTGGAGGGACTTGCTAAATTAGGCCAAGACCGGATCCCGGTTGTAGTGCCGATGATAATAATAATAATAATAAGCCGCCAATTAGGGAGTGCAATGGGGTCACTTTAAGAATTAAATTCGATCGTATGATCCTCTATCATCATTCAGCTGAATCATGTGAGCGTGAAATGCGTATCCTGATCGTTTTTTCTCACCGTTATGATAAATATTCATTCAAGTCCATTGCTCATGTATGCCGCCTTTCCCTAATATCCGTCACGTCTTCCCACCGCAGTATGCTATATCAGTATAATGCCTACAGTGATGGCTTACTCACATCCAATATGGTCCTTACCTTCTATTCGGCATTGTTTTTTCTTGCCGTGCCGTTGCAATAACCCGAGAGTTCCGGTCGACTATTCCAACATTAGTGACTTGAAATGCAACACTTCAAATGTGCCTGCCCACATATATTCTGTCAAAAAAGTACCGGGAATTGGTCACTTAAAAAGCCCGCAAAAATGGATTGTGAAAACTCTTTTTGTCGTTAAGTTGGCACAACTGTTCTCTATTCTCTTGTTTTACACTTGTGGGGTTCTCTATATTACGCCGAGAACCAACCCACAATTACAACCACAATTTCGCCCACTGACCGCGCATAACGCGAACCCCAATCTCTTTCGTCGGCCTATTTCACCTGTAAAAGGTACTCTTCCAAAGGAAGCATATACTGAATTCATCCTTCTATGCAGATAATGCATAACCGAATTCAGCCTTTTCATGCCATATGGCAACATAATTGATGTACCACATGAGATTTCCTATCGGAAATCATAAATATCATGCCTGGTTAGCAACAGCAAAGCGTGCGTAAGCGACACTGTTGCTACATAGCGAAACGGGTTGGGTTATCGCAAATTCCTTTACTCTTTTTCCCACGCCGATATTTTCCCAAGCCACCGCGGCGTCCTTTTGACCTGCGCCAGACACGGCTATTCATCATCATCATCGGCACTACAACCGGGAGCCGGTCTTGGCCTTATTTAGCAAGTCCTGGGGCTTGTTAAATTTTCCATAATGGTTTATTTTTTCTGGGCAAGGTCATTAGTCTTGCGCCAGGGGCTCCCCGACGGGGAATCGAACCCCGGTCTCCCGGGTGACAGGCGGGTATACTAACCACTATACTATCGAGGAGACACGGCTATTCGCTGGGGATAAAAAAACCCAGAGTCAGATGAAAAGTATAAGAAATATACTTTTCAACCCACCCCATTTCCCCTTCTCGGAGTGCATTTTGGTTCTGCACTCTGAGAGCAATTAAATACGAAACTGGATCATGCGGTCACCAATTGGTTTCGCTTTCGTTGCAAGCGAAAGCAAATCAACCCTGAAATCGTCATGCTCTCCGTGGCAGTTTTCCCATTCTCCCTAAGTTCATTGACTGTTGGGTAAATTCGCAAGAGTTTATTCACCTTAATGGGCGGGGAAATGGGAGAATGTGGATGAGTGTGTGATCAAGAATGGTTGGTCGTGTGGGGAATGAGAGTCCCTAGGTAAGCTGCTGCAGTCAGTCGAAATCCAACCACCGCAGCGTGCGCACGGGAGTGTGCACACCCCTGAGCGTTAAAAGAGAGTCAAGTTTCATCCCCCGTGGAGTGCGCACACACGAGTCGATTAATAAATCAATAACATTTTTCATTCGGGTCGCTTGTTTCCTATCTTTTTCCACTGCTTGTGCTGTGCAACTTAATTAATACAAAGTTAATATCGGACGGGCAATTTTTTATATACGGTTCGAAAAAAAAAAGTAGTTTAAATTCCAATCATTTGCACAAAGAGAATTTGCGTATAGTTCGTAGTTCGGTCGAGCTGTCATATATGTACTATTGCTTATCATTGAAAAGCTGCTAACGAGGACTAGAGACGAATTGTGTGAACATGCTGAGAGCGTTAAAAATATCAAATAAGATTCTTTGAAAAGGGTATCGAAGTGCTCGTAGCAAATTTGTAAATTTATTGTGAATTATTTAGTGTGAAGTTCGATTTCAAATAGAATGTACTTAAATATACAAGGCGCACCAGTGCAATTGAGCAGTTTTTTTCCAACCAAAAAATAAAAAAAAAATAAAAACGAATTTCAACCAGTGAGTTTTATTTTTCCTTCCCTTTTGGCGAACGGCTTTCGGCGGAACAATCGTTGGGGATATTAGTTAACCTGTGCCCGTCTCTGTACCACGACTAATTACACCCTCACACACTAACGCGGGCACAAAAGGAGATTTCAAAGTACCCTTAAATGTCCTGATGTTTGAGCGTGATTTGACACTTAGTTTATTTACAGTCTGCATTTTCCGGAATCGAGTTCAGTTTTCGCCGCGAATTCTGTTTAATGTCTTCTATCGACTGAAGGCGGGAACCTCAAAGTGCTAATTTGAGTTTTGAAACGGGTAAAAAGTTAGCCCGTGCCATATCAGAGGAGTACAATGGTTATTCAATGACATTTGTTGAGTTTTGACCAGAAATTCGTTCACAATGATACCCTTGTGAAATAGTGCGTTATCGTGGTGCAAAATCTATGAGTTTTTCTTTCCACACACCTGGCTTTTCCGACGAATTTACTCTTTCGAACGCTGCGTAACGTCCACATAATATTCTTTATTTACCGTCTGACCTTCTGGCAAGAATTTCGAATGCACAACACCGCGATAATCAAAGAAAACAGTCAACATTACCTTGACTTTTGATCAACTTGACGTCTTTGGGAAGGCGTTATTTCGAAACGTGTGGCCTGGTATGAATGCCAAACTCGTAAATCCATGATTCATCACAAGTAATAATGCGTTTTACGAATGTGGGGTCGGAATTGACTCGTTCTAGCATGTCTTCAGCGATATTTACGCGATTGAGATCTTGAAGGAAATTCAGGAAAAATCACAAAACACACATGAGATGAACTGACAAAATCGAGCACTGTAAACAAACTAAATGACAGATCGCGCTCAAGTTTCACGGGACGATAGAGGACAGTTGTGCCAACTTAGCGACAAAAACAAATTTCACAATCCCTATAAGCGGGCTTTTTAAAAGATCATTTCCCGGTACTGTTTTGACAGAATGTATATAGCCTTAGATCTGAAATTCTTAAGTTTAAATTCTTGTGCGAAAAACTTCGCGTTTGCAAACATTTCATCAATTATTGTTTTTCGTACAGAAATTCGAACTTAGATAGAAACGTATCCTTTAGTGATATAGTGGCGTTTCTAACAGATACACACACACAATATACAAGCAAATAGTGAAGAATACCGAAAGAAAATCGAATAATAAAATGCATCGGCCGTATACCAAGCAATAACATAGCAATTCCCCATCAGTTGAGTGTTCTTGAGTTTAGAAATCGAATTCGTACACGCGGCAGTGGCCTGATGTGTTGAGCATTGGCTCAATTTTTAGTAATTCTATCCGTGATTGCGTTGGTTCGAATCACACGTTCTTCACTATCGTTGCAATTCGCCATAATTGGTGACCCCGACGTGATCTGTACACACAGCATGTACTTTCCCATAGTATCACCACGTCCGCATAGAGCACCGGCACACTCGCCTGCTCCAATGTCGTTTCGCTCGCTCGTTCCTCGTTGATCGCAACAAAGTTACTGAGGAGGAAGTAGGGTGGGGTTTTTAACAGATACACACACAAGCATTGGTTCAATTTTAAGAGATTCTAACCGTCATAGCGTCAGTTCGAATCACACGTTCTTCACTTTCGTTGCAAATACCATAATATCGATGCTCTATTGATAGGATCTTGACCCTATATCCACAAACTGAATGGTTTCGCCACTCTAGGGGGACAGTATGTTCAACTCTTGTCCGATTCAAGAATTTAACTCAACTTGTAAATAAGTCAAGACGAGTACCATACATAAATGGTCCTTCCGCCGATGTATTAGATATATTTCTCACCTTGCACCCTAAACAATCACCATCATAGTTCATTTACCTTTGGGCATATCAGATCACTTTTCGCTTAGCTTTCGGTAACAAACAACCACTATCAATGAAAACGCTACCGCAAAAATAGTATACCTGCATTAGGAAGACAAGTGAGGTGGGCTGAACGCCGTTTTTGGAAAGTGAAATTGGTCATTATTCTTTGAGAATAATAATGTTGTCACTATAGCTAATACAATTTTTTTACTGACGTCTTTTATTGTATAAGAATAGCATAGTCCTAATAAATTAATTAATACATGGGTGGGCTAAAATGTTCCCGACCTCAACGTGAAGATAGCAGCACTCGTCAATAAAAGCTAGGGAATGTAGTTGTGCATCTTTTGACAGTTACTAACCAAAATTTCAGCCATTTTTGGATGCGTAGTTTTTATTTGACAGTCGTTTGAGTGTGTCGATGTGAGTTTGAGTATCGAGCTGTCATTAAATTTTTGTTTTTGAAAGGCAATACGCCAACGCAAATCAAAGATGAGTTGGGCTCTGTGTATGGGGAATGTGCACCATAATTTACCGCATTGAAATATTGGGCAGCTGAATTTAAACGTAGCCGTGAGAGCTTGGGAGGCAATGAACGTCCGGGACGTCCAAAAAGTGCAATAACTGACGATAACATCTCTAAAGTTCATCGTGCTAGACGACCGCCGAGTTAAAGTGAGAGAGATAGCAGAGGCTATGAAAATGTCCAAAGAACATGTTTGTCACATATTAAATAAAGATTTAGGCATGAGAAAGCTGTCCGCGCGTTGGGTGCCGCGTTTGCTCACGTTAGACCAAAAATGTGTTCGAGTGAACATTTCCAACGCGCTCTGTTGGCACAGTTTAAGCGCAATAAATCCGAGTTTTGGCGCTGATTAATTACTGTCCATGAAACTTAGATTCACCATTATACGCCCGAAACAAAAATACAGTCAAAACAGTGGACTGCAAAGGAGGAATCCGCTCCAAAAAAAAGTAAAAAACATCGACTCACTCAAAGGACTGTCAAATAAAAGCTACCAGTCCAAAATGGCTGACATTTTTGTGAGTAAATGTCAAAAGATGCACAACTACATTCACTAGCTTTTATTGACGAGTGCGGCTATTTTCACGTTGAGGTTGGAAACTTTTCAGCCACCCTCGTACTGTATTTGAGGTGCATATCATTTAGTTTAAGCAAGTAAAACGTGTGAGGGTTTTGGCGTCGATTAACTATTGTCGATAAAATTTGAATACCCCATTATACGCATGCAAAGGGGGAATCGGCTCCAAAAACAAGCAAAAACTGTTTTTTCGGCTTGGAAAGTAATGGCGACTGTTTTTTGGGATGGTCATAGAGTTATCTTAATCAACTATCTTCAAAAAGGAAAAACCATTACAGTACCATACTACGCATTATTACTTGACCAACTGAAGGCAGAAATTGCGGAAAAATGGTCACATTTGCAGAAACAAAATTCTGTTTCACCAAGACAACATGCCGCCTTACAACCACCAAATCTAGCCCCAAACGACTTCTTTTTGTTCCATAATTTAAAAATTGCGCTCGGAGGACAGAGATTTTCGTCAAATGAGGAGGCAATCACCGTCATGAACAGTTATTTTGCAGAGAAAAACGCCGTGTACTATTTGGACGGGTTAGAGAGATGGGGGCATCGCTGGGGGAAGTGTGTAGAGTTACAAGGAGACTGTAGAAAAATAAAAATACATTTTAAGAAAAAATGTCTTGTATCCTTGTTAGGGGGGTGGGAGCGAACATACAGGGTAAAGTCTTTGCTTTCAACCCGGCCAAGGCCAGGACGATCCTTGTCCCTGTTCAATCCAACTTGACATGCAGTCTCCATGTGACACTCCTGGATAGCTACTTTGGCACCCGCCAAGTAGTGAACCAATGCATGCAGCGACATCCTGAGAAAGGTTGGCACAAGACTAATAACCTTGCCCGGAAAAACAAATTATTATGGAAAATTTTACAAGTTTCGGATATGGACCGGATATCGGTGGAGAGACTTGCTAAATAAGGCTAAGATCAGATCCCAGTTGTAGTGCCGATGATGATGACGATCTTTGTTAGTTCGGAAACTTTACAGCCTACCCTCGTAGTCCAGGTCCCCGTACGTTTCAAAAATTTGTTTTATATCTTACTTCTTTGAGAAAAGGTAAACATAGTGCTGAGTCGCAATCCTTAGATCAGTCAGGCTCAGTGTGTGTATAGCTCAATGGGGTGGTATTTCACTGGTCGACTGGGCATTGGGAACCAACATACCACCCAGTACAGTAAAGCCATCAGTCGTACCTACGTCCGCACGATCAAACATATGACACAACTTCTTTACCAACTCATCCATTAACTTTACCCACTAGACCCCTGCGAAAGTTCTTCCATTTGTTTTTTTAACTGATTACCCACATATTCTGTCTAAGTACTTGTCAATTTGCGAAATATCTGGAAACAAATGATTTTCTTATTGGATTAAACCATCCACTGTTTCAGTAAAAACAAGGTTTCGCACAACTTGAGATCAAACGCGTTCTACATGGATTGTCGCCGAGCCCTATTATCGAAATTGCCTTACTATAAAGTTGACTAAATACTAATTTAATGAACAGAAAATATTTTCCTGGCCAATCAAATAAAGAAGTACTGGTTGTTGTCAAAATAGACTTCCGTACAAGAAATATTTGTGTCCCCCAGGCTCCGTTATCTCATTCACCCTATTGTTCATTTTTGTAAACGATTTCTTGTTCACTAACTACAAAAATTCACTCACATGCTACGGTACGTAGTAACGTGCTACGTTACGTAGTAACACTGAGTTTTTGTACTCACTTAAACATTTTGGCCAAACCTCTTAGAGCCTCATTATCAATCACCAGGATACGGTCAACACATTGAATACCAACCTCAACACAATGTGTTGTAATGCAGTGACAGTGTCAAACAGCGCCCTGAGTTATGCGGCACACATTTGGAAAAGCTCCATGTCCAAATATTGTTGCAAAATAGTGGGAATACCAGCCACTGACGTTCTCATGATCTCAGCTTTCTAACGCACTTCCACTTTTCAATTTTCATTGCATCAAATTTGCAAAATCTTCCTTAAAACACTATAACTCAGTATAATACGGTGCGATTGTCATGAAGGTTATAGGTTGGTACTTCATACAAATTATAAAGGAGTCAGTCTCGGGATCATTGAACAATGTGTTATCAATAAGGATTATCTAGCCCAGTGGAATTCTATTCGATACTCAATGTACGGCACTCACATTGTCGAAGACAACGAACTACCAATCGTTGTAGTCGAATTAAATGGAACGAACACATATTTGAAGGCGTATACCAGAGCATTAACGTAGCAATCCACAGCTTGTGTAGCAAGTTGAGATACTCTGGCGGCCATGGTATGGTGCGTATGTGCTTTGGTTCGCCCATTTTCTAACATGGGTTCGAAAAATTCGATTTCTTTGCACTGGACTTTATTCGACTTTTAACTTCAACGACCATATATTTGAAGCTGCGAAAAGTTCAGTGAAATGTATGGAGTGTCATAGGAGATGCAAGAACTACTTCACCCAATCGAACTTAGCAATAATTTGCATGGCATATATTGGTCCTAATGCCCGTGTTGGCCAGGCACATAAAAATAGCGCTGTTCGTGCTCAATATCATTGAAAAACGATTAATGGCTCTCATTGGGGACCCAGACACATGTTTTCAGTTCTGTCGTTCGAACAGAGGCGCAACACAACACATTTCTTCTCTAAAAGTCTTATCATCGTTGGGGCACAATCGAAATTAACGAATGGATGCCATCTCTTTAAATATTTACCCGCAATGTCCATCTATCAGAAAGTATGCGTCGGTTGATTTTAAAAAGTATCGTCAGCCTTACGGATAAATACAAGGAATCGATGAAACACTCTACCAGATTATGTAATGTATTTCTGCTTCTCTACAATCTTCAAGCATTCAAGGCCAACGTACTTCGATACCTCATTTGTCTATCCGCTCTCTATCCTTCCAACTATGTTTTGACATCCAAGAGTATCAGAAAATTCGTCTCGTGTGCGTGGCCTATAAAAAAATGCGTGTGTTCTGAATACCGTTCTCGAGTGGCGGTGCATAATTGATAAATTGCGTTCTACTGCCGTTACACGTTCACTTTCTCCTTACAAGATAAACGTATTTATTCTTCAGAAAGTGGGTATGTACCACATTAAGGATTTGACTGTGTCCTTACACGATGGGTGCCGTGACTGTTACGTTAAAAGGAAAAGTATATTATGATAGTGTTATCAGCTGATAACGGAGTCTTCATACAATTTACATCTGGGGCTCTGCAAATTTACTTACACGGTGATTTCGATTTGCGAATCTCATACATTTTAAAGCACCGCCTTAGCAGGATCAAATTTATACAATCCTTACATCAATTGCGTCTGAATTCATTTCAGTTCGATATAAAATACAAGCCGATGAATGCATCAAATAAATTTATGCCAGATATTTGGTGTACAATTTGGGTGATATAATTATGAGTTCATGGACATCTGTGGGAGTACTACAATAAACCAGGATAAAGTATGACGATTTTATTGTATGAGCCGTGGGGTGAGCTAGGGATGGTCGCACACTTTCGGTCAGAGTTCGTTTCAACAGCAGACACTCCAGCACATCCATCTGGCTGTGCCCCTAACGTGATCGAAGTTATTTGAGTAGTGTTTCATTGCAAATCAACAATAGCGCTGAGATCCTTGACACAGCAAATCCTTATTAATTGGTTTTCGTTGATTTTATGCTGGCGAATCATTTGCCATTTGCCCCGGGCTTTTCCTGTTATAATTGAATCGTATGTCGAATACATCGACTGATTGCTTGAATATTGAGGCATATTTTAAGAACAGTCTACTCTGATGTTTGGTGAGGGTTTCTATTCTCGTTGGGCTTACGACATTCGCGCTTTGACGACCACAACAACCTGTCAATGCCATATTTGCCCGCCACTTATCGGCCCACGCAACGCAGGGAACCTATTGTGATAACTGGTGGTTATGTAAATATAATTTCAAAATAATTGGCGTAGACATTGTGCATGTCAGTTTTGTTTAATGCGATTACTTTTAATAGTTGAAATTTTAATGAGATGCATTGACGACAAAACGAGATGGAAAAGGAAAATACAAAACACCTTCCACTTCAATATTATATATTTACGTCGTCCTTTCATTTTCCCTTTTTAATAACATTCTTCGGCTCCTTAAGAATTCAAAGCATCTTTATGAGGATTAAGGGATTTTTGAGCATGAAAAGGGAGGAAGTTTATCAGAGTATCGTCGAAAAGTTAGTTAAACCGATTAATAAGTCAAAAACGGTAGACTTCCGCTCAAACATCCGCCACGAGTATTTTGTTCTGGCATCAATGAGAACAACAATGCCTGTATAAGCACAACGAAACATTGAAATGTTAAATTTACATCTCTGCGGAAGAGTAGAATTGAGAATGACGTGATTAAATGGCAGAATCCGTTGGTTCCAATGAGAAATGTTATTATTATTAATAACAAGAAAGGGGTGGTCAAGGGTTATTTAAAGCGTTTAAGGATCTATCGCAAAGTGTGGTTTATTGTTTTGACGAGGTAAACTGTTCCTGTTATGGCGTAGAAATAATTTATGTATTTTATCTGCAGAGGATGGAGTAGCATCGGATAGATTAAATGATGACTTTGTGTAGAATGGTTAAGTAAAACATTAGTATGATGTGAATGCCGACGCAGGGGTAACAGTCTTTTATATGACCCCTTACACTCATCACAAAGTAGTTCGTATTATATTACGTTGGTTGTATAACATTATATCACATATTCGTTTTTTCAAAATTTGTTATTCTAAGTAACACAAGGTAGTGAATTGAAGTGAGGGCAGGATCCTCTTTTATTCTTTTATTTCTCTTAGTACAAGCGAATGTAATATAAAAATAAAAGAATAAACTTACGAAATAACTTAATAACTTAATAACCAGGTTGGTCCTGGGGGGAGGGGGGGGGGGGCGATGGAGAGACGGTGGTGTAAGTGGCAAGGCAGGGTAGGACTAGGATTGGCCGGAAGCTTGGCTGAGGATGAGTACGGGTTGTGTGTTAACAAGAATGTCTTCTGAGTATTTTTTAGTTATTTACTTACTTAACTAAGTAGCATTGGGTTGTTGTGTGTGTGGGGGGGGGTTGAGGAGCCAGTATAGGCAACTAACAGGGACGGATAGGCGATAGTGTAGGTGGTAGGACAGGGATGGATAGGCAGGAAGCTAAGGTGTGAGTACGAGTGAGGGTTGTGATTGTAGGTGGCGAGGGCGGGTGGAGGTGCTGGTGAGGGGGGGGGGGGGGGGGGGGGTCAAGAGAGCTGAATTCGTATTTCAGTTTAAGTTTTCTTCGACTAGATGATGCTGAATAAGTTCAGAGAAGAACGAGCCAATGGAGAAGTTCGGCACTTCTTTGAGGTCAGACTTAAGCTCGAAAGGGTTGTCCGTGAATGATTTTTTTAAGAAAGAACCGAAAAGATTGGCAATAGTTTGAAGTAAACGTGTCATATGAAAGGGAGTTGGGATAGGCGTCAGATTTACGTATGTAGTTAATAAAGTGGAAAAAAGATTTGGGGTCATTGTGGTTGGAGTAGTCTAGGGAGGAATGCGTTCTTAAGAAAATCTTCTACAAATTATTCCTCTTGTTCTGAAGAGTGGGGAGTTTGCGGTTGTACGATGGTGGCGAGAATAGCTTCTTCTACCTCTAGATGATCAAAGCGAAATTCAATTTTTCTCAGATGCTCATTTAAAAGGCGAAAGTTAGCTTTGTGAAGATTCTAGGAAAAGTTATCGTGGGGTGGTGAGGGTTGGGCTAAGCAGTCACAATATAGGGATAAGAGAAGGGAGGTTAGTAATCGTCAATTGTTGAAAAGGCGTGAGGACTAAGGGCAACTGAGGAATTATTGTCCGTTGCAAACACAAGGTCAAGTTGTCTCACCATATGATTATTTGACATTACTTATTTGGCAGGGGCTTGCCGGTGAGACCGTCTATAAAGAGAAATCCTTGGTAGTTGTGGGGTTTGAGATGTAGAAGGACTAATCGCCTGACAACGTCCATTGGAGATGGAGAAGGTTGAAGGCGCCAAGAACAACGCTATCATCTAGGGAAGTACTTAGCTGGCTTAGGTGATAAACTGTTCATATGACACGATCCGTTATGATGGAGGTATATAGAAACAAATGACATATAAATACTTTGGACGATGGTCGATTTTTATTGCGATATAGTCGAGATTGGGGAAGAAAAAATGGCAATAAGATATGAGGCGAGTCTATTTTGGATAGCGAGCAGCACACCACGGCAAGGAGACTCTGGACATAGTCGATGGACATCGTCATCAAGAAAAACGTTACAAGAGGAAGGAAATAGTTTTTGACTATTAATACTGAGGATAAGGTCGGTTTCAGTCAGACCGTATATATCGAAGGGGAGGGTGTGGGGGTTCTTTGAAGCTTACCCGAAGAACCACCCATATTCTCAACCCAACTCCCCATTCCCAACCTGCAACATAACCCATTGCAAGATCGTCATCTTGCCCCTGCAATCAAACAGCATTACGTTTCCTCGAAAACCATTTCGGTTCGCATTCTACATGAACCATTTAGAATCGCATTGATTCCCCACACCGGCAATCCCTGTCCCATGTGTACACAGTAATTTTCCTGTTTACACATGACCAACCAATCTTTTGCCCAACGACAAAAGCCATGGCAAGTAGCTTGCTTGCCCAGCTGCAAGACTAATTGCATGATCCGTTGTCTAACCGATAAACAATCATCGCAATGGTCACGTTCCATGATCCGTTTGTCTAATTGACAAACAATCACCATTCTCACGCTTGCCGCCGAAAATCGAATTCTTCTGTATACACAACTTGTAAACAGAGGAGTCCGATTCGGTCCACCGCCAGAGATCCCATAAACGAATCTCTATCGTAAACATAGCAATCCCTTTTGGTCTCTAATGAGTTACAACTTGTTTGCTCAGCTGCCCTCGTTAGATTCTTTTCTTTGTACCCAATCCCCGATGCAATTTCGTTTATTCGTCATTCCAGCGTATGAGTAAACAATACGATCTGTACGATCAACCATTAGAATCTTTCCAGCGAGGCCTCAAACTGATTTCCCATTGGTCGCCGGGCAAAGGAAAATTTCATTTCCTTCTTACCACGCCAGTGGAAACTCACCGCAATCGCGAGTTAGCCCTGCATCGAGCAGTGCAAGGATGAGTCAGATTTCATCCCCCGTCGGGTACAAAACGGAGTGCGGTTGCATAGTATCATTTCTTGTCGTTGTCAATATTACCTTCGGTAAGTTCTAATTAGTGACTATAGCGAAATCCATATCAAAGGAATAAACCATTAATAACATTGTCAATATTACAGTCATTTCTATCAGTGACGATAGTGTAATAGGTGTCAAAGGAATAAACAATTAATTACATTACCTTCGGTAATTTCAAAGTAGTGACTATAGTGTAATCAATATCTAAGGAACAAACAATTAATGACATAATCTATATTACCTTCGGTAATTCCGAATTAGTGAACATATTGTGATCTGGACATGTGTCAGAGAAATGAACAAATTAATTATACTATCAACATTACCTTCTGTAAGTTCAAATTAAGGATTGTGACAATTGACCGCTGTAATAAAGAACATTAATGAACAAAAAACCACAAAGTGTATTTTATTTCTTCCATAATTGTTGTGCAGGGTTAACCTCAGTATTCATTCGGGATAGGAGAAAACCAGTGTCCGTGTTTGGCACATACTACTTCTACCCCACAAGGGTATGTGCATTTTCCAGAATCGATTGCGGGGGAGAGTATTGATAGTCTAAGATGGGTTTGGGAAGGGCGACTGATTATTCCTTCGCCCAGGAAAGGAGCCATATCCTATGACACGTGGTCTATACCCCATATCGTGGGTCATATATCACACAATGGAAAATTATTCCAAGAATGTAACAGCGGCAAAGTGTGAAAACCCAAGTTGATTTTATTGCTTCTGCGGCCATATAGGCAGCGATGGTCGCGTCAGTATGATGTAGCGACATCCCATTAACCGACTAAAAAACAGAAAGTGGATCAGCCGAGAATTGGACATCGAAACGTGAATAAAGAATCAGAAGGAGTCGTGGACCTTAAGAATACGTGTGCATGTTTTGAATTTCGTGTAAAGTTGTACATTGCAAAAAAACACATAAAAGTTTGTTAATGATGCAATAATGAGGGCATAGCGATATAAGGACAAACAATAAAGCTTGTACGCCGCAAGGCATAAGAAAAATAATAATGTATAATTTAGAGTGCTTGCGAAGAGCCAGTAAGTTAATGTAAGAATGATATTTGTAAAATAGAAATTAACATTTAGTCTTAAGTAAAATATGTAATTCATCATCATCATCATCGGCACTACAACCGGGGACCGGTCTTGGCCTTATTTAGCAAGTCCTAAGGCTTGCTAAATTTTCCATAATATGTAATTAATATAATTAATTTCTTAAATAAATGTGGATATAAAACAAGAAAAAAAAACAAACAATAAAGTTACATAACTAAGCATGTTTCAAATTCTCTAAGAGAGCGGATATCGTACACCTATCAACACGGCAAATCCTCGTGGTGATATCGCTTAACACGCCACAGTAGCGCTGTGCTAACAAAAACAAGCGTCACAATCTCTAACTCTGATTTCATTATCACAGTCAATGTTACACTATATTAATCAAATACAAGATACCCTATCTTACAATTGGTACGATCGTCTTATGTGGAATATAAAATACACACTAGCCAACTCACGGCGTTGAGATAATGGTCTTTTCTTCGCACCTTCGTTGGGTACCTCTCGAATACTTTCTTATCATTATTGGGTTTACGACGTGAAAGTGGTGTAATACTTTTTAGGAAGAGTCTTGAGGACGCTAAGTAGTTGCTTTCACTCATTGTGTTTTTTGGAGAGGCAACTGAGAGTTGGCAAGGATGCAGTTATTTATTATTATTTATTGGCCTGTAGGAACCCGGAAGTTCATGACCTCACCGACTCGACTCCGCCATCGTTCCCTGTCCTGTGCGCTCTCCTTCCACGCTTGACCATTCGATCCGACTTCCTCTAGGTCAAACCTAACAGTGTCCTCCCATCTCCGTCGCAGGCGTCCGGCCGGTCTCTTTCCCGTTGGTCTACCGTCAAGAATTCTATGCACGGTCCTATCGTTGCCCATTCGCGCCACGTGTCCGGCCCATCTTAATCTTCGCGACTTGATTACTCTCACTATTGTTGGTTTGCGATATAGCTGGATGCAGTTGGGAAGCTAATAAAATGACATAACGGCTATATAGGTCGTTATTGTTCATCCACATTCCGAGACGATAATGATTTTTTGTGTCGGGCCGTTGCAGTAGTACGAGGATTCCGTGTCGAACTTCGTGGCTTAAAGTGCAAACTTCGTGGCTTAATGCGCAATTTCTCTAGTGTGTCCGCTCAGAATTTATAATAGGTGTGCAAGAAGGAACTCGGCTTTTTTTTATCAAATTCAACTTTATTGGAAATGATACTTATACAAAGATTGATTGATATTGCTTAGTGAGAAACTTCGAATTGTTCTGCAAGGTCTTCTTGAGTTTCACATGGATTTTCATCCAGTAACACTTGAAGTTCTTTGTCGTTGAGCGTTTAGAGCCTCAAGACTAAAATTTCCTTCACGAAATCTTGCAAACCACTTTTTACTGTTGAATGACTCACGAAATGTTCACCCAAAGTCGAATTAATCAATTCCACAGCATTTATATTTTCATTTGAAATACAATAGAATGCAATGGCGTAAATGTTGCTTATCGACTAAGAATGATTAGCTACATATTTGCAAAATGACGAGCGAATTGAATGCGTTCAAGTATGTTTTTAATGCAACGAACTTTAGAGCCGAGTTTCTACTTGCACACCATTAAATGCAAACCAGTAATCAGTCATCTTCGCACTAAGCGGTGTTACACTGTAAAATTTTTACACTTCAACACACCACACGTTGTTTTATGATAGATGCCCAGTTTTTATTTAATTTAGTGATGTTTGTTTTAAACCCTATGCTGCACAATAGAATCGGTATGTAAATACTAGAAATGAATTATATACAGCCCTGTGAGTAGAGCCTTAGAATTTACTCACAGCTAGGCCGGCTGTCGTCAAAGGGGATTAAAGTCAGAGTGGTAGGTGGGGTCCCAAGATCCTGTCACCCGGTGAAATACCACCAATTTCGACTACGTTACGAAAGTTTGGCTTATGAGCCGGACTGAAATAGAGATATTTCATGGTGGTACGTTCTGAGATAAAAAATTCCGGAGGTAATTCCAGGGGGACTACGTCAGGGTTTTTTTATTTGATAAATAATTGAACTGTAAATAACTCATCGGGCTTCTCGATAGTATAGTGGTTAGTATACCCGCCTGTCAAGCGGGAGACCGGGGTTCGATTCCTCGTCGAGGAGCCTCTGGCGCAAGACTAATGACCTTGCCCGGCAAAAAACAAATCATTATGGAAAATTTAACAAGCCTCAGGACTTGCTAAATAAGGCCAAGACCGGTTCCCGGTTGTAGTGCCGATGATGATGATGATGATGAAATAACTCATCACTGCATAATCGAGTTTGCCCGCGAAATACTTTCAACGTGCAAACAGTAGCGGCATTTTGTAACATCAGGGGCATCGGTTTCACTAATACGAATGTAAACGCCAATATGTGCAAACCTCCAATCCTGATATCCGGGCCGTAACCGAGATCGACTCGACAACCGACTCGACATATCTTCATTACCCAGGATACGACTTACATTTGAGAATTCGCTTCAAGGGTGGAGTCTGCGCCTTCACCCGATCCGATTTGGCTTGCCAAAGGGAAGAAGCATTAGAACCCAATAACTTCGACATCATTTGTATGAAAATCGTGCTGAAGTGGTCTGTGAAATTTGTTTGTTGCCTTTACCGCTCCCCGAACGAGGATCGATCAGTAACACTTTTCGACCATCTTCCACGTACCGTCGTTTGGATACAAATCAGCTTGCCGACTTCTGAAACTGTCATTCTTGGCGACTTTAACGTACTCATTTCCGACTGGTTGGTACATTCCAACAGAACCGACGAGGTTCCCTGTTAGCTGCATTTTTACTCAGCCCGTAGAGGAATCTACGTGATAGCCGGATGACCGAGGTGATTTTGGGAACACCCTGGATCTGTTTCTAACATCCGAGCCGGGCATTTACATCGTGGAAACTACTGCGCCATTGGGAAACTCAGATCATTGCTTGGTGGCGCAATCACTTACATCTCAAGCGAATAACTAATCTCGCCTAGTATTGAGGTACGAATCGGCTAACTGTGACATTGTGCGGGATTTTTTCGTGGTGTATTTTTTTTTCGTGAGTAGATTAATGCGTCAAAAACTAGAGCAATCCCACGAATGTCAACGGAACGAATTTTGTCAGAATTAGGAAGACGTGCAGTCAGACAATAGAAACAGGAAACAAGGTTCATAATGACAAAGTAACAAACTGCTTGAATACCCAACTGATTTGAGTCCCCTCTGGTCAAGAGCAAAGAATATCAGAAATAAGTCCGCCTTGTCCTCCTTTCCTCCATTAGTGACGGGCAGCGGAGCATTAGTCACGCATCCATGGAATAAAGCCAATGTGTTCGCGAATTCAAACCTCGATGTCGGACTTTTGGAGCCTCCTGTGATCGCGTCGTTGCAGTCTTTAATCGCGGACGTAAAGTTCTGTCCATGAGTTATTCGACGCATTCTTCGTGAACTGGACTACAGGAAAGCGACCGGTCCGTATGGAATACCAGCACTAGTCCTTACAAACTGTGCTCCAGAACTGTCGGCGGTTCTCCCCAAACTATATCGCTTATCTATACACAGAGGACCTTTCTTATCTGCTGGAAAATCGCTCGAATTCAGTTAAAGGTGTCTCCCGTAAAATTAAGGACCGATAGCATTACTGTCTATGTTGTCCAAGGTAACGGAGAAGGTCATCAACACTGAGTTGATTAAATATTTAAAATACAACGGACTTCTAAATGATCATCAATAGGCATTCCGTAGCAAGCAGTGCATGGGAGACCATTTGACTGTATCTAGACATTTGCAATTGAGAAACATCTTTTAATAGCGTCTGGCACGAGGCAAGTAAGCTTTGTTCATACGGATTTTCCCAACAACTCTGCGACTGGACGAAAAGCTTCTTCCAAAATAGATTGATCCGGGTGGTTGTAGACAGTGTGTCTTCGGATCTGTATTCTATTAATTCCGGGATGCTTAAGGGTTATATTTGGCTCCCACCTTGTTTTTGCTTAACATTAATAAATTGTTGAAGTCAACGGGTAACAAAATATTCAGTTTTACGGATAGTACACTCATATCCTCATTTTCGGATGATCGGCCGATTAATGCATCAACGTTGCACCAGGTGAGATGTAGCCGGAATCGGGATTTGGATAAACTCCTACAATGGGGAAAGGTCAATTTCGTTGACGTCAATACAACGAAGACGCAATATTCAACATTCACAAGGAAAAATGCATGGTCAGTTTCACAGTTTATGATGAATGGCTAGGCCCTTGAATCCAAGGAAAATATAAATTTGCTCGGCGTAACGGTCTGTGGGAATGTATCTTGGCATGAACACGTATCGAACATCGCCATTTTCTAGAAAATGGAGTTATTATTTTAGAGCCAACAACTTTTTACTCCGGCCCAACTTCGCCCCTATAAATCTATGTTTCCAGCTCTATTCGTAAGCATACCCTCGACTTACTTGAGAGCATATAGAGACGGGCGATCTGCCTGATCGAGGACACAGCGCAGACATCGGGACTGCAGTCGCTATCACATTGAAGGCGCTTAGCGGATCTTTGTCTGTTTTACAGATATTATAACGGGGGCTGTTCCTCTGAGATTCATGATATTATTCCGAGAAATTCAGTTTATTTGCGCTCCACAGTGTAATCCGACGGATCCGACCAATATACGGTTCATCTCACGACAGCACGCACTTCTTTGTACCGAAACCCACTCTTGTATAGAACGGCAAAGCGGCGGAACTCCTTCTACGCGCGAGTACAACCTGCAACTATTCAAGTAGAAATCTAAGAGTTATTTAATGGCATTTGGGATCCCTGACTCGGCGTTATAGATGTGCCTCTCTTGAAAAAAGTATATTAAAAATAAGCCTCAATTTAGATGTATTAGTGTTAATAATAGTTATATAGGGAAATTCATCATCATCATCGGCACTACAACCGGGATCCGATCTTGGCCTTATTTAACAAATCTCTCCACCGGTCCCGATTTCGAGCCGATGTCATCCAGTTTGGCACTCCCAGGCTCTGGGCGTCCTGGTCTACGCCATCCCTCTATCACAGACATCCTGTCACAAAGAACTTTCCGGGCAGGCTCCTCTTCGCTCATTCGAGCTAGGTGTCCCGCCCACCGGCGTCTACCGAGCTCGATTTTTCTTACAACAATAGCTTCAAGGTAGATTGCGTACAACTCATGGTTGTAGAGTCTCCGGATTCGTCCTCCCTCACATACGGGGCCAACAATTCTCCTTAAGACCTTCCTCTCGAAAGCGGCTAAGAGTTCAGTGTGCCTTTTATTGAGCACCCAGGTCACGGATCCATACATGAGTACTGGTAAGACCATGGTCTTGTACAGTAGTAGCTTGGATGTTCTGAATAAATTTCGGGATTTAAAGAGCCTTGATAGACCATCCTGGCGCAAGACTAATGACCTTGCCCGGAAAAAAGCAAATCATTATGGAAAATTTAACAAGCCTCCGGACTTGCTAAATAAGGCGAAGACCGGCTCCCGGTTGTAGTGCCGATGATGATGATGATGATGACAGACCATAGTAGACTCTGTTGGATTTGATCAGCCGTTCGTGTATTTCTTCTTCCAAATTGTTATCGGTTGATAATATTGACCCAAGGTAGTTAAAGGATTGCACTACTTTAAATTCGTGCTCCACTACCCTGATAGTTGGACCAATGTTAGATCTTCTCTTCGCAGAAGTTGCCACCATGCACTTAGTTTTTCCCTCATTAATGTGCAGTCCCAGTTTTTGAGCCGCCTGTTCGATCTGGGTGAAGGATTCCTGTACAGTCGATTCGGTTCTACCGATGATGTCGATGTCATCTGCGTAGGCAAGTATCTGGCTGGCCTTGGTGATAATAGTCCCTCTTGTTGTAACGCCAGAGTCACGGATTGCTTTCTCCAACGCCAGGTTGAAGAGGAGGCAGGCCACACTGTCCCCTTGTTGGAGTCCATTAAATATGTTTATTTGTTTGGGCAGCAATCCCGCTTTTTTTACTTGACTAGTTACGTTGGTCATGGTCAACCTACAAAGTCGTATCAATTTGTTTGGAATGCGGAACTCTCTCATGGCATTATATAGTTCTACCCTGGCTATGCTGTCGCAGGCGGCCTAAAAGTCTATAAATAGATGATATAATGGAATCTTAAATTCCTGACATTTTTCCATCGCCTGCCTAAGGGTGAATATCTGATCAATTGCTGATTTGCCTGGGATGAAACTACACTGATATTGACCAATGATGACATTCGCGTATAGGCCTATCCGATCTTGTAGGATAGTGGAGAGTATCTTATAGGCGGTACTCAGCAATGTTATACCCCTATAGTTGCTGCACAGTGTGATATCTCCCTTGTTATGTATGGGGCAAATTATACCACGACGCCAATCTTTCGGCGTCTCCACTTGCTCCCATACGTGCAGCACGATCTCGTGAATTGCGTGATGTAACGCGTTATAGGAAATTGGAATCCTTTAAATTACACCTCCTTTTATTAACTGATGAAAGGGATATCAAAAGGCTCACATATTTTTCAATCAACAAACCTATCGAATATTTCATCATCATCGGCACTACAACCGGGATCCGGTCTTGGCCTTATTTAGCAAGCCTCGAGGTTTGTTAAATTTTCCATAATAATTTATTTTTACGGGCAAGGTTATTAGCCTTGCGCCTTATTATATTCATTTACAAATTACAAATTACAAATTACAACAACATTCATTTACAACATAAAATAAACACATTCTTTTATACAATGTTCAATTACACATAATTAAACACACAAACATTAAATTACATTTGGACAATTTGAATATTAGACATGTACATTACAAACAGTTTACATTTTTAAATTGAAACATTCATTCACAGTTTCGATTTAATCTTAAATGGAAAACAAAAATAAATAGCTGGTGCATAAACCCAGTTTTTCCCCGGCGATGATATCTTCGAATAGTTTCGAAATAATTTGTTTTTCCGGGCAAGTTTATTAGCCTGTCGAATATTTATATATTGTTTATAGCAACAAGTACGCAGCCGTGGTCAGCAAGCTTCGCACTTAGACTCTTAATTAATGAAGATCCCTTTTTTACACTATTTGTGAATGATTCTCTCATCATCTGCTCCCGTCGATTTTCGACTCTTTGTTTTTTATAAATTTAATTTATGACCATCTTCGTTGACGGCTTGACTTGAACCGTACAGGTCGATGGGTGGCTCTTTGAATTGATATACGGCTCAGTACAATCACGCCATACTATCTACGGATGTATTCTAAATATCCTTACATCGGTAAGCACCGCAGTGTATTCTTTGTTTATCAAAGATTTGGGCGAATTCCTATATTATGACTCCTGATTGATCACCGTATACCCGCCTGTCATGTGGGAGATCGGGGTTCGATTCCCCGTCGGGGAGCCTCTGGCGCAAGACTAATGACCTTGCCCGGAAAAAAACAAATCATTATGGAAAATTTAACAAGCCACAGGACTTGCTAAATAAGGCCAAGACCGGTTCCCGGTTGTAGTGCCGATGATGATGATGATGATGATGATGATGATAATGATGATTGATCACCGGCACTTGTTTATTATTTTGGGATGTGTGTATCACGATCCTAAGCAAATTGTGTCTACACAAATGTCCAAACGTGTTCCATGATATTAAGCTATTTTTTTTTCGCCTTATTGGTTATTTTATGGGTGCCATCTTAGATATTTTTCCAAATGATGGTATGTGTGCTCTAGGTTTCAGGGCCAGTGTGTTTCCATGTTTCATGCATTTTTCAGGTTTACCTAAAAATAATTTGTTGTATTGAGTAAACATAAATTAAGAAACGTGGGGAAATTCACGTCAATTATATCTGATTACAATATAGGGCGGCCCCGATGGTTAAATAAACTCCGGACGTCACGATCGATTAAGATCAAAATGTAGTATGTAAATTTTGTTTAAATAAATGTGTCCAACACTAGTAGGTTATTTTAGTTTTGTCAGGTTACCTACTTTTTTATAAATTGTGATTATTCATGGAAAAAGTGTTTTTTTAAGTCTGGTTGCAAATTCAGTCATGTCTATAGTGATGCACAAATCGCTAAAATACTTTAAGGCAAATCTAATGCCCCACAGTCGGAGAGATGCTTTCACATAAAAATAACTTCTTACATATGGGTGCTCGAGGCATTTCCACAAGTTTCTCAAAGCATCATTGTAACTAATTGAATTTGAAAAAGTTTGTTGTACTATGCCCTCAACCTGTAATTGGTAAATATTCAGAATCTGTGTGTTCGGGGAGGTGTGTTGGTTATTTTACTATCCAATTTATATGAACTGCTCATGTCATGAATTAATTAGTGCCACAAATTACTAGAAATAAAAACTAAACATCAGCGACACCACAACGCTTGATTCGGTTATTTGACTTTTGATAATGACCTGCTAAATTAAGACAATTTAATTACTCTAGCATCATATAGACCGAATTCCTTTAAAAGAAGTGCTCCTCAATAAAATCCATTTCACGGCTATGGGGGCTCTCTTCCTTGTTGGGACTTTTCCTTTATTAATCAGAATTAATTTGCTAAAGTATCCCTAAGGTAGAATCGCGAATAACTCCAGATATAACTTTACTTTGATGTAACTTAATATGATCACAGGTTTATATTTCGTTTACCGAAGCTAAAAATAACATTCATTGATATGCCATGAACAAAGTGGGGGTGTTACATTTGCCACATTTGTTAAAAGCATGCCTTTAACGGATGCCCAAATATTTTGCGCACCGAACCTTTTATGTGTGTAGTCTAATTATTCATAGGGAACTCTCTAGGAGGAGTTCAAAGACCTAGCTTTACACTTCAATTTAAAACGTTCTCTTGCGTGAAATTTCAATTGGAATTGGTTTCTTTGCTTTCTTTCCTAGTTGTTATGACTGCTATGAGAATTTTATTACATATTTCGAAGCGTTCGAAAGAAATCTCATGTCCGTACTGGAATTTGCAGAAATGTCTAAACGACGTTAAACAGCACGTTCGGATCATAAATCCCACATCTTCCAATCTTATTCCGTGATGGCTTTTCCATCCCAAAATTTATGATTTTTTTATTGAGTTAGTTTTTTGGCTGTTTTTTTTTTGCGTTCCCTATGATCTACAGCAGCCAGGTACGTCAGTTTATTTTGTCACCCAGCATTGTGTGTGCCCTTGAAATATATATAGAAGGGAAACCTTCGGCGTGACATTGAGGTGTGTAATAGAAGTACAACAAATACGTATGGGTTAGAAGACCATATGCACAGAGAAATCATATGCAATTAAATAAAAATGTCAAATGGCGAACAAAATGACTTCTGCATTGCTTACATTGTTTTCGGTAGAATATGGACATTGGTTGACTTCATATGGGGGTAGGCAGTGTCCTAGAATACAGCATGCGAAAGACGCACTAGTGGTAATCTATTATTTATGTGTCAATATCTGAGTGGTGTGTTTTATGGTTTTGTCGTGAATATATATATATATATATATATATATATATATATATATATATATATATATATATATATATATATATATATATATATATATATATATAATGTGGTTTACGTAAGAATACATTTTCGCAGCCAGAGACTCAGGTATGTGTATGGGATAAATAAATAGAAGTAGCTTTTAAGAAAGTCAAGGATCATTCGCACCGAAATTAAAATCAGTTAGCACATGAGGTATTATTTTTTTGAAAATGAGTGGACAGCCCTTTTAGTAATGTGATGAGTCGTACGTAAATTAAAAATTACACTCAAGGCGGAAAAATAACGAAGCAGAGCAGTCCAGGCGCCGAACTATTCGTATTTCGATTGCTTACATCGCTTCTCCCTCGGCCCACTTTTACCGGTTCGTCTATTTTTTCAGTCTCCCATTCGAAAATTTTCTATTTATCTCTATCAAAGGGGTATTCCCAAAACATTTGGAAAACCTCCTATATCACCCCCATACACAAAAAGGCCCAAATGCGCTGCCACGAACTATCACCCTATTGCAAAGCTTTTCCATATACCCAAGCTTATTGAAATCGTTCTGTCCGAAACATTAAGCTTTCACTGCAAATTCCTCACACGTCCTAGACAACACGAATTTCTTACAGGCAGGTCAACAGCAACCAACCTCGTCGAATTAACATATTTCTCACTGTCAGCCGTAGAGAGTGGCAAGGAGGTCGACATGAATACAACCGTTCTCAGCAAGGCTTTCGACAAGATTTCCCATAAACTTATACTTTTTAAATTGTCCACTCTCAGCTTTGAACCCATTCTATTAAAATATATTTCTTCCTACCTGAAAGATATTTTTCTACAGTGTTCGTTTCAGATGCGCGATATTTACCCCCTTCCTGGCTCCCTGTGAGGTTCCTCAAACCAGTCAACTAGGCCCTATAATTTTTATTTCAACCGAAAATCAAACACCCGTGTGTCATCGAGCACTCCTGTGTGTCTCTCTATGCTGTCGACACAAAATTCGATAAGGCTGCCATGTCATGATTTTGCACGGCTTCAAACAGATTTTGACAACTCGATTTGGTGTCGCAAAAATTGCTTAAAGCTTTTTCTACACAAACGCGCGCACAAAAGGGGATTTGGAAGTACCCTTAAATGTCAGAGCACAGTGCGAGCGGATGGAGAGGAGGTGGATAAGGAAAGGACATGTCGATGTATATTGGTCTTGAAATCCTGGACATCACAACGGCCAGGAAACACACGATGAGGCAGAGAATTCCACAATCGTGTGGTTCGGCTAAAGAATGACTCTCTATGTTTATTTGTGCGCCTAAAGTCCACTTTCAACGTGACCTGATGAGCATTCACAGATTGACTGGTATAGGGGGAAAATGTCTGAAGGGGCAAGTTCAGTTGAGCAACGACCGTGGTAATACCTATAGAAAAGAGATAGGCATGATACGTTGCGCCTGTGTTCTAACGAAGGAATTGATCGACTTACAGCTAGGTCCCCAATAAGTTTCACTGCTCGTTTTTGCATTCTGTCGAGCACGTGTAGTGCAGTTTTGGATGCGCCTGACCAAATATGGGAGTTGTTGCCAGGTTGGATGGAGTGAAGTATCTTTTGCATCTCTTAAGGAACCCCATATATTTTGCTGCACTTTTCGCAGCTTCAAATATGTGGTCATTCCAGTTAAGAGTCAAATTAATTCGAGTCCTGAGGATTGATAATTCCTTGGCTTCGTCGATGCAAGTGCCGTTCATAGACAGTATATTTACTTTGGGGCTCACCTTTGACGACAAGAGGCAGCACTGAGTTTTTAGGGCATTGAATTCTACTCGGTTAGATAATCCCCACGATTCGGAATACCTCCAGACGCCATAGATAAGACTGAAGACTACATAGCCGAATGGAGAACTCGCCTCGATGAGATTCATCATTTGGTTCGAAAGCAAATCAAGGTATCAAGTGACAGAAGAAAACAAGGTGCGACGTTCGAGCCAACGCATTCGGATTTAATGCAGGCGATAACGTGGGGCTTTATAACCCTCATCGGCAAAAAGGAAGGACCCCGAAGTTGCAGCAACATTGGGAAGGGCCGTATAAGATTCTCACAAGAATTAACGACGTTGTCTATAGGATTCAGCGAAGACCGAACGCCAATATGAAAGTGGTACATCGTGACCGACTGGCGAGTTTTTGTTGACCCAGAAGTCCAGTGAACTTAGTTCGGGACGAACTAATCTAGGCAGAGGGTAATGTGACGCTTATGACAATCAGCTGTAATATCTGGCAGGTCTCCAAAACAAGGTACTTGAATATTCTAGAAAGTACTGGAAAACCGGAGACTATGAGCAGTAGAAAAATCGAGGCTATGGAACGGACGGAAACGAAACGCCGAATCAGAATGAGGAAAAACGGCATAAATACGTCGCACGAAGATCAAGGAGGGGAGTAAGCAGTCAGGAAGCGATAAGTAAAGAAGCGGAGTAAAGAAGCGATAGGAATTAAACGATAAGTCTCGAGAGAAAGAAGAGTCACCGGATTATTAGCGAAATATCAAGGAACGGTTGTTATTAGCAGACTAATAAAGTGTTTACAAAGAAAATCGATTTAACGGCTCTTATTTATTAAAATAATTAATCCAGCGAACCCTAAGCTCGCAACAATATGTAACTTGGTCATTGCTGTTTTTATGACTGTGTTTTAGTCATTTACAAGCTGTCATTCCTTGTGCATCAGTTGTATAATCGATAGATGTCGATAAGTAACATTTACTCCATTGCATTCTATTCTGTGTTAAAATGAAAAAAAAATTTATTCCAGCTATGGAATTGATTAATTTGACTTTGGGTGAACATTCTGTGAGTCATTCAACAGTAGAAAAGTGGTTTGCAACATTTCGTGAAATTTTAGTCTTGACGATGCTCCACGTACAGGTGCAGTAAACAAATTTGATGACGAAGAACTTCAAGTTTTACTGGATGAAAATCCATGTCAAACCCAAGAAGAGCTTAGGAGTTTCTCACCAATCTTTTCCAATAAAGCTGAATTTGACAAAAAAAGCCGAGTTTCTACGTGCACAGCTGTTATATTGTAAAACTAGTTTGTGGCGTTTCAGTATACGTATATGTTCACGAGAACTGTTTTTCAACTCAGTCAACATTTTATGAGGAGAAATAAATAGACATAAACAAAGTACGCGCAGTTTAAAATACGGAAGAAAATCCTTAAGTACACCCTTTCCTTTGTTGATGCTTCATATAACTTCTGGATACCTTTCATTTAACCGTAAAATGCGGATAGCTGGGTGTCTGCGTATCTGTTTCAGCTGTTTGTAAGGCAGGCGCAAATGAAGTTGAGGACTAGTTAGTAAAGTCTTCATTAGAGTGATTAAAGCGAAAAGTTTAAATTCAAATTAGTTAAGTTAGGATAAATATTTGAGGTGGAAAGCGCCTTGAAACTTCAAGATTTTCATAGAAAATTTTACGCCAAAGGGAAATTTGATTGCTTTTTCCTTCCCTTGGAGAAATCCAGCCGAATTTGAATGGGATTATGCATGAAAAGGTTACGTGCTTATTTGCATATTTTTCTACTTACGTAGAAATGAATACAAAAGAAAAGTAAAAAAGGGTATAAAACATAGGTTTGAACTAAATTACAGACGGTGACGACTTAACCTAAAGTCCCCGTCCTAGTTGAGGTACGCAGTCATACTCGTGTATTGTACACAGCCATAAACCTGAACCCGATGTGTCTTCTCAAAAATGATTTTCTTCTGCTTCATTGTACATATTATATGCAGATGTAAATTTGCGAACAACATACCTCAACATCTCTGGGTAATAATTGGGTTCAAGTTATCCTTGTAGGCCCACCAATATAACTCGAAAGCATTTTACCCAAAGGAGTTTATTAACATTTGTAGCGTTGGGAGCCATGAAGGCAGCCCAAAAGTTTAAGGGTAAATAAAATGTGGTATGCCCTACAGTAAAACATAAGAGAAAAATCTCAGGAGTTGTCGATGCCATCACGTAAACGCAAAACAAAAACACGATACATTGACCTCCAAGTTGTTTATTTATTTATGCACAGTTTAGGCTACAACCGCCATATGTAAGTAGAGTAAGTGGATTGAATTCGTGAATAGATTAGCATATACATGTGCAGCTCAATCTGAGAGGTCTGCCAGTCCAGTCACGATTGGGTCCATTCAATCCACTCATAAATGGGCTTTATGTGGTCGGCTATTTAACATTTAACCTAACAAGTGCAAGATTGCCGCGTAAAAATTGCTTAGCATCAGTTGTATACACCCTTCATGAAATAGGACTTTATCAGTATCGTGTCTTCAAAAATTAATTATAAAACCAATTTGTTCTCTTCCAGGTTTTATAACATGAAGTCTTCAATTAAATATACTAACCAACATTTTGATTTTCGTACGAGGTCAACTTTTATTAGATTAATCCAGGATGAATGTTTACACTATGAACTACAATTATTTTCAGTAGGATACTAGTATTACAAGGGGGGATGGGAGCGAACATACAGGGAAAAGTTACTGATTGCTTTCAACCCGGCGAATGCCAGGGCGATCCTTGTCCCTGTTCAATCCAAGTTGACATGCAGTCTCCACGTGACACCCCTGCATAGCTACTTTGGCACCCGCCAAGTAGTGAACCAATGCATGCAGCGACATCCTGAGAAAGGTTGGCGCAAGACTAATAACCAGTCCCGTAAAAATGAATTATTATGGCAAATTTAACAAGCCTCGGGTATGGATCGGATACACGAAGACGACCACGGAAACGAAAATGGCTAAACGATTTAAGAATTTTTTCATGGAACGTCCGCTCAGTATACAGAGCTTGAGCTGCACAGCAGTTAGCCGATGCCCTCTCCGAATATAAGGCTCACATAACAGCATTACAAGAAATAAGATGGACGGCGAGTGGTGTTATTTAAAGAAACGAATATGACATTTATTACAGCTGTCATGCAAAACACCATGTGCTCGGGGTAGGCTTTCTAGTCAGCCAAAATCTGAAGCCTGCCATCATCGACTTTAATGCAATAAACGAAAGGCTATGCACTTTTCGCGTGCGAGGCAATTTTAAGAACATAAGCCTCATAAACGTTCACGCACATACACAGGAGTCTCCTGACGACGAAAAGGAAGAATACTACGAGAACGTCGAACGGGCCTATGGGGGTTGGATGGATGTGCCAGCACGGGCACGGGTTCAAAATATCCCCAACACGTCAGGTTATGAGTAAATAAACGATCGGATCAATCCGCGGATCAGGTTGGAATCAACACGGCTGCCTTTCGCAATAAGAATACCAGTAACATCTTTGGTCATGCGTTAAGACTTGCCCCCGAAGAGCTCGACGGAGTGAGAGTAAGTCCTGGGGCCAGAATGCGGGGCGTAGAAGAGAAATGGGCACGCCTTAAGAATACTGTCATTAGTACTGCCAACTCCATCTTAGACTGTAGTCGTAGAGATCGGAACGACTGGTTTGATGATGAGTGCAAACTAGCGACTGAAGGTAAGAATGCTGCATACCGGGCAATGCAGCAGTCTCATAGGATGCGGGTGCGCGAAGAGAAATACAAAGAGCTCAAAAGATCTGAAAAAAGGCTTCACAGACAAAAAAAAGTGCCTGGGAAAAAAGCCTTGTCTGGAAATAGAGAAAAGTAGAGAGCGACGTCCGCACCAGGCGCGGAAGTTCTACCAAATAATCCGCAGTATGACGCGGTACACACCCCGCTGTACTTACTGCAAGGATAAAGAGGGTAATCTGATCACCGACCCTGAAGGCATTCTGGAGCGATGGGAAGTGCACTTCAATGAATTGCTAGATATTACACTGTACATGGTGGCAACTTCTGCGAAGAGAAGACCTAACGTTGGTCCAACTATCAGGATAGTGGAGCACGAATTTGAAGTAGTGCAATGCTTTAACTATCGTGATAACAATGTGAAAGAAGAAATATGCGAACGGTTGATCAAATCCAACAGAGCCTACTATGGTTTATCAAGGCTCTTTAAATTTCGAAATTTATCCAGAACATTCAAGCTACTACTGTACAAGACCATGATCTTACCAGTACTCATGTATGGATCCGAGACCTGGGTGCTCAATAAAAGGCACTCTGAACTCTTAGCCGCGTTCGAGAGAAAGGTCTTAAGGAGAATTGTTGGCCACGTATGTGAGGAAGGACGATTCCGGAGGCGCTACAACCATGAGTTGTACGCAATCTACCTTGAAGCTAATGTTGTAAGAAAAATCAAGCTCGGTAGACTCCGGTGGGCGGGACACCTAGCTCGAATGAGCGAAGAGGAGCCTGCCCAGAAAGTCCTTTGTGACATGATGTATGGAAGGAGACAGCGCGGCAGACCTTGTCTGTGATGGAGGGATGGCGTAGACCAGGACGCCTAGAGCCTGGGAGTGCCGAACTGGATGACATCGGCTCGAAATCAGGACCGGTGGAGAGATTTGTTAAATAAGGCCAAGACCGGATCCTGGTTGTAGTGCCGATGATGATGATGACTAGTATTAGAAACTGCCTTTCGAACTAAGTGAATTTGAACGCTTTCGAAGCTTTAGGTTACATAATCTTTACTTTAATCTTTACTTAATCGCACCTATTGTATCAGTTATATAGATGTTAAGTTTGAGGTAGAATTGTTTTTTAAACATCCTTGACTTGATCTGTTAAGCATGATTTTAACATGTCAATTTAATACTACGAAGAGTGTTTAATAAAGAGTGCCACTGTTGTGATAAATCTCTTTATTTATAAGCTTAGCACGCAACAGTTTAATCACGTTCAGCGTACATGGTGGCCCAGCTTATGCTAGAGTATTTGTTTCTGAAAAAAAAAATCATTACAAAAAAGCTTTTTGAGTTGTTCAAGTAAAAATCATTTAATTCGATTTAAGAAAATTTGTTTATATCACTTTTTAAACATGTTATCGCGCAACTGGTCGGCCTGATGTCGAATGGTGAAATGTGTTCATTTTTCGGCAATTTACATCACATTGGCTACTGTTTCAGTCGATATGGCGGTTATTTCCTGGCGCATATTGGGCTATAGTTCCTATTGGGTTCTTGACTTGTTGATATAAGCCTTTTTTACATTAAATTCCGCATTTATTTAAAAAATAACTTACATCTTTCACTTAAGAGTAAATGCTGTCCTATTTACAATTATCTTTCTTAATAAACTTACTGGAAGGAGAGCGCACGGCACAGGGAACAATGGCGGAGTCGAGTCAGTGAGGTCATGAACTTTCGGGTTCCTACAGGCCAATAAATAGTAGTAGTAATTAACTTACTGGCTCTTCACAACCACTCTAAATTGTACAATGTTCTTGTTTTGTTTTGCCTTTCGGCGCACAATATTTTTCTTAATTAATGTTTAAAAAATATTTAAGAGATGTAAAAGAGGAAGGCCTCTATATATATATATATATATATATATATATATATATATATATATATATATATATATATATATATATACATATATACGGGTGGACTGAAAAGTTTCCGACCTCAACGTGAAGATAGCAGCACTCGTCAATAAAAGCTAGGGAATGTAGTTGTGCATCTTTTGACAGTTACTCATCAAAATTTCAGTTACGCACCATTTTGGACGCATAGTTTTCATTTGACAATCGTTTGAGTTAGTCGATGTGAGTGTTTTTGTGAAAATGGTCAAAATTGAGTATCGACCTGTCATTAAATTTTTGTTGTTGAAAAGAAATAAGCCTACGCAAATCAAAGATGAGTTCGACTCTGCACCATCATTTCATCGTCATCATCGGCACTACAACCGGGATCCGGTCTTGGCCTTATTTAGCAAGTCTTTCCACCGATATCCGGTCCATATCCGAGACTTGTTAAATTGTCCGTAATAATTTGTTTTTCCGGACAAGGTTATTAACTTTGCGCCACTGCACCATCATTTACCACAGTGAAATTTTGGGCAGCTGAATTTAAACGTGGCCGTGAGAGCTTGGGAGTCGGTGAACGTCCAAAAACTGGAACAACTGACGATAACATCGCTAAAGTTCAACAAATGGTGCTAAACGACTGCCGAATTAAAGTGAGAAAGATAGCAGAGTCTATGAAAATGCCCAAAGAACGTGTTTGTCACATATTAAATCAAGATTATGGCATGAGTAAACTGTCCGCGCGTTGGGTGCCGCGTTTGCTCACGTTAGACCAAGACGTGTTCGAATGAACATTTCCAACGCTCTGTTGGCGCAGTTTAGGCACGATAAATCCGATTTTTGGCGTCGATTAGTTACTGTTGATGAAACTCGGATACACCATTATACGCCCGAAACAAAAATACAGTCAAAACAGTGGACTAAAAAGGGGGAATCGGCTCCAAAAAGAGCAAAAACGGTGGATAGTCATGGAGTTATCTTAATCGATTATCTTCAAAAAGGAAAAACCATTACAGGAGCATACTACGCATCATTATTTGATCAACTGAAGGCAGAAATTGCGGAAAAACGGCCATTATTGTAGAAAAAGAATATCCTGTTTCACCAAGAGAACAGGCCGTCTCACATCTCAGCCGTTGCCATGGCGAAAATCCACGAATTACGGTTTGAACTGCTTGACCATCCGCCTTACTCACCTTATCTAGCCCCAAACGACTTCTTTTTGGTCCCTAATCTAAAAATTGCGCTCGGAGGGCAGGGATTTTCGTCGAATGAGGAGGCAACCACCTTTGTGAACATTTATTTTGCAGAGAAAAACGCCGAGTACTATTTGGAAGGGTTAGAAAGATGGGAGCATCGCAGGGAGAAGTGTGTAGAGTCACAAGGAGACTATGTAGAAAAATAAAAATAAATTTGGAGAACAAATTTCTTGTATCTTTGTTAGGTCGGAAACTTTTCAGGCCACCCTCGTATATGATATTGTATGTTCTGTCGGCTTGTCAGGCTTTTTCAGCATAACTATCTAGTAAGTTTTGAAGCAGTCAGTTATTATATTAATATGTAATCATGATAACCGCTTTGCGCTTTAAAAAGACCAGGGAAACACTCATCAATGCCAAGTGATTTTTTATTTTTGAAGTGTTTGTCGATTTCTTGAGTCACCTCCCATGCTGAGACTGGTTTGGTTCTTGCTTCAGGTAGATGCTCAGGAACAGTATCAATATATGTCAAGTGACTTAAGCACTTCTGATAAATATTAGGCGAAGATTTCAACCCATTTTTCATCTTTTCTAATCCACTGTCCTTATGCACCCTTGATTGGCGGTACATGGACAAAAGGTCGTTTGAATCTTAATATTGATTTCCAGAGTGAATAAGGCTGCTCTGACGTCGGATCCAGTCCATTCAAATACTTATCGATGAAATTCTGTTTGTATTCGTAAATTACGATGGTGGACTGAAAAGTAATGCACACGTGCTTGCAGAACACGAATAAAATGTCTCAGAACGCGCCTAGCGGCGAATGGATGTAACTTTAATACGCATGCGCAGGCCTGAGGACGAGCGTTCATCCAGTGTCTTTCGAGAGAGGGGTAACTAAGACGGCGTATTCTACCGCTATATGATGGTTATTAAACCACAAAATTCTACAAATTCACAACCCTAGCCGATACACTTATTAATGGCCCTACACGATCTTATATCTCTAAATTGAGTGATGCGTTTTAAATTAAAATAATAATAAAAATAAAATAACTGGGTGGACTTATGTTGTCACACTAATATTTGTTGCAGCGTGGTTTTTATCTGATTTTCTGCAGAGATTCATTAATGCCCATTAATTCTGGGTCTGAGCTTACATCATATTCCGAAGGTATTTGACTTTTATGCCTGGCTGTTGCAACGACACGACAGTTTCGCCTCATCTGTCGCAACATTCTTGGGTTAATGTGCAAATTCCCCCTGTGTCTGTTCTTATATCTAACAACCGACACAGCAATTTCAGCGTTAAGTTGAACTGAGGTAATAACTGACAGAGATATTCTATATTTCACCTCGGGATATAACGTAATGCATCTGTTCTTCTACATAAAAACGATATTGCTTATAGATTCTGCCATAATATGGTTTCTGTTCCAACTCAAGATTTAATCCCTTGTAGCTTAAATTTCATTATCGTAAGCATATCATTCGTTATTGTTCTCTGTAAAGAAGTACGAAATTGGATAAACATTCCTGCTTCACCCAATTCGATCTTCTTTCCGACTTTATTGATACGACCTTAATCCTGTACAGGTACAGGTGGACAAATCTCAATGGTTTCGCTATTCTGAACACATATTACAGGAAAGGCTAGCTTTTCTGCTATTTATATAACAAAACTCAATTCATAAATCAGTCAACATGGGTACGAAACATAAACGGTCTTTCGGCCAACACACTGGACGTTATCCTCAGCTTCCGCCTAATAAATACACTATCGAAATTTCTTTACTCAGTGTGTTATATTAGGTAGACTTTCGCTAACCAACCCCAGTTTAAGAAAAGGCTTCCAAAAGAAAGAAAGCCGATAGTGTGGGCAGATAAATTGGTTGTTATTCTAACTGAATAGTGGATTCCATTCGTCGTGCAATCCAACGTACTGGCAAACTAATAGAAGTAAAGTAAAGGTTTATTGCAAAGAACTGCATTGCAACTCATGGCACTGGAAATCCCACATCAGATCATACTACTATTCACTATACACCAAGTGCAATTATCGTTAAATAGTAAAGAAAAACAGTATTCCAGTAACACATACACCGATTGGAAAGTATTTAGAAATAGCCTAGGAAATCTAATCAATTTAAATGTGTGACATCAACAGTGATTACTAGAACGATATGCACAAGATTTTATCAATCACGTTTCCTTGGCAGCAACTCCAACATCAGGAGATAAACCAAAATATGAAGTCTATTACCCAGCTGAAGTAAGGGATTTAATCAAGGACAAGTCCAAAATAAGACGAATTTGGCACAGATCTAGACACCTTCACGATATAGAAAACTTTAATACGAGGGTTGCCTCTTATGTTTCGGGATTTGGCAACCCTAGCGTTGCAATCCGGCAATGACATGGCAGCCTTATCGAATTTTGTGTCGACAGCATAGAGAGACAATCAGGAGTGCTTGATTACACACCGGTGTTTGATTTCCGGTTGAAATAAAAATTATAGGGCCTAGTTGACTGGTTTGAGGAACCTCACAGGGAGCCAGGAAGGGGGTAAATATCGCGCATCTGAAACGAACACTGTAGAAAAATATCTTTCAGGTAGGAAGAAATATATTTTAATAGAATGGGTTCAAAGCTGAGAGTGGACAATTTAAAAAGTATAAGTTTATGGGAAATCTTGTCGAAAGCCTTGCTGAGAACGGTTGTATTCATGTCGACCTCCTTGCCACTCTCTAGGGCTGACAGTGAGAAATATGTTAATTCGACGAGGTTGGTTGCTGTTGACCTGCCTGTAAGAAATTCGTGTTGTCTAGGACGTGTGAGGAATTTGCAGTGAAAGCTTAATGTTTCGGACAGAACGATTTCAATAAGCTTGGGTATATGGAAAAGCTTTGCAATAGGGTGATAGTTCGTGGCAGCGCATTTGGGGCTTTTGTGTATGGGGGTGATATAGGAGGTTTTCCAAATGTTTTGGGAATACCCCTTTGATAGAGATAAATAGAAAATTTTCGAATGAGAGACTGAAAAAATAGACGAACCGGTAAAAGTGGGCCGAGGGAGAAGTGATGTAAACAATCGAAATACGAATAGTTCGGCGCCTGGACTGCTCTGCTTCGTTATTTTTCCGCCTTGAGTGTAATTTTTAATTTACGTACGACTCATCACATTACTAAAAGGGCTGTCCATTCATTTTCAAAAAAATAATACGAGGGTTGCCTCTTATGTTTCGGGATTTGGCAACCCTAGTGTTGCAAACCGGCAATTGACAGCTTTGTTGTAAAGTTGGACATTTTTGAGTTTATACGCACTCAGAACGTTTTGACATACGAGCGCTATTTGTGTTGTTTACAGTAACTTAAAAGATTCATCTCGGCCCAAAAATGGAATTAAATCGTCAACATTTTCGTGCGATTATTTTTTACAACTTTCGGCGTGGATTAACTCAGCAACTTAATTCAATTTTTGGCGATGAAGCTCCATCAAGGACCAGTGTTTATCGATGGTATGGTGAATTCAATCGTGGTCGTAGTTCACTCCAAGATGAATTTCGTGAAGGTCGTCCAAAATCAGTTGTTGTTCCGAAAACCATTGATGCTGTGCGCGAACTGATATTGGAAGATCGTCATGTGACCTATCGTGAGATTGAGACAACCTTAGGCGTTAGTGGGACCAGCATACATTCAATATTGCATAAACATTTGACTGTAAAAAAAATTTGTTCGCGTTGGATCCCACACAATTTGTCAATCGCCCAAAAAAAAGGCTCGTGTCAACTGGTCGAAAGAAATGCTCAAAAAATACGGTCGCGGTGCTTCGAAACACGTCTATGACTTCGTGACAGGTGATGAATCGTGGACTTACGCGTATGAGCCCGAAAGTAAACAGCAGTCGACTGTCTGGGTGTTTCAAGATGAGCCAAATCCAACAAAAGTTGTTCGCGCACGAAGCACTTCCAAGCAAATGGTCGCCTGTTTTTTCGGAAAAACTGGACATGTCGCAACCGTACCACTAGAACAACGCAGAACAGTCAATTCTGAGTGGTACACAACCATTTGTTTGCCAGCTGTCTTCCAAGAAATCAGGAAAACCAACCGCCGAAGACGAATAACTCTTCACCACGACAATGCGAGCTCTCACACATCGGCTGCGACAACTGCATTTTTGAGCACCCAAAACATCGATTTGATGGGTCATCCGCCGTATAGTCCTGACTTGGCACCGAATGACTTCTTTTTATTCCCGTACGTAAAAAACAAACTGAGACGTCAACGTTTTTCGACACCTGAAGAAGCGGTGGCTGCATTCAGAATGCATGTGTTGGAGATACCTCAATCAGAGTGGCAAAAGTGCTTCGACAATTGGTTCAAACGCATGCAAAAGTGTATAGATCTTCATGGGGAATATTTTAAAAAACAATAAAGTGATTTTCGATGGTCAATATTTGTTTTTGTTCTCTAATTCCGAAATATAAAAGGCAACCCTCGTTACGTAAGCAATCTAGTTAACCACTTACGATATGGCGGCGTTAGCCGAGAGTGTGTGCGCTGTCCGCATAAAAGGATTCAGTGCTCTTCTCAACAACTTGGCTTGTCGGATGTAACAACTTGATAAATTCTACGTAAGGATCTTGATTTAAAAATATTTACAATTCAACTCATACAGTAATTAAAGCTAATCATTGCCATTTTAGTCCTTGGGGTCTTGAAAAACTTGACGAAGATCCTTTTTATTGACCAATAGCTTGTTCATTAATGAGGCTAATTCCTGTCGAACGCGTCATCCAACTTCGAAACCTCAGAATGGTTTGAATTTGAGAAAAATAATACTTAAAAATAAATGTGAAGAATAATTCATTTGTATGATAATAAAGATAATTTGATTTTTTTGTTGCTGAAATAAGTACCAATAAATGAATCACTCATTATAAGTCCACTTTTCCTGCCATTGATTGAATGCGTATTGTATAAAAAAGACAAATGCTTGTTGTCTGTCTATGCGATGTAGGTCTTTTGTTTTCAACCTCTGAGCTCTACTTGTCGCTTGCCGTCCCCATAATGCTACTTCAAATTGGAAGATCGAATAATAACTAAGTGGCTCTAGAGAAAGCAAAAAAGGAGGACCCCATTGTTCATTTTATTATCAAGCGTATTCTCTGATGAGACGTACGACCTTATTGTACTTGTTAATCGCCGACCACACACAATTCTCGAAATCAATCATTCACATGGGCCCAAAATTATCCACGAAGGACACACAAATTAGTTCCATATGAGTGTTTAAATCTTAAGTCCTCACTGGGTATGATATGTTTTTGTTAAATTTTGTCCTCCAGTGTCCAGTCCCTGAGGTCGAATTAACATTCTTCTTCGAAACACTTAATTATTTTCCCTTTCGAGTGTTATCATTGTGTACCCTATTGTAAATTTATTGTTTACCCTGTAGGTGTTTTGAAAAGATCCTTTCCGTAGAAATTAACGAAACTAAACCCCAAAAGTAAACAAACAATAAATTTTCAAAGCCACTTGAAGTAATCATAACTTTGGTCCAGACTTCAAAGCGACGACACAACAAACAGGGGTCTGGTTACATTCCTCGTAGTGCAATCTAATAGCGGAAGCCGAACTCGTGTGGTACTCTTTCTAGTAGAGTATAACACTTTTGGGTTGTTAAAAAATATGGGAAGTTGGACTGTGGCTGAACCCATCAAAGAAATGTTAGGCAATTATTTTCAATGGAATTCTTGAGTGGACGGTGACTCAAAATTGTTCGGTTCCACTTTACACGGAGGTTGTAATCAGTCTCCGACGCGAAGATAAAATAAACAACTAAGATATGGGTTACAATAACGGCGACATTCTCCAGTCGCGCCTTAAAAATATGGGACTTAATAAATACTCGGGAACAGGCTAATTTAAAAACTCGCTGATCTGCTAAGGATAATTAGAGTTGAAAATTTGTAAACTACGTTTTCTCTTTTTCTTCACGGAACCAATTGAAATTATTTTTTTCTCATCTCACAATTTTTATGGTCGAGCCCATGACGGTTCTCGAAAGTAGGTCTAGGAATAAAAGCGCTTGCAATTAGCCTAATGCCATCGTTTAATTTGGGCAGTTCATTAACAGTCATTACTTTTGGTCGCCTTCCATATCCTATGTGCCTTGACGGAGGGGCGAATAATGACAATCCCTTAAGGAAAGATAATGTTAACAAAACGAATTAAAGATACCACGTCGACGTGGGACAGTGGAACAAGTAAGACATGCATGGGAATGTAACATATTTCTGACAACCAGCAGATTTTGAAATTCCGAAAGGTGTATCCTTCTTGGAGATTAACAAGCCATGCGTGGACAAGACATGACAGTAAATGCAATTGACACAACATGAATCTGACATTCTACAGAAGTAGAATTCGCTTAGCACTGAAAACGATATGTAATCACTCATCCAGGGACAGTTCAACATGTAGGATGACCTGTAATTACTTATGTCTTAATTGCTTTTTTTACGAGGAATGGTAATTAATTTTCGAATTCCGAATTCCACCTGTGAAAAAGTATAAACTCGGGCCTTTTTTTTCGACTTCAGGCTGAGGTGTGATGCACAGCTTGGTATAACAAAAGTTCTTAAAAAACAGTGCAGGCATTCTGGAGTGATACTAAATAGTTTTGGTTTTACGCAGTGAATTTTTTTAAAGTTCTAAATATGCCACGTAGGAAACAATTAACGAACATTGAAAAACAGAGAATAAGCGATTGAATGAATGACGCAAAGACAAATTGCTAATGAAATAAATCTCAAAGTGTAGTGAACAATTTTCTACAAGCCGGTATTAAAAATTACGAAAGAAATAAGCGATCTGGAATGCCAACAAATTTTCGCCAACGGTTAAACGAGCCGTTCTACGTGAAACAGGAGCTCCTTCGTCCCAAATGGTTCTACGTTTTAATTTGGACTGCTATTCTAGCCGCATTATATAATGGGCTATAGCCTCAAGCAACTTAAGGCATCGAAAGTACTTGTGCAAACCACCACTCAAACCATGACATAAGGAAGCATGCATTGAATTCGCTGAAACACACATCCAACACAGTGAAATGTGTTTTCATGTGATCTTCAATGATGAGAAAAAATTGAATCTGAACGGCTTCGACGGCTTTAAGTACTATTGGCATGATCTCAGGAATCAAAGAAAAATCATGTCATCCAAACTTTTAGGAGGAGAAGCCGTTATGGTGTGCGCAGCTCTCATTGGAAATCTAAAAACAGATTTTTTTTTTATTTCTGGAAGAATGGACGCCAAAAAGTACCAAGAAGTGTTGGAAGAGCATCTTTTCCTTTAATAACCCTAACAGCCGACGAAGATGTCATATTTCAACAGGACAATGCTCCTATCCATACAGCACGAACATCAACAGCGTGATTTCAAGAGCATGCAATTAAACTTTTAGGGTGGTCTGCTTTAAGTCCAGACAGAAACTCCATTGAGAACGGTGGGTAGGCGGCTTACGATCAGGAAAAGCCAGAAATTCAAAACGTTGATCAACTCAAAGGGGGGTGGGAGCAAAGTCTCTGCTTTCAACCCGGCGAAGGCCAGGACGATCCTTGTCCCTGTTCAATCCAAGTTGACATGCAGTCTCCACGTGACACCCCTGGATAGCTACTTTGGCACCCGCCAAGTAGTGAGCCAATGCATGCAGCGACATCCTGAGAAAGGTTGGCGCAAGGCTAATAACCAGGCCCGTAAAAATAATTTATTATGGCAAATTTAACAAGCCTCGGATATGGATCGGATACACGAAGACGACCACGGAAACGAAAATGGCTAAACGATTTAAGAATTTTTTCATGGAACGTCCGCTCAGTATACAGAGCTTGAGCTGCACAGCAGCTAGCCGATGCCCTGTCCGAATATAAGGCTGACATAACAGCATTACAAGAAATAAGATGGACGGGGACTGGTGTTATTTAAAGAAACGAAAATGACATTTATTACAGCTTTCATGCAAAACAACATGTGCTCGGGGTAGGCTTTCTAGTCAACCAAAAACTGAAGCCTGCCATCATCGGCTTTAATGCAATACGCGAAAGGCTATGCACTCTTCGCGTGCGGGGCAAGTTTAAGAACATAAGCCTCATAAACATTCACGGACCTACAGAGGAGCCCCCTGACGATGAAAAAGAAGAATTCAATGCCTGCCCAAGATACGATGTGAAAATCGTTCTTGGTGATTTGAAAGCAAAAATAGGTCGGGAGCCGGTTTTCAGGCACAGGTTCCGATAGTTTGCATGAGAACACTAATGACAATGGACTACGAGTCATCGAACTGGCAACATCGAAAAACTTGGTCGTTGCGAGTACCAGGTTTCCGCGTAAAGATATCCACAAAGCCACCTGGGTATCACTTGATGGAGCGGCTCGCAACCAAATTGACCACGTGTTGATAGATCGCCGCCTCTCCTCGAGCCTAATGACGGTACGAACGTACCGAGGTGCCGACATCGACTCGGATCACTATCTTGTTGGTACAGTTTTCCGAGCGCGGATTGCCCTTCGGAGACGTATTGCATCCGCGGATCAGGTTCGAATCAACACGGCTGCCTTACGCAATGAGAATACCAGTAACACCTTTGGTCATGCGTTAAGACTCGCCCTCGAAGAGTTCGACGGAGGGAGAGTAAGTCCCAGAATGCCGGGCGTAGAAGAGAAATGGGCACGCCTTAAGAATACTGTCATTAGTACTCTACCTTAGGCAGTAGTCGTAGAGATCGGAACGACTGGTTTGATGATGAGTGCAAACTAGCGACTGAGTTCGCCAGGAGAAATACAAAGAGCTCAAAAGATCTGAAAAAGGCTTCACAGTCAAAATAAAAGTGCCTGGGAAAAAAACCTTGTCTGTGAAATAGAGAAAAGTAGAGAGCGAGGTCCGCACCAGGCGCGGAAGTTCTACCAAATAATCCGCAGTATGACGCGGTACACACCCCGCTGTACTTACTGCAAGGATAAAGAGGGTAATCTGATCACCGATCCTGAAGGCATTCTGGAGCGATGGGAAGTGCACTTCAATGAATTGTTAAATTGTCAGCTCACAGAAGAATTGGAGGCTCCACCAATGCAAGATCAAGACCAAATGCTGCCGCCACCAAGCATTGAGGAAACATTAAAAGCCATTATACAGCTCAAATCAAATAAAGCCCCCGGAGCTGATGGCATACCAGCTGAGCTGATCAAACAAGGGAGGACAGTGTTACACCACGCAATACATGAGATCGTGGTGCACGTATGAGAGCAAGAGGAGATGTCGGAAGATTGGCGTCGTGGTATAATTTGCCCCAGGCATAAGAAGGGAGATATCACACTGTGCAGCAACTATAGGGGTATAACATTACTGAGTACCGCCTATAAGATACTCTCCACTATCCTACAAGATCGGATAGCCCCATACGCTAAAGCCATCATTGGTCAATATCGGTGTGGCTTCATCCCAGGCAAATCAGCAATTGATCAGATATTCACCCTTAGGCAGGCGATGGAAAAATGTCTGGAATTTAAGGTTCCATTATATCATCTATTTATAGACTTTAAGGCCGCCTACGACAGCATAGCCAGGGTAGAACTATATAATGCCATGAGAGAGTTCGACATTCCAAACAAATTGATACGACTTTGTAGGTTGGCCATGACCAACGTAACTAGTCAAGTCAAAATAGCGGGATTGCTGTCCAAACCAATAAACATCTTTAATGACTCCAACAAGGGGACGGTCTGGCCTGCCTCCTCTTCAACCTGGCGTTGGAGAAAGCAATCCGTGACTCTGGCGTTACAACAAGAGGGACTATTGTCACCAAATCCAGCCAGATACTTTGCTACGAAGATGAAATCGACATCATCGGTAGAACTGAATCGGCGGTACAGGACTCCTTCACCCAGATCGAACAGGCGGCACAAAAACTGGGACTGCACATTAATGAGGGAAAACGAAGTACATGGTGGCCACTTTTGCGAAGAGAGGATCTAACCTTGGTCAAACTATCAGGGTAGCGAAGCACGAATTTGAAGTAGTGCAATCGTCTAACTACCTTGGGTCAATAGTATCATCATAACATGATGGAAAAACAAATACGCGAACGGCTGATTAAATCCAACAAAGCCTACTATGGTCTATCAAGGCTCTTTAAATCCCGAAATTTATCCAGAACATCCAAGCTACTACTGTACAAGAGCATGATCTTACCAGTACTCATGTAGGGATCCGAGACCTGGGTGCTTAATAAAAGGCACTCTGAACTCTTAGACGCGTTCGAGAGGAAGGTCTTAAGGAGAATTGTTGACCCCGTATGTGAGGGAGGACGATTTCGGAGACGCTACAAACATACGCAATCTACCTTGAAGCTAATGTTGTAAGAAAAAAACCTCGGTAGACTCCGGTGGGCGGGACACCTAGCTCGAATGAGCGAAGAGGAGCCTGTCCGGAAAGTCCTTTGTGGCAGGATGTATGGAAGAAGACAGCGCGGCAGACCTTGTCTGCGATGGAGGGATGGCGTAGACCAGGACGCCCAGAGCCTGGGGGTGCCAAACTGGATGACATCGGCTCGAAATCGGGACCGGTGGAGAGATTTGTTAAATGAGGCCAATACCCGGTTGTAGTGCCGGTGATCATATTTGTCCGACTGGCTATTAAATGCTCTTAAACCCTTTTGAAGTATCTAATTTTGCTTTCACTAAAATATCACACCGAATAGCTTGCCTCTTCGAAAAGGTAGGCCATTCTAATGATTAGGCTGCCTTTAAATTTCAAAGTACTATATGCGGGTAAAAATAAATATAATGTAATCAATATAAACGGTAATTTTACTTTTTGCTTAGCAACAAGTTGCGAGCTAGATAATCTTGTGCGTAACTGTTGTTTGGTTTATGAAGAGTAGGAGAAGTGGGTTGGCTAGCGGTCGCGTCCGACTTAGTAGTCAGTACAGCCATGAGCAAGCAAGAAGTACATACGTCTGTTGCGCAACGGATTATTATAAAATGTTTAACAAACGATGGCATTAAACCCTCGGAAATTGTTCTCGATTGAAGGCACAGTTTTGTGATGATAAACTATCTCAGAATCGTGAGTATATGTGGGCCAGAGAATTAAAAAGCGGGCGAGAACGTATCGAAAACGAAAGTCATGATCGATGCCCAAGAACAAGTCGCACAGATGACAACATCTGTGTCATTCTAGTGCTTATTGAAAGTGATGGATTTCTCCAACAGTTGTGGCGATTTTACTTACTACGATAGCTTTACGCCACTCTAAAATGCCGAAGTCCAGAACGGAGCCACTCGTAGTTTCTCGACAGTTTGTAAACATTCATACGAAAATTGCGAGAGTAAGACAAAACAGCAATAAAACCACGTCAATCATTCGTTTGGTTTTTGATGTTGTTCGTGGTTTATGAGTTATTTGGCTTTGAACACTCAAGCTTGATAGTGGTTATTCCGCTGTTGTACCGAATAAGTATTGTTATTTGGTTCAATTTAGAATAAGTAGTAACGATCTTGTATTTAAATTCTGACGATAATCTAAACTAAAATCAATTGTGTGAACTAAGCAACTTTCACTTCGTGTACGGCGGTGATCACATAAGAATCCGTCAAACGATCGCATCTCCAACGAAACTTTTTCCACGAAACTCATATTGGCAGTCACTAGGGTGGAATTGGGAAAATTTGCGGTTAATCAATAGCTCCATAGCCTTAATTAGAATAGAAGTTAATGAACGCTCACAGTGAATTTGTAAACATGGAAGAAATGCACACATGTCCACATATCCGTCATTGCACTTTACCATCGAGCCATTTCTTCAAATTTGGAAATAGCAAATAGTCCGAGGGTGCTAAGGAGGGAATTCGTATTTCAAATCATTGATTTTGGCCACTGCAATAACGGATGTGTGAATTTTTTCCATGTTTACAAATTCACTGAGAGCGTTCACTATTGATGGCTGTCAAACAAATAATAAACAAGGGAGCGTCTTCAAAATTAAAACTGAATCTTTCTAAGGTTGGTACTACCTACCACAGTCATTATATTTTAATAACTACCGCCACCTATGTGTCAGGCCGATTAAGGGGAGGTTCTAATCAAGAAGCTTTAAAAAAAATCGTTTTTTTTTCCTCATTTTTTTATAGCTTATAGTGTGTAGAATAAGTCCCCAAAACCGTTTCTGCGAAAATTTTTAATAAAAAGTTACAGCATAACGAGGTCAAGTGAGGTCGTTTATTTTTCACTTCGAGCCGTATTGTCAATTGTGTACTAACAGAGCAATCGACCTGAAAATTTATAAACAAGTTAATGAGACATTACACACATATCACACATCATCGGCACTACAACCGGGAACCGGTCTTGGCCTTATTTAGCAAGTCCTAAGGCTTGTTAAATTTTCCATAATGATTTGTCTTTTCCGGGCAAGGTCATTAAGTCTTGCGCCAGAGGCTACCCGACGGGGAATCGAACCCCGGTCTCCCGCGTGACAGTCGGGTATACTAACCACTATATTATCGAGGAGCTAATGAGACATTACATTATTATAGAATCTGGCATAGTAATTAGACTTGCTAGTACCATCTGTAGGTCGGGCCTGAAAGTTTTCTCCCCACCCTCGTATAATATTTTGAAACTTTAAACCCGTTTTTCTCGAAACCATGTTTTTCACATTGGTCTCCACGATATCTCAAAAACCATTCGATGGATTGGCTTTTGGTTTATTTAGATGATTTTTTCATATATTTTTTTCTATTCAACGTTAAAGAGAAAAAAATGGGAAAGTCGGTACCTAAAGTTTACATGCCCGCCTTTTTTTCTCTTCTTTTTTTTTTTTTTCTTGACAATAGAATTCAGACACCGGCATATATTATATAACTTCAAAAAACTTGTTGTGGTATGATTACAGACGATTGCAAACAGCGCTACAATGGGGATCGATTGGGTACCTTTTTTTTTTGAATCGTCACACTGCCCCATCTATTAAATTGACAATTTTTAATACTTTTCAAAAATGTTAAATATACCTAAATAGTTAATAAATATGTGTACAAAATTTAACATTGATAGTTGCTTCCGTCTTTGAGAAAAAAGAAATTCAATAAAAACTTCCCTTAATTCTGGGACTGTTCTCGTAGATTGTAACAACGCACTTTATCGTTTAGGCATTATCCTTGGGAGAGGTTGTCATTTGGAAAACTGTATCAGGTGTTCACCTTCGTTTTTGCTTAGTGATGTTTTGTTAGGGTTGCATGCCGTTGTTCGATGTGGTGATGGACTTTTTTGGTGAACATACCAGAAACCTCTTTCCCCGTGCAATGGTTATCGGATATGTAGTCCCAAAGCATTATACCACTCACCCCATCCTTTGTATCCTTATTTCGCACTTTTTCTAACTTTTTATTCTGTACTTTCCTTTAGATGATAGAAAGGTATTAAAAGCGTCTTCAAGATCTGCACATTATAAGAAAAACCCTCAATCCATTCAATAAATCCGCAGCGGATAATAAATCGGACCCTTTTCCGAAAGGATCAAAGAGGGTTATTTCATTGGATATGACCCTTATCGACGGGGTAAGTTCCATTGATGATTTTTACCTTGTTTTATGCACACAAAGCAAAAAACATTTCACAACAGCGTGAAAAGCAGCTCATAAATTTGAAAGGTAGACTTTCAAAAAGTATTTGGTTAAGAACAAGAAATTGATTTCCCATTGATCTCCCATTCTAGTACCTACATATTATAGACTTGAGTTAAAATTGTCTTATGTTGTGCTTGTTAAGCTTCTAATAAAAAAATGAATGACATCAGTAAGCAAAAAATAAACAAGCTTTTTTTTGAGTTTAGTTTAGTGTGAGGGCAAAACCCTCATTTATTTAGCTTAATGCAAGCTTCCATTAACTTAAATTAAATTAGTATAAAAAGTTTTACAGACTATCTTAAAAGTAGAGTAAGAATGAGAAAAAAAGAAAAAAACCAGGAAGGTGAAGGTGACTGTGCGATGGGGAGGTAGGAGGCTAGGGAGGAGCGAGTGTGTGGTAAATTCGGCATTTGTGAGACAGTGACAGTGCAGGGCATGTCTACGTACTGGTAAGGATCGGGGTTGGTGAGCTGGGGGAAGAGGTTGAAATTGTGGGTGGGCCTGGGGAAACTATTTTGAGGGTAGGAGAGGAGAGGTAGGATTGCAGGGTAGAGGGGATTATTGGAGGAAGGGGGCGGATTTAGGACGGGTTTATTCTGAGACGTCGTTTAAGAGTGGGGGTGGAGATGTTGAAATCGAAGGAGGTGGGGAAAGAGTTGGCCTGTTGTAGCATACGCGAGATGGTTTTGTTAGCGCCGTAAGAAGTGTGATGAGCAGGCACGTAAACAGTCGTGGGTTACGTACGTTACGGGGTCTTGTATGCAATGTTAAGTGGAGAGCAAGCTTGGGCAATTGATTGAGCCAGACAGAAGGCGATGGACAAAGATGATGTCGGCATGGATTCTGCGCTCTTCAAGTGTGTTTAGATTGATTAGACGGAGCCGGCTTGTGTATGGTGGTAGAATCAGCCGATTTTCCCAGTTTAGTCCGCGGAGGGCGAAGCGCAAGAAACGACGTTGAACTCCCTCAATCCTGCGAATGTGAGTCACTTGATACGGGGACCAGACCTGACTAGCGTATTCGAGTAGTGGCCGGACAAAAGTTGTGTAGAGTGATCGGGTGACGTATGGGTTAAGGAATTCCTTCGACCAGCGTTTGACAAACCCAAGGGCGGCGTTAGCCTTGAGGATTATGTAATCAAAATGTGCGGAAAATTTAATAGGACGCCCAGATCGCGAATCAATTCAATCGATGTTATCGGTTGGTTCAGTAAGAGATAGGAACGTGGGTGAGTGGGCGAACTCTTCCGAGAGAAGGTGATCGTGTGACATTTGGCGATATTCATTTCTAGACAATTATTTTGGCACCAAGTCGAGAAGCTGTCAAGATTTGCTTGGAGAAGTGAGGAGTCCAGGGGAGAGCGGATTGTCTTAAAAATTTTGGAATCATCCGCGTAAAGCGAGATGAAGGAGTGATTAATGCAGGAGCCTATGCCGTTTATGGTTAGGATAAATAGGAGTGGGTCGAGGTGACTGCCCTGGGGGACACCTGAGGTTGGGAAAAAAGGATCGGAGAGGGTGGATCTAAATCGCACGCGGCAGGTTCGATAACTAAGATAGGATGAGACCCACTTAATCAGCAGGGGTTCGAAACCGAAGAAGGATAGCTTGAAGAGAATGAGGTTATGGGAGATTTTGTCGAAGGCCTTGCTAAAGTCGACCTCATCGCCATTTTCCAGGGCAAGGAGTGTGTGGGATGTGAATTCGACAAGGTTAGTAATAATGGACCTGCCTGAGAGAAAGCCGTGCTGGTTCGGAAAGATGATGGGTGCGGAGCGAAAACATAACGCCTCATATAGTAGGCCTTCGAACAGTTAAGGAATGTGCGAAAGGTTAGCAATGAGACGATAGTTGGATATATCGTTTTTTTTTCCCTTTTTATGTATGGGGGTTATGTAAGAGGATTTCCAAAAGTTAGGGAATAGACCTTGAGCAAGGGATAGATTGAAAACTGCCGCGAGCGGGAGAGAGAGAGAAGAGGAACATTTTTTTAAGAGGATAGCAGGGAGTCCGTCTGGGCCGGGACTGAAATCGTCTTTCAGTTCTTCAAGTTTATTTGTGACTTGGTGTTGTTGTATGTGTAGAGGGATGAGAGGGCCGAGGGAGAATTCAGACATGCCAGTAAAGTGGGAGGGGTTAGGCTCGAACGAGTCGTCCGTGAAGGATAGTTTGAAGAAGGACGCGAAACGATTGGATATGGTTTGGGGGTCCGTTGTAGTAGTTGAGCCGTAGAAAAGGGATTACTTTTTTAAATTTATTAATTAACTAGGCACTTATAAGTATTTATATAATAATTAAATGAAATAATAAATGAACAAATAAATCACAGTAAGAAGCTTGCGATATATTTGATTTATAAAATGAAATATGTAAGATATTTAATTAAACTGGTAATGTTTCCCAGTTGGTGAATAATAACGCACTTACAATATATTTAATAACTTCCAAAATTTATTTAATGAAATATTGTACCTCAATTAATTTTAGGACTTTTTATCTGCTCAGACGATATATTTCTTCTCCGAGCAGAATAGTTTTCATACACAGTCAATAAAGTGCATCCATAAGTTTATAAGAAATATATAACAGATTTAAAAAAAATAAGTTTTTTGTAAATAAAACGCAAAAATCATCATCTTCGGCATTATAACCGGGATCCAGCCTTGGCCTTATTTAGCAAGTAAAATATGATAAATTTTCCATAATAATTTGTTTTTCCGGGCAAGTTTATTTGCCTTGCGCAAAAAAAACGTAAAAATGCAACTAGTTAAATACAGATAGATGACTAGCTAATAGTTGTTTTATAGCTAGCTAAAAAACATCCTAATGGAATATTTACAGTACGTAAGTGTTGTGATAAAAGAATAACAGAACTTGGTTTTTTTTAAATGTCGTGCATTTTTTTCCCATTTGATATCACTCAGGAAAGATGAACTTATAACACTAAACCACTGCACTGAGATGCTGTTTTTTTCTCGATCGGATCCTTCAGTAAAAATCCAAAAGATGGACGCAGATTTTCCCCGACCATTTCTCGGAACCTATAATTTAATTGATGACCGGATGACTGAGAATTGAGATCCTACCACTCAATAATTGTGCCGAACTGCCACAATAGCTAAATTCGCCAGTTGAACCTATGTATGCACAATCATATGCATGATGCAATCTCCTTACCTACTCAGTCAGTGAGGCGGCAATCAACCTGAACTATTTAATGAATTTTGTCACCTCTAAATCATCATCATCATCATCGGCACTACAACCGGGAACTGGTCTTGGTCTTATTTAGCAAGTCCTGAGGCTTGTTAAATTTTCCATAATGATTTGTTTTTTTTTCCGGGCAAGGTCATTAGTCTTGCGCCAGAGGCTACCCGTTAGGGAATCGAACCCCGGCCTCCCGCGTGATAGTCGGGTATACTAATCACTATACTATCGAGGAGCCTGTCACCTCTGAATCGGTTTCATATAATACACTTGTTGCGCCGGTTTTACAATCTTGGAAGCATGTTTGGAACTCACTTTTTGGGGTCTTTGAACCATTCTGTTTTTGTCTCCTCAATGGTGACAAAACATCGTCCTTTCGTGGTTCTATCAGCCTTATTCTGTGCACTCTCCTTCCATACTTGACTATCTGAACCGATCTCCGTAGGGTCAAACCTTACATTGTCCTCCCATCTCCGTCGCCGCCGTTCTATCGGTGTCTTTCCCGTTGGCCTGCCGTCAAGAATTCTACGCACGGTCCTATCGTTGCCCATTCTCGCCACATGTACGGCCCATCTTAATATTCCCACCCTGATTACCCTTACTATTCCTCCATTGTCCTGCCTCTTCGTAATATTTACCGCCAAATATACACCTTGAAACTTTATTTTTAAATATGTGGAATATGTTTTCTTCCCGTTTCGTCGAGAGGCCACGTTTCGCAGCCGTATAGAACAATCGGCATGATTATGGTTATATAAACACGGAGCTTTATAAAGGGTGGGCCATAAATTTTTGCACATTTGAAACATGAATAGAAATAAAACTACATGTGTTATTTTGTTGATTAACGTTATTTATTTTTCAAAAATGACGTCGTCGAGATGCGCCCCTTCTCGTCATTGGCACTCCTACAATCGACTACGCAAACTTTCGAAAACTCGTTGGCACATGCTGATTTTGGGTTGTCCCTTACGTAAATTTCAACCTCCCGAATGTTCTCATCGCTTCTTCTTGAACGTGACCGCCCTGTTTGTCTAATATTCGTTGTCGATCCCGTTTGCTCGAACTTTTTGTCCCAAGCTTTGATTAAATTAATACTTGGACCCTCACTTACGCCGCGTAATCCGCATTCAATTCTAAATAGGCGTCGTACCATAACGCAGGAATCGTTGCTTTTGTAAAATTGTTTTACACAAAAAGCACGCTGTTGTCCCGTGAAGAGCTCCGTCGTGACTAAAATTTCATGAAGCGACCCACAATTCCCCGCCACTCGCGCGCCCCTCCCTCTAACGGTTCTTAAGAAATCAAGTGGCCATTTACAAAAATATATGGCCTACCCTATATTACGTGATAGCAGTTTGGATTTCAGCAGTTTACTGACTGCGTGCCAACTAGCGTTGCCGGAGTGCAGTCTTTTGTTAATTTCCTTCGACCTTTCGTTACTGGCCGTCAGTATTGCTGTCAGATATTAAAACTCTTTAACTTTTTCAAATATCTTGCCCCTGACGTTTATGTGTGTTCCCTGAGGTCTACTTGCTCGGGCCGTTATCATATATTTCGATTAAACTTCATTAATTTCTAAACCCACTTCTTCTGTCGCTTGCATGATGTTTTTACTTAGAGTTTCTAGATTAGCGCCCAAACCGGCGATGTCATCCGCATATGCGAGCACTTGGTTGACTCCGTTCAAGGATGATCCGGCCATGTAATCGTCTTGTATCTTTCTGATGACATACTCGAGCACAAAGTTAAAAAGACATGGTGAGAGGCCATCCCCCTGTTTTAGTCCATCGTGGATTTCAAATGGTTCTGAGAGGTGGTTTTCTATTCTAACTCGCCCTTTATTTAAGGCGTAACCTTTACGACTGTCCAAAAAAAAAACTTACGCTTGTTTAGTTAATATAAGAAAGCTCACGATTTATGAAGCTCACGAGCTACTTTTAGATCACATCGCCTACATTAGATTCTTGGTAATGGCATTAGTCCGGCTTAGGATATTAGGACATCTGATACTTGATTTGGTACAAATGCACACGTGAAGACGATTATCGATACTCTAATATTAGAGCATTATTGCGAGGGCTGTTATAGGGTTAGAAATATGCTAAAGTTCTGAATGATTTCATGTCAGTGTAGGGGGATAAACAGATTTAAATTGTGCAGAGCTCCAAACATGAGAACAATATTCGAGCGTTGGTCTAATTTGAGATTTGTACAGGAGAAGAAATTGGGCTAGAGTAAAATACTTTTTGGCTCTAAAAAGATAACTCAAAATTCTGATATTTTCAGATATTTCGAAAGTTCGCGGTTGATCTTGACGGGATGAATGGATGCTTACCAATCCAATCCGAGAAAAATAAAACACTGTCGTCATTTAGTTAATTGTCAATTGGCTAGGGACAATCAATAATTGATTGTACTGTACATTCGCAATTGACATTCCATTGCTAATTGGGCAGGGCGGTCAATTTCGCTCATTTACTGCCCAATCCAGACTACATTCCATTCCGAGGCGGTATTTTGTCTTTTGCGCCGGGCCATTTACAGTGGGATGTGTTACGAAGTAACTGTCTAACATAATGGACGCATTTGATTTCTTAGGGGTTACTTCGCAACAATTTGCGAGAGTTCCGCGCCGACATGATGACAGGCCAATCATCAATGCAGTAGAGCGAATGTACTTCAAGCTCACATCGATTTCAACTCCAAGCGATCCGTTACATCAGCTCCGTGTTAATGGGAGTACAAGCGGCACACTGTGTGCCAAATTCGTTTTCGAAGTTATACTGTTGGGCGAGCAGACGAAGAATTTTAGTTTCCAGTTTAGTGGGGCTACATCATATATATTAGTTTATAACAATCTTACAAAAACATTCTTCGATCTAACGTTCGAACTAACGTAATTAATAATTTAACTACGATGGTGGGGGTTCGGACGGGAAATGAAAATAGGTTAGAGGGAGACGATTAGGATGCGATATTTTAGAGTGAGGGTACCAGTATTTTAAGTCAAAGATGGATGACTTGGAGTTGACACTACGCAGTATTCGGAAGATTGGTTGATTGAAGCAGTAAACGATGTGGTGGGAGGAATGTAGAACGGACGAGGATAACGTGCCTTGTGTTGAAAAGAGTTGAGTTGAGAAGATTGGCAGAGTCGATGGGGCGAGGAAGAAGTCGGCGAATGAATAGAATATTGGACAGGAACCTTAATTCATTTGAGCAGTAAACCTACACGAGAGACGAGCAAAAAGTTCGACATTGATAAACTATTGGGTGGTACCACATAAAAGGTCCCATTTACTCGAGTGAACATCTATGCCAGAACGTTATATTTTCTTTTTTTATAAGCTAAAGTGGTATGTGTGCTTGACGTGTGAGAATTTTAGGGTTCGTTACTAGTACCGCTTTTTTTTCTAGGAATTGTTTACCATGCTGTCGGCAGTTCAAATTCGAACCCTCTTCCTCTATGAATTTAAAACGGGACATAATGCGTCATTGGCAATGACAAGCATTAATGACGCATTTGATTATGTAGCGGTAAACGAAAGCACTATACGACGTTGGTTTGGAAAGTTCCGTTCGGGAGATTTCTGCCCCGAAAATGAACCACGTGGGAAGCCAGAAACGTTAGTTGACGACGATGTTTAAAGAGCAACGATGGATGCGGACCTAACGAAATTGGTGAGGGAGATTGCATAAAGCATGGGAGTATCTCCAATGACAATAAGTCGACACCTATCTCTCATAGAAAAGGTAAAGAAACTCGATAAGTGGGTACCCTATGAACTGAACGAGTCCCAAAAACTACAGCGTCTGGAAATCTGCGCATCGCTTAGATTAAGAAACCAAACTGAATCGTTTTTGCACCAGATAGTCACCTGTGATGAAAAGTGGATTCTGTATTATAACCGTAAAAGACCTAGGCAGTGGTTGGATGCAGGTAAAAAACCAAAACACATCCCCAAGCCCGATCTTCACAAAAAAAAAAAAAAAATATGGTGACAATTAGCTGGACATCGAAAGGACTTTTCATTTCTTCAACTAGGAGAAATGATAAACGCTATCAAATATTGTGAGGAAATCGACATATTGCATGCCAGATTGGCTGAAAAGCGACCTGCGTTGGTCAATAGGCACGGCCCGATCCTTTCGCATGACAGTGCTAGATCCCATATTTCACAAGTAACTGTGCAAAAACGGTGGCAGCTGGGATTTGAAATTCTTGCCCATCCACTCTACTCTCCTGACATTTCCCCAGCGGACTACCATCTCTTCCGCAAGCTGAATTCATTTTGTCGGTAGAAGGTCTTCCAGAACCGAGCAGAGGTCATAAAAACTATTGGTGATTTCATCGCCTCCTTCTACAAAAAAGGAATATTTGACCATGTATCACGTTGGAAGAATGTCATAGATGTCAACGGATTCTATTTTGATTGAATACAAATTTACGGAAAAATAATATTGGCTTTTAAATTTGTACTACAAAATCGGACATGTCATGGAGTAGAATCCAATAAAAGAGGAAAACAATAATATGGATACTAAACAGGCCGCGGTGAAAGGCGTAATTAAACAAACAGCCCAAAATGCATTAGATTTAAGAAAACAATCAAGTCCAAACCTTGGTTTGACCATGAGTGCAGGGCGAGGATCGAACAACGTAAACGCCTCAGAGTGATCCACTTAGAAGGGTATGATGAAGCCAACACAGAAAGATACGCGACGAGTCGGAAAGAGACAACAAGACTTTTCAAACGCGAATGGGAGAAGAGTCGGAGCAAAAAACCTTAGAAAATGCCAGAGCAAAAAACATCAGAGGTATGTACGCCGGCATAAATTCAATTAGAAATGGCAACCGAAGAAGAGCCAACATAATTCGAGACGCATACGTCTGTCTGGTCACAGAAACAAACAATATCGGCACAAGATGGAAGCAGTACTTTAAAAACTTGCTAAATGTGTGCACCCATCAATCACAAATGAATGCACCAGACGTACATACAGCCGAGCCTCAGATCCTAGCACCCTCTTTCAACGAAGTTGTAGATACAATAAATCGATTGAAAAACAACTAGGCTCCCGGAGTTGTCTGCATATCGGCAGAGCTTATGAAGCATAGAGAAGATGCAACCACTTGAATGATCCAGTAACTGATCAAAACAATATGATCCACCAACTAATCAAAACAATACGCAGAAGAAATACTAGGAGACTACCAGTGCGGATTCCTGAGGAACCGGTCAACGAGCGACGAAATGTTCACAGTAAGGCAATTGTTGCCAAAGAAGTAGGCATACGGAGAGACGGTTCACCAACTTTTCATTGACTTCAAAAAAAGCCTACAACTCAGTCGCAAAACAAAGACTTGGCCATCTTGTAGTTGACCTGGGAGTCTCGAAAAAATATGCCGCCCTCATTCAACTCTGCATGAGCGAAAATAAAAGGTGAGTTAGAATAGAAAACCACCTCTCAGAACCATTTGAAAACCGGGACGGACTAAAACAGGGGGATGACCTCACACCATGACTTTTTAACCTTATGCTCGAGTATGTCATCAGAAAGGTACAAGACGATAACATGGCCGGATCATCCCTGAACGGGGTCACACAAGTGCACGCATATGCGGATGACATCGCCGTTTTGGGCGATAATCTAGATACTGTTAGTAAAAACTGCGAAATCATCATGCAAGCGGCAGAAGAGGAGGGCCTAGAAATAAATGAATACAAAACAAAGTGTTTGATTACGACGCGAGCAGGCGGGCCTCAGGGGTGTAGATATCAGGGGCAGGATATTTGAAAAATTAAAGAGTTTAAATATCTGGGAATAGTACTGACGCCCCGTAACGAAATGTGGAAGTAAATCAACAAAAGGCCGCATTTCGGAAACGCTAGTTGGCTCGCAGTCAGTAAACTGCTGAAATCCAAACTGCTATCATGTAATATAAAGTTCCGGGTTTATAGAACCATAATCATGCCGATTGTTCCAAATGGATGCGAAACATGGGCTCTCACGAAATGGGAAGAAAACAAATTCCACGTATTTGCGAATAAAGTTTTAAGGAGTATCTTTGGTCGTAAATATGACGAAGAGGCAGGAAATGGAGAAAACTCCACAACCACGAAATTAGCAGAGCTATACCGCAAACCTACAATAGTGAGAATAATCAGGTTGTGAAGATTAAAATGGACCGGACACGTAGCGAGAATGGGCAACGATAGGACCATACGTAGAATTCCGTAGACCAACGGGAAAGAAACCGGTAGGACAGCCGTGACGGAGATGGGAGGACAATGTTAGGCTTGACCTTGATGAGGTCGGATGAGATGGTTAAGCATGGAAGGAGAGTGCACAGGACAGGGAGCGTTGGCGCAGCCGAGTCCGTGAGATCGTGAACTTCCGGTATTCCAATACACTGCGCCACTGGGAAACTCAGATCACTGCTTGGTATCTGTCGCGCAAGCACTTGCATACCAAGCGAATAACCGGCCTAGGCAGCTTCGCCATGTATGGAAGTATGGGGCCGCTAACTGGGACGATATGCGAGATTTCTTCGCATCCTTTCCATGGTCCGAGATGTGCTTCGGAAACTCCGATGTTAACGCTTGCGCGGAGTCGGTGTCAGAGATTATTCTTCTGGGGATGGAGATGTATATTCCACATTCCATCAAACGAAGTTCGTCTGATAAACCTTGGTTTGACAAAAAATGCGAGCAGATTACAGCGGCAAAAAATAGAGCTTTTAAGCAATGGCGCTCCAATCCCACCGATGTTAACAGAACGAATTTTGTTAGAATCAGAAACGTGTGCAACCAGGCGATTGATACCGCGAAGAAGGCTCACAACGACAGGGTGATCAATAAGCTCCTTCGGTGCCCAACTGATTCGCGCTCCTTCTGGTCAATGGCAAAGGCTGTCAGCAGTAACTTTGCTTCCTCCTCTTTCCCTCCGTTGGTGACAGACAGCGGGACGTTAGTCACGAATCCAAAGGATAAAGCTAATGTGTTCGCGAATTTATTTTCCGCGAATTCAAACCTCGATCCCGGCCTTTTGCAGCCACCCGTGATCCCGCCGGTACAGTCTTCCATGCGGGATGTGAGATTTCGTCCGCGCACTATTCAGCGCATTCTACGTGAACTGGATTGTAGGAAGGCAACCGGCCCGGACGGAATACCAGCAATAGTCCTTAAGAACTGTGCTCCAGAACTATCGCCGGTTCTTGGCAGACTCTTCCGCTTATCTTATGCACGGAGGACCTTTCCTGCCTGCTGGAAAATCGCTCGAGTTCAGCCAATCCCAAAGACGGGAAAAAAGTGTCTCCCACAAAATTACCGTCCGATAGCATTACTGTCTATTTTATCTAAGGTAATGGAAAAAGTCATCAATACTGAGTTGGTTAAGTATTTGGAGTGCAACGGTCTTCTGAATGATCGTCAATACGGATTCCGTGGCAGGCGGTCCACAGGAGACCTTTTGACACTTATAACCGATATATGGACATCTGCGATTGAACGGCATGGTGAGTCAAGGGCGGTCGCATTAGATATCTCCAAGGCTTTTGACCGCGTCTGGCACGGGGCATTGCTGAGCAAACTTCATTCATATGGACTTTCCCAGCAGCTTTGCGACTGGACGAGGAGCTTCCTCGAGAATCGATCGATCCGGGTTGTTGTGGACGGCGAGTGTTCGGATCTGTATCCTGTTAATTCGGGGGTGCCCCAGGGTTCTATTTTGGCTCCAACCTTGTTCTTGCTCCACATAAATGATTTGTTGGAGGCAATGGATAACAAAGTGTTCAGTTTTGCGGATGATAGTACGCTTGTTTCCTCCTTTTCGAGTGATCGGCCGATTGGTGCATCAACGTCGCACCAGCTGAGATGTAGACAGATTGACTCTCTGAATCAGGATCTAGATAAAGTCCTGCAGTGGGGAAAGACCAATCTTGTCGACTTCAACGCAACGAAGACCCAGTATACAACATTCACAAAGAAAACCGGATCATCGGTTCCACAGCTGATGATGAATGGCCGGGCCCTCGAGGCTGGGGAAAGTTTGAGATTGCTCGGCGTCACGGTCTGTGGGAATGTATCATGGCATAAACACGTATCGGGTATCGCCAGATCAGCCTCAGGAAAACTGAGTTATCTTTTTAGAGCCAAGAAATATTTTACTCCGGCCCAACTTCTTCTCCTATATAAATCTCAAATTAGACCCGCGCTCGAATATTGCTCTCATGTTTGGAGCTCGGCTCCTAAACATACTCTCGACCTACTTGAGAGCGTACAAAGACGAGCGATCCGCCTGATCGGGGACTCGGCGCTGACGTCGGGACTACAGTCGCTATCACATCGAAGGCGCGTGGCCGACCTCTGTCTGTTCTACAGATATTATCACGGGTGCTGTTCTTCGGAGATTCTTGGCATTGTTCCACGCAATTCGGTCTATATGCGCTCCACAAGACAATCCGACGGATCGCACCCGTTTGTGGTTCATCTCCCGACAGCGCGAACATCCCTGTATCAGAACTCGTTCCGTTACAGAGCGGGGAAGCTGTGGAACTCCCTTCCCACGCGAGTGTTCCGGAGCGTTACAACCTGCAACTGTTCAAAAAGAACTGCAACAGTTATTTGATGGCATCTCGGGGCGCCCACTCGACGCTATAGGTTCGCCTCTCCCGAGAGAAGTCTAATAAAAAAAAAAAAAAAAAAAAAAAAACACGTCGATCGAACGTGCTGAAATTGGTCAACGGTACATTCAAAAAAAACTTCCCAAGCATAAAAACCCAATATGCATTAAGAAAACAAAAGTGAAAAGTATACCTTCAAAAATGTTTGCACGGAAGAGTTCTGGTACTGTTGCGAATCCCAGGCGTCCAAATAAACTTCGTCCGAGCCGATCCCTTTCAAATATCTCAGCCGACATTAACACTTCTTCGACAACATCATCTCAACGTCGTTCTGCGCAGTTGGACATTAGATGACTCACTCTACAGAGCATAAATCGGGTTGATTTGAAAGCATTTCTGTACAAAATTCAATTAAAACAACGACTGCTGCCAGGTGATAAGGCTCGTCACTTGACAAATGCGAATTTGGTTGCCTAACGAGCGGAAACTGAGGACAATTTATAGCAAAAAATCATCATGAGAGATGAGACACATTACCAGGTACTCTGTTTAAATATAATCTTCACATAACTATCATTAGCAACAATGCCTACGGAAAAATACCTTGTATCCATGGAACAGCATCTACGTATTTTCGGAAGGAAATACAATATCAAATGATAGCTTGAGATTGACCAGCGTTCTAATAAACGGCAATGTGCTCTTCAATTTATAGTTACAGTTCATAAATAAAAGCACCAACTTCTCGTAGCATCATAAAGTCTAACTAAAATAGCTAACAGATTATTTAAAAATTGATGTGCAATCACACAGTGGCTCCAGACAAATAATAATTCCAAACTCATTACCCAAACTTACATTGGTCCATCCCTATTGATAGTCACTTTATTTGCTCTCCGTCTTTTGTCATTTGCTGAGTACCTTGAAATGCCAATAAAAACGTCTGCCGTCATCAAATCTGTAAACCCTCCAATTGTAAATACTAACAACTGGAAACACCAACTCTAATGGCATTGGCAGTCATTTGCTAAAACGTGCCTTTCGTTCAAATGGATAAAAGAGCTTTAAATTTATTCAAACGTCGACTTGGAAGGACATCATAAGCAACGAGGCAGTCAATCCATTTGATAAACTTCTACAAATAAAAAGAAGAGCTCCACAAAAGTAAAAATGTAATTCAACATATACTGAGTGGCTGTAGTTTTAATTTAAAGTGGCACTATAAGAACTATAAAATAGATATCCGATGTACCACAATGAACTCAACGCCATAAAGGAGTCGAAGGATAATATTCCACCACTTACGTGGGGAGGGTTATTTTTAAGAAACGTTGTTAACATTTGCGGAAGTTTATGACTTTGGATATTGGGCGTGTAGAAACCTTAACCTTAACCTTAAAAGCTGGGTTGTTTTAACTATCAATAACAAATCGTTTAGACAGGATATACTAAATCATAGGGGATGGGAAACACATCATTCGCGTGGACCACAAAAGGATGTAAAATGTGCACAGCAGACGGATGAATGAATAATTTTAATGGAAAGCTTAACGGCACTCAAATGGATGCCACACGATCACTTCTTGGGAAACAATTTAAATTTTTCATAGGAAAAATCGCAGTTCGGGAAACTGAAGCGTTTTCACATAGAAAGTGAAATAATTGGTGAATTGTGGTGGAGGCATTTACACAGGAACGTCACCCGTGGGACTGGAAAGCTGTTTTCATACGAGTGTGTCAACATAATCTGGAAGATTGAAATTAAAGTCTCTGACAAAAACACTGGTTGCTTATACATTCAGCAACTGCAACACTAGTGCCAATGACTAGTACCCGTAAAAGGAGTAGTTTCCCATCAGAGAGCAAGGAGTAGAGGCTATCAGTGGGCAATTTTCACAGTTGAGGAAGCAATTGTCGGTTCAATATGGCAAGAACCAACAGGTTGCCTCTATCAATTCTCCCCGTCTTCGTTCATTTAATTTACTTTCGCTCTGTTATCACCACCACGTTTATTTCCGGTCGTCTAACATCAAGAATTACATGACTAGCAGACTATCCTGTTGGTTAGGCACAATTTTTCGAGGTGTTCGCTCAGAAAATACCATACTACGATTTCTATGATCTGGTGCGTCATATTTCTCCGTTTTTTTCGTGATGGTTTACAAAAGCTAAAGGTCCTTTCATCAGGTCTCTACTCTAAGTTTGTGGTTTATTCCGATTGAATTACATGTGTGTGGTGTAAGACATAACGCATGAATCCATAGTGCAAACAAGTCCGGGTATTTCGTGAATTCAGATTTCCTTGACATTTCAGCCCACATATCTATAGTGTTTTATCACGATTATCGCCTGGATTTAATTCGGGACGATTGGAATCAATCTTTCATGTTTGTCAAACGAGGGAAACTTGTCCCGCACTTCAAATAGTATTGTTGAACAACTGTCAAACTGGTATTGTGACGATTCTAACAAACATAGTGAAGAACACAGCAGATAAAAATCCCTATAATTGATTGCCCTGACATGATTTGTACATGCAGCAATACACTACCCCATAGTAAACTGTAACTTTACGTCACTCAGACTACTGATGTCACTTCGCCGACTCCTGCTCCACACAACGTGATCGTAACGTACTTACTGCAGAGGGAGTAGTGTGGTGATTCCATTAGACATACACGAACGTGTCACTATAGAGAAGAGCACATCAGAATCGAAAAAAGAATTCATAAGAGCCGTGTGCCGGAGCATTAAGGTAGCAATCCGCAATTTATGTTACGAGTTGAAATATCCTTGCATACGTGCGGGCGTGGTCTAATAAGTATGTACTTTTGTTCTAACCTTTTCATACCGTAGGCTCGAATCCCGTTCTGTACTACTTCTCAAACTGTTATGGTGTCATCTTATGTGCATTGATTATTCAATTATTTAACTTGGCGCAAGCAGTGAACCATTAAAATAATTTTGAATTTATATCTAGTGTTACGTCCAGCCTACATTGTTCCTACCCTAGAGTTTGAAGGTAAGAAGTGATTCTGTGGGCTAGTTTAATTGGACGTCCGCCCCATTTATTGGCTTAATACAAGCTTATATAGAGTATCATCATCATCATCGGCATTACAACCGGGATCCGGTCTTGACCTTATTTAACAAGTATAAGGCTTGTTAAACTTTCCATAATAATTTGGTTTTCTGGGCAAGGTTATTAGCCTTGCGCCATATATATAGAGTATATACTTACAAATTAATTTATATAATACCATAACTAACCGTAGCTAATCCTAAAGTAAAAAATATAACTATTAGGGCAAGAAGAGGGGCGGGAGGTGGAGGAAGGTTAGTGCGGGAAGTATAGGAAGCAGCATTTAAGATTGAGGGTGTGATTGAGAGGAACGATTTAGGAGGTGGTGCTTGAGAGTGTGGGTAGTGAAGTTGAAATCAAACAAGGTGGAGTTTGAGTTAACATTTCTCAGCATCCATGAAACGGGTTTGTTGAAGCCATAAGAGGTGCGGTGGGGCGAATGTAGAGAATTACGTGCGCTACAGAGGTTTGTATTTAGAAGAATGGAATTCAGGAGTTTGCCCCAGTCGTCCGAGCCGGAGAGGAGTCGATGAATGAACATAATTTCGACCAGGACTCCACGGTCGCCCAAGGTTTTTAGATCAATTAATTTAAGGCGATTAATGTAACAGGGCAGTATCAAAGGGTTTTCCTATCCTAAAATACGTACAGTGAAACGAAAGAAGCAACGGTGAATACATTCGATTCTACGGATATGGATATTTTGATAAGGGGCTCGCATATTCCATCAGTGAACGGACGAATTAAAGGTAAAGGGATCGAGTCACGTAGGGTTTGAAGGCTTCCTTCGACCAGCATTTCACAAACCCGGGTGGGCTTTCAGGATCATCTCATCGATATGTGAGCGAAAGTTAAGCTCCCTGTCCCATAAGATCCCGAACGCATAGGATCACGGATAGTTTGAACAATGGCTGGGAGTTGTTTTTTCATGGAAATAGGGATGTGGAGAAGAGTGAATACGCTTACGAAAAAGAGTATAAATTGGCACTTGGCGATGTTAAGGCTAATAATCTTGCGCCGAAAAAAAAATTATTATGGACAATTTCACAAGTCTCGGATAAGGACCAGATACCGATGGAGAGACTTGCTAAATTAGGCCAAGACCGGATCCCGGTTGTAGTGCCGATGATGATGATGATGTTAAATACAAAGCAGTTTTTATAACACCAAGCCGAGAAGTTGTCGATGTCTGTTTGCAGAAGTGCAGAATCAAATGGTGACTCGATGATCTTATAGAACTTAGTGTCATCAGCGTATAGAGACAAGCAGGGATGCTTAATGACCTTATCAATATCATTAGTGGTTAGTATAAATAGAGGACCCAAGTGGCTTCCTTGAGGAGCTCCAGAGGCAGCATGAACGGGGTTGAATATCACGGATCTGAACCGAACCATATAAGTCTATCTTTAAAATAGGAAGACGTCCATTTCAGCAGTCTTGATTCAAAGCCGAGGGCGGATAATTTGAATAGGATAAGGTTGTGAGAGATTTTGTCAAAGACGTTACTGAGTTCAGTTGAGGCCATGTCGATCTATTTGCCGTGCTCTAGTGCTGAGACTGGTTAATCTCCCATTGAGAAAACCATGTTACCTTGGTGAAATAAAAGATTTGCAGCGGAAACTTAAAGATTCGTATAGAATCCTTTCGATAGTTTTGGGTAAGCGGGAAAGTTTGGCAATGGGGCGGTAATTCGCAACATCGATTTTTGACCCCTTCTGGTGGAAGAGAGTGACGTACGGGGTTTTTCAAACGTGAGGGAATACACCTCGAGAAAGTGAAAGACTGAACAACTTCGAGAGGAGAGCAGAGATTAGGGATCAGCATTTCTTGAGAAGAATTGCTGGGATACCATCAGGGGCCGGAGTAAACTCGACTTTGATTTGGAGTAATTTAAATTCCATTAAGGGCGGATCAGTGGAGTTGTGGAGAAGGGGCTCAAGGGTTAGGTAAGCTGTCAAAGTATGGCGGGTCTGGAACAAAGAGGTTATTAGTGAAAGACTATTTGAATGAGTGGCAAAAAGATTAGCAATAGTAAAGCATCAGGTGAGGTTTGGAAGTTAAAGGTAAGCGATGTGGGGTAACCAACGGATTTAAGTTTATGATTGACGAACTGAAAAATGGATTTGGGGTAATTTTTTAGGGTGATTCGAGTTTTGATTATATGGTTACAGCAAATGGTGTTATATAGTTCAGTGGACTGGAAGTAACAGCCGAGAAAGTTAGAGTAGTCGAGAATAGTTTGATTTCGTCGGAAGGTGTTTCATAGCTTGTTCCTTTTGTTAGGCAGAGAACGAAATCTGCGATTGTACCAAGACGGTGATGGGGTCGATGTTCTATGTCTAGAATATGGAACGTATAGGGAAATAGAATGAAGAATTTCAGTATGTGTAGGAAAATGATGATAGTTGAACGAAAGACTGCCCAGGTAATCGTCGATGGGGCGAGAGTTAGCTTTATGGAAATCGTATTATTATTATTTATTATTATTTATTGGCCTGTAAGAACCCGGAAGTTCATGACCTTACCGACTCGGCTTCGCCGTCGTTCCCTGCCCTGGGCACTCTCCTTCCACGCTTGACCATTCGATCCGATCTCCTCAAGGTCAAACCTAACATTGTCCTCCCATCTCCGTCGCGGCCGTCCTACCGGTCTCTTTCCCGTTGGTCTACCGTCAAGAATTCTATGCACGGTCCTATCGTTCCCCATTCGCGCCACGTGTCCGGCCCATCTTAATCTTCGGAAATCGTAGGTGTAATTATTGTTAGGGAGTTCAGACGATGCAAGTGGCCTCGAAAGAAGATCATTGGGAGAGGAGTGTGGGAGTTGTCAATAAATGTGAGGTCGAGGGGGCTGAATGAGACTGAAATATTGATAGGGTCTGTTATAAAAATAAGGTTTAGCTACCTACTCATGAAATTTAGAACTTTGCTGAACTGACAGAGAGGGAGGAATCGGCTAGCCGATTAATGAAGAGACATAGCTTGGCAGAGGTGAGATGGGAGATAAAGTAAGATTGATCGTCTGATAAAGCCCAATTTAGTTTGAAGGTTGAAATCTCCAAAGACAATGATGTCCTCCTGGCAATTACTCAGCTCGATTATGTGGTCAATTGCATTAAGTGTGAGCTCGTAAACATCGGTTGACTGGGATGATAAGATATAAAAGCACATGACAAAGATTTTTTTTTTTTTTTTTTTTGACAAAGATTGATTCACGAGGTAGAATGATTTTGACTGAGACAAAATCGAGCTTCGAAAAGGTAGAGAAAGCGGTTAATGATGAATCGAAGCTGTTATAGACAATAACGAGTATGCCTCGGCAGGGGAAATCGTCAGATTCATTTTGGGAAGTATTTGGAAAAGATTGGGTCTTTGAGCGAAGATTTCTTACGTTCTGATAGTAGAAGGTAAGAGGAGATATACGGTCGGTTTTGGGGGTAGAAGTAGAAGTAGAAGTTTAGGAACGAAAAAACTTGCTGAGATCAGCCATACTATGTTGAAGATGTGATAGCCTTATGGAGTTAACGTAGTGCCCGAAAGCTGCAAGGTTATTCGAAACTTTATGAGAGGATAAATTGAAGAATTTGTGGAATATTACGAAGAGTTTGTAGAAACTGGGAACCAGTTGAATAGAAGGTTTAGCACTGGTTTTGGTTTTGCCTTTGTAGCAAAATCTGATTTGTCGTCAAAATACGCCAGAAAGATACGGATACTTTCATATGTCTTTCTGTCTCTGAGCTTGGGCGAAGCGTAACGGCAATCAGTGGATTCAGAGATTAGCTGCGTCACCTTTACTGAAGGAGGGAATAGGGGGTCGAAAATGGGTAGAGAGTGAGAAGAAGCGATGGGAGGGGGCGGGGGGTGATGGGGAGTGTGGCTGGAATTGTTGGGACGATAGATGATTGGGTAGAGCTGCGAGAGAAGAAGGTCTTGGGAAATGAATAATGTTATGGGTTACCAGAAAGGATATGAAGAAATTGAGATACTTTTCTGCTGTTTTATGGGGCCAAGATGAGATAAAGCGACCCGGACATGTATGGCCTAAGGATTTTGAGACATTATGAAGGGTGAGGTTTGAACTAAAAGGAACTCTATTAGGAGAATGTTTGAAGGAAGTCCTCTTTTTAAAGGAGAGGGGCGAGGTTTACGTGAGTTAGTCATTTTAGTGTATCTAGGATTAGGATGAGGTAGAAGAAGGTAGAAGAAGAAGGAAATGTCGATAATGTTTTGGGTAAAGATTTTATTGAATTAGAGTAAGGGGGATTGGGGCGGTTAACAGTGTGACTGTTTTTGTAGCTTTGAGAAGTATTAGTGTTAATGTCGTTTTTAATAACGGTAAATTTATAAAGTTAAGTGCGCCTCCACTACGTAAAAGCCATTCATACAAAGAAGGGATGTAGAAATGGAATGAGTTGGAGGACTAATTTGAGATCCTGTTGACGTTTTCGATGAAGAGGGCGTAGTTCCCTTGGAAGATGCTGGAAACATCAGCGGTTTTGGGGATGCTAGTAATAGTAAAGGCAGAAAGGATATTTTTGCCTGATTTGAAGGTGGGAGGGATGTTATTTTTTATTAGAGTTTTGAGTGGCCGTAGTCAAGTATTCCCATAGAAACGTTGCATTTACTCAACATCTGTGAGACAGGATGGGGGGATGGGAGCGAACATACAGGGCAAAGCCTCTGCTTTCAACCCGGCGAAGGCCAGGACGATCCTTGTCCCTGTTCAATCCACATTAACATGTAGTCTCCACGTGACACCCCTGGATAGCTACTTTGGCACCCACCAAGCAGTGAACCAATGCATGCAGCGACATCCCGAGAAAGGTTGTCCCAAGGCTAATAACCTTGCCTGGAAAAACAAATTATTATGGACAATTTAACAAGACCGGATGCCGGTGGAGAGACGTGCTAAATAAGGCCAAGACTCGATCCCAGTTATAGTCCCAATGATGATCTGAGACAGGATAATTGTGACCTTAGTCAGCTCCGTGTTTGTTGATATATAAGTGGCTTAAAAGGAGTAAAGGATTAAAAGTTAGAGATTACGATATAGATTACGAATAGTATGACGATGCAATCAGGAATGTTCCTCAATGGGTAGGTGTACTTCAAAATCCTCTTTTTTGCGCGCATGAATGTATGCCAATGTACAACAGTACACTTTGTACATTGTACGAATGATGCTCTGCCTGAAATATGTTTTCTTTTCATCGTAATATTCAGGTATTTAATCCTAGAATGCTTCCGTACCACTTTCCTTATTCTTTCCCTAATTTTCCGCCCTTACCGGGCTTTGGAATTTGAGAGTGTGGGGATTAGGAGTATTGTGCCAGGCATAGGCACTCGGTTCACTCCTATCCGCATCCGACTGTCACTAAAGTTCTGCGGGAAAGAAAGCCACAAACAAAAAGAAATAAAGGCACCGAGGAACTGCGAAAAATTAAACGCACTGTCTGTCATTTTGTTTTAGTTTTATTTCTATTGCTGAAGACCACTTTACTCTGTCATTATTAAATACGTTAGTGTTTTTTATATTTTACTTAAACTTGTTATTACTATTAATAGATTTTTATAAATTTTAATTAACTACCACACGACTCAGGTATTTTCGCGTCCTCGGCGCGCGACGAGGAGCGGGAGCGTCAACGACCGTGGTGGTCTGCGGTTGGAAATGGACTCAGCGTTGCTCTGGTGAGTTTTCTCGAGAGGGAAAGTGTTTCTCTCGTCGTGAAAACAAGAAAGAAAGACTTGGCAATGTATGTGTATGTGTGAAGGAATCTGAAACAAAGAAAGGGAAAATGTGCATTCATAAGATGCGAGTTCGGTAAAGCAAACAAAACCGAAACTCGTCGGATGCTAATTGGATCTTTGTTTGAGATGTGCATCGCGGCTAAATAAATAGGCGCGACGCATCGAAGAAATGGTGTTAATGGGTTGGTGGACTAAACGAATCCCTTGCTTGCATTTGTATATGCAGGGAAACTCGTTTGTGGGAAACGGATTCTATATTTGCATTGTTTATGCTTTGAATTCAATCCGGCGGCTATGCGCGAAGTCGATGCTTGTTTGGAGATTCACACAAAGGAGCAATTCTGGGTAAAGTGCCTGCAGCTGTATCGATAGTTGCAATTCATTGTAAGGCAGATTAGCTGGTTATACAATGACGGTTTGTATATATCATCTGAGTCAATGGTACATGGCATCTATAACGACGCAAGTGTCCAGCTCTAGTGTGAAAATCTACACTAATTGGAAATTCGATTTTTGGTCGCTTATGCAGAGATGTATTGATACCTGTATGAATGGCCTTGTAGGAAAAATTTTTTTGTGTAGGCATTTCCAGGTAATGTATTGAAAGCATTAATTATCCTTGGGAAGGAAATGTTTCAGGTATGCCGGGTGGAGATTGCGGTGCAGGTGTGGGAAAGCTGAAATTTTGCTTGGGAACCGAAGGTAGCGCATAGGTTTTGGGATTCCTGAAAAGGTAGAAAAGAAATCTTACAGGAAATTATATGCGAAGAAATGCATGAAAGGTAAGTTTTCTTTTACAGGGACTTTTAGGTTAATGATTTGATCCCTTTAATGCGTGGAGCATTTAAGATGCTAATGCGATTGCACTAGTGAAATTAGGAGATTGGGTGAAAGTTATGCGGGTTTTTCAGGAAAGCGAACCGTGGGGTTTGGCGGAACCGCCACAAGAGTATCGAAAAATACTTTTTTGGGTGCGTATAATATATAAGACATACTTGATGACATTAAATGTATATTATAAAAACTTGAAGCTATTGTTACCCAGAGTTCTGTACTCTGTTTGTTATTTTCATTAGCTTTGTCTTGTCCATTAAAACCCAAACATTGGTTTGCTGACGATAGAACGTTGAGTTTCGGACATGTTCAATTTCCTAAATAGCGGCGTATTCTAACATTGTTGAACTCTGATCTCAACAAGATATATGAATGCTACCCCTTCGTAATACAATGTTACTTTATGTCATCCAAGAGGAACTTCAATATTAAAAGACGTTTGGATCGTCGAAAGCAAATGCTCTCATTTCTTGATCCTCAGCAGGCTGTTTCGGGTTTCTCCAGAGATGCAAGAAATATTTCACCCCTTCACATCTGCCCACACTCCACAAAACGTAAAAATAAATAAACAAATAAAAAGTTTCACACAAAAATTAAAGTAAACAGTAACCTTGTATTGTAACATACCTCTAACGTCATCAATCGCGAATCCTGAACTGCGGGGTAAACACATAATGCAGCACACCCTTGGAAAGCAACGCCGAAAGACATGAAAATCCCCAACAACAAGAGTAAGGGTCTAAGGTATCGCATAACCAGTCATTTATTTGCAACGAATCTTCAACAAATTAATTAAACCCTTACGATCCAACCACAGCAAATCAAACAATTAATTCTCATAACAAAATCTAGTTATAATGTACTACTCAGACCCAAGATTACCATCGTATCCCCATCATCAAACCGATAAATAACATCATACCTTATGGCAACACATAGCCAAGCTAAATAACAAAATAAAACGGTCGAAGAAATCAGACACTCACATACCTTCATCGCTGATGGTGACATAGAAAATTTCACATAAACATAAAATAAACATAATTTAACCCGCAGCCGTTGGCTGTTCCAAGTGCCTTTGTTTTGTGTCCAATGCATGTGGTCGTAAACGCCCCCTTTCTAGAGATTCTAAGGCAAAGATCTGAATACCTGCGAAACCGCAACAAGAATTAGCTCTAGCATCCTTCAATGGGACATCAATGGTTTCATAAACAATTACGACCGTCTAAAGAAGGTTGTGAAGTAGAACTTACTGTGCGAACAATACATCCATAGGCCGCCTAAACATTAAACTTTATCGACTCATCTCCGCAAAATATTCAACACATACTTTACCTACGCCATTTCCAACAGCCTAATTAATATCAGTTATTGTATTATTACATTATATTAAACTCCATTGTCGTATTAACCAATCGTTAGGATTAATAAGTAAAGAGTTGCTGATGATGTTAAGATAAACAGCGAAATGGCGCAACAAAAATTCATTACTGTCTCACACAAAACTCATTTATTTACCAGCAAATTGATATAACCTGTTGTTCTCGCGATTACCATGAAACCCTTCGGGAAATACTTTCAAATATAATCAGTACCATTTCGCCATTAAGTTTCCAAAGGCATCTACAACATCAACCGTAATTTAATCATAAACATAAATTTACTGACAAAGTCGACGTTAGAATATATAAGTACTTTGTAATCCAAGAAGCAATAAAATGTACCAAGTTTTTTCCAGTTTAACTAAGAGATGACGCAAGCGAAAAGTAGGCAGAGCGTACAAATTTGATATAGACGTCATTTTGTTCGTCTGAGATTTAACTACAAACACACACAAGTTAAGTCCGCCAAAAACTAGCGTCTTTGTTTTATAGTTCAGTGATCATGTCGACTTTTGTGCCTGAAAAAGAATATTTGCGGCACTCATTGCTTTTCTTATTTAATCAAAAGAAAAAGGCAGTTGAAAGTCATCGTTTGCTGGTAGAAACATATAGTGAACACGCTCCATCAATTAGAACATGTGAGACATGGTTTCGACAATTTAAAAGTGGTGATTTCAATGTGAAAGACAGTGAGCGCTGTGATAGGCCACAAAAATGTGAAGACGAGCAATTGTAGGAGTTATTGGATGAATACCCAACTCAAACTCAACGGCAATTAGCAGAAGCATTACATGTGTCACAAGAAAAAAATCAGCAGACATTTGCGAGCAATGGGAAAACCTGAAGCGGAAAAAATCGTGGCTTTCGCCTGGCGAAGCTGGTCCTCCAACACCAAGGCCAAATCGCTTACGTAAGAAGACCATGCTCTGTGTCTGGTGGACCAAAGCGGTATTGTGTATTATGAATCTTGAAGCCCGGCGAAACCGTTAATACACAACCCTATCGTCAACAAAATGATTAATTTAAACCACACATTAACCGAAAGACGACTGGAATGGGCCAGAAGACATGGCAAAGTAATTTTGTTACACGACAACACGCCATCTCACACAGCAAAACCAGTGAAAGACACCTTGAAATCGCTTGGATGGGACATCAGTCTGCACCCGCCGTACTCCCCAGACTTGGCGCCATCTGCCTATCACCTCTTCGCATCAATGGGCAGCACTTTAGTGATTTCGAGGAAGTTGGAAAATGGCTCGACGAATGGTTTGCCGCGAAAGACAAGCAGTTTTTCTGGCATGCTATTCATAAATTACCTGAAAGATGGGCGAAATTTGTAGAAGCCGATGGCCAAAATTTTGAATAAAAAAAATTAATTTCCCTAGAAAAGTACGTATTTTTTTACCAATGAAACAGGAAAAAACGTATGCATACACCTGATATAGCGCGACCACACTACGATGAGAACATTGGTGTTCATTCGATCGCCGAAGCAACATAGATGACAGGCTACGTCCTAAAGCTTAGTCATACGTTAAGGCCTCTTGATGGTCGGAAGAAATCTGTACCAACTTTCGGAGCTGGGATGATGGACCGATCAAAGAAATAGATGGTAGGTGGAGCCGCAATGGTTGTATTTTAGCGTTTGGAATGATAGTGAAGAACGTGTGATTCGAACTGAAGTTATGTCAGTTAGAATCACCAAAAATTGAACCAAAGCGCAACCCATCAGGCTACTGCCCGTGTTTAGAATTCGATTTTTAAACTGAAGTATATTCCACTGATGTGAATTGTTATGTTATCGTTATGGTATACGGCTCTGATGCATTTTCTTATTCGATTTTCGTTCGATGTTCTTCACTATTTGCTTGTGTATTGTGTGTTTATCTGTTAGAGACGCTATAGTGTCATGCATTTGATTGTGCATATGAAGGTTCTACTGACGACTCTTGCTATTATGGCAATTCGACACAATAATAGAGTGGTAGGTTGGGGCTCCAAACTCAACCGCCCAGTGAAATACCACCCCATTGAGCTATAGACTCCGCGAAATGATTGGAGAAATTCTTAACCATTTTCCGGAGCTTAGCTGATGGACCTGGTCGTGAAAAAATACCATCTCCGAACGCTGATTCGAAACCACCTGTTCTGAGAGATGTAAAGTAAATTAAAAAGAAGGAAGATTGGTTGGAATTCTGTGTGTATGTTCATTGTTGTGGTGTTCATGCCAGAAAACTATTTCCCCATTCAGTGGCTGTGGGATTTATAGATCGACTGTTTTAGGTTGTGGGGCTTTCCTCGAGGAACATAAGTTCAATCAAAATAATTGGTACAAAACGACCTATAGACCAACCTAAGCATAGACGAGAGAATAACTTGTAGATCAACCAAAAGAAGATTGAATGAATGCTAGGAAAAATGGCTGGACGAAGGATACGAACAACACAGAAACGTAAGATTAACTTGTCAGTAAGGCTATTTACTTATAAATTTCAATGTGAACTGTTACATGTAGATGTGTTCCTGGAATAATCTTATTTCTTATATCTATTATCAAACTTTCCTTGGGACACGCCTTGTAATGGGATACATTTCAAAGAATGGAAAAGATTTTTAGATATCGTTTATCCTCGCATTTCTCGGAACCATCAGTCTAAGCTTATAAGAGAGCATTACCTTACAAATCAGAAGAAGAACAACTGCTAAGCGAATACAATTCCTAGATTGCATTTGGAAGTCAAATTTTTAAGTGAATAAATGTCTAACAAAAAGAGTTAAACACATTTAAAGTGTAAGCCTCTTCATAAATCCCAATTATATTCATATGCGTCACGTTATGAGCTCTGAAATTTATTTGAATCGAAAAAATATCTAGAAGCATCTCGATTCGCATGGTCACTACAGAGAAACTCCTACTGTAAGAGATTTACTTACGTATTTCGATGATTCAGCAATAAAGGAAAATGGCATTGGTGTACAAACATTCATACCAGCACCGTGTATAGCCCAATCAAATTATCAAAGTCACGTTTATATATGTATTGAGAAAACCACAAAATTTCAAAACGTTGGGCGTAAAGGTCCGCTCCACTACGTAACATTGATTTTATATGAAGTAGTTGTGGTTGTATCATTAAGTTAAATCAAACCCTAGCAGAAAGAATCCAATGGATGCCCTCTTAATCACCTTAATTATTTTTTGTTTGTTTTTTTCTTTTACTAACCTTCGCCCCAGGCATTGGTTCACAAGATATTACATTTAATTGGGATGTGGCACACGTTTCGGGTCCACTCGTATTTGTATCATTTCACATATTAGCGAGACCAAAAAAATAGGTGACATTACTTATAACACCGAATGTTGCGCTTCAGGGTGATAAAAATTCGATTACTATTCTTGTTGAATCTTTGTTTTAGTGAATCTGTTTTTTTCACTGTGTCTGCTGTTGGATCCTTAAGTGTCTGCCCACCATGAAATAGTGTTATTTCATCCAACTTTCTTAGCAAGTCATCATACGATTATTTATACACCTATGTAATGTCACTGGCATCTGACGACGAGCATTAGCATGACTGGACAAAAAGAGCGCTTATGAACACCCTTAATAATTACGAAAGCTCAAAAGTAGAAGGTAAACATAAACTGAATATACAAACCTTAGCCTACAGAATTCAATTTGTTCCAAATAGATGGAAATGAGTAAATATTCAATCAATTTCCAAAAAGGGTAACCTCTCCCCCTGGGCTCTTAGTATAGGGCGAGCCATATAAACTTTCGGCATTTCACAGCCCTGTAGCATTCACATATATGCATATATTTTGAGGCGAGCTTATGCCTGTGTATATTCAAAAGTGGATTATAATAAATGTCCACGCACCAAAATAAACGAAACATCATTATCGCTTTTTTGACATTTTTACTAAAACACATCCTGTGGGCTTAAATAGCTTACCCAAGTTTAAATGACCCACCTTATACTACTAGCACTCATTATCATCATCATCGGAAGTACAACCGGGATCCGGTCCTGGCCTTATTTAACAAGTCTGAGGCTTGTTAAATTTTCCATAATATTTTGTTTTTCCAGGCAAGGTTATTAGCCTTGCGCCACATACTACTAGCAGTACTTTCTAAAAAAAAAAAAAAACACTAGCTGCTCGTTAATACCTTCGCTTAACTTGCTTATCTTGACAGACCATCATTAACACAAAAGAGAAAGCAAATGTACTTGTTGGATATTTCGCAGTAAACTCAACGCTACCTGACGCCACATCAGCGTCGATTTGAGCACAAGCAACATACCAACGGCCGGATTCGCTTTCGAGGTCTTACAGTTGTCAGAGCACTCAAAGAGTTCAACATTAGTAAACTTCGGCAGGTGGCATTCTCTATTTACTATCGAAGAGATGCCCCTTTTGATTCATTAAAGCACTGCGAAATCTTTTCCATCTGACGTATTCATTTGCTCCAACATTCCCATATAGATGGAAGTCGATGAATATTCAATATATTCCCAAAAAACACCACCCATCATCCCCCATTTTCTATCGATCTGTGGGGGTTCTCTAGCCTTACGCAAAGAACCACCCACAGTTCCAACCCCAACTCCCTTAGCAAATCTGCAGTTACCTGCAAATATTTCCACCCCAAAGCCATCGTCATCCAATGCATCAAGACATCGGCAAATTTCCCTGAAAACATTTCGGTTCACATATAATGTAACCATCATAATCAGGGAATGTTATCGTTTTTTTTTTCTCGTCGGCTATCCCAGCACAATGTTCCTTACATGCACATTGGTTGGCGACCCTTTTGTCCAACGGCAAAAGCAACGGCGCGTAGCTTGTTTATTCAGCTGCAATATACCCGACCCACGATCCTTTATCCAACCGACAAGCCATCGTGACTTCTCGCGCTTAGCCGCCAAAAATCGAATTCTTTAGCACACACAACATGCAAACAAAAGAATTCAATTCTTCCCGCCGGCAATAGATACTATACACAATTCCCATTGTGTAAATATTGAAATCCCTTTTAGCACCTAGTGCTTCTCTAATGAGATGCACTGTATTTGCCCAGCTGCACTCTCTTCCACCAATGATGCTCTTGGTCCATTTTCCCTTTGTTCTTTTTCCCTTGTTGGATTTCGTTTATCCTTGGCCGCAGTGCATGGTTAAACAATGCGATCTACACGATCAACTCACACACGCCACTAGGATCTACACTGAGAGAGCCCGTTCCCTATTTACCAGGGAGAGACATTTTCTCTCGCCACGGACGAAACTCACCATTAGCTGGGAGAGTTTTCGAGGAGTCGCAATTCAACCACCAAAGTGCGCGCACGTCATAGGAGTCGTCTTTTAACCACCGCCGCGTGCACCCGGCTGTGCGCACGCCCCCGAGTTATAGAGAGTTAGTAACGAAGTGTGTTGTCGAATTCGAGTTGAGTTTTTTTCCGAGCAAATCCATTTTTGCAAACGGCAGACAAAGAAAGAGTCGACACATTTTCCGATATAATTTGTGTTGTTCTACAGTGCCGGGAATTTCCAAATCGTTATTAAGTTTATGATGCCGTCAAACATAGACATTAATCAATAAGCAGTGTCGTGCATATAAACTCTGTTAAATAATAAGATGTAACTTAAAACCATAGTGCTAAAACAAAAAATTAAAACTATTACAAGAAGCCTCTGTATAAGTGCGTCAAATAAAACCTAGTATCAAAATAAACTCTTGAAGTTTTACGTTTTTATAAATTATCTATGTTACTTGTCTCGATGAATTTTGGAACAATTAAAACAAACTTGTAAAGCAATACAAAGACCAGATAAACAATAAAAGTCATTAACAACCAACAATATCCTGTGTATTTAATTTCTGTGCTGTGTCCGCTCGGTTGCGAAGATCAACCATCGTTGTATTTTCCCTCTTGTTTTGGTGAACAGTTTCGATGGGTGGGAGTGAACTCATGATGGGGACAGGAGTGAACCAGTGCCCGTGTCGGCCCACCACGACTTCTACCACCACAGATGCATAGCACGAACTTCTATTTTGGTGAACCTAATCACACGGTTAGATCAACCGCCAACTTTCGACATATCTACACTCAAATGACTTCCTTTATGACCGTTAAGTGGAGCCACTCCATCCACCACTTTTGTGAAAGAATCGATGTCGAACTGAAAATCTTAAAAGCGTTCGACAGAGTTTGACACACTGCCCTGTTGTCGAAAATACAGTCCTATGAAGCTGACGGTACGATTTAATTTTGGTGTACCGCAGGGCTTCGTACTCTCAGCTATTCTATTCCTCATTTTTCTAAACGATCGTTTGTCCATTAGTCCATCGCTCAATTCACTCGTTTGCTGATGATGATTTTCTCGTACTCATTCGAATACGCCAACGTGTCATTATCAATCAGTAAAATGTTTTAATGGAAATTATCTTACCGAGAAGCATTGAATGCATCGAAAACGTTGCGCTGCCTCTAGATTTCAAAGACGAATTCCAATGTAGGCCCGTGCTCGTCATTGATTCTTGGCACTCGATTTAATTCGACTCTTAATTGAGGAGACTACATATTTGAAAAGTACGGCGGTTTCTTAAGAGATGGAACAAACACTTCACCCGGTACAAACTAAGCGGAATTTACAAGGAGTATGATCATTCTAAGGTTAATAACCTTGCCCGGAAAATCAAATTATTATGGAATATTTATCAAATTTTACTTGCTAAATAAGGCCAAGGCCGGATCCCGGTTATAGTGCCAATGATGATGATGATGATGTTCATTCTAAACTGCAATCAAAGGCATATAACACTACTCCGCACGTGCTCAATACGATCCAAAAAAGAGCAATGAGAGTTGGGACCTAGTATCAAGTTTTTCTTTCAGAACATAACCACGGATAATATCGGTTGTAGATTGTTGTGACAGACTTTTTGCCCCAAAACGATTAGCAGAAATGCAGAACAAAAGCATCATGACATTCAGTTCTTTTTTTCATAGTTTTGTCCTACTATTTTAGCCTCTAAATATTTGATATCTCTTCTATTTTCATGCCCGCCATATATCAATTGATTCTATAAGGGTATTTATACTATACGGGTCTTAATAGTAAAATAATTGACAAAGTACGAACTTGCCTCTTTAGCAAATTAAATTTCAACTCTTTTTATTCTACCCTGTGAGTAGGGTTTAGATTATACCTACAGCTAGGCCGGCTTGTGGTAAAAGGCACCTAAAGGGTAAGTGGTAGACTGAGTCCCAATGCACAACCGCGCATTGTAATAATATCTCATTAAGCTATGATCTCCTTGGCTATTTTGTGGATCTTGGCTTGTGCATTCGCTCGAGAAAAATTGGGATAGATAGTAGATTGGTTCCAAAGTCAGATACCATTCTGCCAAGCCGTACGTTCCGCGATATGGTCGAGAAAAACCTTTCGGACGTTGGCTGATGACCCGGACTGAAGTTGAGTTAATGGCGTAATGGTACATTCTGAGATAATAAAATTCCGGATGTAAACTAGTAGCCCATTCAGATCTTCGGGAAGGACTATCTCAAAGTGAACAACATGCAAATACTTTGATAAAAAAACCCAAATTGTGAATGCAGATGCCAAACACTGTAAATGTAGTATCAGAAGACTCGTTGTCACTAATACGAATATAAACGCCATCCACTAATACTGGTAAATAGCGAAGCCCGATATTCTTATCCTAACTGAGGCTCAGGTTGACTCATAAACCAACTTGATATTTCTTCGTTGAACCGGATACGACTTACACACAACATTTCGTTTTAAGAGAGGAGTTTCCCTGCCATTGTTTTTTTAATGAAAACAAAATGGATAGAACCAGCCTGATCACGTACGAAGATAAAAACACGACAGCACACAAAAGAAAAGATGCTCCGAAAAATTCTATTGTGACGCGAAGTAAAACCGCGAAGTTAACAACGAAGAAAAGAGAACAGCAGATGGAGGAGGACAGTGAGCTCCCCGCCCCCTCCAACTCTAACATGTATGGGGCAAACAATTCATTCGCTTCTCTTGCATCCTCAGAGTCTGAGGATGAAGAAGAGGAGATAAGCGAATTGTAGGCGAAACTTGCGATGGCAAGAGCCCGATTACAAGAGAGACGCCGAAAGAAAAAAATAGCGGCGCTCGAACAAGAAAAAAACACACAACAACAACAAAAGCCAAACCCAAAAGTCGGCATCAACATCAACATCAACAGCATCAACAGCAACTACCAACACAAAATCGACCAACGAAACAGCAAACAACACAACAGCAGCAACGCGACAATAACAACGGAAAAAGAAAGATGCCACCAATCAACACCATAGATGTTGAGTGTAAGGAATTGGTAAGTCGCTGTCAGCTAGCTATAGGAAACAATTTTGTAGTTAAAAGACTGGCAGGTAACAGGCATGTCATTCAAACCTATGCGGTGGCAGACCACGACAAAATTAAAGAGGTCTTAAAACGAGCCACCGCGGAATTTTACTCGTTCACGCCGAAACAAACGAAAAGCATAACGGTTCTATTAAAGGGTGTCGGCCCTGAAATGAAACCGGAGGCTCTGCTCGAAATGCTTCAAAATCTGAAGCACTAAGATCTGGAGTTTACCGCGATAAAACCGTTCACCACAACCAATGCAAGAAGGGAAAACCGCAAGTGGCCCTTCTTTTTGGTTCAATTAACACCCAGCAGTACAATTGGTGGTCTAAGAAAAATTGCAGTATTGGATCATCGATAGTATAGTGGTTAGTATACCCGCCTGTCACGTGGGAGACAAGGGGTTCGTTTCCCCGTCGGGGAGCCTCTGGCGCAAGACTAACGACCTTGCCGGGAAAAAACAAATCATTATGGAAAATCTAACAAGCCTCAGGACTTGCTAAATAAGGCCAAAACCGGTTCCCGGTTGTAGTGCCGATGATGATGAGGATTGGATCATCAAATTGTCACATGACACAACTTAAAAAAAGGCAGAGACCTCCTGCAATGTGGTCGCTGCCAAAGGTTTGGTCACGCGGCGGTGAACTGTGAAATGCAGCACCGCTGCGTAAAATGCAGAAAGGACCATGAGGCAGAAGAATGCCCTCTGGGAAAAGAAAGGGTAGAAGACAAAGCCCTTCTAAAGTGCGCAGTGTGTCGGAATGAGGGACATCCCGCTAATTATCGAGGATGTCCTTAATTCCGAGAAATAATGTCAAGAAGTGTGACTCGGCAAAAAAACACAGCACTGCAACAATGCCCGTAACATCGCAGCGGTCGTACGCACAAGTTGCGTCGGGCGGGAGAATAACAAAACAGGCTACATCACTGGTAGCCACAAATACTCCCACACAGACTGAAACAACGCCGCAAGCAGACGTATTCGCAATTCTACTCAACCTGCAGAGGCAGATGACACAGCTGCGAAGTCAAATAAACGAGATCTACTCGCACTTGCCCAGTCTAAATAAAAAGTCAATATGAACCCTCTAACCACGACGCCAATCAAAGCTCTTGTCGTGAATGTAAATTCACTAATAAGAACTGAGAGGAGACCTAATCTTTTCAACCTGTTGCAAGATGAACAACCTGATGTACTTCTGACCGGGAAAACAAAGTTAAACCAAAGACACAAGATATGACATAAAAACTACGATATTATACGAAGAGATCGACCGAACTCCTCTCAAGGGAGGGGTGTCGCAATCTTTATTAGAAAAGGGATCAATCATAAAGTAATATATAGTGGAGAAGTGCGCAGGTTCCGGGTGCTGGAAGCCTGTATCGTACGCATACCCCTTCAGCAAGGAAGGGGTTTGTATGCGATTGCGGTCTATGCACAAGAGGAGCACCAACACAACCTATTTATAGCAGAGCTCAAGACACTCTTTCGATGCTTATAATTGCACCTGGACAAAAACTACTTTATCCTAGGGGGAGATATGAACGCCAAGCATAAAAATTGGGGAAATTATATATCTAATGCCAGAGAAAATCAGTTGGCTGGCTGGTTAGATCAGTATCATATTGAATATAGAACTGGCCTACGAGCTACAGAATATCCATCGTTCCCTAGAGGTAGATCGTTCTTAGATATCTTGCTTATTGACTCACGACTGAGACTACTTAACACCAACAGACGAAACAGAAACTGTTTACGGACAATTGACTACGACAGTGATCACTGCCATTCACGGCAGTAATAACGCTTCCGAGCGATCTCACAGATCTGGAGCAATTCGTAATCCCGCAACCCTACAACTACGGGGCAATGCGATGGCCGCGGTTCACCAGATCATTAACAAGAGAAATCCGTTCGAACGACTTTAATCTGTCAGTATACAGTAACCTGACAAATGACGAAACCGACAAATATATTCAACAAATGGACGAAACCGTAAAACAAACAATGGACAAAACCATTCCCAAAACAATAGTTACAGATCACATAAACATGTAGAGAAACACAACAATAAACGCACTCCACAAGAAAAAGAGCAGACTGCCATCGAAACTAAAACAATTACACAGACAGTTTACAGACAGACAAGACCAGGAGATAATATCACTGAAATCCCGATTAAAAAATCCCCAATTACTTCAAGCTAGCTATAGATTAGCAACAAATTTGTATTGGAACAACAGAATTCGAGCTATAAAAACTAATAACCCGAATATGTTTCCACAAATAAATAAAATGAATTCAGCAGAAATAATCAAAACGAGATTCAGTGTCTCCAAATTCCATGTACTGATGTAAACAAGCAGCTGCTAACCAACATTGGCATAGATACAGAGAACGCTATCCTCAACAGTGAGCTCTTCGTGATCGAAGATCCTCTGGAAAAGGCGAACGCTGTGGGAGCTGTCTTTCAGGAAATGTACAAGGTAAATGAAAGCATTCGCCGAAATCACGACTTGGAGGACAGAATTCTACTGAATCACCTGCACCTCCGGAATGAAATTTCACATTGGCAATCAGAGAATCCGGGTTTTACCGAATTCAGTGACGATAATCTGTTAATTGACATTAATGCCAATGGTGGGGCTAATAGCCTTTTAATTGCTAGGCAAGGAATCCAGAGTATCTTTGACTCATTAAGAAGCAAGAAGTCAGTGGGAATAGATGGAGTACCTTACATCGTACTCAAGAACCTGTCCCCAATGGCAATAGATATATACACGATCCTGCTTAACAACGCGTTGAATAATGCATATTATCCCGCGCGTTGGAAAACGGCTATCATTCAGCCCATCCCAAAAAAGGGCAAAGACTGTACAAACCCAATGAACATGCGTTCGATAAGTTTACTCCCAAGATTAGTAAAGTATTTGAAAAGACAATTAACAAAGCTCTGCTAAAATGGGCAGACGACAACAACATTATTCCAAATAACCAGTTTGGCTTTAAGGCGGGTCATGAACCACACATGCCGCAGCTAAACTGGTCTCCGACATACAATGGAATAAATGTAGGAATCAATGCACAGATGCCTGTCTGATCGACTTGGAAAAAGCCTTTGATACCGTCTGGATCGAAGGGTTATATTACAAACTGGTCAGACATGGCAAACATAAGCCTTTACTATATGTAGTTCACGATATGTTAAAGGACAGGAGGTTCGTGGTCAAAAATGGTAATGTGACCTCTAATAAAACGTATAATATCAAGAATGGCTTGTAACAGGGAGCGATATTTTCTCCGATTCTCTTTAACATTTACATTAGCGACTTATTAGATGCACTCCCGCAGGCTATTGCGTACGCAGACGATCTCATAATTTACAGAACAGCTCCGAAAGTTGAGGTCATAAATAGCTTAATACAGCGAGACTTCAACAAAGTGCAGCGCTATTGCGATGGCTGGAAACTTAAGATCAACTTCCAGAAATGTGAAGCCATCCTATTTAGAACCCCATTATATAAAGCCACGAACGACACAAGGGAAAACTGGCGAAAGCTAGTTATCGTGGGACCGCATGGAGATAAACTGGAAACCAATGCTCACATATGGTTGTCCAGTATGGTTTAACATTGGTCCAAATTTGATGGAAAAGATTCGGGAGTTCGAAAGGAAGTGTCTCAGAACTTGTCTCAGATTATATCGAACACCGGAATAGGATAAAAAAGTACTACTCTAATGAGACTTTATATAATGAAGCCTGCATAAATAGGGTGGATAATTTTATGATCAAATTAATCAGAGGACATATTTCAAGAGCAATAAGCTCGTCCAATGACCTAATTTTCGGGGCTTAGAGCGTCTGCGTAGTCTAGCATGTAATTTAGAAACTAAGAAGATAAAAAAAAATTTGTTTAAATAAAATGAGGAGTTTCCCTGCGTTTTCATCAGGTCGAATTTGCCTTCCCTTTTTGGCAAGCATTAGAACCCAAGATGCACCCTTCAAGAACTGGACTGTAAGTAAAATAATCCGACCGGATGGAATACCACTAACAGTTTTTAAGAACCGTGCCCAAAACTGTTGCCGGTTCTTAGTAAACTCTTTAGCAGTTCTTATGTGTAGGAAATCTTTCTAACCTGTTGGAAAACTGTTCGAATCCCATTACTTCTAAAGAATAGGAGGAAGTGTCTTTCGCAAAATTATCGGCCATGTTGTTCAAAGTAATAAAAAAGTCATCAATACTGATTAAATATTTGAAATGCAACGCACTGCTCAATGATCGCCAATACGGATTCGTAATCGGAGATACACGAAAAACATCTGGAAAGCAAACAATTAAAAAACATGATGAGTAAGAGAAACCCATTGGATATCTCCTATTTTAATCGCGCCTGGTACAGAGCCGTATTAAATAAGTTTTGTTCTTATGGATTTCCCCGACAACTTTGCGGCTGGATGCAGAGTTTGCTTGAGAATGGTCGATTTGGGGTGTTGTAGACGACATGTCGTCGGATCTGTTTTCTATTAATTTCGGAGTGCCTCAAGGTTTTATCCTGACGCAAACCCTCTTTCTATTTCATATTACTGATTCGCTAGTATCAATTGCTAGCAAGGTATTAAGTTTTGCTCAGGATAATACGGTGATGACTTCATTTTCGAATAATCGGCCGATTAACGCATCAGCGTCGCGCCAGCTGAAATGCAACACAGCCGACTTGCTGAACAAAATCCTACCCTTGAAAAAGGCCAATCTTGCCGACCTCAATGGAACAAAGACGCAACATAAGAGGGTGAATCAGTTATAAACGGTAATTTTACTTTTTTGTTTAGCAGTTATTGTTGTGAGCTAGGTGATCTCGTGCGTGGCTGTTGTTTGGTTTATGAAGAGTAGGGGAAGTGGCTTGGCTAACGGCCGCGCTCGACTTTGTAATGAATACAGCCATGACCGAGCAAGAGGTACATACGTCTGTTGCGCAACGGATTATTATAAAATTTTTAACAAATGAAGGCGTTAAACCCTCGGACATTTTTTCTTGATTGAAGGCACAGTTTAGTGATCATACACTGTCTCAGAATCGTAAGTATACGTGGGCCAAAGAAATTAAAAGTGGGCGAGAACTTATCGAAAACGAAAGTCACGATCGACGCCCAAGGACAAGTCGTACAGATGACAAAATCCGTACCATTCGAGAACTTATTGAAAGTGATAGATTGAACACTTCCATAGCTGATACCCACTACTGATGACATTTCTCCCACAGTTAAGCGGCGATCAGTACAATTTGGGAAGACCGATCTCGTCGACTTCAATGCAACGAAAACGCAATAAACAATATTTACAGAAAAAAAAGATCGTCAGCACCACGGCTTATGAAGAATGGTCAAGTCATTTAATTTCAGGAAAACATACGCTCGGTGTCACGGCATATGGGAATGAAACGTAGCGTGAAGACGTGCCGAATATCGTCCAGTCCACCCGTCTCTTTAGTATTAAAAGTTATTTTAGATGTACAGGTATTCCCCGACTTACAACCGAGATAGGTTCCTGGTCATCGGTCGTAAGTCGATTAAGTCGCAAGTCGAATTTCATATAAAAAAAATTCCGACTTAGCTAATGTAATGTATTATTTATACTGAAATATGTATGTAAATCGAATTTTTTTACTTTGTTTTTTTTTTTAATTTTTCTCATATATTTTAGGGATTCCCCGCAACTACATATTTGTCTTCTTTAAGTATTTTCTATGAAAAAAATTGGAAAAAAAATGGTCGTGAGTGTGAATAGTCGTAAGTCGAACGGTCGTAAGTCGGTGACTACCTGTACTTCTTTTAGGAAGTCACATAAATGAACACGCGTCGCTAACATTATTACTACAGTCAATCACATAGAAAACGCATAGTGGACCTTCCCGCCGGGATTGTTTATGGGAGATTTGTTTCAAGCTATCTCTCTTTATATTATTCCTGGGACGCTTATAACTATTCCTTTGTTCTACATAGGTCGTCATCGAATTAACTACATTCTAAATGATCTTGAATATTGCGTAAAGGTAACGATACAATGAAAATATTTGACTTCTATCATTCGAAAACCACTGTACAATCAGACCACCTATACTGCGAGACCATTTCCTATCTTCGCGAATATGGTTAAGAGTTAATCTACCATAAGTAAGACGTAGGGCTAGAAGTGAGTTTATTGTAATATATTAAGGATCTTGTTTAGCCTTAACAAAGAAGATAAACTTCGGAGTTTTAGACCTGCCTTTACGAATAAAAGAGAATGAAATTACCTACTTAGGGCTAGAAATGAGTTTCTTGTAATATATTAAGGATCCTGTTTAGCCTTAACAAAGAAGATAAACTTCCGAGGTCTAGACCTGCCTTTACGAATAAAAGAGATTGAAATTACTTAAACCGAATGCAAATCTGCCTATGCGGTCAAATATCAAGAGTGTACCCTTTATCCACAGCCTATGTCACTTAAATCTACAGGAGGACACTAACGCATTCATATGATGAACAATAATATTATACGAATAAAAATCTTAAAGCTATTAGTAAATTTTCCGTCTCCGCTCTATGCGCTTAAGTTAACCAAAATGAAAATGTCGCATCTAACGAAATATTCGAAGACTTTTGAAATACACCCTACGCACCACATTTAAATAAGCATCCTTCTTAGAAAACCGAAAGCGATAAAACATAATACAGAAGAATTTTGTTGTTGAGCAATCGAAACTTGATTTAATTAATCTGATCAATTAGGAACAATTTAATTAAAATATGGTCCGCAAAATGTATACATAACATAAACGTAAGAGGATACACATCTGGTCGTTTATTTTATTTGTACGGCAGTCGTGCGGTAATGAAACGTATCTAATACAAAATAATTATCTTAATTGTGTACTCACCACGGTATCGTCCTCAGACCTTTAAATCAAATATGAATCCAGGTATTGCCTTTCAAACACGCACCAGTTTAATTGATGATCAAAGTCTATGCACTCGTATTTCGTAATGTATATTAATTAAATGACGTACACTTGATGCAATGTTGTTTAATCCGTCCGAAATGTTAAGTCTACAACACTTGTGACGAGCACGTATTCCAAAATTTCTTTACTTCTACCTACCGATTTCAACTGAGACACTCACGGTAATATCAACAAGTTATCCAGTCTAGCTCTGTCCGCTGTAACTTTTTACACTCCTACCAACAATCAGGTCCAGGTATAAAAAGTTACTAAGAATCAATTTCAAACTGAGTTATGGTGAACGTTAGAATTTTCGATTCAAATATTCGAAAACAACAAACTGGAAATTGATAACGTACAGAAGCTAGATTTTGAAAAAATCTTATTTCGTAATTGAAACTTTTACAAAGATTTTCTAAATGCCTGTTGTAACCCTGTCTTTATTTGACAACAGGAAGCTTGCATCCTTAACAGTCGAAGGCAAACACTAAACTAATGTCGGATACAGAACAGTGAGCACTCCTTATCGTAGGGTATGCAGGCTACTGAATGATATTCGTAGGACTCGCAGGCGATACACAAAAAAGTATGTGCTGCGCATGTGTTCGAAATATTCACTCCTCTCGATTTGAAGAAGTGGATTCTGGCCAACTATGGGTAACGAATACAAATATGAGTGACGAATTCTCAGATTACTCTTGACGACGTAAAGATCTTTTCATATTTGAAACAATAATAATAATAGTAATGTGATGCGATCGCAAAAAGCCACAGGCGGGGTTCAAATGATAAAGTCGAAAGAATGTTTCTGATTGTGTTTGATACACAAAATAAAATTACGAGGACTTGGTATATATTAAAGATTTAGATTTCATTTCGCACAGTGGCAGTGTACTCTATCGGATTAAATCACATTTCACGACGTAGATTTAACGTACAAAATTGAGGCACATTCAAATATTGCAGCAATAACTCTTTTTTTTTGAGACTTGGAGATGATAAACTTTAAAAGATACAAATGGCCCGAGTCCGCTGGAATGGCCGTTTCACTTCCCAACTTAGGTAGTGCCTACGATCTAAACGCACTACATACCTGTATATTTCCCCAGCGACGATTTTTCGACATTTCGATACAGAGTCGACATATTTTATCGCTACTGTTCTTTGTTTTCTGGTTATTTTCGAATCTTCTGTGCACCGTTATTGAACCATACACTACTGTAGTCCTATCAGCTACTGGAGACCAACATTAACTTTCTTACGTTATCCGCATCTAGTGCTCCATGACATTATTCTGCGAGCATTTGACGTTCTTTCAAGAATCTATCATATTCGGGGAAGATGTGCTTAGCAATTTCTATGCTTTCCTCGCACGATAGGCAGTGTGAATCCTCATTGTGCTTGAATTAGTATACGTTTTGTCCAAAATACGTATGTCCTGTCAGGCATTAGATCACGTCGAATTCTAACTCCTTCTATTCATTACTCTTCATTAGGATCATTTTCCCGTACCTACTGTATCCCATTGATGTTCGCACTGGCTTAGGGTGGTCTCTCGAACGGCCATGAGTTCGGCTTTGAATTCATGGGGAACACGTGGATTCTGTTGCCAGAGCTTGGGTATTTCTGCTGTTGGTCTAGCTTCTAATTTTGTTGGCAACCAGCTGGTAATTACTATGGTAGCTTCAATCAAGAGCGCACTGAAAGCCTTGCACATTCTTGAATTTCCCCTATCGTGGATGGATGTGTCGGGGTTCTCTATACCACATGGAGAACCAACCCACAATTCCATACCTTTTTTCGACCGCTTTCAGCGCGTCATTTCTACCCATTCCCCTTATAAGCTATTCCGCCGGTAAATCATGTTAAACGGACGCATAGCTAAACTCATTATCCTATGCAGATAATGCATAATTGAGTTTAGCTATCTTTTTGCCATACGGCAACCCCATTTCGCTAACCCATGAGATTTCCATGGAAATCGCATCATGTCGTTTAGCAACGGCATAGTCTGATCAAACGACGCGGTTGCTTAATCATGCGACCGCTGGGAAAATTATCAAAGTATTTAAGTTAGTTCCCATGATCAGATTTCCCTAGCCAAGTCGGCGTCCTTTTCACTTTTTCCAGACACTCCATTAGCTGGGGATCAATGCTCTCTTTTCGCAGGTGAATACCACCAGCTTAATTTTCCTCTCCTTCACAGTTCTGTCTTCGTACAGTTATGTTCAAGACGTAAATTCCCCTGGATCCAAATCTGCGGACCAGATGACCAACTCTCAACTAAAGTTGGTAAGAAGCATAAAATGCACGGGGCACCGTTTCCTTTAACCCTATTCCCAGGACGGGAATATATAAGATATAACAAACACCGTCGGCCCACGACGGAGAATATATATATATATATATATATATATATATATATATATATATATATATATATATATATATATATATATATATATATATATATATTATATAATATCCTAACATTTTCTCTATGGTCATTGGCTCTGTGGCGTTTCTAACAAATATACACACAACACACAAGCAAATAGTGAAGAACAATACCGAAAGAAAATCGAATAAGCAAAGCATCAAAGCCATATACCATAGCAATAACAGCAATTCGACATCAGTTGAGTACTTGAGAATAACGACGGAATTCGTACACGCGGCAATGTGTGATGGGTTGAGACTTTGATTCTATATTTTAGTTATCGTAGTCGGTTCGAATCGCATGCCCTTCACTTGAAAATATAGGATGAGTACTAAAGAAGGTTTAGAATCACAAATAAAGCAAATGTTGAAAGTTTCAAATCTTAAATTTCCTTCTGGTAAACTTGGTGATGCAATGAATCAACAGACATTGACAGAGCAGGAAGTTACCTAAGAAATTTATTAGCGGTGATATTAGAACTTTAAAATGAAGAGTTTTATCAGCTAAGAATAAAACAAGGCAGACTTTGACACTTGTATGCCAGAAATCAATTCACAATTTGTGGAAAACAATTCATTTTGTTTGAAGATATTCCAGACCTAACAATATCACTTCGAGAATGTGTTAGAAAATCGCCTCTTTTTGGATATCAGGGATATCAGTGATGTGTTTGCAAGGAACAATAAGAGCAAATGTAAAAAGTCAGGCAAACTTCGGAATTCTAAATGTCGTAACAGTGTAGTGATCCTAAATCACTACTCCCATCCAATCCCCATTATTTCCTATAACCTTAACCTTATCCCAAAATGAACCATTGAGCGACGAATTAAACTAAAAGTTAATTTGTCGCGCATTAATCCGATTCCTAATTACCCCACCCTTACCTATAATCCAAATCATGTTTCCCCAACTGAATCATAAGCATGACAAAATTCCTAATAACCCCGACATCATGAAATGCTTAACTCTAAATGCATTTCATAATTTCTCCTTCTGGGAATTTATTCAAATAAATTCCTAGTTACTCCCCAGAACCCTATTCCAAGAAGCACACGAAACCTTGTTTGTGCTTCTTGGACATTTTACAATAAAAACGTTGACAAATTTCAATGACCAAAAGTATAAAAGGGCGGCACATTTCTATTTCGCGATCAGTAAAGTTCCAGAGGCCGAACCTATGGTCAAACCATCAGTAAGATTCCAGGAGGCCGAACCTATGGTCGAACCATCAGCAAGATTCCAGGAGGCCGAACCTATGGTCGAAGCATCAGTAAGATTCCAGAAGGCCGAAACTATGGTCGAACCATCAGTAAATTCCATTACAGCTAGAAGTAATAAATAAAGTATTCGAAACAAACAAATCAAAAAGCGTTTAACTCTAGCTACCACTAATCTATAGCAAACGAACGACAGCACCTGGCGTCCTGCACGAACCTTCTACTGATCCACAACTGTATTCCCGGTCAGGGGTAGTCAAGAACGTATGTCCCTGTGTTAATAAGACTGTGATCAACCCACGCTGTACTCCCGGTCACGGGTAGTCAAGAACACTCTTGGCGTCCTGCACGAACCTTCTACAGATCTAACCACTACACAGCTGTATTCCCGGTCAGGGGCAGTCAAGAACGTATGTTCCTGTGTTAATAAGACTGTGATCAACCCACGGTGAGTAAACTACACCCCCTTACCAGACTCTTGGCGTCCTGCACAAAATTACACAGCCAAATCCACGGACCCGCGGCAATAGATTTCTTTCTAAGGTAATTCACCATAGAGTGACATAAACAGACTTAAAAATATAACCTCAACAACTGCCTAAATGTAAAAAGTCAGGCAAACTTTGTAATTCCAAATGTCGTAACAGTCTAATATGTCTAAAGAAGTAAACTTAATACTTAATAATTAACAGTAGTAGAATAAGCGTTATTTGGAAAATGTATATCTCTAGAATATAAGTTTAGTTTGTTTTTGTTATGTGACTATTTTGTATGAGTTTTAATAATGAAATTATTTTCTTTACGTAGGCCTTTCATTTCACAAGACATGTCAATCCCTTATTTAAATTTCGTTAGGCGACATCCAGCTTCAAATAACCAATATATCGAATTTTTAACTGTAGATTATACAATATTGTTATTCACAGCCTTTCGTGACATATTCCGACGAATAACTATTCCTCTCACTACAACTACTCATATATATACTACTACTACTATTTATTGACCTGTAGGAGCCCGAAAGTTCATGACCTCACCGACTCGACTCCGCCATTCTTCCCTATCCCGTGCGCTCTACTTCCACGTTCGACCATCCGATCCGATCTCCTCGAGGTCCAACCTAACGTAAAACTACCAGTACAAACCAATCGTAATTACTGGACCGAACTCAAATTCCGATATAGAACTGAAAACCCAGCTAACACTCGAATTGGAAAACAACGTCGTAGATCCAAGTGCTCAATTGCAAGTGTTATTCTACCGGTATATGATCCCGAATAGAAACTTAAAATAATTGCATCCCGAGGAGCAACTTCTGAAGAAGAAGAAAGGTTTGAAGTAGAGGACTCGCTAAGAGATATTGACAAATAATCAACAACCAACAGCAAGCAGAACAAGGGAGCACAAAGCTCAACGCCCCCTGCAACCTGCCAGCAACAGAGACTGCAGCAGCTACAACGACCGCTCCACGGTCGACCAAGTAAGTCCCCTATATTTACCTTTAAATATATTTAAATATATTAAATATATATATTATAATTAAATTATTAAAATAACCATAACAACTCATATATATACTGCACTGTATATTCTACTGGATCATTCAGTCAAAATATTCCTAATAATATTCAGTCAATAATTCCTATTTAGCTTAAGGTATACGAACCTTTCTTGTATCGAGGGCCTTTTCAAGGAATGCAGACCCTTGTGGATAGCCGTTTTGCCTTGTTCCACTGTATGTCAGAACCAAGTTTTGGTGCGGCATGAACTGTGTCTGCGATCTTAAACCCAATCGTTAAGCTCATGGCGTATCGAAATATGGATTTGGAGAACCCTATTTTCGAGGTCGCGGTTAGAATGATCGGATTCGCTCACACTATACACTGTCTCGAAGCAGGCACCAATTGAGTTGGCTTTCTTTTGCGGATCGTGGACTATTATTAACTCTTCGTTGGAGTTGACGTGTTCCAGGATAAGTCCTGCGTTTAACAATGTTTGACAATTTTTCGGTATCCGCGGAACTCGCAGACATGGAATGTCATTATAATCTTTTCTCCTAAATACTTTGTTATCTGTGGAAACATATTCGGTCCACTAGCTTTATTGGCTTGGATTTTGTTGTTCCAGTCTTTATTAATTACTGATCTATAACTGTCACTAATAAGTTTTTGAAGGTTTTCGATTAGTGAGTTAATCGTTTTTATTTCCCGGCTTTATTGCAATCTTTATTAGAAAAGGAATCCATCATAAAGTTATATATAGTGCAGTGATGCGCAAGTTCCGGGTGCTGGATGCCTGTATCGTAAGAAATGGGTTTGTATGCGATTGCGGTCTATGCACCTGAGGAGCACCAACACAACCTCTTTATAGTAGAGCTCGAGACACTCTTTCGATGCTTACAATTGCACCTAGACAACAATTATTTTATCCTAGGTGGAGATATGAAAGCCATCACTTTTTTTTCAATTTCACATTTCAAATTTTTTCTCAAACGCGGCAAACTGTCCTCTTATGGACAGTAAAATTGCTATTATGTTTGTTTGTGCCTCTGGTGCCGGGGTTTTAATGATATTGCGTGGTTATTTCTTACACCGCCTGCCATTTGGGCATATGACACACTACTAGGTGTTGCTAACTTGTTGTAAGAACGAGTTTTCATTCATTTCTCATATTGAACTGGTTTCTTTCCAGATTCCAACTTTAATTTCAGTTGTTGGTATTTAGGGCAACTTTTAAAGTTAGCAGAATGGCCTGTATTCTTACTGAGGACACAGGATAACTAATTCTTATCCGGGAGCTGTTTTTCCCTGATAAAGTGATCGTTTAGGTACTTTACACTTTATTGCAATTTGATGCCACATAACCGAAAGGCTGACAGCGCATACATTGCAATACGCGTTCGGATTTCTTTGTTTTCTCCCAACTAATTGTTTGGTGATTTAGATTTTTTATATACCTAAGCGCATCAACTTTACTATGAAAAATACCGAGTAAAAGAAAAAGAAAGTCTTCAATTCTGGAGATTCAGAGTGGGACTAACTTAGTTTATTTCATTGTCACACATATAGAATGTAAAGCATATCTCACTTTCCTGGGATAAGTAAAAAAACAAAAAAGAAAAAAAATATATATAATATATTATTATATGTATATTAATTAAAAAACAAAGCTGTTAAAGCGTCCGAAATGTTAAGTCTACAACACTTGGGATGAGCACGAATTCCAAAATTTCTTTACTTCTATCTACCAGTGGTTACCGACTTCAACACTGGTTTCTCCACTCACGGTAATATCAAAAAGTTATACAGTCTAACTCTGCACGCTGTAACTTTTTACACTCCTGCCAACAATCAGTTCCAGGTATAAAAAGTGACTACGAATCAATTTCAAACAGGGTTATGGTGAACGTGAGAATTTTCCATTCAAATATTCGAAAACAACAAACTGGAAATTGATAAAGTACAGAAGTTAGATTATGAAAAAATCTTATTTCGTAATTGAAACTTTTACAAAGATTTTCTAAATGCCTGTTGTAACCCTGTCTTCATTTGACAACAGGAAGCTTGCATCCAACAGTCGAAGGCAAACATTAGTCTTGCGCCAGATATACTTATTGTAGCGAGGTTAGGGTTCGCTGGATTAATTATTTTGAATAAATAAGAGCCGTTAAATCGATTCTAAATTAATGTGACACTTTATTAGTCCGTTAATAACAACCGTTACTGTTTACCGTGCACTTAACGATTTCTTGACTTATCGCTTCCCTACTTATCCCGTATTTCACTGCTTACTTCTTACTTTCTACTTATCGCTTGCTTCACTTTCTACTTTCTCCATGATCTGTGTGCGACGTATTTATACCGTTCCCTCATTCTGATTCGGTGTTTCGTTTCCGTCCAGTTTTCTATTCTATTCCAGTTTTCCAGTACTTCCTAAAATAATCTAGTACTTGTTTCGGACTTTCTCGAAGATTCCAGTACTGATTGTCATATGCATCACAATATATATAATTTGCACAATTTGCAGGTTAAATATTCACAGAGCGATCTTTCACCACTTTAGTTTTACGAAAGAAAAGGAATAAATGGTGTTTACGATATATATATATATATATATATATATATATATATATATATATATATATATATATTAATTTCTGTCTTTTCAATTTGAAGGTAACCAAGGAATTAAAGGCAGATTGGTTATCACTACAGAGTGCTGATAAAATTAATTTAGAAATATATATATATATTGTTACGTAATTTTGATTTTACGTTTATCGACTTCCTAGGTCCGATCTCTGGATTGTAAATAATCCAACAAAAACTACAAGTTTGTTCTCCTTTCCTGAATAGATTTATTTTATTTTCACTTATTATTTGACACTTAATATCACGCTGTTAGTTTTGCTTACTAAATCGATGTGTATCGCTGGACATCCAAGTTCGAACTGACTGAGAGACGCCCGACATGCTATTCACGATTATTCGAGTGTAAATTCGTCACACTGCCCTCCACTTAAGACACCAAATTCCTTGATCCATATGAGGCTAGTCTCTCCAAATGGACGACTTTCATTTTACCTCGTCTCTACGTGTAGGAATCTGCACAAAGTCTTCGGCCACAGTTTTAGCCTCCTGATTTGGTATAGCGTATGCTTCTGGCCAATTACTGAAATAGTCCATAATCACCAACACATATTTGTTCCCGGAGTCACTAGTGGGAAATGGACCAGCTACATCCATTGCAACGCGTTCAAATGATGCTCCTGTGTTGTACTGCTGCAACCTTCCTCTGCTTCTAGCTTTCGGACCCTTAGCCGTCATGCATTGCTCGCAGTTTTTAATTCTTTCCATTAACTGATTCTTGACAATTCACCCAGTAAAACCGTTGTTTAATCTTTTCCAGGGTCTTCGTAACACCCAAAAGCCGTCCGCTTGGTCCATTGTGAAATTCTTCTAATACGACTGTTATTCTAGGCTTTGTTAGGACAATCAAATCATTGACGTGTTTACCACCCTTGCTTTCCCATGAACGATGCAGCACTTCCCTTATCAATTTCAAGCTATTCCATTGCACCCAATACGCCCTGGCCAATGGACTTTCTGATGCCGTTTCCTCTTTGGTTGGTCTTCTACCCATTTCTTTCGCTCTAATGACCTTGGCCAAGTCTGTATCTTCCAGTTGATTTTTCCTTAAAGCGCTGGCTTCCCTTTCATCATCCGGTTGCAGATTTGTTAATCGGATGTCGACTATACCTTCGCATCTCTCAGCCTTAGAGCAATGCTTACACTCCAATGCACATGGGCGTCGAGATAGTGCATCGGCATTTTTTCTCTTTTTCCTACGAGACGCATTACAATTCCGTGTGAAGTGTCCTGTTCTTCCGCAGCTGTAACACTTTGCTTCAGAGCCTTTGTGTGAGGCTAGCATCATTTAAACAGTTTTTTTTTTCTTTTACTTCTCCCAAGAAAGGCGAACTGTGGCGGTTCCTCCGAACGCTACTACTTACCTTTCCATCAATAATTCGAAAACTCCCACCTAGAGCATCCGAAAACCCTAGAAAACAAGTATTATGGTAGTTCCATTTAAACGCCATTACTTACCTTGGAATTAAACATTTACTTACCTTTTTGTCATCCACTTAAAATGTCGTCTAACCACCTAAGCCATAGTTCGGCGCTAAGGCAAAAGGCATTGCACCAAACAGAAATTTTACACAAGGGCATAATCATATCAAACGCACCATGATTCGAAAAAGCAGTTCGGTCGCATCAATAAGCAACCGACATAACTCGACCACCGCGGTGCACATATCCCCCGTCGAGTTTACAGCACACAAGCAGGAGATACTCTTGCTTTTCTTCCTTGCTGCAACCATATCGGTGGCTAAATCGATCGACAAGAAATGGTTAACTCGCACCTGGCTGCAGAAGAGAGTCGAGTTCTCGTTAGTGTAAATACACACACGAGGGTTCGACCCTCCGAAGCCACCAGCAACATGCGCCCGATCAGCAAAGATGCCTTACGAAGTGCCGATCGGGTAAACATTCCCATGTTCCTATGTCACGATAGCTTGCACCAGTTGCAAACTCATCGTGTAACATTCCCTTTTATGGAATTATGATATCCACGGTTGGCATGCTCATGGACACACAGCATGAGCGTGCGAAGTAACCGCATCTGTGTACATGCACATCCTCGCCGTGACCAGGGTGTGAAAGATCATCCCTTATTGGTCACCGAAACGATGAATGGAATTTGGTATTCTGTCGTTTCGGTGGCAATCACCAGTCTGAAATCAGATTCCGTGGAGGTAAGTCGGGCCTCCACGTTAAACGCAAAACGAGAATCGGAGTCAGTCGCGATCGAGAGTTGGGAGAATGTCCGTCGAGAAATAGCATTTCACATCAAATTCAGCGCGCCTAGTTTACGTCACATAAGAACATTAAGTTACTCGTTTTAATACAATTTATATGAAATTCAGTGCACCTCGTTTATATCATAAGAACATTAAGTTACTTGTTTTAATTCATTTCAAATCAAATTCAGTACCCAGTTTTTATAGCTTAAGTGAACATATTTATGATTAAGGAACCCAGAGAGAAAGACCGGGATTCCATACTACACCCTCGCATGGGTAGAATCCCCTACACGGAGAGGAACCCGCGACAGAACCTGTAGCGCCCTGAGATGCTATAATTTTTTTATTTACAACACTACCGGTATTTGACGGCAAACAAGAAATCTATCGAGCATGAAGAAATATGGCGTGGACGGCAATGGAGAATATTAAAAAATTTCAAGGAACAAATGAATATTTCGTGTGTCTATCAATAGTGAAATCTAAAATTCAAAGAGCAACCAATATATTAGTGGCCCATAATACTATATTCAACTTCTATTCTATAATAAATCGACATGATTATGTGTACCTTGATCAAAGACCACTCTATGTTTTACAAGACAAGCTACAAGAACCGCATCAAGGCAAATCATCATCATCATCATCATCGACACTACAACTGGGATCCGAGCTTGGCTTTATTTAGCAAGTCTCTCCACCGGTATCCGGTCCATACATATTGTTAAATTGTCCATACTAATTCGTTTTTCCGGGCAAGCTTATTAGCCTTGCGCCACAAGGCAAATCAACAGTATCCGAATTTGTCGATGAAGTTAATAAAGCATTAAACCTGGTGCTCAGTAAAATTGAAATGAAAGAAGGCTCAAATGCGGCACCGCTAATGAAGAATGCAGCTTAATTTGCGAATACCAGGGACACTTTATACGCAAACAGGCCAGTGGATTTGGAACCAGCCTATGGAATGACAAGCACAATAATGCATGATAATAATACATTCAGATTTAACCGGGCAAGAAAAGCATACCATCAACCAAATCCACAAGAACGCCAAGAGAGGAATTTTCAACCCCCTAAATACCGGCCAAATATACAATATCAATACTAACCACGTCCTCATTATCAAGCACTACAGAAGAAAGAACCAATGGATGTCGACCCATCAACCAGGAATTATGCTCGACAATACAATCCGTGCAGACAGTGGCCCAATCAGCATCAGTATCACCCGCAGCAACCACAAAATATGCAGAGAAATTATCAACAGCCGTCTTCCCAAAATTATAGACTTCAGAGGGTGAATAATGCCAGGAATCCAGATAATGAATCACTAAATGGAAATGTGAGTATGTTCTCAGATAAAAAGGAGAATTTTTTATACTATGGCATGGGTTGCCCACCCTAATTTGAAATGATAAAGAAAAAGAAACAAAAAATATAACATTTTAATTGATACAGGGGCAACTCATAATTATTGTAAAGAAAACATTGATTTGAGTTTTAAAATTAATTGTAAAACTCCTACTAAGACTATCCATGGTGCCAGTCAAGTGAAAGCACATAGAAACATACATATATTACATCATAGCCTTAGATTTTATGTATATCCACGAGTTATAATAATTCGATTTACTAATAGAATTGGAAAGATTACGAACATTAAATGCACAGGTAGATTTCCAAAAATCTAATATTCACTACTGACAAGGGACCGGTGAGAATCCCAGAAATTCATATATTTATTAGGAGATGAAGAGAGATATTTATGGAAAAAAATAAAAGAATTGATGAAAACTTACAGTATGCCACTAATGTAGTCGCAACGATTAGAACTAAAACAGAAGAACCAATTTGGTCTAAGCAATATCCATATCAGATAGCCGACCATGAGTACGTGAATAAAGAAATTGATGAATTAGTAAGAAAGGGAATCATACGACCATCAAGATCACCATATTGCTTACCTGAAGAAAGGATTAAATTCAGAAGAAACAAAAAAGAGAAGACTACGAGTGTGGGCTGAAAAGTTTCCGACCTAACAAAGATACATAACATTTTTTCTTAAAATTTATTTTTATTTTTTTACATAGTCTCCTTGTAACTCTGCACACTTCTCCCAGCGATGCTCCCATTTCTCTTAACTAGATTGCTTACGTTATTAAAGTTTCCTATATAGTGAAGGTGTCTAGATCTGTGCCGGCCCTAGCAGCTAGCGCTATTTAGAATTAAGTTATTGTGTAATTAATTACATTGTAATAAATAATAATAATAATAATAACAGATCTGTGCCAAATTCGTCTTATTTTGGACTTATCCTCGAATAAATCCCTTACATCAGCTGAGTAATAGACTTCATATTTTGGTTTATCTCCTGATGTTGGACTTGCTGCCAAGCAAACGTGATTGATAAAATCTTGTGCATATTATTCTAGTAATCATTGTTGATGTCTCACATATAAATTGATTAGATTTCCTAGGCTATTTCTAAATACTTTCCAATCAGTGTATGTGTTGCTGGAATATTGTTTTTCTTTACTATTTAATGATAGTTGCACTTAATGTATAGTGAATAGTAGTATGATCTGATATGGGATTTCCAGTGCCCTGAGTTGCAATGCAGTTCTTTGCAACCCAGCCACAGTCCAACTTCCCATATTTTTTAACAACCCAAAAGTACTTTACTCTACTAGAAAGAGTACCACACGAGTTCGGCTTCCGCTATTAGATTGCACTACGTGGAATGTAACCAGACCCCTGCTTGTTGTATCGTCGCTTTGAAGTCTGGACCAAAGTTATGATTACTTCAAGTGGCTTTGAAAATTTATTGTTTGTTTACTTTTGGGGTTAGTTTCGTTAATTTCTACGGAAAGGATCTTTTCAAAACACCTACAGGGTAAACAATAAATTTACAATAGGGTACACAATGATAACACTCGAAAGGGAAAATAATTAAGTGTTTCGAAGAAGAATGTTAATTCGACCTCAGGGACTGGACACTGGAGGACAAAATTTAACAAAAACATATCATACCCAGTGAGGACTTAAGATTTAAACACTCATATGGAACTAATTTGTGTGTCCTTCGAGGATAATTTTGGGCCCATGTGAATGATTGATTTCGAGAATTGTGTGTGGTCGGCGATTAACAAGTACAATAAGGTCGTACGTCTCATCAGAGAATACGCTTGATAATAAAATGAACAATGGGGTCCTCCTTTTTTGCTTTCTCTAGAGCCACTTAGTTATTATTCGATCTTCCAATTTGAAGTAGCATTATGGGGACGGCAAGCGACAAGTAGAGCTCAGAGGTTGAAAACAAAAGACCTACATCGCATAGACAGACAACAAGCATTTGTCTTTTTTATACAATACGCATTCAATCAATGGCAGGAAAAGTGGACTTATAATGAGTGATTCATTTATTGGTACTTTTTCCAGCAAGAAAAGAATCGAATTATCTTTATTATCATACAAATGAATTATTCTTCACATTTATTTTTAAGTATTATTTTTCTCAAATTCAAACCATTCTGAGGTTTCGAAGTTGGATGACGCGTTCGACGGGAATTAGCCTCATTAATGAACAAGCTATTGGTCAATAAAAAGGATCTTCGTCAAGTTTTTCAAGACCCCAAGGACTAAAATGGCAACGATTATCTTCAATTACTCTACGAGTTGAATTCTAAATATTTTTAAATCAAGATCCTTACGTAGAATTTACCAAGTTGTTACATCCGACAAGCCAAGTTGTTGAGAAGTGCACTGAATCCTTTTATTGCGGACAGCGTACACACTCTTGGCCAACGCCGCTATATCGTAAGCGGTTAACTAGATTGCTTACGTTATTAAAGTTTCCTATACCGTGAAGGTGTCTAGACCTGTGCCAAATTCGTCTTATTTTGGACTTATCCTTGAATAAATCCCATACCTCAGCTGGGTAATAGACTTCATATTTTGGTTTATCTCCTGATGTTGGAGTTGCTGCCAAGGGAACGTGATTGGTAAAATCTTATGCATATTGTTCTAGTAATCACTGTTGATGTCTCACATTTAAATTGATTAGATTTCCTAGGCTATTTCTAAATACTTTCCAATCGGTGTATGTGTTACTGGAATACTGTTTTTCTTTACTATTTAACGATAATTGCACTTGGTGTATAGTGAATAGTAGTATGATCTGATGTGGGATTTCCAGTGCCATGAGTTGCAATGCAGTTCTTTGCAATAAACCTTTACTTTACTTCTGTCAGTTTGCCAGTACGTTGGATTGCACGACGAATGGAATCCACTATTCAGTTAGAATAACAACCAATTTATCTCCCACACTATTGGCTTTCTCTCTTTTGGAAGCCTTTTCTTAAACTGGGGTTGGTTAGCGAAAGTCTACCTAATATAACACACTAAGTAAAGAAATTTCGATAGTGTATTTATTAGGCGGAAGCTGAGGATAACGTCCAGTGTGTTGGCGGATAGACCGTTTATGTTTCGTACCCATGTTGACTGATTTATGAATTGAGTTTTGTTATATAAATAGCAGAAAAGCTAGCCTTTCCTGTAATATGTGTTCAGAATAGCGAAACCATTGAGATTTGTCCACCTGTACCTGTACAGGATTAAGGTCATATCAATAAAGTCGGAAAGAACATCGAATTCGGAGAAGCAGGAATGTTTATCCAATTTCGTACTTCTTTACAGAGAACAATAACGAATGATATGCTTACGATAATGAAATTTAAGCTACAAGGGATTAAATCTTGAGTTGGAACAGAAACCATATTATGGCAGAATCTATAAGCAATATCATATTTATGTAGAAGAACAGATGCATTACGTTATATCCCGAGGTGAAATATAGAATATCTCTGTCAGTTATTACCTCAATTCAACTTAACGCTGAAATTGCTGTGTCGGTTGTTAGATATAAGAACAGACACAGGGGGAATTTGCACATTAAGCCAAGAATGTTGCGACAGATGAGGCGAAACTGTCGTGTCGTTGCAACAGCCAGGCATAAAAGTCAAATACCTACGGAATATGATGTAAGCTCAGACCCAGAATTAATGAGCATTATTGAATCTCTGCAGAAAATCAGATAAAAACCACGCTGCAACAAATATTACTGTGACAACATAAGTCCATCCAGTTATTTTATTTTTATTATTATCTTAAATTTAAACGCATCCCTTAATGTAGAGATATAAGGTCGTGTAGGGGCATTAATAAGTGTATCGGCTATGCTTGTGAATTTGTAGAATTTTGTAGTTTAATGACCATCATATAGCGGTAGAATACGCCGTCTTACTTCCCGCTCTCGAAAGACACTGGATAAACGCTCGTCCTCAGGCCTGCGCATTACCTCCATTTGCCGCTATGCGCGTTCTGAAAGACATTTTATTCGTGTTCTGCAAGCACGTATGTATTACTTTTCAGCCCACGATCGTAATTTACGAATACAAACAGAATTCCATCGATAAGTATTTGAATGGACTGGGTCCGACGTCAGAGCAGCCTTATTCACTCTGGGATGCAAACGACCTTTTGTCCATGTGCCGCCAAGGGTGCATAAGGACAGTGGGTTAGAAAAGATGAAAAAAAGGGTTGAAATCTTCGCCCCATATTTATCAGAAGTGCTTAAGTCACTTGACATATATTGATACCGTTCCTGAGCATCTACCTGAAGCAAGAATCAAACCAGTCTCAGCATGGGAGGTGACTCAAGAAAGAACACTTCAAAAATAAAAAATCACTTGGCATTGATGAATGTTTCCCCGGTCTTTTTAAAGCGCAAACCGGTTATCATGATTACATATTTATTCATATTTTAGATTGAAATTTGTAACTAACTGCTTCAAAACATCCCAGATAGTTATGCCGAAAAAGCCTCACAAGCCGACAGAACAGACAATATCATATACAAGGGTGGCCTGAAAAGTTTCCGACCTAACAAAGATACAAGACATTTTTTCTCTGCCCTCCGAGCGCAATCTTTAGATTAGGGAACAAAAAGAAGTCGCTGAGGGCTAGATCTGGTGAGTAAGGCGGATGGTCAAAAAGTTTAAACCGTAATTCGTGGATTTTCGCCATGGCAACCGCTGAGGTGTCAGACGGCTTGTTGTCTTGGTGAAACAGGATTTTCTTTTTCTACAAATGTGGCCTTTTTTCCGCAATTTCTCCCTTCAGTTGGGCAAGTAATGATGCGTAGAATGCTCCTATAATGGTTCTTTCTTTTTGAAGATAATCGATTAAGATAACTCCATAACTATCCCAAAAAACAGTCTCCATCACTTTCCTTTTGGTCTAACGTGAGCAAACGCGGCACCCAACGCGCGAACAGCTTTCCCATACTTTCTCAGGCCTAGATCGATTTAATATGTGACAAACACGTTCTTTGGACATTTTCATAGCCTCTGCTATCTCTCTCACTTTAATTCGACGGTCGTCTAGTACCATTTGGTGAACATTAGCGATGTTATCGTCAGTTGTTGCAGTTTGTGGACGTCTCGAATGTTCATCGTCTCCCAAGCTCTCACGGCTACGTTTAAATCCAGCTGCCCAAAATTTCACTGCGGTAAATGATGGTGCAGAGTCCCCACACACAGAGGCTAACTTATCTTTGATTTTCGTAGGCGTATTGGTTTTCAAAAACAAAAATTTAATGACAGCTCGATACTCAATTTGGCCATTTTCACAAAAACACTCACATCACACACACACACAACACTCACTCACATAAAAACTACGCGTGCAAAATGGCGTGTAACTGTCAAAAGATGCACAATTACATTCACTAGCTTTTATTGACGAGTGCTGCTCTCATCACGTTGAGGTCGGAAACTTTTCAGCCCACCCTCGTAGTAAACAATTATAGGAAATTAAATGAACAGACAATCAGTGACAGATATCCTATGCCTAATAGAGCGTATACATTACATCTACATTAGACTTAGAGTCAGGTTTCCATCAAACAATAATTAAAGAAGAGGACAAAGAAAAAACGATTGATATGATTACAATCGCTTAGCTTTCGGTTTAAAGAATACACCGGCCATATTTCAGAGATGTGTATACGACATATTGCGTCCATTTATCGCGAAATTTTGCTAGAATAGTAGGAATAGTAAAAATAGCAAAATAGTAGAAATGAATACATTGTGCACTGCCTGAGTCAATGGGGAGTAGGGCAACAATGTTATGCATACATGTGGCGGTTCTACGAACCACACAACCCACTATAGGTTGAGATATCGTCGTTCCACCAAGGAACATGCTCACCTATATCCATTACACGTGCCCACAGACACGTTCCTCAAAGTCCTTCCTTCCGTCTGAAACAAAGGTAGCATCCAAATACCCCACCATTGAATTCAATAGTAAAAACCAATCGAACTTAACGTTCAAAATTCCCTAATATAGAATTCAATGCATCCATCCAATGCATCCATTCGATTCATCCATTCAACGCATTTTTCTGAAAACAAACAGAATAATCTCCTCATGTCAAACCGACAAGCGCACGTGCGCAAACAAAGGCCTAGCGATTCGCCCGCCGGCACAGAATTCTTGCAATCACCTTAACGCCTATTTCACGCCAGATGTTTACGACTAGGAAATGCGATCTAGAAACCGATACCAAATCCCACGGTTCCTTTGTTACCCATCTGAAGCACACAAAACTCTTGTTGGCGTAAGCCAGATGTGTAACGCGTGAGAAATGAGTGGCGGTACGCTCGATTCTTCGAACAAGATACAGATAAGGAAATGAGAATCGAGATGGGAAATTTCTTTTTCAGATAAGAGAATTAAAACTATGATGGGAAATTTCTTTTTCAGATGAGGGGAAGAGTATGGGAGATGGATGGCAAAATTAATTAAGATAGGATAGTCTAACACAGAGAACCCAACGAGGAGGGTTGATCGGCGCGACGCGGAGAAACGAGAAAAGAACTGATCGACCAGAAGTTTAGATTTTTAAATACGCGAGTTACCCCGAGCATCTTTGTTGTATCCTAACGTGTGCGTTCGTTACTGCTGATTTTAATTCGCCATATTTTTCTCGGCACAAAAATGTAAAACAGAAAAGTAAAGAAAAAGACAAAGGAATAAAAACCGTGAAACATATTGTGAACTCTTGCCAAACTATTAGTGTAAACTAAAAATATAAAACAAAATAAACAAACGCCTCCGAAAACAATTAACAGTGTTTTATTTTTGTGCTGTATTCTCTCCGTGATTTCTTTTGTGAACAGTGTTCGGCGGAACACTACAACATCAGCGGCCATAAACATTCGACCAACAAACTGGAATAAAAATCCGCCAAATACACTCTGTATTGTTTTGTTTTGGTGACGCACCACAATGGTGTTGCTTTCGGTGACGCACCACAGTGTATGGCTGGATTATGTCTGATACATGATCGTTGGCACGCTTTTGGTTCATGTCTTCTTCGACGCTTTGTAACCCAAAACCCATTCGACATTTTGTAACCTAAAGTCTATTCGACGCCCTGCCTATAATAGGAAAATTAACTTTGTCCCTTCAATTTGGATTTGAATATTCACAATTAAATATAAAATAAAATTATTCATTTCTATTTGAATTTAAATATCACCGCACGTCACGGAAGACTCTCAATCATCGACTTTTATGTTTTTGACTACTCTTTCGACTATTTATCACCTGATACGAACCCACCGGGGGGAGGGGTGCGAACATACAGGGCAAAGTCTCTGATTGCCTTCAACCCGGCGAAGGCCAGGACGATCCTTGTCCCTGTTCAATCCAAGTTCACATGCAGTCTCCACGTGACACCCCTGGATAGCTACTTTGACACCCGCCAAGTAGTGAACCAATGCATGCAGCGACATCCTGAGAAAGGTTGGCGCAAGGCTAATAACCAGCCCCGTAAAAATGAATTATTATGGCAAATTTAACAAGCCTCGGATATGGACCGGATACACGACGACGACCACGGAAACGAAAATGGCTAAATGATTTAAGGATTTTTTCATGGAACATACGCTCACTATACATAGCTCGAGCTGCACAGCAGCTAGCCGATGCCCTGTCCGAATATAAGGCTGACATAACAGCATTACAAGAAATAAGATGGACGGGGAGTGGTGTTTTTCAAAGAAAAGAGTATGACATTTATTACAGCTGTCACGCTAAACACCATGTGCTCGGGGTAGGCTTTCTAGTCAGCCAAAAACTGCCATCATCGGCTTTAATGCAATAAATGAAAGGCTATGCACTCTTAGCGTGCGAGGCAAATTTAAGAACATAAGCCTCATAAACGTTCACGGACCTACAGAGGAGTCCCCTGACGACGAAAAAGAAGAATACTACGAGAACGTCGAACGGGCCCTCAATGCCTGCCCAAGATACGATGTGAAAATCGTTCTTGGGGATTTGAATGCAAAAATAGGTCGGGAGCCGGTTTACAGGCACTACGCAGGTTCCCATAGTTTGCATGAGAACACTAATGACAATGGACTACGAGTCATCGAATTGGCAGCATCGAAAAACCTGGTCGTTGCGAGTACCAGGTTTCCGCGTAAAGATATCCACAAAGCCGCCTGGGTATCACCTGATGGAGCCACTCGCAACCAAATTGACCACGTGCTGATAGATCGCCGCCACTCTTCGAGCTTGATGACGGTACGAACGTACCGAGGTGCCAACGTCGACTCGGATCACTATCTTGTTGGTACAGTTTTCCGAGCGCGGATTGCCTTACGGAAACGTATTGCATCCTCGGATCAGGTTCGAATCAACACGGCTGCCTTACGCAATGAGAATACCAGTAACACCTTTGGTCATGCGTTAAGACTCGCCCTCGAAGAGCTCGACGGAGGGAGAGTAAGTCATGGGGCCAGAGTGCCGGGCGTAGAAGAGAAATGGACACGCCTTAAGAATTCCGTCAGTAGTACTGCCAACTCCATCTTAGGCAGTAGTCGTAGAGATCGGAACGACTGGTTTGATGATGAGTGCAAACTAGCGACTGAACGTAAGAATGCTGCATACGGGGCAATGCAGCAGTCTCATAGGACGCGGGTATGCGAGAAGAAATACAAAGAGCTCAGAAGATCCGAAAAAAGACTTCACAGACAAAAGAAAAGTGCCTGGGAAAAAAACCTTGTCTGTAAAATAGAGAAAAGTAGAGAGCGAGGTCCGCACCAGGCGCGGAAGTTCTACCAAATAATCCGCAGTATGACGCGGTACACACCACGCTGCACTTACTGCAACGATAAAGAGGGTAATCTGATCACCGATCCTGAAGGCATTCTGGAGCGATGGGATGTGCACTTCAATGAATTGCTAAATGGTCAGCTCACAGAAGAATTGGAGGCTCCACCAATGCAAGATCAAGACCAAATGCTGCCGCCACCAAGCATTGAGGAAACATTAAAAGCCATTATACAGCTCAAATCAAATAAAGCCCCCGGAGCTGATGGCATACCAGCTGAGCTGATCAAACAAGGAGGGACAGCGTTACACCACGCAATACATGAGATCGTGGTGCACGTATGGGAGCAAGAGGAGATACCGGAAGATTGGCGTCGTGGTATAATTTGCCCCATGCATAAGACGGGAGATATCACACTGTGCAGCAACTATAGGGGTATAATATTACTGAGTACCGCCTATAAGATACTCTCCACTATCCTACAAGATCGGATAGCCCCATACGCTAAAGCCATCATTGGTCAATATCGGTGTGGCTTCATCCCAGGCAAATCAGCAATTGATCAGATATTCACCCTTAGGCAGGCGATGGAAAAATGTCTGGAATTTAAGATTCCACTATATCATCTGTTTATAGACTTCAAGGCCGCCTACGACAGCATAGCCAGGGTAGAACTATATAATGCCATGAGAGAATTCGGCATTCCAAATAAATTGATACGACTTTGTAGGTTGACCATGACCAACGTAACTAGTCAAGTAAAAGTAGCGGGATTGCTGTCCAAACCAATAAACATCAATAATGGACTCCGACAAGGGGACGGTCTGGCCTGCCTCCTCTTCAACCTGGCGTTGGAGAAAGCAATCCGTGACTCTGGCGTTACAACAAGAGGGACTATTGTCACCAAGGCCAGCCAGATACTTGCCTACGCAGATGACATCGACATAATCGGTAGAACCGAATCGGCGGTACAGGAATCCTTCACCCAAATCGAGCAGGCGGCATAAAAACTGGGACTGCACATTAATGAGGGAAAAACCAAGTACATGGTGGCAACTTCTGCGAAGAGAAGACCTAACGTTGGTCCAACTATCAGGGTAGTGGAGCACGAATTTGAAGTAGTGCAATCCTTTAACTACCTTGGGTCAATAGTATCAGCCGAAAACAATATGGAAGAAGAAATACACGAACGGCTGATTAAATCCAACAAAGCGTACTATGGTCTATCAAGGCTCTTAAAATCCCGAAATTTATCCAGAACATCCAAGCTACTACTGTACAAGACCATGGTCTTACTAGTACTCATGTATGGATCCGAGACCTGGGTGCTTAATAAAAGGCACTCTGAACTCTTGGCCGCGTTCGAGAGAAAGGTCTTAAGGAGAATTATTGGCCCCGTATGTGAGGGAGGACGATTCCGGAGACGTTACAACCATGAGTTGTACGCAATCTACCTTGAAGCTCATATTGTAAGAAAAATCAAGCTCGGTAGACTCCGGTGGGCGGGACACCTAGCTCGAATGAGCGAAGAGGAGCCTGCCCGGAAAGTCCTTTGTGGCAGGATGTATGGAAGGAGACAGCGCGGCAGACCTTGTCTGCGATGGAGGGATGGCGTAGACCAGGACGCCCAGAGCTTGGGAGTGCTAAACTGGATGACATCGGCTCGAAATCGGGACCGGTGGAGAGATTTGTTAAATAAGGCCAAGACCGGATCCCGGTTGTAGTGCCGATGATGATGATGATGATGATGACGAACCCACCGGTTTTTTGTTCTTCTCGATCTACCGTCATTCCGCTGAGAAACGAAATCATACCATCTATCCGTTATCTGGTATGATTTATTTCAACCGTTGTGGTTTTGTTTTTGTTTAAAGAATGTGTAAAATGTAATTGACCATTTGTATGCGCAAATGCAAATTTATGTTTCCATTTTATGTTTAATATTTTATATGTGTATAATGTGAAAATGTGAATAAATGTTTTATGTTTTAATTTCATTTTTATACTTGAAATGTGTTTAATTTAAAAAATGTAAATAAATGTTTCATGTCTTGATTACGTGTACTTGTGTTATATATGTATACTTATGTAATGTTATGGTTTCCCAGCGGGACAAAGGTGGTGGGGGAGTTACTACATAACAGGGGGAAAAACAAGAATCAACTCCTTTTAGGAGCATGGAGACAGTTTTCTCCGATTTTCGAGTGTACCTGTAGTACTCGCTAGTTCCACTACCCAAAGCAGATTTAATTTTGTGATAGTGTGGGGAAGAAGTATGGTGCGCCGGCGTACGGCGCTGATTCCCTTCTTCCTCCATCATCACAATAAGAAAGTTCCGCCGCAATCATCCACGGACAAAGGGAGGAAACGCCGACACGTTTGTCTACAACCAGGGGTAAAGCCAAAAAGGATAAGCACACCTGGTCGTCACCAGAAAAAAATAATACAAATGAAACACACTTATTGGTAATCTAGTTGTTCACCCACGTTCATGAATACATCATTTCGGTTAAAACAAAGTCGGTTTATTTGCTTCAGCCGCAGCGTTATAATTTTAATTAACGTAAAAGAAAATAATCAGTAGTTCACAATAATATTTTCGATAAAAATCCAATGTGATTTATTCTTGATACAAACAATATTCGATGAAAATAGAATTGACTTATATATCGCACTTAATATTAATTCATTAAAATCCAACGTAAACTGTTTTCTATATGCACTCTTTAGTTCGAAATAGAATTGGCTTATGGCTCGTACTTAGTATTAATTAATAAAATCTAACGTAAACTGTTTTCTATATACACACTTTAGATTGAAATAGAATTGGCTTATGGCTCGTACTTAGTATTAATTAATAGAATCCAACGTGAACTGTTTTCTTCCTTCGTTGGCACGCAATATACTTAGCTCACTATCACAGCAACTCGCGGTTTTACCAGGCTATTATGTTGGTTATCGTACTATCTTAATTCCGCCCAACACACGCGCTATTCAAACGACAATTCAGACTGAGGATGTAACGCATCATTCGATCCCCTTGGATGGCCCAAGAGGGATGTAAATGAACGTGAGTGCGCGACCTGCCCTCACGGAATCCGAACCGAGATTAAATTATTTCATCGAAGCGATAGGATACCAAAATCCCATCATCGCTTCGATGACCAAATTTGGTAATATGTCCCTTTTGCGTTTGGATCACACAACACAAAAGGGGTGGAAATACACACACGATGATTGCTTCCGCTGCTCATCGTGTGCGTCCGCAAGTATGCAGACATTGCATAAGTCCCCTTTAAAGTTCGCAGCAGGTGCGAGTATCTCAACGGCAAAAGGGTTGAAATGTTTACACGATCAGTGGCTACTAGTAGCATGATGCTGATCGTGTGCGTGTTGTTGATGTATCCTCGCAGTCGAACTCTGATGGTAATTTTCCATTTGCGAATTCGACTGCTGGGGCGCCAGCCGGATGCCCTCATGTATCGGTCGCTCGATTAGGGCATGCTGTGCCAAGGCAAGATACCTTTTCTTGCTGGTGTGCAGCTGGCGCGCAAAAGAATATCGTGTAGATATTGCACAGACAATATTGGTTGCTTGGTTATTAAACCAAATTGCCTTGAAGATATTGTATTTGTTGCCGCTGGAATTTCATATCAGCGAGAATTTATGTTTCATGGTTCTCCTTTGGTTTTGCAGGTACAGCATGGAAAGTAAGTGCAGGCTTTTAGTGTATTTCAGGAAACTGTTACCTTTTGTACCTGTAAGGTAAGTAGTGGCGTTCAATGGTACTGCCACGGTACTTGTTTCTCTTTTTGATTGTATGCCCTATTTGGGGGTTTTTTACTTAGGTTATGGGAAGATGTTGGTGGCGTTCGAGGGAACCACCACGGTATATCAAGCGGGCTAGGGTAGGGCGGATGCATGTGCAAACTGATCTGGATAGCTGAGTCCAAAAGTGTCGCGCGGTATTGAGTGGCTCTGTGCGTGCCGAATGGCTGAACGTTGCTCGGTACTCGGATATTGGTGCTCAAATCTCTCGTCTTACTTTACTAGCTAATAAGAAATGAAAAGTTAAATGAGCTAGTCTAGCCGCGCAAAAGGGAAAGGAAAAGATCAATCGGTTGCCGTATTTCCTATGTATAATTATCTGAACCTTGCGTGTTCTATATTAGCTAAGATGCAATTACTTATGTTGAAAAAGAAAAAAAAACTTATATTTTGGTGGCTCTGCCTCTTAATTCTATTTGTTTCTTTGGAAGAGGAAAAAAAAAACTTGCTCTTCTTACGAATTACTTGTTGGTATCTATGTTCAATAATTATTGTATAGATTGTTCGAAGCCATTAGAAATATAATGTTTTTGTCTATAGCATAAAAAGGTAAATACTAATTTGCTTCTCTTGGTCTTTGTTTAAAAAAATTAATTATGTGTTTTATATATTTTAATAAATTTGAAAAAGGAAAAGTTACCCACTATAGTTCGTGGCTGGTGTTGTCGCTGGAATCTCCGTTGTTGAAAAACTCCACTTAATTTCCTTGCTTGGCCGTCTTCGTGATTGACTCCGTTGTTTCGGTGCGTGTTCCCCACCAGGGTTACCAATTATGAGGGTTCTTGCTTAGGTTATAGGAAAATGTTGGTGGCGTTCGAGGGAACCGCCACACACTGATTTGTTTAAGTTAAGTTTATTTCGAAATCTAGGAAAAACACTATTATTGGAATAACTTGTTTGAATTATTAGATTATTGTTCCGTTTCATTTTCTTATTGATACTAAAATTTTACGTCAGCACTGCGTGAAAACTACATCATGAAATCAATAATAACACAATCTTCGCCACGACTCGGGGTATATTATCGTCACCGTGCGCACCGGTGAGCGGGAGATCGCGTGGCCGTGGCGGTCCGTGGATAAAAACGACTCCCTGAGGATAGAACTCTGACATGAATTCCATCCTAGGTTAGGGTTAAGAAAAGGGAAGAGAGAGAAAAACTTTTCTCTTAAGGGTGTGGCCGCCACAGAAATGCCTTCTTTCAGTGCAGTGGTGTGTGTGCGTGGTTCTTTCATGGATGAGAACGAACCTAGAACAAAGAAAGGGCATAAAGTGCAATCATGGGATACGATTTCGGTAAAGCAAATAAAACCGAACTCGTCGGATGCTAATGGGATCTTTGTTGGAAATGTGCTAATAGGTTTTAGCTAGGTTACTGGGAAATCGTGTTTTTGGCATCGCTAGTAAGGGTAAGTATTGAATTCCTATTTGCATTTGTTTATGCTGTAGGATTTAATTGATGCCAAGAGACGCGGAATGCGTATTTGCTTTGGTCTCTTGGGTGTAAGTCGCCAGCCAATGTGTATGTAGGGAACATTGTTGTACACATGGCGCGGCTGGGAAAATAGACGGCGCAATATTTATGGTCCCTGTCATGACGGTTACATTGTATGCAAACCGAATCATTTTGTTTACAGGAATTTGTCTGGTACCGAAGGTGCCGAATTGGTTTGGGATTCCAGATAAGTAAAGCAAGAAATCTTACGGAAAATTGTATGCGAAGAGATGCATGAAAAGGTAAGTTTTCTTTACAGGGACTTTAAGATTATAGATTTGATCATTTTCAGGTACTATTGCAATTGTATTAGTGAAGTTAGGAAATTGGCTGAATATATGGGGGTTTTACGGTAAGTAGACAGTGGGGTTTGGCGGAACCGCCACAATAGTCCTCTAAATCATTACACATAATACTGATTTTCACATTATTCATGTATTTGGTTCTAAAGTTTTTACATGTTAACTGACGTCCTTGGTTTCCATGTAGCTCACAATGATGGGAGGTACTTTTTCCTTCCAGTTGATTTGTTGTTTCTGTTGCTGATGGTTGGCTGCTTGCTGTTTTTCCTGCTGCTGTTGTCGTTGTTGTTACTGTCGTTGTCTACATGATTGACTAAACCGTAAACGACGTAAATTTCTTTTCTCCAGAGCTGCTTTTGCTTGTTTGTACAGCTCATCTTTTTTCTTTATAACCTCGGGGATGATGTTATCGAGCTCTTCATCAATGTTATTAACTCCTGGCTCCTTAACGGCCAGGTTTTTGTATTAGTTCCCTGTTCCAGAATAGTGAACATCACTGGGATACAAATCTTCTTCAATGTTTTCGCATATTTCACTTATATCTTTGGTGGCACCTAACTTGTGCCTCTTGCCCGCTAGATACGGTTGAAGATTCAACCTCCTCCTTGGTTCCATTTTAGAGAAAACCTGGCCTTCATTCATAGTCAGTGCGTCACTTTTTTTTTCTTTTCTCCGTTATTTATTAAGCATTTAAAAAATCATTTGAAGGGCTTATTCTACACATAATTAAGTATACAAAATTATTTTTATTTTTATTTTAAGTACAAAATGGCGGCGTGCTCGCTAGCGAAGTGCAAACAGGTCAAACGGTATTTAGCATAACGACCCTCCAACAGCACCTAGAATATATGGTTGCCCACTATGGTTCAACATAGGTCCAAATTTGATGGAAAAGATTCGGGTGTTCGAAAGAAAGTGTCTCAGAAGTTGTCTCAGATTATATCGGACACCGGAATCGGACTATAAAAAGTATTACTCAAATGAGACTTTATATAATGAAGCGTACATAAATAGGGTGGATAATTTTATGATTAAATTAATCAGAGGACATATTGCGAGAGCAATAAGCTCGTCCAATGACCTAATTTTCGGGGCTTATTATCCAAATACCCTGTACTATGAGAACGTGCGTCGCAACGGTTTTGTTCCACCAGAGGCGTTCCTTGATTTGGACATGAAAGGGCTTATACAGGATAGATCCGGAATTCCGCTGATTTATCATGTAAGTAGATCATCTGTAGACGGGCGATTGTGCTACGACCGGGAAGTAACGCGCACCGAAGAAGAGCTCCTGCGCTTCAGTAGGGCTATCTCCCACAGAGACCGGGACGATAGTATTAGACAACGTCAACAGTTCTGGTGGTTGAATGGCATATAAAGACCTGGATACCAAAGTCGGTATAGAATCATAGTATCATCAGCTAGCTTACATAGACTTAGCTTTTCTAGAATTAGGGTAGTATAAGATTTAAGTTAAGTTAGGTTGTGTTTTTACATAAAAAAAAAAAAAAAAGGAGGTAAGTTAAGTAAGTTAAATTTTAAGAAAAAAAAAACAACAAAAAGATTGACAAAGTTTTTCAAATTTTTCTTTGTATTTCAACTAATTATCAGTACTGCCATAAAGTTCTGTCGCCGAAAGGCAAATTATACAAATGTTAAGTAATGTTTAGCTTAGAGCGTCTGCGAAGGACCAGTAAGTTATTATATAAGATAATTAAACTAGAATTTAAGCATTTTTTGTCTAGCCTTTAATTTAGAAATTAAGAATATAAAAAGAAAAATAAAAAAATGTTTTAAAAATGACAGCACCTAGAATAAAACAATTTTTTTTATCATCTTTATGAGTTTTTCTAAGGCGGTACACATGTATAGCGTTTGGAATAATAGTGAAGAAGATCGTGTGCTCGAATCACGAAAAAAATTTTACCTAAGCGTTACACACCAGGCTACTGACCGTGTTTAGAATTTGATTTCCAAACTCGACTATATTCCACTGGTATGAATTATTTTTATTTATCGCTTGGTATACGGTTCTGATGTATTTTACTTATTCGATTTTTCGTTCGGTGTTCTTCACTATTTTTGCTTGTGAATTGTGTGTGTATCTGTTAGAATCGCTACACATGATTATTACAAAATAGTAATTTTTCGCAAAATGCCGCTAGTATGACTTAAAAATTGAATTTTCAATAAAAAATCGTCCTTAATTTGTTTTTAAAGAATTTCATTGTTTATTAATCATTAAATCTGTGTGCACCACCCTAGATAGTTTATATAAGACACTACAGTTAAAATTTCAAGTCGATCGAATAAAAACTGCCCGAGTTATGTTGCACTCCAACTTGAAAAATATGGTGTGGAGAATAACGCGTTTAAAGTTTCAGTCAGCTGTAGTCTAACGATCATTTCGGCGTCTCGTGCTATCTCTCTCTAAAGTAAAAGTTTTATAATGCCATCTATGCGTATTTTATGAAAGTATGACTCACTTGTTTTGAATAAAAATTATCGATCGGATTATGATACTCCAAAACACTGCGAAAAGTGAAACGGCTGTTTCGAACGTTTCGGAAATCTGTTTTAAAAAAAATTTAAAAAAATTTTCCCACATTATATTCCTTTCGGATATGTTGCACAATATAAATGCACACAAAAATATGAAATAATATAATTAGAAACTGAAACCTACTCATAGTTTGTCGGCTGTCTGGTAGTCCTTCCTACGTGGCGTATATCTCTGCAAGCCAAGAGTTTTTGGTGACGATGTTGTGTCCTTGTTGATAATTTCGTTTGCTATTGTCTTTTTATTAACGTGCACTTAGTCTTGGATCAAGAATATTCCACCACTAATTAATGAAACCCAGTTTTTCTTTCTTTCATGTTGATTTAATTTGTTGTAATAAAAGCAATATTTTTAGTTTTGTTTTTCGCGCTTTTTTGGTATTTTCTTATTTTAGCACAATTTAATAGTTCATTTTACATTTTACTTCTTAAAAAACAGCCACACGGGCCCACGACATTTTTATGTGCACCCGAGAATTTCAAAAAATAACAACGTTTTGCATCGAATTTTAAGACCACAACTTTGTCGCGAATTTCAAGTCAACGAACCAATTTCAAAAAACCAAATGAGATAGAAAATTGCCCATTCATGTCTTTTTGTATGAGGACAAAAATTTTCCCCCACCCTACCATTTATTGACTCACTGGAATTTGGTTTCGGCTCAACCCCCTTCCAATCAATCGTCAGGTCCAATTGTATACAATGGTAGTGTAAAGGAAAATTTGCTGGGAAGGGTCAATGTACCTAAAATTATGCGTGAAAATGATTTCATGTCCTCGTTAAGAGAATTTTGCAATTACTTTGAGGGAGGAATTACGACATTTGCGAGTTAGGGGATGGAGATGGTGGAAAAAGTTTGTATGTACTTTATTTACTTTCCACTTGAATTATGACTATTCCTTTTGACTAGCTTGTACATATTATATACGATAGAAAGTTTGAACATGCAAAATCGTTTTTGGGATAGGATTAGCATTGCTAGTAATGTAACAGATATCCTCTTTGGGATATTTATACAGAATTTAAGTTAAAAAAAATGCTCCATATATATAACCCCATAATTTTTGTGAGGTCAGAATCCTCATTTATTCAGCTTAATATAAGCGATATTGGATAAAGAAAAAATATATATATATACATAACTACTAACTTAAAAACTAAGGTGCAATAAGGACATAGGTGTTTTTTTTTTTTTTGTTTCGGTAGGAAGGTGGAAATCTTCAAAAGATGCCTCTAGACCGATCCAGGGGCATGCCAGGTTTTTACCGACTAAAACCACCTCCCGCCAGGCTCATATTCCCGTTGATCCCCGCGGAACTTTCTTTTAGATATTCCATCGCGGGGCGGGACAAGGACATAGGTGTATGTATGCAAGTGTGTGTCTGTGTGAATTGGGCTAGGGGCTAAGAGATATCTAGTAAGGAGACGGGGTTTAAGAGCAGGAGAAGTGGGGTTGAAATCAAAGGAGGTGGGGTAAGACTTGACGTTGCATACGTGAGATCGGTTCGTTAAGGCATGGAGGAGAGAGGGCTTGCACTGTCGATTAATCCTGAGTGAAGACGGTATGTTAAATGCTAAAGTGATAGAAATACAATGAGAGTGCTTTTACCGCTGGCGGAGTCGCAAGCCAGTCCATTGATCCGTACCGAGGGATTCGAGGTTTGTCGAGGTAGCGCTGTTTTGAGTTGAAAGTACTGGCCAGCAACATATCGAAATACCGTTGGCGTAGGTGACCCGACCGTTTGGTCACCAGAGGCCAGTCAACTGGGAGGAAGGGCCGTTGGCGTAGCTCCTCACCGATTGCACAACCTGGACGGGTCGATCGGGAGACTGCGCGCATTCGAGATGGACTTCCTGTGTGAGGCCTGGCCGTTGTCGTAGGTCATAGAAGAGGGCAGCGGAATGGACTGATGTCTCAATGTCTGGTGCGACCACAGATAACAGCCCATGAAGAAGCGAAACCACCTACAGTGGCCGATAAGGTACAGCAATAAAGGCAAAAGACCGCTGATGAGGTAAGGTGCTGCTCGTGGCCCAAAATACTGGGGCCGTTGGTAGGTACTATCCAAGTGAAGGGAGCGTCTGTATGTTACGGACCTACCTCGCGTCCAGGTCCCCCCTAACATCCACTTATCCCCTTTCATTAGTTTCCCCTCTCTACCTCTAAAAGGAGAACAACTCGCCAAGTAGTTAATTTGCATAAACTACTTTGTGCAAATTCTACTTGGTAGAGAAAATAATAAAAAACGGCGTTGGCCCCGAATAAAAAATAAACGTCAACGGCAATGAAAATATTCATTCGACGTAAAACGATTGGCAAGCAAAGCCACTGAAGCTTAACATATCAACAGCAATCCGTAACAATAATTCATATTATCAAGAAACAGTGTCATGTGTGTTCTTTAAATAAATGAATAGTTTTAATAGCTGAGCTAGAGGAACAACCAACGGATGCTGATCAGGGGAGCTGCCATTCAACGCCCCCTGCAACCTGCCAGCGGCCGAAACCATCAACAACATAAGAAAGTTGTTGATCGTCCTCTGGTCCATAGCAGCACTCAAGGTAGGGGTAATGCCCATTCAAGCATAAGAACACAAGCACTGCGGGATAGCTAATTGGGTACACAGACAGGTGGAGGATCGAAGCCTCAGTCACTACTGGATCACTAATCTGCTAAAGCATGACGAAATCCACCCTGTTAATCCATCACTGGGGAGCGTTACCAACAGCAATTGATATAATTGAGCCGAACATTAAAGCTCAAATGTTCCCAATATGCCAAAAGACAGGACAAAGTAATCTTTCAGCACAACAACGCTTGGTCACGTGTTGCAAAAGTCGTCAAGAAAATGTTGGAGAGGCTTCAATAGGATGCCCTACCCCATCCGCCTTATTCACCAGACATTGCTCCTACCGACTACTGTAATATCAAGGATTACGCACCTCGTCATTAGCGTTAGGTTACGTATCTCGATATCAACATAAATATATTATCGTTATCTATTTGGCACCGACAGTATTCTACCGGCGGCGCCAAATTGTAATGTTTTCTGATTTAATATACCTGATTGAATGTGGGCCTTGCTATTCCGGGTTCCAAATGGAGAGTTAAACGCTGACAAAGATTTTGGTTTTTTCCTTATTTTTATTGTTGTTTTTTACTTAGTAGTGGTTTTTAGTTAGGTGCAAAAGGCTCGCTTTGGCTACTAGACTAACTTTAGTCTAATCAAAGTGAAAGGCCCGCTGTGCCGTTGCAATGCTGCAACCTTTTACCCTGATTGATTAACTTTCAATTATTTGCTCAGAGTAAAGGTGCTGCTGTACTTACACGAGGCTGCGACCCTTTACTTTATTCGATTAGCTCTCTGTTCTACTTCATTGCAACTATTTACTTTATATACCCAAATTATGGGCGCAGCACCCAAACAATGCATCTCATTCCGCTTGAACTTCGACCCAGAACGCATGCCCCATATTGAGTCCAATTGCCTAGCATCAGTCATCTGCATTGCTTAATTGCTATCGCCGCTTGATTGATCTCTTTTAGGTGCAGCGGCTTTGGCTTAAGCAATTGTATTGCTTACAAAGACCCACCTTCAAGTAAGTCATTCGTACCGCTTAATAGATTTGCGTTTCGTCGCTATGTCTGGCTTTTCGCAGATCTCAGCACCTGTCCTGTGAGTAGGGCGTTATAATATACTCACAGTTAGGCCAGCTTGTCGTAAGAGGCGACTAAAGGCCGAGTGGTAGCCGGGGTCCCAACGCCCTGTGCGCTCGGTGAAATACCACCCCATCAAGCTTTAGGCTCCATGAAATGGTCGGGAGAAATCCCTGGCCATCTTTCAGAGCTTGGCTGATGGACCGGTTCGAGAAAAGGTTGGTTAGGTGGTAGTCGGTCCCAAGGTGAGATACCACCCCGTCACGCTGTACATTCCGCGATATCACCGAGAGAAATCTTCGACGGTGTTTCGGATGTGTGGCTGATGGCCCGGACTGACGCGGGGATAAGTCATGATGGTGCCTTCTGATATAAAGAATTCCGGAGGTAAATTAGTCTCCCATTCGGATCTCCGGGGGTGACTATGTCAGGGGGAACATCATGCAGATATCACGATAAATAATGGAACTGTAAGAGGTTCGTCATCGCATAACCGGGCTCACTCTCGAGGCTCGGCCCACGCTCGACTGGGGACGGCATTTTGTAACATCAGGGGCATCGGTTTCACCAATACCAATGTAAACGCCGCCCACCAATATTTGCAAACAACGAAACCTGATATCCTTGCCCTAACTGAGACCCAGGTCGATTCGTCAACTGATTCGACATATCTTCGTTGCTCAGGATACGACTTACATTCGAGATTCCGTTTTAAGGGCGGAGTCTGCGTTTTCGCGCGGTCCAATCTGGCTTGCCAGAGGATGGAGGCGTTGGAACCCAATAATATGGACATCATATGGTTGAGGGTCGTGCTGAGGAATTCCGTTACAGTAGTAGGGATATAGCGGTACTGGCTCACTTTTCTGGCTCAAAAGCTCTTTTCTGCCCCAAAGCTCTATGTGAAGGTGTAGATGTGTGTGTTGTGTGGTGAGTGTTGATAGTGGTATGTGGTTCATGGGTGGTGGGTTCTTATGTGAGGTGTAAATAGTAGTATTTAGTGTATTTCTTATGAGTATTGGTATTAATAGTGATATTTTGTGGGTTCTTATGTGGGGTGGAAATAGTAGTATTGGTATTAATTGGGTATAGTTTGTAGTGTTCTTATCGCTGTAGTTGTTGGATTTTGTGCTTTTTTTGTAGGTGGTGTTGACTATTGGGCTTTTTCTATGTGGTGGTGAGTATTGGGGCTTGTGATGATATCGGTGCTTTTTTTTGTTATGGGTTTATGTTTTTGCTAATGGATTTATGCTTAGGTGGTGATATCGGGGCTGAATGGGTAGTGCTTTAGGCTTTTGTCTCGGTTGTAAGCTGTTAATTGTGGTAGAAATAAAAAACGTTGTCTGGGTTGTGCTTTTGGCTTTTGTCTCAGTTGTAAGCTGTTAATTGTGGTAGAAATAAAAAAAAACGTTGTCTGGGTAGTGCTTTAGGCTTTTGTCTCGGTTGTAAGCTGTTAATTGTGGTAGAAATAAAAAAACGTTGTCTTTGGTGTGCTTTTTAATCTTATTGTCATTAAGCTGAGTAATATAAACGGGAATTTTGTTGTTTGTGGATTTGTATGGGAAATGGGGTGTTTTTGCTGGAACTTAAACTGACTTCCCCTAAGACGCAGAGCTAAGCTAGTTGACTTCACCTAAGACGCAGACCTAAGCCAGTATTCAAACGAACAATAACAAGGAGGAGGCGGGGGCCGGGGGCTTTTTGCTATTGAACTTTTTGTTGGGGGGTGTGTGTGTGTTTTTGATAATGGATTTGTGCTTAGGAGGTGAATGGTTTTGCTGCTAGTTGACTTCACCTAAGACGCAGAGCTAAGCTAGTTGACTTCACCTAAGACGCAGACCTAAGTCATTGGTTTTTTATGAGTCACCGAATGATTATTCAAGTCCATATTGTACCGATCCCATAACCTTTAGCAAGTATTCATGATTTCTATAGCAAGTTGGGATATCATTACTCATTTTTGTGAATTTCATACGTATTGAGGGCCAATTATTCTTATCATAGTTTCCATAATGTATTGTTTCCGCTCCCTACAGGCTAATGTTGATTTCTATATATAGGCGTACATCTTCAGTGGGTTGGGGATTTGTACTTATTATCAGTATTTTTTCAATTTGGGGTGTGTGATGCATAGTTGTTTTGTCTTGTTGGGTATTTGTTATCAGGTGTATACATCTTCAGTGGGTTGTGCGATTAGCGTTCAAGGTTAATTGTGTGACATGAGCAGATGGTATTTTTGAATTGGGTGTGTGAATAGGTGATAGGTGATTCATGATTGTTTGGCAGTGAATATATTATTATTTAGTCATTGAGTTTGAGTAATATATATGGGAATTTTTTTTGGGTGATTCTATGTTGAAATAGATGTATGTTTTAGTTGTTTCTTAATATATAGACATTTTTTGTGATTCTATCTGCTTTTGGGTTTTGTTTCGGTTGTCGAGGGCTTTTTCAGTAAATCTAAGCTGATTCTTAATATTTTGGGCTTTTTGCTCTATACTGAAATGGTACCACTTGATAGTAAATCTATATTGAAATGGACTTTTTTGCTATATTGAATATGTGCTTTTTTGGGGATTGTCTGGGGTGCTAAAGGCTTTTTTTATGAATATATTCACTTGGCAGTAAATCTATGCTGAAATATATATAGAAATACGGGCTTTAAATTTGAAAAAAAGAAGAAAAAAATCATCATTAAACCCAATATTCGACGTGGGATTAGCTAGGAAATAAAAAAATTAACATCATCAACTGGTGAGTTACCTTATTTATATATTAATTGTTATTCCTTTTTTGACGCGGTGCTAGTATTTATTTTTGTGTATTGTATCGTGAGTCTAGCAATAATAATAATAATAATCCCGATGTTTTTGCTATTGCTGCATAATGTATGGAAATGATTCATCATCATCGTCGTCGTTATCAGTTGTGTATATGAATAGGTGACAGGTGATTCATGGTCGTTTGACTTGTTGTGCTGTTATCATTTGTAGTAAAATAGAGGCGTGTTATCAGTAGTTGTTCGTGGATTTATATGGAAGTGATTCATTGCCGTTTGGGATTCTTTCTTATCTCAGTATGTGAATTAAGTCTTAGGGTTGGATGATCAGCGTACAAGGTTAAAGTTTGGAGTAGGTTAATTGTATGACATGGTTGGTCGGCGATTTGTCTGGAAGTTGAGGACTCTTTTATATATTATTATTAGTCATTGAGCTGAGTAATATATATAGAAATTTTTGTTGTTCGAGGGATATGGTATGGAAGTGATGATATAAGACTTAGATTTGGATGATCACAGCGTTCAAGGTTAAAGTTTGGGGATAGGTTAATTGTATGGAAGTCATTCGTAGTCATTTGACGTCGTGGTTTTTGGGATTCTTTCTTATCTCAGCATGTGAATTAAGTCTTAGGTTTGGATGATCAGAGTTATTTTTTAATCTGTATTTATTGGTATATTGTTCGAATGTTTTTATTATTATCTAGTGTGGTTATATTAGGCTGTTGTTGTTGCTGTATTTAGTTTATTGTTATAATGATGTTATGTTTTATTGTTCAAAGTTTTGAGATCTTTTGGGATTCTTTCTTATCTCAGCATGTGAATTAAGTCTTAGGTTTGGATGATCAGAGTTATTTTCTAATCTGTATTTATTGGTATATTGTTCGAATGTTTTTATTATTATCTAGTGTGGTTATATTAGGCTGTTGTTGTTGCTGTATTTAGTTTATTGTTATAATGATGTTATGTTTTATTGTTCAAAGTTTTGAGATCTTTTGGGATTCTTTCTTATCTCAGCATGTGAATTAAGTCTTAGGTTTGGATGATCAGAGTTATTTTTTAATCTGTATTTATTGATATATTGTTCGAATGTTTTTATTATTATCTAGTGTGGTTATATTAGGCTGTTGTTGTTGCTGTATTTAGTTTATTGTTATAATGATGTTATGTTTTATTGTTCAAAGTTTTGAGATCTTTTGAAAGTTCTTTGTTTGCTTATAATCATATGGGGTATTTTTGAAAAGCACAGGCAGTTTTTATATGGATATATTAGTATGTGTAGACTTTTTTTTTAGCGCTACAATGTTGTTAATAGCGAATATATTATTATTAGTCATTGAGCTGAGTATTATAAGGGAATTTTATGTAGCTTGCTGTTATATTAATTATGTATATGTGTGTATGTGTATTGATGGGCAAATATCTGAATTTCACCTGTTGAGCTGTTGTCAGTTGTACACATCTTCGGTTGTAGTGGCGGTGTTGTTATCAGTAGTTGTTCTCGGATTTGTATGGAAGTGATGAATTAAGTCTTAGGTTTGGGTGATCAGCGTTCAAGTTAAAGTTTGGGGTAGGTTAATTGTGTGACATAGATGTTCGTGGATTTGTATGGAAGTGATTCATTATCGTTTGGCGTAGTGGTTTGGAATTCTTTCTTATCTCAGTATGTGAATTAGGTCTTAGGTTTCAATGATCAGCGTTCAAGGTTATAGTCAGGAGAGAAAGAGAGAAAGAGAGAAAGAGAAAGAGAGACTATTTGTGGACGAATGAGATGTGTGTATGCGTAATAATGAATGAATTTCGGTATAGATAAGACCATCTTGACTAGTTAGAAATCATTGTGTCACTAAACCATTAAAGAAAAACACTAAAAGGTTCCATTGTGGTATATATTTGGCTGAGCAGGAAAATTGTTGCCATAGGATTAAAACAAAAAATCAACAACAAAAACGGTAAGTTAACACCTATCATGAACCATTTTTAGGATTTCTAATTTATTTCTTCAAATGTTATGTGTTATATTCGGGGGATTTTAATCATCGAGACAGCCTTTTTTTCTGAAAGCGTAACAAAGCAAAAGAATTAACAGTAAATTTTTCATTACTTTTTTAGAGAAATATGTCTGCTAACGAGGTCAACACCAGCAACAACTACAATATTAACAATAATAATGTCAGAAAAAGACTGAGGCAAGTTTTGGAGGATCGCCAACAACAACAACAACAACAACCTGCAAAGAAATTAAAACAACAGATCTATAAAAGATGCTTGTTTTGTGATGAGGATGTTGAGGGACGGCTTTGGGTCCAACATCATAGAAAAAATACCCACAAAGCAAACGCCCAACAAGCTCTTAATGAAAACGTCTCCTTAATAGCAAGCGCATTCCAAAATCGTATCAAAATATTTGCCATTACCAACAAAGATGAGAGTATGATAAATGTGAATACGTTATTTGAAAAAAATATTCCATTGATTAACGAGTTACTACAAGATGAATTGAAAGTTTTGAAAGCTTTTAAATTTAGTATGGAGCTTTTTGCTAACTTTGCGAAACTACCCAAAGAATGTGAAGAGACAATGCAAATAGATATAAAAAGCATGCAAACTAAAATGTACACGATTGCGAAAGAGGAAGACATAAGAGAAAATTTGAGCACGGCAATTGAAATTATCAAAGCAAAATTGGAAGAGTTCCAAGAAAAAGATAGCGGATGGGCGTTGGCAGCATTTCAGAGGATCGAAATTAACATCAACAAATACGAGCCATTTCGAGCTTGATAGATAAGGGCCGATATAATAAATCTTTTAAAGAACTTGTAGCTGCATCAAACAAGAATAAATAAAATGTATTTATGTATTAAAATTAATTGATGTTTTTTCCCTTTGGCTAATTTTGTGGGCAAATTATTCGAATATTGGTCATTCATTTTCCCCCCATGAGTCTTAGAATATCAAATATAACCCCACCAATATATGTGAATTTTCGGCTGTAAGTTGCTTCTTAATGTATGGGAAATGTTTTGTTGATTCTATCTGCTTTTGCCTTTGGTTTGTGCTTTTGATAATGGTTTGTGTCTTTGATCGCCAGACTTTCGGGTGGGTTGTCTCAGTTGTTGGGGGTGTTTTTCCTTTTTATGAATATACCACTTGACAGTAAATCTAATTTTATGAATATATATATATACCACTTGGCAGTAACTCTATGTTGAAATGGTTTAATGCTTTTGATCTCTAGACTAGCGAGCTTTTTGCTATATATATTGACTATAGCCTATTTTTAGCGCCACAATTTTGAGTTTTTATATGGATATATTGTTAATTGCATACTTTAGGGCTACGCATTGTCCATATAATATATTAAATTCTTTGTGCTTTTGGCTTTTTTATGAATATACCACGAGTCAACGAATGATTATTCAAGTCCATATTGGTCAAAAAAAGTGTTGATATAAAAAACGGGTGTTGTTGTCCAATCCAATGACCTTAAGACCCAGACCTGCCGGGACTCATAGAACGACCTTTGCTAAAATGATCTAGATAGTCGAATAACTAAATTTCCTCTGTAATATCAAAAGGAATCCCGAACTTGTTTGAGCCGGCGAACGATTAGTAACACATAAAGTTCTATCACACCTAACCCAAGGAAATATGCGTCATCGTACCCATTAGATGGTTTGCATTCAAAGACATACTGACTGTATTATAACCTCCCCTCTCTGATGCCGCATCGAATCAAAGCAGTAAACAGATCTCTATGTATCGGCTGTATTATAAACAGGTGGTTCCAAACAGGGCGATTCCTCCAAACAGGTCGCTTCCAAACAGGCGGGTTCTTTAAACAGGTCGCTTCCAAACAGGTGGTTCCAAACAGGGCGATTCCTCCAAACAGGTCGCTTCCAAACAGGCGGGTTCTTTAAACAGGTCGCTTCCAAACAGGCGGGTTCTTTAAACAGGGCGATTCCAAACAGGGCGATTCCAAACAGGGCGGTTTCTTCAAACAGGTCGCTTCCAAACAGAGCGGTTTCTTCAAACAGGGCGATTCCAAACAGGGCGGTTTCTTTAAACAGGGCGGGTCCAAACAAGCTGTCTCTTCAAACAGGTCGGGTCCAAACAGGCGGTTTCTTCAAACAGGGCGGTTGCAAACAGGCTGTATTATACCTATCCCTCTCTGATAACTCTTCAATGCTGTAAGCAGGTCTTGTCATATGATGTTATGGTGGACTATATTTGATCCTCCAAGACTCATGGAAAAAATGGCCTCAATTAATTTTAATGTTTAAAGAACAATGATCAGCGGTTTTATTCATATAGGTAAGATAAGAATAATGGAGACTCATTAAAAACACTTAGACATCAAGAATTTGATATAGCATCCAAGGTCATTGGATTGGACAACAACACCCGTTTTTTATATCAACACTTTTTTTGACCAATATGGACTTGAATAATCATTCGTTGACTCGTGGTATATTCATAAAAAAGCCAAAAGCACAAAGAATTTAATATATTATATGGACAATGCGTAGCCCTAAAGTATGCAATTAACAATATATCCATATAAAAACTCAAAATTGTGGCGCTAAAAATAGGCTATAGTCAATATATATAGCAAAAAGCTCGCTAGTCTAGAGATCAAAAGCATTAAACCATTTCAACATAGAGTTACTGCCAAGTGGTATATATATTCATAAAATTAGATTTACTGTCAAGTGGTATATTCATAAAAAGGAAAAACACCCCCAACAACTGAGACAACCCACCCGAAAGTCTGGCGATCAAAGACACAAACCATTATCAAAAGCACAAACCAAAGGCAAAAGCAGATAGAATCAACAAAACATTTCCCATACATTAAGAAGCAACTTACAGCCGAAAATTCACATATATTGGTGGGGTTATATTTGATATTCTAAGACTCATGGGGGGAAAATGAATGACCAATATTCGAATAATTTGCCCACAAAATTAGCCAAAGGGAAAAAACATCAATTAATTTTAATACATAAATACATTTTATTTATTCTTGTTTGATGCAGCTACAAGTTCTTTAAAAGATTTATTATATCGGCCCTTATCTATCAAGCTCGAAATGGCTCGTATTTGTTGATGTTAATTTCGATCCTCTGAAATGCTGCCAACGCCCATCCGCTATCTTTTTCTTGGAACTCTTCCAATTTTGCTTTGATAATTTCAATTGCCGTGCTCAAATTTTCTCTTATGTCTTCCTCTTTCGCAATCGTGTACATTTTAGTTTGCATGCTTTTTATATCTATTTGCATTGTCTCTTCACATTCTTTGGGTAGTTTCGCAAAGTTAGCAAAAAGCTCCATACTAAATTTAAAAGCTTTCAAAACTTTCAATTCATCTTGTAGTAACTCGTTAATCAATGGAATATTTTTTTCAAATAACGTATTCACATTTATCATACTCTCATCTTTGTTGGTAATGGCAAATATTTTGATACGATTTTGGAATGCGCTTGCTATTAAGGAGACGTTTTCATTAAGAGCTTGTTGGGCGTTTGCTTTGTGGGTATTTTTTCTATGATGTTGGACCCAAAGCCGTCCCTCAACATCCTCATCACAAAACAAGCATCTTTTATAGATCTGTTGTTTTAATTTCTTTGCAGGTTGTTGTTGTTGTTGTTGTTGGCGATCCTCCAAAACTTGCCTCAGTCTTTTTCTGACATTATTATTGTTAATATTGTAGTTGTTGCTGGTGTTGACCTCGTTAGCAGACATATTTCTCTAAAAAAGTAATGAAAAATTTACTGTTAATTCTTTTGCTTTGTTACGCTTTCAGAAAAAAAGGCTGTCTCGATGATTAAAATCCCCCGAATATAACACATAACATTTGAAGAAATAAATTAGAAATCCTAAAAATGGTTCATGATAGGTGTTAACTTACCGTTTTTGTTGTTGATTTTTTGTTTTAATCCTATGGCAACAATTTTCCTGCTCAGCCAAATATATACCACAATGGAACCTTTTAGTGTTTTTCTTTAATGGTTTAGTGACACAATGATTTCTAACTAGTCAAGATGGTCTTATCTATACCGAAATTCATTCATTATTACGCATACACACATCTCATTCGTCCACAAATAGTCTCTCTTTCTCTTTCTCTCTTTCTCTCTTTCTCTCCTGACTATAACCTTGAACGCTGATCATTGAAACCTAAGACCTAATTCACATACTGAGATAAGAAAGAATTCCAAACCACTACGCCAAACGATAATGAATCACTTCCATACAAATCCACGAACATCTATGTCACACAATTAACCTACCCCAAACTTTAACTTGAACGCTGATCACCCAAACCTAAGACTTAATTCATCACTTCCATACAAATCCGAGAACAACTACTGATAACAACACCGCCACTACAACCGAAGATGTGTACAACTGACAACAGCTCAACAGGTGAAATTCAGATATTTGCCCATCAATACACATACACACATATACATAATTAATATAACAGCAAGCTACATAAAATTCCCTTATAATACTCAGCTCAATGACTAATAATAATATATTCGCTATTAACAACATTGTAGCGCTAAAAAAAAAGTCTACACATACTAATATATCCATATAAAAACTGCCTGTGCTTTTCAAAAATACCCCATATGATTATAAGCAAACAAAGAACTTTCAAAAGATCTCAAAACTTTGAACAATAAAACATAACATCATTATAACAATAAACTAAATACAGCAACAACAACAGCCTAATATAACCACACTAGATAATAATAAAAACATTCGAACAATATATCAATAAATACAGATTAAAAAATAACTCTGATCATCCAAACCTAAGACTTAATTCACATGCTGAGATAAGAAAGAATCCCAAAAGATCTCAAAACTTTGAACAATAAAACATAACATCATTATAACAATAAACTAAATACAGCAACAACAACAGCCTAATATAACCACACTAGATAATAATAAAAACATTCGAACAATATACCAATAAATACAGATTAGAAAATAACTCTGATCATCCAAACCTAAGACTTAATTCACATGCTGAGATAAGAAAGAATCCCAAAAGATCTCAAAACTTTGAACAATAAAACATAACATCATTATAACAATAAACTAAATACAGCAACAACAACAGCCTAATATAACCACACTAGATAATAATAAAAACATTCGAACAATATACCAATAAATACAGATTAAAAAATAACTCTGATCATCCAAACCTAAGACTTAATTCACATGCTGAGATAAGAAAGAATCCCAAAAACCACGACGTCAAATGACTACGAATGACTTCCATACAATTAACCTATCCCCAAACTTTAACCTTGAACGCTGTGATCATCCAAATCTAAGTCTTATATCATCACTTCCATACCATATCCCTCGAACAACAAAAATTTCTATATATATTACTCAGCTCAATGACTAATAATAATATATAAAAGAGTCCTCAACTTCCAGACAAATCGCCGACCAACCATGTCATACAATTAACCTACTCCAAACTTTAACCTTGTACGCTGATCATCCAACCCTAAGACTTAATTCACATACTGAGATAAGAAAGAATCCCAAACGGCAATGAATCACTTCCATATAAATCCACGAACAACTACTGATAACACGCCTCTATTTTACTACAAATGATAACAGCACAACAAGTCAAACGACCATGAATCACCTGTCACCTATTCATATACACAACTGATAACGACGACGATGATGATGAATCATTTCCATACATTATGCAGCAATAGCAAAAACATCGGGATTATTATTATTATTATTGCTAGACTCACGATACAATACACAAAAATAAATACTAGCACCGCGTCAAAAAAGGAATAACAATTAATATATAAATAAGGTAACTCACCAGTTGATGATGTTAATTTTTTTATTTCCTAGCTAATCCCACGTCGAATATTGGGTTTAATGATGATTTTTTTCTTCTTTTTTTCAAATTTAAAGCCCGTATTTCTATATATATTTCAGCATAGATTTACTGCCAAGTGAATATATTCATAAAAAAAGCCTTTAGCACCCCAGACAATCCCCAAAAAAGCACATATTCAATATAGCAAAAAAGTCCATTTCAATATAGATTTACTATCAAGTGGTACCATTTCAGTATAGAGCAAAAAGCCCAAAATATTAAGAATCAGCTTAGATTTACTGAAAAAGCCCTCGACAACCGAAACAAAACCCAAAAGCAGATAGAATCACAAAAAATGTCTATATATTAAGAAACAACTAAAACATACATCTATTTCAACATAGAATCACCCAAAAAAAATTCCCATATATATTACTCAAACTCAATGACTAAATAATAATATATTCACTGCCAAACAATCATGAATCACCTATCACCTATTCACACACCCAATTCAAAAATACCATCTGCTCATGTCACACAATTAACCTTGAACGCTAATCGCACAACCCACTGAAGATGTATACACCTGATAACAAATACCCAACAAGACAAAACAACTATGCATCACACACCCCAAATTGAAAAAATACTGATAATAAGTACAAATCCCCAACCCACTGAAGATGTACGCCTATATATAGAAATCAACATTAGCCTGTAGGGAGCGGAAACAATACATTATGGAAACTATGATAAGAATAATTGGCCCTCAATACGTATGAAATTCACAAAAATGAGTAATGATATCCCAACTTGCTATAGAAATCATGAATACTTGCTAAAGGTTATGGGATCGGTACAATATGGACTTGAATAATCATTCGGTGACTCATAAAAAACCAATGACTTAGGTCTGCGTCTTAGGTGAAGTCAACTAGCTTAGCTCTGCGTCTTAGGTGAAGTCAACTAGCAGCAAAACCATTCACCTCCTAAGCACAAATCCATTATCAAAAACACACACACACCCCCCAACAAAAAGTTCAATAGCAAAAAGCCCCCGGCCCCCGCCTCCTCCTTGTTATTGTTCGTTTGAATACTGGCTTAGGTCTGCGTCTTAGGTGAAGTCAACTAGCTTAGCTCTGCGTCTTAGGGGAAGTCAGTTTAAGTTCCAGCAAAAACACCCCATTTCCCATACAAATCCACAAACAACAAAATTCCCGTTTATATTACTCAGCTTAATGACAATAAGATTAAAAAGCACACCAAAGACAACGTTTTTTTATTTCTACCACAATTAACAGCTTACAACCGAGACAAAAGCCTAAAGCACTACCCAGACAACGTTTTTTTTTATTTCTACCACAATTAACAGCTTACAACTGAGACAAAAGCCAAAAGCACAACCCAGACAACGTTTTTTATTTCTACCACAATTAACAGCTTACAACCGAGACAAAAGCCTAAAGCACTACCCATTCAGCCCCGATATCACCACCTAAGCATAAATCCATTAGCAAAAACATAAACCCATAACAAAAAAAAGCACCGATATCATCACAAGCCCCAATACTCACCACCACATAGAAAAAGCCCAATAGTCAACACCACCTACAAAAAAAGCACAAAATCCAACAACTACAGCGATAAGAACACTACAAACTATACCCAATTAATACCAATACTACTATTTCCACCCCACATAAGAACCCACAAAATATCACTATTAATACCAATACTCATAAGAAATACACTAAATACTACTATTTACACCTCACATAAGAACCCACCACCCATGAACCACATACCACTATCAACACTCACCACACAACACACACATCTACACCTTCACATAGAGCTTTGGGGCAGAAAAGAGCTTTTGAGCCAGAAAAGTGAGCCAGTACCGCTATATCCCTACTACTCGTTACATTTCTTTGTTGTCTTTACCGCTCCCCAAATGACGATCGACCGGCGACATTTTTCGAACATCTTTCAAATACCCTCGACTGGATGCAGATCAACCACCCAGCTTCTGAAATTGTTGTCCTTGGCGATTTTAATGTGCACAATTCCAACTGGTTGTTACATTCTAACAGAACCGATGAGGATGGGAGGCTGGCGGAGATGTTTGCTGTAAGCCACAACTTGACTCAACTCGTAGGGGAGCCAACGCGAGTGCCGGATGCCCGAGGCGATTATGCGAACACCCTGGATCTGTTTTTGACATCCGAACCGTGTATTTATACCGCAGAAGTTTCTGCGCCACTGGGAAACTCAGATCACTGCTTGGTATCTGTCGCGCAAGCACTTGCATATCAAGCGAATAACCGGCCTAGGCAGCTTCGCCATGTATGGAAGTATGGGGCTGCTAACTGGGACGATATGCGAGATTTCTTCCCATCCTTTCCATGATCGGAGGTGTGCTTCGGAAACTCCGATGTTAACGCTTGCGCGGAGTCGGTATCAGATTTTATTCTTCTGGGGATGGAGATGTATATTCCACATTCCATCAAACGAAGTTCGCCTGATAAACCTTGGTTTGACAAAAAATGCGACCTGATTACAGCGGCAAAAAATAGAGCTCTTAGGCAATGGCGCTCCAATCCCACCGATGTTAACAGAACGAATTTTGTTAGAATCAGAAACGCGTGCAACCAGGCGATTGATACCGCGAAGAAGGCTCACAACGACAGGGTGATCAACAAGCTCCTTCGGTGCCTAACTGGTTCGCGCTCCTTCTGGTCAATGGCAAAAGCTGTCAATGGTAACTTCGCATCCTTCACATTCCCTCCCTTGGTGGCAGACAGCGGAACGTTAATCACGAATTCAAAGGATGAAGCTAATGTGTTCGCGAATTTATTTTCCGCGAATTCAAACGCCGCGCACTATTCAACGCATTCTATGTGAACTGGATTGTAGGAAGGCAACCGGCCCGGACGGAATACCAGCAATAGTCCTTAAGAACTGTGCTCCAGAACTATCGCCGGTTCTTGGCAGACTCTTCCGCTTATCTAATACACGGAGGATCTTTCCTGCCTGCTGGAAAATCGCTCGAGTTCAGCCAATCCCAAAGACGGGAAAAAAGTGTCTCCCACAAAATTACCGTCCGATAGCATTACTGTCTATTTTATCTAAGGTAATGGAAAAAGTCATCAATACAGAGTTGGTTAAGTATTTGGAGTGCAACGGACTTCTGAATGATCGGCAATACGGATTCCGTGGCATGCGATCCACAGGAGACCTTTTGACACTTATAACCGATATATGGACATCTGCGATTGAACGGCATGGTGAGTCAAGGGCGGTCGCATTGGATATCTCCAAGGCTTTTACCGCGTCTGGCCCGGGGCATTGCTGAGCAAACTTCGTTCATATGGACTTTCCCAACAGCTTTGCGACTGGACGAGGAGCTTCCTCGAGAATCGATCGATCCGGGCTGTTGTGGGCGGCGAGTGTTCGGATCTGTATCCTGTTAATTCGGGGGTGCCCCAAGGTTCTATTTTGGCTCCAACCTTGTTCTTGCTTCACATAAATGATTTGTTGGAGACAACGGATAACAAAGTGTTCAGTTTTGCGGATGATAGTACGCTTGTTTCCTCCTTTTCGAGGGGTCGACCGATTGGTGCATCAACGTCGCACCAGCTGAGATGTAGACAGATTGACTCTCTAAATCAGGATCCGGATAAAGTCCTGCAGTGGGGAAAGGCCAATCTTGTCGACTTCAACGCAACGAAGACCCAGTATACAACATTCGCAAAGAAAATTGGATCATCGGTTCCACAGCTGATGATGAATGGCCGGGCCCTCGAGGCTGGGGAAAGTTTGAAATTGCTCGGCGCCACGGTCTGTGGGAATGTATCATGGCATAAACACGTATCGAGTATCGCCAGATCAGCCTCAGGAAAACTGAGTTATCTTTTTAGAGCCAAGAAATAGTTTACTCCGGCCCAACTTCTTCTCCTATATAAATCCCAAATTAGACCCGCGCTCGAATATTGCTGTCATGTTTGGAGCTCGGCTCCTAAACATACCCTCGACCTACTTGAGAGCGTACAGAGACGAGCCATCCGCCTGGTCGGGGACTCGGCGCTGACGTCGGGACTACAGTCGCTATCACATCGAAGGCGCGTAGCCGACCTCTGTCTGTTTTACAGATATTATTACGGGTGCTGTTCTTCGGAGATTCTTGGCATTGTTCCACGCAATTCGGTTTATATGCGCTCCACAAGTCAATCCGACGGATCGCACCCGTTTGTGGTTCATCTCGCGACGGCGCGAACATCCCTATATCAGAACTCGTTCCGTTACAGAGCGGGGAAGCTGTGGAACTGCCTTCCCACGCGAGTGTTCCCGGAGCGTTACGACCTGCAACTGTTCAAAAAGAACTGCAACAGTTATTTGATGGCATCTCGGGGCGCCCATTCGGCGCTATCGGTTCGCCTCTTCCGAGAGAAGTCTAAATAAAAAAAAAATAATAATACCTTGACGGAAGCTCCGTTAAATGGTGCACCAATTGCCTTTGAAGTCGGCGGCTGTGTCGTATGGCAGGTGTGAGACCTGTTCTCGGATATGAAGCAAAAAATGCTTTCGCCTGTTTTTGAATACGAGGCATAAAATGCTTTTTTTTGTTTTATCATCATCATCATCGGCACTACAACCGGGAACCGGTCTTGGCCTTATTTAGCAAGTCCTGAGGCTTGTTAAATTTTCCATAATGATTTGTTTTTTCCGGGCAAGGTCATTAGTCTTGCGCCATTTTTGTTTTATATCCACATTTATTTAACAATTCAATTACATATTTTAATTAAGACTAAATGTTAACTTCTATTTTACAAATATTATTCTTAATATACAATAACTGTTTTTATAACATATCACAATAATTGATGTTTTCTTCTTTTAAATTTATTCTATTTTTTTATATCATGTATTATTTATATATAAATTTTTTTTTATTATAATTTTTTTTTCTATTTTTATTTTTTTAATTATATAGAGGGTTGACAAGCAAAGTAAAAAAAAAAAATCAAACAAAACGCACAAACATAAACAAGGTATACAAATAAATATAAGAAAATAAAAAATTAAAATTAAATTAAAAACAAAAATAAATAAATAAATAAAAATAATTGGGAATTGCGGGTAGTGGGAAGGAAAGCGGTGTCCCTGAGAGGCATATTATGTTTGCGGACGTGTAGTCCTTTCTTCATCACTGATCCACCACCAGTTGGTATGGGATCGATCTTTTATTGATTTATCTCTTTCACCGATCATCATACTAAAACGCAGGCGTTCTGGGAAATTAGCGATATCGTTATCGTGGTAGGCAAAAAATGCATTCGCCATTCGATGGTGTGTGATAATGTCTCACGCCGGCTGCAGTGCTTGCAACTTGATAGTCAATAGTCAATGCGTTATTGGGTGCACAATTAACGAAATGAGTTATTTGATTGTGGGAAGAATTACATTATTTGTGAGTTGGGGTAATTGGATCGTGTGCGTTAATTAGTTAACGAGTTATGGGGATTGTGCAATGGGGTTTATGTAGCTGGATGCAACACTACCACCTGTTCCGGACCACGATTCATTGCCCCGGGCGAGCAGCACTTCGCCTCTTACGTTAAAGCCAAAAATTGGATGGATTCTTGGATCGTCTCAAAATACGAGGAATTCTTTCAACGCAGAATCCGTATGCTGCTTGAAAGATAGGGAAAATCATAGCTAACGATAGACAATACCTGACTAAAATACATTGTACTAATTTCTCCGAGTACAGCTTTAAAGTTGCACAAAAAACCCTCAAAACGCATTTGTACACCCAATATTAATATATTTATCACCAAGCATGGGACCACTAAGGTACTAATTAAATATTAATTTGAGCGTGTGTGTGTGTGTGTGTGTGTGTTCTCTTACTATACCAGAAATTACAAAATATATATTTAAACAGTTAATAAATTGCAAAATTTGAAGGAAAAGTTGTTGCAAGTCAAAAATGCTTAGGTGTCATAATATTCCACTGCTATACGTAATGACGTTTTAAATCATCATCATCATCATCATCGGCACTACAACCGGGAACTGGTCTTGGCCTTATTTAGCAAGTCCTGAGGCTTGTTAAATTTTCCATAATGATTTTTTTTTTCTGGGCAAGGTCATTAGTCTTGCGCCAGAGGCTCCCCGACGGGGAATCGAACCCCGGTCTCCCGAATGACAAGCGGGTATACTAACCACTATACTATCGAGGAGCAAATACGATATATATGCATACATGCATTGCAAATGTTGCATAGTGGTTGGAGGAGGAAATCAGGCCGATGTCATGTAGCGTTGCAAGCGTTGTTTACTTTTTTCTCATCACATTCATTAACATTGAATTCATCGTTTCGCGTAGTTTGCACTGAAAATTGGTTTATGCTTTCATTTTCAACCTACTTTTCGGAACTATAGTATATAGGAAATAGCACATTACCTGCTGAACATGGTTTTATGGTGCGTGAATATGTTGGAGAATACTTTACTGTGTTTCCAAATGTTCGCCTCATATCACACAAAATATGTTGGGTACAAAAAGAAAATTTAAAAAAATTTAATTGATGGTGTTCATCTCAATTCTTGGTCATGAAGTTTGCAGTCGGTGTGCCAAATGCTTATAAACCATTTGCAGCCACAACCCACCACACCACGTACCTGCCACCTTCAGTATAAACGTGTTTCATAGTTCGCAAATACTATATAAATCTACAGAAAAATATTTGAGGGAAACACAATAAATCTGTACTCGCTAAGTGCTACTTCCGTCACATAAACAAAATTCAAAGTACAATCGTAAGAACCAATCATCGGAATTCACTGTATCGTGATACATTCCATTCCAATTGCAGGATTATGCCCGCCGCCGAAGCAGCGAAAATTCCCAGAACGCTTGTAGTAAATAAATATTTCCTTCATGCTTGACGAAGTTGATTGAATTGGTAGTTTGCTTACTGGACGCAACGTTATAGAATCAATTCCACCGTTAAATAAAAATAAATAAATACAGCGTCCAATAGTTGCCATTTACAACGCCTACTCCTTGTTATTCTCGTAAACAAATAAGGATCTTATGTTTCTAACGAAATGTGTTCTTTGTTCATCATGGTTGGAAGGGGAGGACGAAGTGCAGGATAAATTTGTAACCGAGGGCCTGGGGAAGAAGTATTAAACGACTCATTGTTATTGCGTGGCTACGACGAAACTTTTTCCCCAGTTGAATTGCAACCTGGGAAGAGAATTGTTGGAGGTACGAACAAAAGACTGAATTTAATAAGCTCGGGAATGGAATACGTTTGGTATACTGGTTACAAAAAAGTTCAAGTTGACTCGACATAATAATAAATTAATACAAATAATATTGACATAACAATAAATAAATTCGTATTTAGCCATGAGTTTATTCAGCACCACACAGCCTCAAATAAATGTATTATTATTATTATTATTATGATTATGATTATTATTATTATTATTATTATTGTTATTATGATTATGATTATTATTATTATTATTGTTATTATGATTATGATTGTTATTATTATTATTGTTATTATGATTATTATTATTATTATTGTTATTATTTATTTATTCATTTTTCTATTTATTTGTATCAGGCCTCTTTTGACCTGATTTTTCTTGCTGTTGAAGCACCTAACTTCTAAAGCCCTACTGTACACTAGGGTGCAACACCCTTAGTGTAATATTTTGAGGTGATGTTCGGGCGCAACGCCACTAAACATCTAAAAAAGTCTATCTTTGAAAATTCGGGAGCAACGCCACTGAATATTTCAAAGTAGAATCAAAAATTGGTGAAAAAGAAAGCCAAAGATTAAGTGAGAATACGCCAGGTTATCATTGCATTCTGATTTTATTTCTTTTTTTTTTTTTTCAAAACTGTATTTATTGACCATAATTAGAATTTGTACATTTATGTAATACAGTGACTTAAAATTAATTTGGTAACAATTGCTTACATGTAATTATTATAATAATATATACATTTTCCAAACAATATTTTATGAGATACAAGGTAGATGCGTGTTTATAAATTTAATAGTATTATTTTCCTGGAAAGGGTCAGAAAACCAGGAATTTCTGTTTTCAACTTTACTTAATCTAAACTTAATCCTAATTACATAAATAACTTAACCTAATTTAGCCTAATTACAGTATGATTTTCCTAAAGCCATAAACAATGTTTTATAATTAATGGGATATATGAATTAAAGGATGTGGAGTAAGGGCAGTTTTGGGTTTGAGAAATAGTATTTCTTTCCGGTTGTTCGTTGGAAAAACATGGGGTGTTGGAAAAAGGTTGGACGTTACAGTATTTGAACTGGTTTGGGGTAACTTCGATGTTGTGGTATATGATCTCGTTTGAATCATTTACCAGTCTGCCTGAGGCGAAGATAGCTCTGGTGTGGAGACAGTTGGGATAGTTAGTTCTGATATCTAGAGTGTTCTCTAAGAGCGAGTTTATTATGAGATTAGGATTATTTTGTAGGTTTTCGATAAATTTGATAGACAGTTCGATGATTCGTCTATCGAGGCGCTCAATACCAGCGGTATTGTAGAGTTCGACGTTACTATAGTACTTATAGGAGTTAGGACGACGATGTAAGCCAGAGACATACCTAAAGCATTTTCTTTCGAATACTCGTAACTTCTCCATTTGGGAGGGAGTGATATGGTACCACAATGGGCATGCGTACGTGAGTGTGGGCCTGATAATTTGTTTGTAAATGAGCAGTTTGACTTTGTGAGAGAGACTATTAGGTTTCCACATTACTCTTCTACAGAGATTAAGCTGAATTGTGGCTTTTTGAAGGGAATTTTTAATGTGGGAGGAAAAAGACCAGTTATTAGAAAAAGTGATTCCCAGATATTTAAGGGTTTTGGAGGGTTTTATTAGAGTGTTGTTTAGGTTAAGTTTAATTTTGTTGTGGCAGCGTCTAGTGTTGTTTGTACAGTGCTCATGTTTGCCCTTGAACACTATGAGGTGCGTTTTATTTGGGTTAAGGTGAATTTTCCATTTATTGAAATATGTTGTTATGTTAGGGAGGAAGTTGTTAATGCGGTTTCTTTCAGCCTTAACAAATTTGCTGCTAGAGTAAATTAATGTATCATCAGCATAGTTCAGCATCACAACATTAGGAGATACGGGTTGAGGAATATCCGCGGTATATCAGCATCATCATCGGCACTATAACCGGGATCCGGTCTTGGCCTTATTTAACAACCCTGAGCTTTGTCAAATTTTCCATAATAATTTGTTTTTCCGGGCAAAGTTATTAGCCTTGCGCGGTATATAACAGATATAAAATTGGCCCTAAAATAGAGCCTTGGGGAACACCCGCGGTTATGTTGCGGGTTTCTGAGACGGAAGAATTTATTCTCACAACGAATTTTCTGTCAGAAAGATAAGAGGCTAACAGCTTTGTTGTGTGAGAGTTTAGATTAAATATGGAGTGCAGTTTGTACAGAAGCCCTGAGATCCAGACGCAGTCAAACGCCTTAGAATTATCGAGAGATATATACACAGTAGGGCTTTGGTTTTGGAGACCAGTTGTAACATCATGTGTAAGTTTTAGTAGAGCATGACATGTGGATTGTCGCTTAAGAAATCCGATCTGACAGTTAGGGATGAGGGCATTCTCATTGGCAAATGAGAGAAGATTTTGGTAGATCTTGCGTTTCAGTATCTTACTTAATGTACTTAATAGGGATATTGGACGATAATTGCAAGGGCTATTACTACTACCGGGCTTCTTAATAGGAATTACTACCGCAGTTTTCCAGTTCTCTGGGAAGTGCGATGCAGTAATTATATGATTAAGAAGAATGAGGATGGGAAGTAGATTCGGCGGGCGTAGCCTTTTAAATAGAAGGCGTGGGATTCCATCTAATCCAGTTAACTTTTTGTTATTTCCTGATCTTACGATCTCGGATAATTCGTCTGCAGTTAGAAAATTTGTAGTGTCTGAGGGGTGTGAAGCTATGTTTGTGTTGTTAAATTCACCGATGAAAAGAGTAAAAGATGGGAATAATCTGTTTGAGATGTATTCGTTTACTGTGTTCTCGAAGCCAGGAGTTGAGAGAGAATTATTTTGCTCATGAATCTTTGCAAAGTGTTCTGCGAAGCAATTTTCTATGTCCGTATCGGACTGGGCAATATTATTACTGATTGGGTTAATGAGATGGTCAATTCGGGGTTTATATTTACGACCAGTTAATTGGTTGATATTCTTGAAAAGATCACGATTTGGTTTGATGTTACTAAGTGTGGAGATGTAATTCTCATCTGCGAACTTTTTCAACTGCTCATTTATCAGAGTGGATAGGAGTTGGATCTGGCTTTTAATAAAGGGGCAGTATCTTGTATGAAGTTTTCGGCGGAGCTGCTTTTTAAGGCGCAATAATTTGGTTGTCGGGGTGTTGTTACTGAGAGCCTCCTTAAGAATTTGCTCTATTCTTAAAGATGCTTGATCGATTTCAGTAGGGAGTAAGTTAGATGCTTCAGGGATATACAAGTTAGAGAAACTTATCGCTATTTCCCTATTGAGTTTTCTCCAATTTCTTTTGGTGAAGTTTGGGACAGGGTTTGACGAGTAGAGTGGGTCAAGAGAGGGGATTTGGATCGTGGTGTGAACGGAACCATGATCAGACGGAAATATAAAGGAGACTGTAGGTGGACCGGCTGAATAAACATCGTCGGACTTGAGGAAGAAGCCGATTGTTGACCTGGCTGAGCTAGAGACACGAGTTGGCTGTAATGGGGAGTCAATGTAAGTATATGGATAAGACTGGAGGAGGGCTAGTAATTGGCGACCATATTTGTTGCATTTATTATCATTGAATGCTGTATGACGAGCATTCCAGTCTCCTCCGAGTATAAATGGGGCGGGAACGGACTGTTGGATAATCTGCGAAATGTCAGTATCTGGGAAATCTGGTTGTCGTGAAGGGTTATAATAAATGGATGCTAAGACGAGCACTTTATTGTTCTCACAGAAAAGTTTTACTGCTGTGTATTCAATGCTGGATATACCGGTGAATCTAATTTCACTGAATTTAAATTTTTTGTGAATTAAGATGCCGGTACCTCCATGAGATCCATTAGTTCTGGGGTTAGAAACTAAAGTATAATTGGGAATGGAAACTCGGGAATTTGGTTTGAGCCAGGTCTCTGAAAGGAAGAGGATATCTGGGGAAAACTTTTCAACAAACAACCGGAGGTGTTGCTGATTTTATTTCTCTCTTAAAATTCTATTTATACAAAATATTTACACTAATATTCTTACATCTACAATCCTGAATACAGGATTACAGGATTCCTGTTTACATACATACATAAACTCGACTACAGGATTCCTGTTTACTATTACATATATTAATAAGACCAAGCCGAAGGACAATCGGCATTTTTAAGATATACACAAATAACTGGTGTGCACAGAAAACAAAAGATAGAAGGAACGCACGTTCCTGTACAAAGAAAACAGAAATATTATATTTATGGTGGTCCCTTTTGGTGTTGGCGGCAATTCAATTATCAGCTTCTGCTGTTGAAAATGTTTGCTGTTGGGTTGAGTCTGGTGATGATGGCGGCATGATGCTGAAATTTGCTTTTATTGGCCAGTCATAAATTGTAGCTGGGATGCAGTATTCAAATACGGCGGCAATTGGACAAATGGTTCTCACACACATAACAATGGCTCGGATGTGGCATTCAAAGGACTGGAAACGGCGGCAAATGGCTCAGTATGTTCTCATAAACATACTCATGGCGGGGACGTGGAATTGAAACGCAATGAATGATACGAACGTCGGCACCGCACAAATGGCTCCGCATGCTCTCATAAACACTATTTATTTATTTACTTAACTATTTATTCATTTATTTACTTTAAGTATGCTACAAAATTCACAACATGTAGTTAATAATTTAAATTAATACATCAATTCGATCACAGTTTTGTGTGCAGAATAAATATTTATGTATTAGTTCGCTAACATTAGTAATTGTTTTTAACAAGCTAAAGCTCGTTTCAGGTGTAAATCCAGTGGCTTTGTGGCGGTTTCCCCCAACGCCACCGCCCGCCTCACATTTCCAGCGGAAACAACAAAAGCCTGGTCGTCGCAGAACATCAAGTTCTATAGGAAAAAAGAGTAAAATTTCCTGCAAGGATGAATGGTTTGTTTGTGCGTAGCACAACATGAATATCCGATAAAATTTGCTCAACATGCGGCACACACCGGGGAATTTCAACCGGCGCCAACGGTCAACGGAAAATATTCCAATATTGGTTTCCGCCAACATGCACCCTTTCTCGAGTGGAGAAAAACGGTCGCATCCTCAACCAACGGAGCAATCGAGATATTCGGACAAGAATATCTGCGATCTACCACCGACACGCACAGGCAAGCTGCCCCTTTTTCATCAGCGAACACGGCGGGCAATTCGGTAGCAAAAAACCAACCTACAGGCAAGCAACACCATGCTTGCCTACAAGAGAAGCAAACACAGGGAATAGCCACCTGCACCTTTTGCACGACGAGCGATATGCGATCGGCGGCGATCTTGGTTGTAGTCGCGATCGTATGAATGTCCGTCGTGCCTAGGGAAGATACACTGGCGAAGTTTGCACGATCAACAATAATGCTTCAAGCAGTAGTGATCGTGTAAACAATTCAACCCCTATGCAAACCTGCAAATCATGTGAATTGCGATGATCCCATGTCTACATGCTAGGGGATATACACGTAAGCGGCAGACGCGATTGCCGTGTGTATGTTTCACCCTTTCCTTTTTTTCTTGTTCGCCCGACAAAAAGCCAAAGGCTACTACTACCGTACATGGTAGTCGAGGCGGTGGTCTGTTTTGGGTCCTGGTGCTGTGTGTGCAAAAAAAAAGAAATGAAACCAAGAAAAAGAAAGAAAAAGGGGTTGCATATGAGGCAACCCTAGTCACCAGGATTTGGGCGCGTCCGCTGCCGAACTGACATATGGCACCAGCCTCGTTTTGCCCGGCGAACTGTTCGTGGACGGCGAGGCACCAGCGGACCCATTAAAAAGCGTGGGCTACTTGCGTGATTTAATGCGCAAGATCAGGCCAAAACCGGTGGCCAGACACGGTGCGAAAAGAGTTTTCGTCCACCCCGCGTTGCATAGTTGCACGCATGTTTTCGTTAGGGTGGACAAAGTGAAGAGACCACTCGACCCTCCGTATGAGGGCCCGTTCAAGATTCTAAACAGAATCAACGAGCGGGTGTACGAGTTGGACATTCGAGGGAGGTCTAGTACGGTTAGCGTGGAGCGATTAAAACCGTGTTTCATGGAGGAGAGCAGCCCCGAACCTACTCCTGCAACAGGATCACCATCGGCGACATCGGCGGGGATACCGGATAAAAACGACGGCCCCCTTACGCGAAGCCGCTCTCGAGTGTATCAGCAGGGCGCGATTTCAGTCAGAAAGGAGTGAACTGATACGGCTGGCGAAGACCTCCACCCACAACGCTGGCACTTTGGAGTACCAATTCCAGCGAGACTTCCACCACACCACACCACACCACACCACACCGCAGACACCTGGGAGAACCAATGTCAGCGGGCCACATGGGGTGCATTTAAACGGAAATTACCGCTCACCACCATTAAAAACAAATCTCACATGGACCGTACCGCGCACCTTTGCCCGTGCCGGCATCACCGCGGCGTAAACGGCTCCATTGACAACGGCATAATACGCCGTTGTAGGGTGGTTCTGCATCGCGCGTAACGCTCTGCTTCTCTTCCGTGTCCGGACGTACTTTCGTCAATGAGGCGGCCAGTGCCCTGACTTGGTATCGTGACTACGTCACTGGGGGGGGAGTGCTGTGGCGGTTTCCCCCAACGCCACCGCCCGCCTCACATTTCCAGCGGAAACAACAAAAGCCTGGTCGTCGCAGAACATCAAGTTCTATAGGAAAAAAGAGTAAAATTTCCTGCAAGGATGAATGGTTTGTTTGTGCGTAGCACAACATGAATATCCGATAAAATTTGCTCAACATGCGGCACACACCGGGGAATTTCAACCGGCGCCAACGGTCAACGGAAAATATTCCAATATTGGTTTCCGCCAACATGCACCCTTTCTCGAGTGGAGAAAAACGGTCGCATCCTCAACCAACGGAGCAATCGAGATATTCGGACAAGAATATCTGCGATCTACCACCGACACGCACAGGCAAGCTGCCCCTTTTTCATCAGCGAACACGGCGGGCAATTCGGTAGCAAAAAACCAACCTACAGGCAAGCAACACCATGCTTGCCTACAAGAGAAGCAAACACAGGGAATAGCCACCTGCACCTTTTGCACGACGAGCGATATGCGATCGGCGGCGATCTTGGTTGTAGTCGCGATCGTATGAATGTCCGTCGTGCCTAGGGAAGATACACTGGCGAAGTTTGCACGATCAACAATAATGCTTCAAGCAGTAGTGATCGTGTAAACAATTCAACCCCTATGCAAACCTGCAAATCATGTGAATTGCGATGATCCCATGTCTACATGCTAGGGGATATACACGTAAGCGGCAGACGCGATTGCCGTGTGTATGTTTCACCCTTTCCTTTTTTTCTTGTTCGCCCGACAAAAACCCAAAGGCGCACCGTACATGGTAGTCGAGGCGGTGGTCTGTTTTGGGTCCTGGTGCTGTGTGTGCAAAAAAAAAGAAATGAAACCAAGAAAAAGAAAGAAAAAGGGGTTGCATATGAGGCAACCCTAGTGACCAGGATGAATTAACTAGTGAGTCTTTGAGAAAAATTACACGGTGATGGTCGTTAAGAAAAATCGTACGGTGTTAGTCTTTGAAAAGTATATTTTGACGATTGTGCAACAAGAGTGCTAGTGCGGTATAACAAAACAAGAATAGTAATTATTAAACAAGAATTCACTTTTATGTAAAGTATATTTTGACGATTGCGCAGCAAGAGTGCTAGTGCGTATACCAAAACAAGAATAGTAATTATTAAACAAGAATTAACTTTTATGTAAAGTATATTTTGACGATCGTGCATCAAGAGTGCTAGTGCGTATACCAAAACAAGAATAGTAATTATTAAACAAGAATTCACTTTTATGTAAAGTATATTTTGACGATTGCGCAGCAAGAGTGCTAGTGCGTATACCAAAACAAGAATAGTAATTATTAAACAAGAATTAACTTTTATGTAAAGTATATTTTGACGATCGTGCATCAAGAGTGCTGGTACCGCACACCAAAACTAAAATTGTAAATAGTAAACCGGTTTCATTAATAAAAATAAATATTTAAGGTATTGCGAACTGAATCGCGCTGAACTAAGTGTGTGTTTTATTTGACGATTAAGCTGCGAAAAAAGGCGTTCGTATCAAAAAAAGGAGTCAGATTAGGAAGAAACTAGTGGGGTTACGCGGTTAACCTGTGCCCTGTAGCACCCGGATCGACACGCCGCGTAATACTAAATATAATAGACCCATAGCTTCTATTGTTTATTGTTGTATGTGCTGAATCGAACTAAGGCACTATATAGAATAACACACATTACAATAAGCACAACATAGCGTTAAGGAATTATTCACTACAAATCATCGAAAAAATACTATAAAGAGCTTCTTTTTTACAAACAGTCATAGTTATTTAGGCAAATTTTGCTCATCAAATTTGTACATCAATGTTGTATTTAAAGAAAAACCCTGTTTTCAACCTGATGGTAGATAGCCCTTCAATGCAATGGAAGAAAAGAAATACCCACTGGAAATGATATATCCCTGAGGTTTATCTAAATTTAAAGAATCAAAGTTCTTCAAAAGTGTAGACTTAGTTCAACAGAATTACGTACGTATTGATTTTTTAGAAAATGTGCGGCCTATCAATATTAAACATGTGAAACCGAACGAAAATGTTGTAACTAAAAGGCCTGTATTATACAATTCTTAAGGGGGTATTCTGGTCTAGACGCACGAATTTAACGCAATTTTTGAAGTGCTGTAAAAAAGCAAACAATATTTTTACTGTTCATTTTTTTATAGGATGTTTATTAGTATTTCAAGATTACAGTAAAAAAAATTGAAAGTAAAAAATTCAAAATTCAAAAAGTTATCGCGTTTTTCTCGAAACTGTCTTTTTTAAAACAATACCCACGGTTTTTCAAGTTCTACTGAACCGAGTGACTTCAAATTTAGTATATGTCTTCTTTATGGGCTTTTCTATTGCCTGAACTATCCTCATCCCCAAATTTCAATGTTAACTATTTTTAACAAATTCGAAAAACTTAAAAAATTCGAAATTCGAAAAAAAAAAAAAAAATTTTTTTTCAAGCAGTCGCCATTTTATTGAAAAAATTTTTTTTCTCAACTTTTTTTAGTTCCAACGATAGAGGCATTTCTGTTAATAATCTTTTTTTTTCAGATTGCTAGGAGGGTTGAATCGTGGCTATGGTCGCGTGCCAACTTTTTGAGATCCCCCACTTCATCAGCTGCTAACTTTTTGAATTTTGAATTTTTTGCTTTAAATTTTTTTTTACTGTATTCTTGAAATATTAATAAACATCCTATAAAAAAATGAATAGTAAAAATATTGATTGCTCTTTTTACAGCAGTTCAAAAATTGCGTTAATTTCGTGCGTCTAGACCAGAATACCCCCTTAAACATAATTTAATCAAAAACACCTTTCTTTATTTTTTTTACACAAACGCGCGCACAAAGGGGGATTTTGCAGTACCCTTAAATGTCAGAGCACAGTGCGAGCGGAAGGAGAGGAAGTGGGTAAAGAAAGGAGGTATCGATATACCTTGGTCTTAAATGCCTGGACGAGGAAACACATGATCAGGTCATCATGACCTTACGATGTTCCGCTGAAAAATCTCTTATGAATATAAAAAAAAAAATGAATGAATAGTTTTCTTAAAATCGTTTTCACTCATTTGCCTTTTTTAAAAAACGTATTTAAAGTTTGACAAATGCGGGTAAAGATTCGAGACCATTCGAATATAACATAACTCTTTCAAAAACGTCACCAAAAATAATTGATTTGTTTAATTTTTTTTATTTCATGAACTTCCGGGTTCCTACAGGCCAATAAATAATAATAAAAAAATAATAATTTTTTTTATTTACTTAACAAATGTTTCCCCTTCGTTGTTTTTTTTTACCCTTTACAAATGTTCAGTTCACCTTTTATATTTATTTAATTCTTACACTGCTTAAACAAGAGTTCAGTTCATAATAGTTCACTTTTTGGATTTTATACCAATATTCTTTTTCTTAAAACTGAATCATACCATTCAGTTAGGATATCCAATTTCGGCCTTTTCATTCGGTAACTAACGACACACTGTCTTTTGATTTTACTTTTATCCCAATGTTTTTTATCTTGAGGTCAGAGCCTTTGAGTCACGGCGAGGCAAAGTTCTAACAATACAATAGCTCCCTTTATTCCACGATTTTCCTGAAATGCAAAATGTTCAATAATTTTGAATGTTATAGAATTTCTTTCCATGTCTGTTGACATGATTGGGAGGAAATGTGAACTGTAGTATGACATTAAGTAATTTAGCACTAACAATTCCAGGCTTTTATTATTTCAGAATCTGCATGTTGTTAGCGGCCGGCGTCTTTCAATGAGCTACGACAGCAATTAAGTGCTAACGTTGAACAAAGAAAAAAATGTTCCTTAATGTATTGTAAAATGTAAAAATAGGCAATGTAAAATCCACAGTATACTATATAATATTCATCATCATCATCATCATCATCATCGGCACTACAACCGGGATCCGGTCTTGGCCTTATTTAACAAATCTCTCCACCGGTCCCGATTTCGAGCCGATGTCATCCAGTTTAGCACTCCCAGGCTCTGGGCGTCCTGGTCTACGCCATCCCTCCATCGCAGACAAGGTCTGCCGCGCTGTCTCCTTCCATACATCCTGCCACAAAGGATTTTCCGGGCAGGGTCCTCTTCGCTCATTCGAGCTAGGTGTCCCGCCCACCGAAGTCTACCGAGCTTGATTTTTCTTACAATATGAGCTTCAAGGTAGATTGCGTACAACTCATGGTTGTAGCGTCTCCGGAATCGTCCTCCCTCACATACGGGGCCAACAATTCTCCTTAAGACCTTTCTCTCGAACGCGGCCAAGAGTTCAGAGTGCCTTTTATTAAGCACCCAGGTCTCGGATCCATACATGAGTACTGGTAAGACCATGGTCTTGTACAGTAGTAGATTGGATGTTCTGGATAAATTTCGGGATTTAAAGAGCCTTGATAGACCATAGTAGGCTTTGTTGGATTTAATCAGCCGTTCGCGTATTTCTTCTTCCATATTGTTATCGGCTGATACTATTGACCCAAGGTAGTTAAAGGATTGCACTACTTCAAATTCGTGCTCCATTACCCTGATAGTTTGACCAACGTTAGGTCTTCTCTTCGCAGAAGTTGCCACCATGTACTTGGTTTTTCCCTCATTAATGCGCAGTCCCAGTTTTTGTGCCGCCTGCTCGATCTGGGTGAAGAATTCCTGTACCGCCGATTCAGTTCTACCGATGATGTCGATGTCATCTGCGTAGGCAAGTATCTGGCTGGACTTGGTGACAATAGTCCCTCTAGTTGTAACGCCAGAGTCACGGATTGCTTTCTCCAACGCCAGGTTGAAGAGGAGGCAGGCCAGACCGTCCCCTTGTCGGAGTCCATTATAGATGTTTATTGGTTTGGACAGCAATCCTGTAGTGCTCTGAAAAGCCCTACCATCTCCTTCCCCCACACCTACATCCAAATCTTAGCCGTAATACACTAAAACCTGAAATTCAATCAAAACCCGAAAAAACCCAAACTAGATCCAAAATTCGCAATAAACGAATCAAACATCCGTTTATCGCTTAACATTTGCCCCCACGGCATAATTAAATCCAAAATCTTAAATTAAAATCAAATTCCCAATAAACGAATCTAATATTCGTTTATTGTTCTATATTCGCCCCACGGCATCATCTAAATTCAAAAACCAGAGATACGTTATCTCAATTTGGTAAAATCCATCAAAGTGAACAAACAAAAACCCGAATTCATTTACATATCCACATCTGCACAATAGTTTCATAGGAATTCAGGAAACTGAATCCTTATCTTAAATAAACACTGAGCATCTCACTCAGGATTCCAAAATCGGGATTTTTGTAGGAAATTGTGTATTTTCGAGATACAAATTTCGATTTGTTTCTCTTTATAAGGGTGATGAATTTCAGATTCGAAGATCAGTCTCAATTGGCGTTCTAGGTGGAAGGACGCCAGAAAGTAAATTAATAAAATAAATTTAAAATAAAATAAAAAGTATTTTATTGGGCCTGGCCGATTCTTCCTACTCGACGACCGGTAGCTGCTCTTCCCTCGAGGTTCGAGGAAGCACGGCGGCACCGCAACGGGTCCCCTCGGGAGCGGTCTTTAAGAGATCTCGTCCTTTTCAGGATAAGAAGACACGCTACCTGAGAGAAGGACCACTACAAAATGGTGGCAGCGGTGGGATATCCAACTCTCCCCTACCAACAACAAAAGAAGAAGGAGCAGCAACCCATAATATTAACAAATAACAAAAGCGTGCCTGGGGCTAAACACCGGCAATAGTGCAAAAAGTGATTAAAATTGGCCAACACAACTCCGGCCAGCCCCGGGATCCTCAGGTAAAATCGTGTGGCGAACATCGTATATCGTTCTGCAGATACAACAAAAATAAATTCAATGACAGTGGCATCAACTATAGTTGTTTACCGAGTCCAAAATGTGCTGTACAATACGTCAACAAATGTTGATGCAACTGGTTTTATGCAACATCGTCTAGCAGGCGCATCAATACGTGGTGCGCTATAAACATCCACAACATCGCCATAGCCATTAACACAGCCGAAGCAGTCAGCATCAGCAAGGAACTCAAATCCTTGAAATACTTCAAACAGCGGCAACATATCATTGGCGGCACCAGCAGGCAAACATCTAAATAGTGTGTGTTGTAAATGAAGTGAACGACGGCCATGAGTCCCGCCAACATATTACAAGGTAGCAGGATAACCGATGACATCATCATCTCCTACCAGGATACCGAACACTTGGACTCAGTGGCAACACACTCAACAGAATGTCCAGCAACAACCACAGGTACTTATATCCATTTTTATATATATTAGTTGAATCTAAATGAAACCCCAAATTTAATGAACGCAAAATTTGTATTAAACATATATACTTTAAGGGGAATGATAATAGAAACCCCAAACAAAATTTAAATATACAGAGGGAGAATAAGAAAAAACCTTTACACATATAAAAGCAATTTTCCTAAATTTTTACATATACATATATATATTTACATTCATTAAATAAGTTTCTTAAGGATTTTTACTTGAAGATTTTCCATACTTTCTAACAGGAAATTCTCGATTTTAACGCGCTCACCCTTATCTGTCTGTTGGTCTTTTTCCTTTTCATCTGTTTAGATCGAAATTCCTTAGGATCTCTTTCCCCTATCCAGGATCTTTCCACTTGCAGTCTCGTTTCACTTTGGGCTCGATAAAAGTCTCTTCTCTTTTTACCATTGCCTTCTTTCACAGGATCTTTCGATATTAGGATTGTTTTTCTCGGTGTCAGTAAAAATCTTCTCTTACCTTTAGCATTTTCGAAATTTCCTTTAGATATATCGATGTGTTTGGGTTTGAAGGCATTTCTTCTCTTTTCTCTTTAGGATCGCTTCAGTTGAGTTAGAAAAATTCTCTTCTTACAATTCGCCCTTGTTACACTTGTGTTTGGGAAGATGAATTTACTCAAGAAATTTTTCCCCCAAAATAATACCCAAATCGAATATTTGAAGCGCGCGAATTTATTACGTAACCAAAAATGAAGGTCACAATCGGGTTAAAGGATATTTTGGATTTCGTACCGGTGTTTAACGGTAACCCGGACGAATTAGATAATTTTGTTTCTTGCGGAGATATTATTTTTTCACAGGCACGGTACGACAGTCAGCATGCTTTTTATCTAAGCGTGGTGAAAACCAGGCTGCAAGGGCCAGCATACGACCACATCCGGTACAAGGTCATTTCAACCTGGAATGATCTTGCTTCCGAATTAAAGGGGGAATTTAAAATTCTCACCTCAAGGTCAGCGGCACAAAACAGTCTGGTGAAAGCCAAGCAAGATAGCAAGGAAGATGTGAAGGAATTTGGAAACAGACTCGCACACCTCCTGCATCTGCTGAACGAGGCCACGTTCGAAAGCACGGTCGAACCTGTGGTACGAACATATCTCCTCGAGGAAAATAGGACACTCGCCTTACACGCATTTGAAGATGGTCTTAGGAATCCTAGTCTAAAACTCCTTGTTAAAGCACGAGGTACCCCAAGTCTTAGAGCAGCAATCAATTACGCTCTCGAGCAGGCCCCACGACTAGGCGATGGAAACCCTCTTAATTTATGTAATAATTCCAAATATAGCCAGCCACAAATTTGCCAATCGTGCAATAAGACTGGACATACTTCCTGGACTTGTTATCGCAATACAAACTCTCTAAATGTTGGTCCCCAACAAATGAAGACAGAGGTTCAGCGCATTGAATGCACTTATTGTAAAAGATTTGATCATTCTCAAGCAGAATGTAGGATACAGTCTCATTTCAAAAGTCTAAACGACTCTCCATCGAATAAAAACGATTTTAGAGCTCCGCCCACTTCTACCGCCAACGTCTGGAGAAGTGGAGTAATAAACAAAACGAGTAGGGTACAGCAATCACAAATTTGTATAGGAACATTAAACAGCCAAAGATTTAAACAATCGTTCTTAGAAGCAAAGGATATAAACAGGAAGGTAGAAAATGCCTCACCTTACAAAGTGTCGTCTACGGATGAAATTGGCATTAGAGATAATAGGGACATAAATCAGAGGCAGGATGATCTAACTGCTCCTCAAATAGAAGTAGTGACCAAAGATCATATCCAACAGTCAACATCTGAATCCGTTTGTCTACGGGCCGGATCTGATGATTCGACAAAAACCTCTGAAAATACTATCCTAACACCTCCATCTACTTTTATATTCTTAAATGCTCCGACTTCTAGCAACAACACGTCCAAGCTCATAAAGCACAAACAGAAAATTCCGGCAAAATGTAAGCCTGAGGAGCAAGAACTCCCAGCAAACTGTAAGCCCGAGGAACAAAAACTTTCAGCTAAGTGTAAGCCTGTGGAACAAAGAGTCCCAGCAGAATGTAAGCCTAAAAAGCCACAAGAACTCCCAGCATCCAATAAGCCTGAGGAACAAAGATTCCCAGCTAAGAGTAAGACTGTGGAACAAGAAGTCACAGTAGAATGTGAGCCTGTAAATAACAGCTATATCAAATTACCGCTTTTAAATTGCTTGTTTGCCCGCATCGTTCCCCTCGTTTATCTAATTTTTCAAACTTTAAAATGGGTTCTGCAAATGGAACATAAAAATAAACAAATGATCGAAATCCCTTTCACAAATAAAACAATGGTTAATCTTCCAAAATCGATTATGAATTCTACATCCTTTAAAATGCTTTTCATAGACGGTTTTACTGCCCAAACTTTGAAAAATTTTACACAAACCAAACCGACGAGAGTTTGGAAAGTCTTCCACAAATTTAAAGAAAAACTTAAAGTGAAACAAATAGATTTTTCCTTTGAAATATATATGTATATGTGTATGAACATATAAATAATAAAATATCAATTCTGACATTGTAAATCTAAAAATATTAAAAAAAAAAACTATGTAAATTAAATAGGAAATATATAATTAATAATATTTAATTCACCTTTTTACCAATTATTGAAAAAAAAAATCAAAATAGATACATATACATAATAACGCAAATAAATAAAATAAAACAACCAACTTTGTTTTGGAAAATTTATGTATCTAAAAGAAAATAGTCTATAATAAACAAGAACATTTATAAATAATACAACTGTATTAACAATTCGGGAGATAATAAGTAAAATATAACACAAATAAATCTTTAAATAGTTTATATTATGAAGAGAATCTCCCCAAATTCATATTATTAACACACAAATGATGAAACAAATATTAACTCCCTCAATAAAATAGTTTTGTAAATATTATACAATATTTTAATTAATTGCCATTAACTTAAAATTTAAATAAATGAACAAAAATATTTTAATAATAAATTATCTTAATTTGTAAATAAAAAACATATATAATTCTAAGTAAAAAAAAAAAAAATAATGTTTAACTAAACAAAACAAAAAATCTATGAAATAAACAATATTATATACAAATATAATAATTTCAAATACCTATGTAACATTCTTCAATTAACCTAATCACATATATCCTAAGAAAAATAAGGAACTAACATTTTTCACTTTAAATCAAAATGAATTTTAAAAATTTAGAATTAAAACTTCCTTTATAATACAAAAAAAAAAAAAAAAACAAATATAGTCCTCAAAATGAAACAGAAATATACTCTGTAGATAATGTAAATTCCTATATAATACACAAGTTGTAAGGCTTACCTAAAATTGATCTGTAGCACAAATTGAATTTAATATTTTATTTAAAATAATCTTATTTCATAAAAATAATTCACAATTATTATTAAATATATTGAAAAAACAAAAGAACACTGTAAATAACATTATTAATATATGTAACTTAAAAATGTACTTATATACACGATAAGAAAAATTGTGAATGTAATCCTATAGTTTAACACATAATCTTAGATTTGCTAAAAACATAACAAAATACTGAAGAACACTCTACCGTAAGCTACAGAATTAACACAAAATATTGAATAATATGTAAAAACAAGAAGAAACATTTAAAAAAGTAGCAACCAATTGTAACTACAATGAAAATTTAAAGTAACCATTATAATTTGAAATCCAAATTATGTAACGAATCTTGATGACATCGCCCTTCACCTTTTATCGCGCCACTCCTAGAAAATTAATCTCTTACAGATTAATTTTTTTTTTGAAGGAGGGGAGGATGTAGTGCTCTGAAAAGCCCTACCATCTCCTTCCCCCACACCTACATCCAAATCTTAGCCGTAATACACTAAAACCTGAAATTCAATCAAAACCCGAAAAAACCCAAACTAGATCCAAAATTCGCAATAAACGAATCAAACATCCGTTTATCGCTTAACATTTGCCCCCACGGCATAATTAAATCCAAAATCTTAAATTAAAATCAAATTCCCAATAAACGAATCTAATATTCGTTTATTGTTCTATATTCGCCCCACGGCATCATCTAAATTCAAAAACCAGAGATACGTTATCTCAATTTGGTAAAATCCATCAAAGTGAACAAACAAAAACCCGAATTCATTTACATATCCACATCTGCACAATAGTTTCATAGGAATTCAGGAAACTGAATCCTTATCTTAAATAAACACTGAGCATCTCACTCAGGATTCCAAAATCGGGATTTTTGTAGGAAATTGTGTATTTTCGAGATACAAATTTCGATTTGTTTCTCTTTATAAGGGTGATGAATTTCAGATTCGAAGATACATCTCAAACAGATTATTCACATCTTTTACTCCTTTCATCGGTGAATTTAGCAACACGAACATAGCTTCACACCCCTTAGACACTACAAATTTTCTAACTGCAGACGAATTATCCGAGATCGTAAGATCAGGAAATAACAAAAAGTCAACTGGATTAGATGGAATCCCACGCCTTCTATTTAAAAGGCTACGCCCACAGAATCTACTTCCCATCCTCATTCTTCTTAATCAAATAATTAATGCATCGCACTTCCCAGAGAACTGGAAAACTGCGGTAGTAATTCCTATTAAGAAGCCCGGTAGTAGTAATAGCCCTTTCAATTATCGTCCAATATCCCTATTAAGTACATTAAGTAAGATACTGGAACGCAAGATCTACCAAAATCTTCTCTCATTTGCCAATGAGAATGCCCTCATCCCTAACTGTCAGTTCGGATTTCGTAAGCGACAATCCACATGTCATGCTCTACTAAAACTTACACACGATGTTACAACTGGTCTCCAAAACCAAAGCCCTACTGTGTGTATATCTCTCGATATTTCTAAGGCGTTTGATTGCGTCTGGATCTCAGGGCTTCTGTACAAACTGCACTCCATATTTAATCTAAACTCTCACACAACAAAGCTCTTAGCCTCTTATCTTTCTGACAGAAAATTCGTTGTGAGAATAAATTCTTCCGTCTCAGAAACCCACAACATAACCGCGGGTGTTCCCCAAGGCTCCATTTTAGGGCCAATTTTATATCTGTTATATACCGCGGATATTCCTCAACCCGTATCTCCTAATGTTGTGATGCTGAATTATGCTGATGATACATTAATTTACTCTAGCAGCAAATTTGTTAAGGCTGCAAGAAATCGCATTAACAACTTTCTCCCTAACCTATCATCATACTTCAATAAGTGGAAAATTCACCTTAACCCAAATAAAACGCAGCTCATAGTGTTCAAGGGCAAAAACGAGCACTGTACAAACAACACTAGACGTTGCCACAACAAAATTAAGATTCAACTGAACAATACTCTGATAAAACCCTCCAAAACCCTAAAATATCTGGGAATCACTTTTTCTAATAACTGGTCTTTTTCCTCCCACATTAAAAATTCCCTTCAAAAAGCCACAATTCAGCTTAATCTCTGTAGAAGAGTAATGTGGAAACCTAATAGTCTCTCTCACAAAGTCAAACTGCTCATTTACAAACAAATTATCAGGCCCACACTCACGTACGCGTGCCCATTGTGGTACCATATCACTCCCTCCCAAATGGAGAAATTACGAGTATTCGAAAGAAAATGCTTTAGGTATGTCTCTGGGTTACATCGTCGTCCTAACTCCTATAAGTACTATAGTAACGTCGAACTCTACAATACCGCTGGTATTGAGCGCCTCGATAGACGATTCCTCGAACTGTCTATCAAATTTATCGAAAACCTACAAAATAATCCCAATCCCATAATAACCTCGCTCTTAGAGAACCTGTGGGGCTTTTCAGGGCCCGAAGAGCCACGCATCGCTCGATCCCCACCATTCCCGGCGATGCGACTTACCTTGAAGTCGAATTTTCGGCAAGATTATGCAGCCTTGCTACGGCATTAACCGCCAACCAATTCGCTGGAATTAATTCGGTTATCCCCAAGGATAACCGACATAAATATATATTAGGCAGCTTACCTTTTTTGGGTGCTTTTCCAAACCTCTTCCCCACGGTCATACCTAAAAGCATAATTCACGGCAAGATTATCATCTTGCCATGACATCGGTTCATCAACCGAGCTTCCGCGACCGAACAATGGATGGCACATATCCACCAACACACGCTGATCTTTCCGTGTGTTATTTTTGTACCCATTCATTGACCTAGCATTATTTCGGGTTGCTTGCACAGCTGCAAGCCAGATTTCCAACGGCATGTCTACGATCTATCTTTCCTTAAGTAAAGAAGATCAAATCAAACATTGTCCTTTCGGGCGCGCATATTTTGCTTGGATCTAAGCATGACCGATTTTATGATCCGTTGCCGTTTCTTGGAACTATCACCAGCATCGGTCATGGCCACCAATTTTAGTTTACACAAAGTAAACATTCAAGCGGATACTTTCGCCTGACAGTGCCTTTCAACGGGATTAACACATCCCTAACATAACATGCATCGAATCACCAGACCGAAATTTGTTTATGCTAGATGATCTAACAACGGCCATGCCCAATGTTCGATACATTTTTCCAAGATAGATTTCTGCCTTCGGCAAGGGTTTTATTGACTCACGTCAATCAAGAATCTATCCCTTGCGTATGGCGGCAGTTTATCTTGCCCAAACATGTAGCAGCCGATTCGATCTGCTACATGAGTTTTTTCCCTTTTCCTTTTGTTTGGACCTTCGCCATTGGCGACGAATCCTTTAGGTTCGTTTTCGTTGGATGTCTGTAAAGAGACATCCAATAGTCAGTCAGATATTACACACCAGAGTGGTCACATCAGAGGAGTCGTCGCGGAAACTGGAGTCTAGTACCAATTTTTATTCAATTGTTTTCCCCTGTCGTGTCGGGTGGTGTTGCGGGTGTTCCGTTTTGAATTGTGTTTAATAAATAAAAAACAAAACTTTAACTGCATTAATGCAAATTCAATAGACAAATAAGCTGATATAGTCGCAGACTAATGGAATATTGTTGCAGCCATGGAATCACCAGTGCTTCCTTCCAAATAAAGACATTCAACGAAACAACAACCAGTGTGTTTTTACTTCATTCTGTTCGCTCCGTTTGGGAAGTGTTTTATCCCGAGAACTTTGTTTCCTTTTCGCGCCGTGAATTAAGTAGTGGAAATTAGTTAAACCCGCGTCCGTGTCGACGCACTGACTAATTACTACCACATTGGTGACTCTAACTGAATGGACACACAACCTTTCCCCAAGTGCAAAAAGGAACAATGAACAATTTTAAACCTCATAAGTGTGATTAGTGCGTGTTATTTTTCCTGGATATCCTTGGTGAACCGCTGGTGAATTTGATCAACCGCGACCTTTGATCAAAATTGACATTGATCTCAATTTAAAAAAAACTATTAGAAGAGAGTGACCTGAAAAGTAAACACACAGAACAACTGCGCAGCAAATTGTGAAAGTGCAAAAATTAAAACAATTAAAGGGCAAGTAGAGCCCCACCCCATCAGTTCGCAGCGCTAACTAGCAACCAGTGAAAGTGACGAGTGCTAACATCACCGGAAGCAGCCGAGGACTACCGGAACAGGAACAACACCATATCCGGACCAGCATCAACAGCACCAAACAACAACATAACCAGGTATTTTTCAAAAAAAATGTTTATTTTTTATTTTTTTATTTTTTGTTCTCTGGTGTAAGCTCCTTCTGAGCGAAATTTAAAGTCTCTTCATTTTCCTTCAAATACTTAAATATTTGTACATACAATTAATTCTTAGACCACTTAACCATGTTAAAAGAGACAAGAACATCTAATATTAACAAAGTGCCTTTTACGTATACATTATTACCTTGAATTGTTCTATATTTTTTGTTCCTTCTAAGATAAAAAATACTCTAAATATTTTTCTGTGGCACGTAACAATCATATTGTTAAAAAAGAAGGAAACATAATGAAATAATAATACGCTGATATAAATAATATACGTATGGAATCATAGAATTAATTATTAAGGTTGTGTTTTAAGCAGAAATTAATTAACGGTTTTAAGTGCAAATATTCACACACAGTTCTCATTTGTCAAAACGATCTTCTATTGTAAACGTAGACAGCTGGTTCGAGGCAACTATTCTACCAGTGTAAGAAAAGAGTATAACTGGCTTATCTAGTTAAAAGTTGTTAATTCCAATACAAATTCCGAAACATTTTCGTCAATAATCAAAATTCGTAACGTATTTATGAAAGAAATGATATTTATATGGATGCACATATGTCCGGAAATATGTACATTTGTATGAGTGCGTTTCTTTTTCTTTTTTTTTTTGTTGTCTATTAACGACTATCTATTTCTTCTCAAATCATAAGAACTAAAATTATTCCCAAATATATCTTGAAATATACGAAGATGTTTCAGAAAGACAACTGTCATTATCATCAGAAATTAATAAACGTAAATATATATATACTGTTATAGTAGGAATTCAAATAACAAAACCTCCCACAATATTTGAAACTATTAATAAAAAATTTTAAGAAGTATTGCACTAAAAAAAAAAACGATATAAACACATATCATATTTTGTTGTACGTAAATAACCTGATACTTGTGATACTTAAAACGTACGATATAAATGATAGATTAGTGAGTTATTAAAAAGACAGCACAATTTACCTATTGGAATTCTTTAAGTTTAATGATTTTTTTTTTATTGCCGTAAATATGTCATAGTATGTTTCCATTAATTACTTAATTATTACAACTAATTAGATAATATTGTAAACCCTTCAGGGTATTAAGTAGCGCACAACCTTTCCGCACACACACGACTCCTTACAACTCGCTCAACTCTTTTTCAAGTACACCGAACCCATTTTCGATTCTTTTCGCCTTTTTTTTTCTCAACCCTTACACCAACTTCGACTCCCCGTGGCTCCATTTGACTCCGCCCAACTCCTCGCGTCCTCTTGCGATCAATTTCTACGTCCTACGTAGCTATTTAGACCCGATTTAACTCTTTCCTCCCAATTCTATCTCACGCATTACACGATGGCCCGTACTTGGAACGCCCCACCCCAAGAGGATCAAGAACAACTCGAGTCCCTCGAGTTTTACGACGCCTCCAGCGCCGACTTCCCTGATACACAAGTCACTACCGACCACGAAGCGACAGCACAACCCGCTCCCCTGGCATTTCACGATGCCCCCAGTGTCGTTAACCGACCCAACCCTGCCAACATTAATCTCCCCCCTATTGACGAGGAGGACCCTGAACTCTGGTTTGCTGAGACTCACCTCGACGCTCTGGACGAGCCCGGAAGTTCGCGGCAACAACGCTTGGCGGCCGAAACGAACCTTTCGGGGATGAGACCGTCCCTTTTCCTGACCCATTTACGCTCTATAGCGGGGACCAGGTTCTCGGACGACCTAATACGGCCTCACTTTTTAAGATGTCTCCCCCTCCGTGCCCATTCGGCACTCGTAGCCCAACCCAATCAGAGCTTGGGCTATTTAGCTAAAATTGCGGACGCAATTATGGAAAGCTCAGACCAGCAGTCTGAGCCTCCAGCGTATCAAGTAGCGGCGGTTTCTCAACACGTCGCTCAGCCTACACGGCATCCTTTTCCGCCACTAACAGCCCCAACGACGGCTCCGGTGCGTCAACCTTCTCCGTCACCACATCCCAGAAGGCCTGCCTCAACCAATGTCACACAGCGGACCCAAGAGGACAGGCCCAACGAATTCCGCCCGAGAAGTTTTCCTGCTCAGGTCACCATTTCTGACCTTCGTGCCATACAGACCTCAGTCCTCCGCGAACTAAATCAAATTCGCGCGGAGGCGAGAAGCAACCAACGAGGCGCTCAGAATCGTGCCGTATCTAATCGTCCCTTGGATCGGCAACAACCTTCCCAAAATGCCCCTCAGTGGGCCAACTTTCGCCGAGCACTACCTCGGCCTTCACAAAACGGCAACATTCAGAGGCAAAATACTCCCAACAACGCCGCCTCTCTCCCTTTGTGCACCAATCACCAACGATACGGTGATCGCACATTTAATTGCAAGGCGCCCTGTGGTTGGACGCAACCAGCCACCAATCAGGGACGACCTTTAGAAATAATTTTGCCGACCGATACCCACGCGCAACCGGCCGGCACCCCTGCTATAAGTCGCCTAACCATCCGGGATTCAAAACTGAATATCGCTTTTACTGTCGATACCGGCGCCGATATTTCAGTCCTCCCGCGATCGTTTGCTCCGCGTAACCGCGTGCCAGCCGCACTTAAATTGTCAGCTGCAAATAATACGCCGATACTTACGTACGGACGTAAAAAGCTGACACTTCAATTGGGTCTTTGTCGTCCGATCACTTGGCGTTTCGTCATTGCGGACGTAAATGAACCCCTGATAGGTTCCGACCTATTAGGTGCACATAATCTGTTGGTCGATTCGACCCATAACAGACTAGTGGCTCCAACCGCACCCCCCTTGCCCATGACGGCATCACCAGCGGCAACTTCAGGGGCCACAGAGTGCATAGACCCATTTCAGGTTATGGTACAAGAATTTGTTAGTACAACAATTCCTCTACCTAACCAACGCCGACACAAAGCCACGGTGTTTCATCACATAGAAACACGTGGCCCCCCGGTGAGCCAGCGTCCACGTCGACTGGCTCCTGAAAAATTACGTGCGGCGCGCGCGGAGTTCGAGCATATGATCGAACTAGGTATCTGCCAACCGTCGGACAGTCCCTGGGCAAGCCCACTCCACTTAGTGAAGAAACGTTCTGGTGAGTGGCGCCCATGTGGCGATTATAGGCTGTTGAACGCAGCAACTGTCCCGGACAGATACCCAATTGCACACCTCTACGATTTTTCGTACAAGTTACGAGGGTGCAATGTCTTCACAACCCTGGATCTCACCAGGGCATACCACCAAATTCCGGTGGCACCTGAAGACATCCCCAAGACCGCAGTCATTACACCTTTCGGACTCTTCGAGTTCAAAGTGATGACTTTCGGCCTCAGGAATGCCGCACAGACATTCCAGCGGTATATCGACACGGCTTTACGTGGTCTTAATTGCTGCCATGCTTATCTTGACGACATTCTCATCGCCTCCAAAGACCACGCCGAACATAAACGCCACTTACGTCAGGTCCTAGAGCGCCTCCGTGAATTCGGTCTTGTCATCAACCCAGATAAGTGTCAATACGCCAAGGAGCAAATCACCTATCTGGGTTATGTCGTTGACAACCAGGGCATTCGCCCACTACCAGACCGTGTGGAGGCCCTCATGAAGTATCCTCGACCAACTAACGTGAGTGAGCTTCGTCGATTTTTGGGCATGCTTAACTTCTATCGTCCAACACTGAAGAACGCTGCCCAAGTTCAAGCTCCCCTAAATGAGTTCTTAAAAGGAGCTAAGCGCAATGATAAGCGCCCCATTAATTGGACAGAAGTCTCTGATAGAGCATTCCAACTGTCCAAAGAACAATTGGCAAATGCCACCTTACTCCGATACCCTCTCGAGGGAGCGGCACTTTCTATCCAATGCGACGCATCGGATACCGCAATCGGAGCCGTCCTTGAACAGGACATTGAAGGCCGCCCGGAACCACTTGGTTTCTTTTCAAGGAAACTGAGTCCCACTGAGCGACGTTACAGCGCCTACGACCGTGAATTGCTCGCGATCTACAGCGCTGTTAAATACTTCCGTCATATGATAGAAGGACGCTCACTCTCCATCTTAACAGACCACAAGCCATTGGTCTATGCGTTCCGGAAGAAGTCGGGAAATGCCTCCCCCCGACAAGAGCGTCAGTTAGATCTCATAGGGCAATATACTACGGAGATCAAGCATATCTCCGGTAAACAGAACGTCACGGCGGACGCCCTTTCTCGAATCGATACGATTCACTTGCGTACCGCCTTGAATAACACTGACCTCGCCCTAGCTCAAGAGGAGGACGAACAGCTCAAGTCCCTCCTAACTGCCGATACGGCACTAGAGCTTAAGAAAATTACCCTTCGCGACCCTTTGGGCGAAATCTGGTGTGATGTCTCCACTGGAACCGCTAGACCTTACATTCCCGAGAAACTTCGTAAGGGCGTGTTCCAGGTTTACCACAACCCAGCCCACCCCAGCGGCCGAGCAACAGCCGCTGCTGTCCGTCGCAAATTCATTTGGCCCCGGATGAACAAAGACCTCACCGGTTGGGCCCGTGCTTGTCTCCAGTGCCAGCGCTGCAAGGTAGCGCGACATAATGTACTGGAGCCAGCGCAGTTCAAGCTTCCCACGGCACGCTTCGCCCATGTCCACATAGACATAGTGGGACCGCTTACTCCATCAAGAGGATTTTCTTATATCCTCACTATGATGGATCGCTGCACGCGATGGCCAGAGGCGACACCTCTCCGGGCAGTTACTGCCGAATCAGTCGCCAAGGCCTTTTACTCAACTTGGGTCACACGTTTCGGTGTACCAACCACCATAACTTCGGACCGAGGTCCACAATTTGAGGCGACAATTTTTAGGCAGCTAACAAATCTTCTCGGCTGCCAAAGAAGTCGTACCACCGCCTACCACCCGCAATCAAATGGGATGATAGAGCGCTGGCACAGATCTCTAAAAGCCTCACTCATGTGTCATAATGACACACAATGGTTTGACGCCCTTCCAACCGTCCTCCTCGGCCTGAGGACAAGCATTAAGGAGGACCTGGGTGCTTCGGCAGCAGAGCTTACCTACGGTACCAACCTCCTTCTTCCAGGAGAACTTTTCCTGAATGGCGAAACACCGCGTGACCAACTTCGTGAATTGGGACATCTCCGTGACCTGCTACGTAAGGTTAGGGCAACCCCTGTAACCAGGCACGGCTCCAAAAAACTGTTCGTCCACCCCGAACTGCACAGCTGCACGCACGTCTTTGTCAGGGTGGATAAGGTCAAAAAACCCCTGGACCCACCTTATGATGGCCCATTCAAAGTCTTCCGCCGCATCAGTGACCGCGTCTTCGAGATCGATATTAGAGGCAAGCGATCCACGGTCAGCGTCGAAAGGCTTAAGCCCTGTTTTCTGGAAGCTTCCGCTCCAGAACCATCCACATCTGCTGACACCACCCCTACTCCACCAGCACAACCTCCCCGTACTCGCGCCCAGGCGCGCGCCCATACCCAACTAACCTCCTCCTAATCTGCCTTACCTGTTTCGTGACTACGTCACTGGGGAGGGAGTGATGTGGGGCTTTTCAGGGCCCGAAGAGCCACGCATCGCTCGATCCCCACCATTCCCGGCGATGCGACTTACCTTGAAGTCGAATTTTCGGCAAGATTATGCAGCCTTGCTACGGCATTAACCGCCAACCAATTCGCTGGAATTAATTCGGTTATCCCCAAGGATAACCGACATAAATATATATTAGGCAGCTTACCTTTTTTGGGTGCTTTTCCAAACCTCTTCCCCACGGTCATACCTAAAAGCATAATTCACGGCAAGATTATCATCTTGCCATGACATCGGTTCATCAACCGAGCTTCCGCGACCGAACAATGGATGGCACATATCCACCAACACACGCTGATCTTTCCGTGTGTTATTTTTGTACCCATTCATTGACCTAGCATTATTTCGGGTTGCTTGCACAGCTGCAAGCCAGATTTCCAACGGCATGTCTACGATCTATCTTTCCTTAAGTAAAGAAGATCAAATCAAACATTGGCCTTTCGGGCGCGCATATTTTGCTTGGATCTAAGCATGACCGATTTTATGATCCGTTGCCGTTTCTTGGAACTATCACCAGCATCGGTCATGGCCACCAATTTTAGTTTACACAAAGTAAACATTCAAGCGGATACTTTCGCCTGACAGTGCCTTTCAACGGGATTAACACATCCCTAACATAACATGCATCGAATCACCAGACCGAAATTTGTTTATGCTAGATGATCTAACAACGGCCATGCCCAATGTTCGATACATTTTTCCAAGATAGATTTCTGCCTTCGGCAAGGGTTTTATTGACTCACGTCAATCAAGAATCTATCCCTTGCGTATGGCGGCAGTTTATCTTGCCCAAACATGTAGCAGCCGATTCGATCTGCTACATGAGTTTTTTCCCTTTTCCTTTTGTTTGGACCTTCGCCATTGGCGACGAATCCTTTAGGTTCGTTTTCGTTGGATGTCTGTAAAGAGACATCCAATAGTCAGTCAGATATTACACACCAGAGTGGTCACATCAGAGGAGTCGTCGCGGAAACTGGAGTCTAGTACCAATTTTTATTCAATTGTTTTCCCCTGTCGTGTCGGGTGGTGTTGCGGGTGTTCCGTTTTGAATTGTGTTTAATAAATAAAAAACAAAACTTTAACTGCATTAATGCAAATTCAATAGACAAATAAGCTGATATAGTCGCAGACTAATGGAATATTGTTGCAGCCATGGAATCACCAGTGCTTCCTTCCAAATAAAGACATTCAACGAAACAACAACCAGTGTGTTTTTACTTCATTCTGTTCGCTCCGTTTGGGAAGTGTTTTATCCCGAGAACTTTGTTTCCTTTTCGCGCCGTGAATTAAGTAGTGGAAATTAGTTAAACCCGCGTCCGTGTCGACGCACTGACTAATTACTACCACAAACCCTCTAGATATCAGAACTAACTATCCCAACTGTCTCCACACCAGAGCTATCTTCGCCTCAGGCAGACTGGTAAATGATTCAAACGAGATCATATACCACAACACCGAAGTTACCCCTAACCAGTTCAAATACTGTAACGTCCAACCATTCTCCAACATCCTACGCTTTTCCAACGAACAACCGGAGAGAAATACTCTACCTCTAACCCATAACTGACCTCATTCCACATCCTTTAATTCATAAACCCCATTAATTATAAAACTTTGTTTTGTTTATAGCTCATTTTATAATAATCAGACTAAGTTAGGTTAAGTTATATTTATATTTATATTTAGGGTTAAGTTTAGATTAAGTAAAGTAAAAATAAGAAATTCCTGGTTTTCTGACCTTTTCCAGGAAGACGAAACCCTACTAAATGTATAAACACACATATAGCCTATAACTCTTAAAACATTGTTTGGAAAATGTATTATAATAATAATTACATGTAAGCAATTGTCACGAATTTAATTTTAAGTCACTGTATTACTTAAAAAAAAAAAAAAGATTCGAAGATCAGTCTCAATTGGCGTTCTAGGTGGAAGGACGCCAGAAAGTAAATTAATAAAATAAATTTAAAATAAAATAAAAAGTATTTTATTGGGCCTGGCCGATTCTTCCTACTCGACGACCGGTAGCTGCTCTTCCCTCGAGGTTCGAGGAAGCACGGCGGCACCGCAACGGGTCCCCTCGGGAGCGGTCTTTAAGAGATCTCGTCCTTTTCAGGATAAGAAGACACGCTACCTGAGAGAAGGACCACTACAATCCCGCTACTTTTACTTGACTAGTTACGTTGGTCTCGGTCAACCTACAAAGTCGTATCAATTTATTTGGAATGCCGAATTCTCTCATGGCATTATATAGTTCTACCCTGGCTATGCTGTCGTAGGCGGCCTAATATTCATAAATATTAAATGTGCTCTCTTAGTAGGTCCTAAGAATACACTCACAAGTAGGCCGGCTGGCTTGTTGTAAAAGGCGATTGGAGTCCAGATGGTATGTCGATTGAGACCACGAAGATGGTTCGTAAACACAACGTATATATAATAACACACTACTTGAGTCGCCAACTGATTCAGGTTCCATCCAGTCAATGGCAAAAATTCCTCCACCTTTTCGCCGTTACTAACAGAAAGCGAGACACTAGTCAATGTTTTCGTCAATTTATTTTACGCAATGCTGGTGTTTTAGGGGTGCCTGTAATCGCGCCATTACATTCTTCAAGACTGGTGAAATATCCTACCCACGTACTATTCAACGCATTCTCCTAGAATGTAAGAAAAATAACCAGACCAGAATACCAATGATAGTTTTTAAAAACGATGCCCCAGAACTGTCGGCGGTTTTTAGTAAACTCTTTAGCATATGTTATGTACAGGAAACCTTTCCAACTTGTTGGAAGACCACTCCAATTCAACTAATAGACTTGTGGTCTTTGTCGTGGCATAGAAGCATCACATGCGGTAGTTAGCCACTTCATGACTTTTCTAGCCTGCCTGTTCGCATCGGCTTCTTCGTTAAACTGTTCGATTTGGTCTTCCAGTCTATAATCGAGCAGTACCGAAACGAAGTCCTTCTTTGTCCACACTTTTTTCTGGGCTTTCTTCGCCAATTTGCCAGTGATGAATCCCTTGTGTGGTAATATCTCATACATCACGGATTGGTGGTTACTATGGGTGTAAGTGTCCAAAACGCGCCACTCCATACTTCTTGCCAACATGGAGCTGGCAAATGTGATGTCGATTTGGACCGGCCTCTTTCATTTATGAAGGCGTCATCAGCACCATCACTAAGTAGCACTACATCAAGGATTGCGAAGGCTTCGAGTAGTGCCTGGCCTCTACCAATGCTTCCCCATTCTACTACCCGAGCGTTGAAATCAGCAACTATCATCATCATCATCATCGGCACTACAACCGGGATCCGGTTTTGGCCTTATTTAGCAAGTCTCTCCACCGGTAACCGGCCTTTATCCGAGACTTGTTAAATTGTCCATAATAATTTGTTTTTCCGGGCAAGGTTATTAGCCTTGCGTCAACCTTTCTCAGGATGTCGCTGCATGCATTGGTTCACTACTTGGCGGGTGCCAAAGTAGGTATCCAGGGGTGTCACGTGGAGACTGCATGTCAACTTGGATTCAACAGGGACAAGGATCGTCCTGGCCTTCGCCGGGTTGAAAGCAGAGGCTTGAGCCTGTAGGTCATTTGGAACTTAATGTTCGCCAACGTGGTTATTTCTTTTCTTCAGGGCCTCAGGGCAAAAAGGTTTCCTATGGTGTTCGGGTTATTTGTTTGCTGTTGTCCGCTGTCCCTCCTTTTACCGTGTTGATCTCGTACCATCGGTGGTTTCCTTTCACAATACTGTTAATTAATTTGATTTAAATAAAACTAATTTATGTCTTCTTTGGCTTTTTTATATCACTTTTATTTTCTATTATCCTTTTTCTCGTGTAACAAAAACTTTTTACTTTACTTGTAATTTAAACCGGACACACACCACCGTGTTTTAATTTCAACTCTTTATTACTTTGCTCCTTTGAATTCCAACTCCAACTGAACTCGAATCGTTAAGAGAATTTTATAATTCTTAGAGGGTAAGAATGACGACACGTGCGAGGTAATGGATGAAAAAGGGTGGAAAGTTTTTGTATGTTAAATACAATGGAAAGTTTTGACCGTGAATTATCATTGTTGGGATAGGATTATGTGTTGTAAGGGATGGTGAGAATGTGATTTGAAAATGTGTTATTGAAAAGTAGGAGAATGTTGTTTTTGGATATGATGTGAATTTTGTGGGATAAGGACACGAATTTGCGATATTGATTTTAATGGAGAGAGGGTCAGGGGAATAATTAACGTTGTTAATTATGTGACAGGTGAATGCGGTCACAATTAGAGCTCTCAAGCCTAAGAGACTAGCAAGGAAGGTGGGATTCTTCCGCCAAAGGAATATGGACCTACACCATGATACCTGATGTAGAAACGTGGATGAAAAGGAAAACGTGGCGAGCTGTATTACCATTTGACTCAGCTAATATCAGGACATGGGTGCTTTCGTCAATACTTGCACTAGCATAAGCATGTGAATCACCCATACTGCTTGTATTGCGAAGGCAAAATAGAAAATGCGGAACACGTACTCACAGCGTGCGTGAGCTTCGAGACCGCACGAATGATTTTGGAGAGACATAAAAAACGGACAGTTACTCCGACAAGAGTAATAGAATACATGGTGAGTTCGAAACAGGCATGGTCCGTAGCAAATGCTATTCTATGTGACATGATGCAGCAGGTAGACTCCTTCCCACCCCGCGATCGAATAACTAAGAGAAAGTTCCGCAGGGATCAACGGGAATATGTGCCTGGCGGGAGATGGTTTTAGTCGGTAAAAATCCGGCATGCCTAAGGATCGGTCAGAGATACCTTTTGAAGATTTCCATCTTCCCACCGAGAAAAAAAAGAAAAAACCTTGAGAGCAATTTATTTCATCGGCAATTTGTCTTTGCGTCATTCCACTATTATGTAAATAGATTTTTCTTTGTTTTTCAATGTCCGTTAATTGTTGTAATTCCCGCGTGGCATATTTAGAACTTTAAAAGATTTCCTACCGAAACCAAAAAAAAACCTTTCCTTTTCCCGTACCTCTTCTTCCGCTCGCACTGTGCTCTCACATTTAAGAGTACTTCCAAATCCGTTAGTGTGAAAAGTGGGAAGTTTTGTTCTTGTGGGCTTTCCCTGCAAGAGTTTCCTTGAAAACGATCGTTTCGGGTTATTGAAGTCTTCGGTTCTGCTTCAGGGTTATATTTTCGTGGCAATGCTATTTCTGCTTCATAGTAATGCTTCACTTGTATCAATGAATAACAAAATATTCTGTTTTGCTGACGGTAGTAAGTTGACATTTTCTTTCCTTCGACAAAATCACAAAAAGAGTGAGGCCAATCTCGTCGACTTTAATGCTGCGAAGACGCAATATAAAAGTTCACACGAAAAATAGAGCAACAGTTTATGAAATATGGCCATGTCATTTAATCTAGAGACAGCGTGAATTTACTCTACAAATCCCGAATTAGATCCGGTCTCGAATACTGTTCACATGTTTGGCGTTCTGCTCCTACCATACGCTCGACTTACTCGAAAGCATTCCGCTACGAGCAATTCGCCTAATTGTAAATGAAATATTAACACAAGTTATGTTGTTTTACCAACACCCAAACCTTGGTTTAACGATGAGTGCAAGGCGAAGATCGAAGAACGTAAATGCATCAGAGTGATCTACTTACATAGATATGATGAAGGCAAAGCAGAAAGATACGCGACAATTCGGAAAGAGACAATGAGACTCTTCAAACGCAAAAAACGGGAATGGAAGAAGACTTGGATCGAAAAAATCCTAGAAAATGCCAGAGCAAAGAACATCAGAAGTATGTATGCCGGCATAAATTCAATTAGAAATGGCTACCGTGGGAGAGCCAACATAATTCGAGACACAAACGGTTATCTGGTCACAGACACAAACAATATCGTGACAAGATGGAAGCAGTACTTTGAAAACCTGCTCAATGTGCGCACCCATCAACCACAAATAGATGCACCAGAGATACAGACAGCCAAACCTCAGATCCCAGAGCTCTCTTTCAACGAAATTATACACGCAATAAATCGACTGAAAAACAACAAGGCTCCCGGAGTCGACTGCATACCGGCAGAGCTTGTGAAGCATGGAGGAGAGGCAAACGCTCGAAAGATCAACCAACTCATCGAAACAATATGGGATAAGGAAGTTACTTCGGAAGAATGGAAAACCTTAATAGTCGCCCCCATTTTCAAAAAAGGCGACAGATCTGACTACGAAAACTACAGAGAAATATCATTGCTCCCAACCACATACAAAATATTAACAAATGTCATTCTGGCGAGAATCACACTGTATGCAGAAGAAATACTGGGAGACTACCAATGCGGATTCCGTAGGAACCGGTCAACACGCGACCAAATGTTCACAGTAAGGCAACTGCTGGAAAAGAAGTGGGAATACGGAGAGACGGTTCACCAACTGTTCGTTGACTTCAAAAAAGCCTACGACTCAGTCATATTGTAGTTGAGCTGGGAATCCCAAAAAAAAAATGCCGCCCTCATTCAAATTTGTATGAGCGAAAACAAAGGGCGAGTTAGAATAGAAAACCACCTCTCAGAACCATTTGAAATCCGGGACGGACTAAAACAGGGGGATGACCTCTCACCATGTCTTTTGAGCCTTGTGCTCGAGTATGTTATCAGAAAGGTACAAGACGACAACATGGCCGGATCATTCCTGAATGGGGTCACACAAGTGCTGGGCGATAATCTAGAAACTGAAAGTAAAAACTGTGAAATCATCATGCAAGCAGCAGAAGAGGTGGGCCTAGAAATAAATGAAGACAAAACAAAATACATGATTACGGCGAGAGCAGGTGGACCTCAGGGAACACACATAAACGTCAGAGGCAAGATATTTGAAAAAGCTAAAGAATTTAAATGTCTGGAAACGATACTGACGGCCAGTAACGAAATGTCGAAGGAAATTAACAAAAGACTAAACTCCGGCAACGGGGAGATGTCTGCGATGATGATGAGTGCAAACTAGCGACTGAACGTAAGAATGCTGCATACCGGGCAATGCAGCAGTCTCATAGGACACGGGTGCGCGAGGAGAAATACAAAGAGCTCAGAAGATCTTAAAATGGCTTCACAGACAAAAGTGCCTGGGAAAAAAACCTTGTCTGTGAAATAGAGAAAAGTAGAGAGCGGGGTCCGTACAAGGTGCGGAAGTTCTACCAAATAATCCGCAGTATGACGCGGTACACACCACGCTGCACTTACTGCAAGGATAAAGAGGGTAATCTGATCACCGATCCTGAAGGCATTCTGGAGCGATGGGAGGTGCACTTAAATGAATTGCTAAATGGTCAGCTCACAGAAGAATTGGAGGCTCCACCAATGCAAGATCAAGACCAAGCATTGAGGAAACATTAAAGCCATTACACAGCTCAAATCAAATAAAGCCCCTGGACCTGATGGCATACCAGCTGAGCTGATCAAACAAAGGAGGACAGCGTTACATCACGCAATTCATGAGATCGTGGTGCACGTATGGGAGCAAGAGGAGATGCCGGAAGATTGGCGTCGTGGTATAATTTGCCCCATGCATAAGAAGGGAGATATCACACTGTGCAGCAACTATAGGGGTATAACATTACTGAGTACCGCCTATAAGATACTCTCCACTATCCTACAAGATCGGATAGCCCCATACGCTAAAGCCACCATTGGTCAATACCAGTGTGGCTTCATCCCAGGCAAATCAGCAGTTGATCAAATATTCACCCTTAGGCAGGCGATGGAAAAATGTCTGGAATTTAAGATTCCATTATATCATCTATTTACAGACTTTAAGGCCGCCTACGACAACATAGCCAGGGTAGAACTATATAATGCCATGAGAGAGTTCGGCATTCCAAACAAATTGATACGACTTTGTAGGTTGACCATGACCAACGTAACTAGTCAAGTAAAAATAGCGGGATTGCTGTCCAAACCAATAAACATCTATAATGGACTCCGACAAGGAGACGGTTTGGCCTGTTTCCTCTTTAACCTGGCGTTGGAGAAAGCAATTCGTGACTCTGGCGTTACAACAAGAGGGACTATTGTCACCAAGTCCAGCCAGATACTTGCCCACGCAGATGACATCGACATCATCGGTAGAACCGAATCGGCTGTACAGCAATCCTTCACCCAGATCGAGCAAGTGGCACAAAAACTGGGGCTGCACATTAATGAGGGAAAAACTAAGTACATGGTAGCAACTTCTGCGAAGAGACGACCTAACGTTAGTCAAACTATCAGGGTAGTGGAGCACGAATTTGAAGTAGTGCAATCCTTTAACTACCTTGGGTCAATAGTATCAGCCGATAACAAGATGGAAGAAGAAATACGCGAACGGCTGATCAAATCCAACAAAGCCTACTATGGTCCATCAAGACTCTTTAAATCCCGAAATTTATCCAGAACATCCAAGCTACTACTGTACAAGACCATGGTCTTACCAGTGCTCATGTATGGATCCGAGACCTGGATGCTCAATAAAAGGCACTCTGAACTCTGAACGCGTTCGAGAGGAAGGTCTTAAGGAGAATTGTTGGCTCGGTATGTGAGGGGGGACAATTCCGAAGACGCTGCAACCATGAGGTGTACGCGATCTACCTGGTAGCTAATGTTGTAAGAAAAATCAAGCTCGGTAGGCTCTAGTGGGCGGGACACCTAGCTTGAATGAGCGAAGAGAAGCCTGCCTGGAAAATCCTTTGTGGCAGGATGTATGGAAGGAGACAGCGCGACAGACCTTGTCTGCGATGGAGGGATGGCTTAGACCAGAACACCCAGAGCCTGAGTGTGCCAAATTGGATGCCATCGGCTGGAAATCGGGACTGGTGGAGAGATTTGTTAAATAAGGCCAAGACCGGGTCCTGGTTGTAGTGCCGATGATGATGATGACACTCCGGCAGCGCTAGTTGGCACGCAGTCAGTAAACTGCTGAAATCCAAACTGCTATCACGTAACATAAAGCTCCGTGTCTAAAGAACCATAATCATACCGATTGCTCTATACGGATGTGAAACATGGGCTCTCACAAAACGGGAAGTAAACAAATTCCGCGTATTCGTGAATAAAGTTTTAGGGGTATCTTTGGCGGTAAATACGACGAGGAGGCGGGACAGTGGAGGAAACTCCGCAACCACGAACTGGAAGAGTAATACCGCAAACCTACAATAGTGAGAGTAATCAAGTCGCGAAGATTAAGATGGGCCGGACATGTAGCGCGAACGTGCTTAGAATTCTTGACGGTAACCCAACGGGAAAGAGACGGGTAGGACGGCCGCGACGGAGATGGGAGGACAATGTTAGGTTTGACCTTGAGGAGATCGGATCGGCCGGTCAAGCGAGGAAGGAGAGTACACAGGACAGGGCACGATGGCGGAGTCGAGTCGGTGAGGTCATGAACTTCCGGGTTCCTACAGGCCCATAAATGATAATAATAATACCAACACCCAAAAGAAAGAAAAAAAACAAAAAAATCTCGAAAAATGCCCTGCAGAAAAAGACTCCTTTATTTATTTAAATTTAATTCACAAATCTTGGTTTTGAGAACATCACTTAACCTGTATAATATCAACCAACAGATAGATAACTTTTTCTGTTTCTTTTTGTCCTTCACAGCGATGTGAAGTTCCCATGAAATAATATCACCTTGCACTTCATGGTCATAGTTGAAGTTCAAGGTGTCCGATCAATTCAATTACGACCGCGAAAAATTATAAAAAAATTAAAAGACACCGGCTTGCATTTCCGTTCATATTATTGTGACGAAATACAAGGAGGTTGTAGTATTCCAGAATACTACTGTCCTTATAACTATTTAGTTTAATACTGAGTCTCATTATTTATCTAACACATCCTTAAAACATTCTCCCTACATATCTAACATTCTCATTTAATACATATCATAAATAAACATCCACAATAGTCTATATCATGTCAGTTCCAGTACATTTCATAACATGCCCTTTTTTCATTTGAAACATGGCTCTTTGATTTTAGTTCAAAGTTTATTCAAAATTTAAAAGTCACAGTAGAGTAAATAATACTTTGATAAAATTGTTTTTGTTCAAATTATAATTTACAGTAGATTAGAACTTAAAGTTATATAAGAAGAGGGAAAATTTTATTGTAAAGTCAGTTTGAGAAATACAAAGTTAGAGAAAGTCAGTTGGAAGAGAGAGTTGTAGAAATAGAGTTAGAGAAAGTGAATTGAAGAGTCGAGATTATACAGTTGGGTTTGAGAAAAGGAGAGTTGAGAGATAGAAGAGTTTTGAATCAAGAGTTTTGAGAAGAGTTTTAAAAGAAGAGTTTTGAATCAAGAGTTTTGAGAAGAGTTTTAAAAGAAGAGTTTTGATTGTAGAGTTGTATTATAAATTAAATATAGTTTGAGTTGTGTAAATAAAAATGAACACTAAAAATAAAAAATAAACGCATTTATTAAAACCTCCACGCTCTTCCCTCGATAGAGGGAGCACGGCGATTGGGAGACGTAACAATGGTGGCAGCGGTGGGATTTCCAACCGAGGGATCCCCTAAATAATTAAAAAAAAATTTTTTTAAATAAACAAAATTTAAAATAAAACAACGAAAAACTAAAACAGAAAACAGACATAAAACAACGAAAAGAAAAAAGACCAGGATAATCAAATCAACTATAGGGCGCGAAGTCTGCCTGGCGGTAATAAAATAATAATAAAAAAAAGAAAAAAAAAGGAGAAATTAATAAAAAGCAAAAAGCTACAAGACAAAAAAACGCAACAATCAAAAAAAAAGTGAGCAAAACTCAAGACAAACAAGACTTCTATCAACAGTACGACAGCAATCAACATTTAGTAGAGTAAGATTTTTTTTCAAAATAGCGACTTTTCTCTCTTATTTTTAGGAATATCTCGACTTGGAAATTTTCCTTTTACAAAAAAAAAAATTTTTTTTTTCGCGATAGACTATTTTTTTTTGAAAAATTTTCTTTTCAGTTTTTCGACGACATTTCCTTTTGTTTTTTGCTTTCTCTTCGAAGATTTTCTTTCTTTGCAGCTTTCGGGGCAGCAATTTATCTTTTCCACGCCATATATATTGAATAATAAAAAAATAATAACAAATATTATTAAGAAGTAATAGCAAATTTTCTGCCATACATTCTTCTCAAATTTTCACAATCTCGAGCCCTTATTACACGAGACAGGCGGCTAGGCAGGGGGAAGAACAAATCCACTCTCAACAGATACACTATAACCCCCCTGAAATGCCTCTCTTTGTCGGTATTTCTGATGTTTTCAGAATCGTCCCTACCTTTGACGGAAACCCTGCGACCTAAACAAATTTATTTCCGGCGGAGAAGTTTTGTTTAGATCCATAAAAAAGGCAGACCCTGATATATATAACACATTCTTAGAGCTAGTCAAAAATAGACTAGAGGGTCCTGCGTATCGCTAAGTGGGAAGATATAAAGGAAAAGCTGGAATCGGAATATAAAGAAGAGCAATCTCGATCGACGGCACACAATGAGTTGATTTCTCTGAAACAACACTTCAGAGAAACCGTTCGGGAATATGGAGATAGAGTTGCAAATGCGCTGAGGACTCTGAACTCTGCTACTTGCGAAATAACAGCAGACACGGTAGTTAGGGATTTCTTGATTGAAGAAAACACGAAGTTGGCCGTACAAATATTTGAGGACGGATTAAAGAACGAACAACTAAAGATAATAGCTAAAGTCCATGGGGGAAACAATTTAAAGCAGTCGATTGCCCATGTAGTAGCGCATGCTGCTCGAATGGATAACTCTCCCAAGTCGTACTATTATAATGAAAATCCCCACAGATTTAATCGAATAGTCTGCCAAAGCTGTGGTAAGCCAGGGCATTCACAGGACACATGTTATCGGAACATGCAGTCCAACACTTTTCCGAATAGACAACCCATAAAAAGGGAATACAACATTACATGCAATTTCTGTGGACGGAATAATCACTCAGATAACGAGTGTAGATACAGGTTATCTAGGAATGGGTCGTCTTTACCAAATTACCAACAAGGTACAACGCGTAACCCTTTCCGAAATAACCCTGCAAACAGCGAAAATCGTTTTGGTGAAATTTCTAGGACCACTAATAGACAAAATGATAGGCAAAATGTTCACTTTTCTCGGGTGCAAGGGTCGAAAAACGAGGCCTGACGCCAACCAAAATTTTTAGAAGACAAACAGCATTTTTCAATTTATAGCATTAGATCTTTGGCAATAGATAACGACAATTTTAATTCATATAACTCTAGGAATGAAGCTGATAGCCAAATTTACCTTGAGCCAGCATATGATTATCCTAACCATATGACTAATTCCGATAAAGCTATAGATATAAATATAAAAGAAGATAAACCAAACACTAATATAATAACTCCGATTCAGACTACAATTCTGGAAAATAATTCAGCAACAAAGACTGAAAATTCGAAATTTTCAGCAGAAATACAAACTGAAATCCCCAATATTTCGGCTATCCCAATTGACAACCCAGACACTTCAGCAACCAAGACTGAAAATCCAAAAGTTTCACCAATTAAAATTGAAACCCAAGTCAGTTCAGCAGCTAACACTGAAGAACAAAACTTTTCAGCAGCAAAGACTGAAGGACTGAATATTTCTACAGCAGATAAAACTGAAGAAATAGTTCAAACAGCAAATAAGACTGGGAACCAAGATGTTCTAACAGCTAATAAGTCTGAAGAACTATGCGAAACAGTAAATAAGACTGAGAACCTAAATGGTCCAACAGCAGTGGATAAGACTGGAAATGTAAACCTGACAGCAGTTAAGGCTATAGAAGATAAAGACATTAAGCCAAAAACATTAAATATTTTAAACAACGATAATGAACACAAACACTTACTCAAACACGAAATAATAAAAAATGAAAATAATAATTCAACTAAAATAAGTATTGAAAAGAAAAACCATATAAATACATTACAAATTTTTTTTAACAACAATAAACATTTATTCAAACACAAAATACAAAAAAATAAAAAGTTACACAATCAGTTAAGATATTTGAGATCGTTTCTTAAGAAGATTTTTGGTTATTTTCATTTTTATTCAATCATCGTAGTAATAGGCCCAAAACGGTTTTGGAAGATTTTCCATAAATTTAAAGAAAAGGTACACACCTAACAAATGGCCTTTGTTTTTTTTATTCAATATATATGGAAAAATCAAACAATTGTAGGAAATGGTAAAAAGAAAAAAAAAAAAAAAAAAGTTAAAGAGGGGGAAAAGAAAGAACATTTTTTGAGTTAATATATATATATTGAAATTTTTAACGAGTTATATATATATTTGAAATTTGAAATATATATATTCGAATGCAAAAGAAAATTTTGAAAGTTACATGAAACATAATTTTTAAATAATATAAAAAAAAAATTTTTTGATGAGAAAAGAAAAGGTTCCAAGGAGAAATATTGTAAATAGAGATTGTTCAGTAATATATATAATGTAAATAGACAAATTTTATAGTGTTAAAACATTTTTGAAATCACTGTAACAATGTATAAACCTTTGATAGTAAATTAATTTTGAAAACCTATTATTTTGAAAACCAATTGTAATTGAACGAAAACCTAAGTCCTTAATTAATCTTAATCTATAGTTACAAGAAAATTATTCTCTTCAAGGATAATTTTCTTTCTCGAAGAAGGGTGGGATGTAGTATTCCAGAATACTACTGTCCTTATAACTATTTAGTTTAATACTGAGTCTCATTATTTATCTAACACATCCTTAAAACATTCTCCCTACATATGTAACATTCTCATTTAATACATATCATAAATAAATATCCACAATATTCTATATCAAGTCAGTTCCAGTACATTTCATAACATGCCCTTTTTTCATTTGAAACATGGCTCTTTGATTTTCGTTCAAAGTTTAATCAAAATTAAAAGTCACAGTAGAGTAAATAATACTTTGATAAAATTGTTTTTGTTCAATTTCTCAAACTCAAAACTCAAATTGACTTTACAATAAAAACAAAAAATAAAAAAAAAATTGTGGCGAGAAGGCCGAATTTAGCGAGACAGGACATATGTGTCCTTCATCTTGTCTCTGACTTCTGGTCATCTTGCGATAACCAGAATCACCCACATACGTGAGGATATTGGGCTCGGTCTCGCGGCATCTGAAAAGAGAAGAAAAAAGGGGGGGTATCCAAAGATAGTGTGGACAGTGTTAGTCCAAGTGTTCTCTAACTACTTTTATAGAGGGATGGTGGGAAAGAAATCATACAAGACCGGTGGGTCTTGGGTGCGGTAGTAAACGCAGATCACGTCTTTGGCGTCTGATAATCTGCTCTTTGGTCGGTGTGTATGTTTGTGTTTGTGCCGTCTTCTACTGTGCGTTCGTGTGTTTGGCCTGTTAATAGTAGACCCTATGGGATAGGTCCAGGAATCCTTCATTACAGAGGGGAACGCCGTTGGGAAGGGTGCTTTCTTCAGCCTTGCACTGAAGAAGAAATTGTGGGCGTTTGATCCGTAGAGATCGAGAGAGAGAAGTGTTGCTGAAACGAAAAGAGAAAACCGAAACAACCAATGGCGCTTCGCTAGCGCTGCCTCAGTCTCTCTCTGAGTGGACTGTATTTTTCCCCGGCACTGGCCGGCCAACGATGCTTTTGTCAATTCCAAGGATTGTACCTCCAGAGCCGGACTCTTCTCTGGACGAAACGGGCGTTTGAGTCTTGCCCAGTACAAATCTCTAATCGACAGAAAACTATAAACGCAATCAAGTGAATTCAAAACGTGGCCCAATTATAGGCTTATATTCCTATTTATTGCTTATTCCTGATTATTGGTTATATTTACAATAAAAAATCTTTGTCTCTTTACGACGCTAGTCTTGAACAAGACTAATTGGGCAGGAGTTCCTTCGACGACTCCCCCCGCTTCAGCGCCGCGCTCGCCTTTTATTGCCAGCAGCTGCCTCCTCGTTCGCTTGGTTTCGATAAATCACTCGTTTCCTGTTGAGTGATTTGTCGCGACTGGTATACAGCTGTCTGCCATGCTCCTCCTTCTTGAGTGCTTGTGCGCCGACGTCGAGTGCTTGTGCGCTGGTGCCCAGTGGTTGTGTGTCGATGCTGAGTGTTTGTGTACCGGTGTCGAGTGCTTGTGCGCCGGGAAGTAGGCATCGCCAACAAGAAGGGTCAAGAACGCAAGAGTCCCGTACAAGTAGGTTCTCGCTGTTCTGAATGTTTTCGAGGCACTCATATGCTAATTGAAGCAAGTACTCGTCGATAGGGGTAATGGAGGCGCCTTCGCACAGGTGAGAGTTGGGGTAATGACGACTGTCAGGCCTTCTGAGGAGTTTCCCTTCGAAAACCCGAAGTCCCTCCATTTGAGCCGAAGATATGCAGGACCACATGGGAAAGGCGTACGACATTCCAGATCGGATTAGCTGCTTATAGCAGAGAAGCTTAACTTTGGTGTCAACTTTGTTCCTCCACTTCAAGATGCTGTGCAGTTGCTCAGACCGACCGAGGCCCCTTTGGAGAATGTGGGTCAGATGTTTGATGAAATTCATTTTTGGGGTATAAGTGACCCGAGGATATTTCATCCTGTCCCGTGGTCCAATCGTAGTATCTCCCATTTTCACTCGAATATTCTGTGAATATCGAGAAGCAGGTTGGGAGTGTTTACCACTCAGAACCATGGCCACTGCTTTGGATGGATTAAGTCGGATCTTCCATCGACTGCAATACTGATACAGTTCGTCCAAGTGACGGAAGTGTACACCAGGACGGAGGTGTAAATATTGAATAAGATGGGGCCCAGAATGGAGCCCCGTGGTACGCCTGCAGCGGCGTGAGAAGTTCGGCAAAGCTTTCCATTCATTCTAACTTGGAAGGTTCTGTTTCGAACGAACTGGCAGATGATGCTACATAGCGTTCTACTGAGCCCAGTATTCAGTACTTTGGTAAAATTGTTTTTGTTCAATTTCTCAAACTCAAAACTCAAACTGACTCAAAACTCAAACTGACTTTACAATTCAATTTTCTCTCTTCTTATAGAACATTGTGTTCTAATTCACTGTAAATTATAATTTGAACAAAATCAATTTTATCAAAGTATTACTTACTCTACTGTGACTTTTAATTGTCAATAAACTTTGAACGAAAATCAAAGAGCCATGTTTCAAATGAAAAAACGGGCATGTTATGAAAAAAGAGGCATGTTATGAAATGTACTGAAACTGATTTGATATAGAACATTGTGGATGTTTATTTATGATATGTATTAAATGAGAAATTTAGATATGTTAGGAGAATGTTTAAGGATGTGTTAGATTAAATAATGAGATTCTGTATTAAACTTAATAGTTATAAGGACAGTAGTATTCTGGAATACTACAAGGTCAATAATTATGAAAAGTAGAATACCAGTTTACATTTCCGTTTACATGATTGTGAGGAATTGTAAAGACCTCAATACTACTAAGAAACTTAACATTTCCGTTCCCATGGTTTTGTTCAATGAGAAATGAGCAGTGTTTTGTATTGATGACGACACCATTGGTATGAACTTCAATGGTGTCGCCATGCGATTAGTTAACACCGGCATAGTGGGCCTTTGCCTCCTACAGATATTATTACTGGGACTGTACCTCGAAAATTCACGATATCATTCCAAGGTTTTCGGTCTATTTGTACTCCACAAGCCAACTCAATAGATCCTCTCAATGGCACCTACATTTCTATATCAAAATTCGTTTTATTAAAGCGCGAGGGAACTGTAGTATTCCCCTTTAGTACGAGTATATCCAGAGTCCTACAATTTGCAACTATTCAAAATGAACTATTTCAGGGGGCTGATCCCCTTACCTTATAGATCCGCCTTACCTGAGAGAACCATATCAAAAACTGGAAATGAAATAGAGAATTTCATGGTGAAGCTGGTTTGTTTAAAAACAAAACTACCATGTACATTTTAAGCGCTCATCACTAAAGAAATATACAGCTGGATTAGTTCACCAAACCAGTAAATAAACAAATTGTGGAACCCAAAACTAATGTTAAAAAGCTTAACAACGAACAAATCAGAGGAGCTTTATATTGTATTCGACCATTTCGTCAGTAGCATGCCTTACGAAAGTATGAATTATGGCAGCATGCCAGTTACTTACTCACCTAGTATACACGGCTTTAAAAGTTTCCTGAGTGTTATAACAACAAGTGGGATATTTTATCTTGGTATCGAACCACTTTTATCTTGGTGTCGAACCACATCGGTTGCGCACTTAACTTAGTCACTGACCATCAGGTTATTATACCAAGCTTTGACTTTTCCCTCGTTTGTGTTTCGGCTAAGCGTCGGTATAGTCGTACGCCGTACAAAATATACGGAAAAAGTTAACAAATGCGGGAAGTAGCGGAGCTCTGCTGCGGGAAAATGGAAGTCCATTAATTAAATTCATTTCATGGACTTAAACTAAATTTGTCTGTACTACTACAAGAACAGACCGCGAACTATGGGTCCTTGCTGCTCGAATATTTTAGTTCTGTTCCATTAACGGTGGAAGTATTCTGGACAAGTGACTAAATTGAACGCGATTGAAGGTGAATGAATAAAATTGTCAAGAACTGCAAGAACGAGAAAATCTTTACTAAGAAACGGGCAGTTATAATCGACAATAAAAGCAAAATTTACTGGGTGTCATCTGTACTTTTATTCAAGTGGTTAGCTCTTTATTTTATTCAAGTAAGTCTTTGTGCTTTGGTTATTGTATCTTTATCCATTGTCTTTGAAGTCAGTTACAGGGGTAAAATAGTACAAGTATGTCCATCGTTGCTTTTGTCTTCTGGTTGTTTTGCGACCACCAAAGTCAGCAACATCCATGAGAATGTTGGCTTCGGTCTTGGAATATGTGAAAGGGAGAATTTTCACCTGCATTAGTGCAGATGCGTTCTCCAACCACAGGAATTGCGAGGTAGTGGGAGCAGTCGCACCCAGTAGGCGTAGGTTTGATGAGCCGACACTACCATAAGGGAACAAATCATCAAGAAAACACCGACTCGGCAAAACGAAGACGTAGGGAAAAACGGAAAAAGCGGGATATATGCGTCGGCACGTTGAATGTTCGAACGTTATATAAACCAGGCGCGATACAGACGGTCGTAGAAAACGTGAAACAACATGAAATGGACATCGCCGCGCTTCAGGAAGTCCGATTCCCTCATCAAGCAATCGAAACCAACGGGTTTACACTGGTGTGTGGAGGTACCGATACACATAACCTCGGAACTGGCTTCATCATAAGCAAGAAGATTACGTCCCATGTAAAAGATGTGCAATTTATTAATGACCGAATGTCGGTGCTAAAAATACAGGGCCCATGGTACAATTATGTATTTATAAACGTACACGCCCCAACAGAATCTACCGACGAAGAAACGAAGGACACATTCTACGAGACCCTAGAGGAAGTATTTGATGGGATCTCATCATTCGATGTTAAAATCCTCCTCGGCGACCTCAATGCGAAAATTGGAAAGAAAGATATCTTCCAACCAACAATAGGTAAAGAAAGCCAACATTACGTTTCAAATGATAATGGTATTCGAATTATCACGTTCGCAGCGTCAAAAGATCTGGTAGTGAAGAGCACGATGTTCAAGCACAAGCAAATCCATAAAGCCACATGGATATCACCCGACGGCGTAACGCACATTTGTTTTCTTCCCGTTTTGTGAGAGCCCATGTTTCGCATCCGTATAGAACAATCGGCATGATTATGGTTCTATAGACACGGAGCTTTATATTACGTGATAGCAGTTTGGATTTTAATCGTTTACTGACTGCATGCCAACTAGCGTTGCTGGAATGCAGTCTTTTGTTAATTTCCTTTGACGTTTCGTTTCTGGTCGTCAGTATCGTTCCCAGATATTTAAATTCTTTGACATTTTCAAATATCTTGCCTCTGACGTTTATATGTGTTCCCTGAGTTCCACCTGCTCTCGCCGTAATCATGTATTTTGTTTTGTCTTCATTTATTTCTAGGCCCACCTCTTCTGCCGCTTGCATGATGATTTCACAGTTTTTACTTACAGTTTCTAGATTATCGCCTAGAACGGCGATGTCATCCGCGTACGCGAGCACTTGTGTGACCCCGTTCAGGGATGATACGGCCATGTTGTCGTCTTGTACCTTTCTGATGACATACTCGAGCACAAGGTTAAAAAGACACGGCGATAGACCATCTCCCTGTTCTAGTCCGTCGCGGATTTCAAATGGTTCTGAGAGGTGGTTTTCTATTCTAACTCGCCCTATGTTTTCGTTCATGCAAATTTGAATGAGGGCGGCATATTTTTTTGGGATTCCCAGCTCAACCACAATATGGTAGAGTCTTTGCCTTGCGACTGAGTCGTAGGCTTTTTTGAAGTCAACGAACAGTTGGTGAACCGTCTCTCCGTATTCCCACTTCTTTTCCAGTAGTTGCCTTATTGTGAACATTTGGTCGCTTGTTGACCGGTTCCTACGGAATCCGCATTGGTAGTCTCCCAGTATTTCTTCTGCGTACGGTGTGATTCTCCCCAGTATGACATTTGTTAGTATTTTGTATGTGATTGGGAGCAATGATATTCCTCTGTAATTTTCGCAGTCAGATCTGTCGCCTTTTTTGAAAATGGGGACGACTATTGACGTTTTCCATTCTTCCGAAGTAACTTCCTTATCCCATATTGTTTCGATGAGTTGGTTGATCTTTCGAGCGTTTGCCTCTCCTCCATGCTTCACAAGCTCTGCCGGTATGCAGTCGACTCCGGGAACCTTGTTGTTTTTCAATCGGTTTATTGCGTCTACAACTTCGTCGAAAGAGGGCTCTGGGATCTGAGGCTCGGCTGTATGTACGTCTGGTGCGTTTATTTGTGGTTGATGGGTGCGCACATTGAGCAGGTTTTCGAAGTACTGCTTCCTTGTTTGTTTCTGTCACCAGACAGCCGTTTGCGTCTCGAATTATTTTGGCTCTCACTCGGTAACCATTTCTAATTGAATTTATGCCGGCATACATACCTCTGATGTTCTTTGCTCTGGAATTTTCTAGGATTTTTTCGATCGGAGTCTTCTCCCATTCGCGTTTTTTTTGCGTTTAAAGAGTCTCATTGTCTCTCTCCGAATCGTCGCGTATCTTTCTGCGTTGACTTCATCATATCTTTCTAAGTGGATCACTCTGAGGCGTTTACGTTCTTCTATATTCGCCCTGCACTCATCGTCAAACCAAGGTTTGGACTTAACTGTTTTCTTAAATCCTAATACTGATCGCTGTCCATTTAGTGCCCACACTATTGGTTTCCTCTTCCTCACTACTCGCATTCTCTAGAATGCTAAATCTATTCGTTAGTTCGTCTTGATATTCAGCCCTTTTGCGCAGGTATTTTAGTTTATCAATGTCCAACTTTTTGCTCGTCTCCCGTGACTGGCCATGTGGGTTTGCTGCAAGCCGACTTCTAATTTTGCCCATCACTAGAAGGTGATCGGAGTCGCAATCTGCTCCTCTATATGATCTTACGTCAAGGATATTCGGGTGGTGTCTTTTGTCTATGAGGAAGTGGTCTATTTGGTTACGCGTTACGCCGTCGGGTGATATCCATGTGGCTTTATAGATTTGCTTGGCTTGAACATCGTGCTCTGCACTACCAGATCTTTTGACGCTGCGAACGTGATAATTCGAATACCATTATCATTTGAAAAGTCATGTAGGCTTTCTTTACCTATTTTTAGTTGGAAGATATTGTAGCGAGCTTAGGGTTCGCTGGATTAATTATTTTAAATAAGTAAGAGGCGTTAAATCGATTTTAAATTAATATAACACTTTATTAGTCCGTAATACAACCGTTACTTATACCATACACTTAACGATTTCTTTACTTATCGCTTCCGTACTTATCGCGTCTTTTACTGCTTACTTCTCACTCGAGACTTATCGCTTGCTTCACTGTCTTACTTATAACTCAACTCCCGATCTGCGTGCGACGTATTTATACCGTTTTTCCTCATTCTGATTTGGTGTATCGTTTCCGTCCGTTCCATAGTCTTGAATGTTCTATTCCAGTTTTCCAGTACTTCCTAAAATAATCTAGTACTTTGTTTCGGACTTTCTCGAAGATTCCAGTACTGATTGTCATATGCGTCACACTACCCTCCGCATAGATTAGTTCGTCCCGAACTAAGTTCACTGATCTCCTGGGTTAACAAAAGTCGCCGCTGATAAAGTGATTTTACAGCAGCGACCCCATATTGCGAAAGTGGTCAAGACATACTTGGAAACTTTGAAATGGGAAGTCCTACCCCATCCGCCGTATTCTCCAGACGTTGCTCCCTCGGACTATCACTTGTTTCGATCAATGGCACACGCCCTGGCTGACCAGCACTTCCGGTCTTATGAAGAAGTAAAAAAAAGTTGTACACCTAATATGTATGTGTATATATATATATATATATATATATATATATATATATATATATATGTATGTATGTATGTATATATATAAGTATATATATTTATATATATATATCATCATCATCGGCACTACAACCGAGAACCGGTCTGGGTCTTATTTAGCAAGTCCTGAGGCTTGTTAAATTTTCCATAATGATTTATTTTTTCTGGGCAAGGTCATTAGTCTTGCGCCAGAGGCTCCCCGACGGGGAATCGAACCCCGGTCTCCCGGGTGACAGGCGGGTATACTTCTATATATATATTATACTAAATACTATATATATACTGTATACTATATTCATATATACTATATTCATATATATATTTGTATATATATGTATGTATGGCTAATAACCTTGCCGGGAAAAACGAATTATTATGGACAATTTAACAAGTCTCGGATATGTACCGGATACCGGTAGAGAGACTTGCTAAATAAGGCCAAGCTCGGATCCCGGTTGTAGTGTTGATGATGATGATGATAATAATGTATGTATATATTTATATATATATATATATATATATATATATATATATATATATATATATATATATATATATATATATATATTGTAGCGAGCTTAGGGTTCGCTGGATTAATTATTTTTAATAAATAAGAGCCGTTAAATCGATTTTGAATTAATGTAACACTTTATTAGTCCGTTAATAACAACCGTTACTTTTACTGAACACTTCACGATTTCTTGACTTATCGCTTCTGTACTTATCGCGTCTTTGACCGCTTACTTTTTTTTCTTTGATCTGCGTGTGACGTATTTATACCGTTTCCTCATTCTGATTCGGTGTTTCGTTTCCGTCCGTTCCATAGCCTCGAATTTTCTACTGCTCATAGTCTCCATTTGTCCAGTACTTTCTAGAATATTCTATTACTTTGTTTTGGACTTTCTAGAATATTCTAGTACTGATTGTCATATGCGTCACACTACCCTCCGCCTAGATTAGTTCGTCCCGAAGTAAGTTCACTGGTCTTCTGGGTTAACAAATAGTCGCCAGTCGGTCACGATGCACCACTTTCATCTTGGCGTTCGGTCTTCACTGAATCCTATAGACAACGTCGTCAATTCTTGTGAGAATCTTATACGGTCCTTCCCAATGTTGCTGCAACTTTGGAGACCTTCCTAGTTTTCATCCTGTCACTTGATACCTTGATTTGCTTTAGAACCAAATGATGAATCTCATCGAGGCGATTTCTCCATTCAGCTACGTAGTCTTCGGTCTTGTCTATGGCGTCTGGAGGTATTCCGAATCGCAGATCGGCTGGTAATCGTATCTCTCGTCCAAATATAATTCTTGCTGGAGAATGGCCCGTCGTATCGTGATTAGCCGATCTATAGCTCATGAGAAAGGTTTGTACATATTTGTCCCAATCTCTTTGGTGATCACAAACGACCTTCGATAAGTACTCTTTCATTGTTCGGTTGAACCTTTCGACCATTCCGTCTGACTGCGGATGTAAGGGTGTGGTCCTGGTTTTCCTTACGCTCAGTGCCGCACAGATGTCTTGAAATATCTGTGATTCGAAATTTCGGCCTTGATCGGAATGAAGCTCACAGGGAACTCCATATCTGCTGATCCAATTATTGATTAGCTGCTCAATGACGGTTGTTGCTTCTTGGTTTGGAATTGGAAGGACTTCTACCCACTTGCTGAAGTAATCCATGATAACTAACATGTATTTGTTGTTGTCGTTTGTTTTTGGGAATGGTCCTGAGATATCAATCGCAATTCGCTCGAAAGGGGCACCCACGTTGTACTGCTTCATAGCGCTCCTTGGTTTTGCCGTTGGTCCTTTGGTCGCAGTGCAAGTTGTGCACTTCCTACACCAAGACTCGACGTCATCTCTCATGTGAAGCCAGTAAAAACGAGATCGTAATTTTGAAAGTGTCTTATTAACTCCCAAATGTCCACCGGAGGCCCCGTCGTGCATTTCTGTTAGAACATCTTTCACTTTTGATGGTGGGACTAGAATCTGGATTCGATGGGATTTTCCGTCCGCGGCTTCCCACTTACGCTTAAGAATACCATCTTCCACCAGCAAGGAATTCCATTGTGCCCAATATGCCTTAAATGTTCCACTCTTGTCGGAAATATTGTTCCAAGTTGGCCGCTCGTTCTTTTTTTTGTATTCCAGAATTAGCGACATATCTTCATCCTGAAGTTGAGCTGCGCGTATAGCATCACTCGTCCACCCATCTAGTACTTCTACTTGTACATTTCGCAGGTCGTACGCCTCTTCTTTCTCTTCCGGTCTATGACAATGTTTAAAATCTGGCTTATATCGTCTTCTTGATAGAGCATCAGCGTTATTATGCACCTTCCCTTGCTGAATTGAGATTATCATTGATACGGGTGCACATTCTGCGGTTAACTCTACCTTTCTTATTGCGACCAGGTCTTCGGACGCATTTAGTACTCTGACAGGTACGATGTGTTTCTTCACTTCAGGTTGTTCCGTTGATAGTCTCCTCTTATGACAAGCGCATGAACAACAATTCTCACTCGATGTTTCATTCATTCGTCGACGTTTCCTACAGTCAACAGAGATGTGGCCGACTCCGCCGCATGTCCAGCACTTCATAACAGGTCTCGGGGTTCTCCGTTGTACATGCCCGATTCTTTGGCAGGACCGTTCCTAGATGGACATTTCTCGGACTCTATATGTACTCCTGGTAGCCAATTTAGCAGATTCATATGCCAATGCGAACGCCAGTATTTCATTAGTCGTCTTCTTTCCCGCCAAACGAACGGCCTGTTGCAAGTCCCGATCGTGGAGTGCGTTTATAAATGCATCCATTGCTACCTCGTTCAGAAATTCTTTAGTCATATTTGTATAAGCCAAGTTTGCCAATCGGTCAATGTCTGCCTGCAACAGTTGAAGATTTTCTCCCGGTTTTTGCGTTCTGCTCCGCAGTTGCATGCGGTAGACCTGCTGCATATGGTTGTCGACATACCTAGCTTCAAGGCCGTCTCTTATCGCTTGGAAATCTGTTTGCTTCTCTGCTGGTATGGTTTGTAGCAATTCTGCAGCCGCCCCGCGGAGTGACAAGATTAGTGATGTTGACTTTTGCTCATCCGACCACTTATTATAATTGGCCGCGGCGTCAAACTGACGTATAAATACGGAGAAGGGTCCCGTTCCATCGAAGGTTGGCGGTTGCATCCTTGTATCTTTGTAGTCATGTTGATTGCTAGGCGATGTCTTATTTCTCTCAACACATTCAAGTCTCTTTTTGATTCGCGTTATTTCATCGGTGACTTTTAGGTTCAGATTTTCTACTTCGTTTCGAATTTCTGACTGAATTTCTTCCTTAAAATTACATTTCATCCACTGCGTTTGGGCATCCAATTTTTCATTCAGATCTGCAGCTTGCGCGTCCAATTTTGAATTTTGGGCGTCGAAACTTGTGTTAATGTCTGTAGCTTGTGCTTCCAATTTTATCATCATCATCCTGAGCATCTCCGAAAAGTCCAACTGTGGCGAACTCTTCTCCGTTACATTGGTACCATCTTGACTCGGTGTTTCTTCTCCATCCGGACAGTCTGGCGCAATCGCAAAAACATATGTGTCAACATTAATACCCTCTTTCTCCATTGCTGCTTGTAGGCGCTGTCGAAGAATTTGCTTTTGTCCTCTGCTATCCAGATTCCGGTCCTCAAGTTCCTTCTTCAAGTCAGGAACGCGAAGATCCTCCAAATGTCGATCTGACATCGTCACAACACGCTTTCACAGCTTATTTACTTCACCAATAATCAATCCCACTTCTGACACCAATTGTAGCGAGCTTAGGGTTCGCTGGATTAATTATTTTAAAATAAGTAAGAGCCGTTAAATCGATTTTAAATTAATATAACACTTTATTAGTCCATAATACAACCGTTACTTATACCGTACACTTAACGATTTCTTTACTTATCACTTCCGTACTTATCGCGTCTTTTACTGCTTACTTCTCACTCGAGACTTATCGCTTGCTTCACTGTCTTACTTATAACTCAACTCCCAATCTGCGTGCGACGTATTTATACCGTTTTTCCTCATTCTGATTTGGTGTATCGTTTCTGTCCGTTCCATAGTCTTGAATGTTCTATTCCAGTTTTCCAGTACTTCCTAAAATAATCTAGTACTTTTTTCCGGACTTTCTCGAAGATTCCAGTACTGATTGTCATATGCGTCACAATATCTTCCTTTCCAATTTTTGCATTGAGGTCGCCGAGGAGGATTTTAACATCGAATGATGAGATCCAATCAAATACTTCCTCTAAGGTCTCCTAGAATGTGTCCTTCGTTTCTTCGTCGGTAGATTCTGTTGGGGCGTGTACGTTTATAAATACATAATTGTACCATGGGCCCTGTATTTTTAACACCGACATTCGGTCATTAATAAATTGCACATCTTTTACATGGGACGTCTTGCTTATGATGAAGCCAGTTCCGAGGTTATGTGTATCGGCACCCCCACACACAAGTGTAAACCCGTTGGTTTCGATTACTTGATGTGGGAGTCGAACTTCCTGAAGCGCGACGATGTCCATTTTATATTGTTCCGCGTTTTCTACGACCGTCTGTATCGCGCCTGGCTTATATAATGTTCGAACATTCCACGTGCCGACGCATATAGCCCGCTTTTTCCGTTTTACCCTACGTCTTCTTTTTGCCGAGTCGGTGTTTTCTTGATGATTTTTTCCCTTATGGTAGTGTCGGCTCATCACACCTACGCCTACCGGGCTTTTCGTGGGATTGTTTTTTGTATATTGGTTATTCTTTTTGATCCCACGAGACTTGGGGTTTCAAATAGTCTGCCACATCAGAGTCCCGTTTTGATGTGGTAAGGTCTGCTTACTGCTCTGATTCGACCCGGTGTCAGAGAGGCGCCGTTATAATACAGCCGGTATACCCCTGGCTGCAAACCATCCAATGGGCACGGTGACGCATAACACCCTGGATTAGGGGTGGTAGATCTTTGTGTGTTACTCCTCGCTAGCCTCTCTGACATGGGTGACCCTACCGGAAGCATATGCTTCCGTCAGCATAGCCTGAGTGATTCATTGTACTTTAAGCCCCCGCACCACGTCAAGGTTTCTCCCAAGCGGGGGATAACATTGTCGTTATCTGTATAAAATGCACGATTCGTTTATCGTGCCGATTCAATTTGAGCGAAAACAGGACGAGGAGCATTTGATACACAAAAAAAAATGTTTTATATAAATCCTTTTATTTGCTATTATACGCCCGAAACGATATAATGATTATAAAAAACTGCGAAATTGTGCTCCGAAACGAAAACGATTACAATGGAGTGACCACACGAATGTAACTACGAAAGATATAAGAGAGTTGAAAAAAGAACACAGTTGCTTTTATAGCGTTTACATATTAAAAACAAAATGGCGGCGGAACGCAGTGGCAGCGAAACACCTTAGAGACTGTTAATAGATTTAATATGGGATTTCATAATAAAGGCAAGATTGAAGAAAGTACTAGAAGAAATACACGGAATACAATTTACAACAGTCAAAACATGGAAACCATAAAAGATAATGTGTGTATTCTTCAATGAGAACTAATTTTGGTAAACCTAAGCATGCTGTTACACTAAACATGCTGCGACATGCCGCCCGCGTTGAAGCGTCGGGTTCAACTTGACGTGCCGATTTCGTCTTCTGCAGGATACTCGATGGGGAGAGGGCAAAGCTTCTTGACACAGCGATCATACAAGCCACCCCTTGTAAGGAGGGCGACTACTCGTAGCTCCATCCTTGCCCGGGTGAGTAGCCACGACTCGACCAAGAGCCCATCTCAAGGGTGGTAGATTTTCTTCAGCGATGAGTGCCAATGCGCATTCCTTTAGTTGGACCTCGGAAGGTCGGGAGCGACCGAATTGAATAAGCTGTTGCAGATATTCCTTATGCCAACGTTTCCAAAAATGTTGCTTCAGTTGCTGAGCATGATGCCAGGCGGATAAGCGATTTGCTGGTGTATCTGTGAAGTCGACTTGTGGAAAAGAAGTTAAGGGGGTACCCACTAGGAAATGGGCAGGAGTTAAGGGTTCAAGATCATTTGGATCTGAGGACATGGGAGATATGGGACGAGAGTTCAATATTGCTTCCACTTCTATAACGTAAGTTTCTAGTTGCTCATATGTTAGCAGTGCATCACCTACTGTCCGAATTAAATGATGATTAAATGATTTAACGGCAGCTTCCCAAATTCCTCCGAAATGAGGAGCTCTTGGCGGTATGAAATACCAATCGATCCTTTGACCCCTACAAAAATCAAATACGGCATTTTGATGCTCCTTGGAATTAAAAAGATTGTAACGTTGATGGAGCTCGTTTTTAGCCCCGACGAAGTTGGTTCTATTATCCGAATGTATTTCGAGTGATTTTCCCCGCCGTGAAAAGAAACGCTTTAGGCACGCGATAAAATCCTCGGTGGATAATCCGCCAACTAATTCTAGCTGCACCGCCTTTGTGCACAGGCAGACATACACCGCCACGTAAGCTTTTAACCGACATTTGTTGCGATAACGCTTTTCTTTTATATAAAAGGGTCCACAATAGTCTATTCCGACGCGTAGAAAGGGACGAGCGGATGTCACTGGTTGTTTCGGCAGAGTACCCATAGGGTAGGCGGCGAGGAGCGGCTTAGCTCTAAAATAGGGCATGCACTTATGAAGCACACGGCGAATTATGTTACGGCCGCTTATCGGCCAATACTGCTGGCGCACCAAATATAACGTGGTTTGGATACCAGCGTGTTTGAGTCTAACATGCTCAGCTTGTATAATTAACTTCGTTATGTGATGCTGAGCTGGTAATAGGATAAGATAACGCTGATCTTCTGAAATGGATGAATGCGCAAGCCTGCCTCCGACCCGTAATATGCTAGCCGGATCCATTATTGGATTCAACGGGGTCAATTTGCTTGATGCTAGGAGTGGCTGGCCAGCTGAGAGCGCCTCAAGCTCGCGTTTGAACGAATGCATTTGAACAAGCCGAATAATGGCGTTATGTGAGCGCGACAGCTCGTCAACTCGCAATGGGCCCTCATTGCGTTGAGGCTTGTTTTTAGCATTGTGAATGAATCTGTGCACACATCCAACAACTCGTTGTAATTTGCTGAATGAACCGTATTGTTCAAGTATATCCCACTTTCGAATTTCGACTGACATACAAGTAACCGTGGGTATCATGGGCTTGAGCTCAGGAATTTATATTTTAACGAGAGCTCGATTTGGCCACGACGATTCATCATCCCTTAACCATGAAGGACCATCGAACCAAAAGCTGCTTTCCACGAAGTCAGAGGGAAGCTGGCCACGAGAAACAAGATCTGCGGGATTATCCTGAGAGGAAATGTGATTCCAATGGCATGCGGATACATTTGTTTGTATCTCACACACACGATTTGCTACGAAGGTCTTTAGCTTTAGCAGGGGTGCTTATCCGGTGCAAAAGAATAGTGGAATCCGAACAGAGATAGACTTCATTAATTTCCGTTGGGATGCCTGCTCTTATGATGTTGTACAGTCGAGAGAGCAATACCGCTGGGCAGAGTTCCAGCCTAGGCACCGTTAACGGTTTGAGAGGAGAAACTCGCGATTTAGATGCGATTAAGCGGATATTATCTATAAGAAAATAAGCTATTTCAACTATAATTTGTATTAAAAAAAAAATACAACCCAGTAAGTGCAACAACCGTTCCGTTACAGAGCGGGGAGGCTGTGGAACTCCCTTCCCACGCGAGTGTTCCCGGAACGTTACAACCTGCAACTGTTCAAAAAGAACTGCAACAGTTATTTGATGGCATCTCGGGGCGCCCACTCGACGCTATAGGTTCGCCTTTCCCGAGAGAAGTCTAATAATAAAAAAAAAAAAAAAAAAAAAAAAACCTCGGTTATTGCAACTGTCCCAATTTCTATTAGTTGCGTAAATCGAGTTTGTACTGTATAGGCTCAAAGCCGAACGGGAATCCCCGCTATTTTCATCCGCACATTTATCACCCTCAGCTAGTTCTCCAAGTCGAAGTTCTTACTAAACTAAATATGATCATGATGTTTAGTCAAATTGTCCGAATGTGTTAATGGTGATTGATAAAGACTTAATAAAGATAAAATACTACACAGTGTATTGTACTATATTAATAATATGATTAAACTTAATAATAACAATAATAAGCCTCACCCCTTTCTTCGTTCAAATTGTGATCATAGGTACTTAACATCTAATCATAAACAAATGATCCAATTGCAAAAAACTTCCATCAATCGAAAACCCAAGCGGCTAGTGCTATTATATTAAAGTTACAATGTAGTTTATGTACACTGTAATAAATAATAAGTATATACAAAATACAAACTTCAACAAATTTTCAAACATCTTCAAATAGATAAATTTTTCGTAACGTAAAGTGAAACAAGCAATCTCCTGTGTGTGACTCTAAAAGCTAAACGTCAAATTCGGACACAAATCACCATGGGACGCAACAAGGTGAATTGAAACGCGAACATTTCGGTGAGAAAAGCTCTCAACGCCTACGCAATGATAAACGATGAACTCCGTCAATGGAAGCTCAAGAGAGGACCGGAGTGTGTCGGCTCCTTGGTGCGGCAACTGTTCCGTTTCAGTGTGAGAACTGTCATCAGACATTGTTCGCCTGCAGTCGGACTCAGAGCAAGGTGCCCAGTGGGGTGTAATTCTGCCGCTCTGCCGCAATAGCGTAAACATATTGCTCATCAAATTACGTGACCAAAGAAAGCAAACGAAAACAATTGTCCAATGAGTTATCAATTTTTGTTTGGAGGTGCTATCGTAATTTCGTCGTGAGACATGAATAAGGGGAATAAAATGAACATCTGTGCTGACCATCATTCCCACTTTTGGTATCCCTTTCTCGCTTTAATGGCAGTGACGGAGCTTTTTGGTGGAATTTCGGTGAATTTAATTGTTTAGCCCGTGTGAGCTTGTGGCTAATTGTCGTTATTGCTTTACTCGCCGTTTTGTTGTAGTTCTATATCCTCCGCCTTATCATACTAGTTATCGTTCAGTTATTTTTCATTTTCTAAAAGTGCCTAGCAATTCGATAGGCGAGGGACGAGCGGGTGGTACATTCAAGTGAAATTCGATTATTTAAGTGAAATTTCGAAAGTGTTAAAAGATAATCGCTTTTTTTTCTTGTGATATATACAAATGTATGTATGCGTACATATTTGTGTTTTCGCCGACGCTTTTTTTTACTAGTACGTCAGCCGTTCGCAGCAAGATTTGGATTAATTTGTAAAAAAGCAAGTGAAATAAATTAAATTAACCGTAATTGCAACTACAAAAAAAAAGAAAATAACAAAACACACCAGCAACAACAATAAAATATAAAATCTGAACAAAAAAAAACGCATAAACAAAAGAAAGCTTCAGTACTATACGAAAATAAAAGTGAAGTTAGTGAATGGAGTCCGTTATTAGTTGATCGTGTGGGCATATGAAGAGCGCGGTGCATGGGCATACACCCCCAAACAAACAACACATTCAAAGCAACACACACACAAATCAAAATTTTCAATGAACTGAGGAGGCGGTAAGTACGGCAGCTTTTCGCTTTAATCGGGAAATTCTTGAGCGTATTATGTAATCAAACGGTTAATATGATTGTGCTGTAAATGTATATTTTGCACAGATGCTGTTGGATACAATTCCGATGTCATGGGCTTAAATTCACATAAACATGCCCATGTAACAGAAGGCCTCAGCTGTGAGGGGAGCACACGGGAAAATCCATTGATAGAACTATGTGAAAAACTTTATGGGTTGCCAGGGACTTAATCTCTTGGCGAAGGCGCTGTCAGGAACCGCGACCGTAATATTCCAAGGAACCTGAATTAACTTGCAAACTCGCCTTGTGATCACCACATTTAGATCACTTTAGACTGTCCGTTGTAGGCGCACTGCTTTTTCGAATTAACATGCGCCTCCCATGTGGATTGAAGGCGCAACCGGGTGTTGGCTTTGTGCGGCGAAATTTCGTGTGGGATCGACAAGATTGTTTTGCAATGCTATACCACAAATGTGACAAATAGCAGTCTTCCAAGAACCCCAATCGTTGAAATTACTCAGCGCTTCTTGCGGTGACTACTTCTTCAAAGGTGTGGCTTCATATACCACATGGGCGAGGTGAGAGAAATAATTTCATTTATTATTTGATCGCACAAAATGGGATTGTTTGACACCGTTAAAATATCGTTGCTTTTGTTGCTAAAATATCGGGATTTGAGGTGCCATTAAATGTCAAAGTACAGTGCGTCCGGAAGAAGGGGCAGAGGGTAAGGAAAGGCGGGATTGATATATTTACAATGATCTGGAATATCTGGGACTATAATGCAGGAGAAGCATGTAGAGCGTGTTGTGTATGGTTCGGCAGAAGAAAGATCCTTTCGTATATCTGAAATTAATTTTTTACGCATTCTTTGAGGGATATATTCGGAAAATATTAAGAGTTTAGTAAAGCAACGGCAATGATAATATTATATCTGTGGCAAGGATATAGGTAGAATACGCTGTGCCTATGTTTTAATGGCGAAACTGAAAGACTAACGTCTGGGTCGCCAATATGTTTAACTGCTCGTTTTGGCATGCTGTCGAGCATGTGTAGTGCTATTTTTGATGTATCTGATCTGGCTTCTCGATATTATAGTGGTTAGTATACCCGCCTGTCACGCGGGAGACCGGGGTTCGATTCCCCGTCGGGGAGCCTCTGGCGCAAGACTAATGACCTTGCCCGGAAAAAAACAGATCATTATGGAAAATTTAACAAGCCTCAGGACTTGCTAAATAAGGCCAAGACCGGTTCCCAGCTGTAGTGCCGATTATGATGATGATCAAAAATGGAAATTGAATTCCAATTTAGCCCGACCCTTACAAATTGTGACCAGATTGGACGGAGTTTAAGAAATCCTTCAATCGTTTAAAAAACCTCATACGTTTGGTTACATTCTTCAGGTCCGAATATGTAGTCATTTCAATTAAGAACCAATTCGGATAAAAGATTTTTTATAAAAAAAAAAGAGAATTAAAGTTAGTGAGAGTATGAAGCTTCGGCGCAAGGCTAATAACCTTACCCGGGAAAACAAATCATTATGAATTTAACAAGTCTCGGATAAGCACCAGATACCGATGGAGATACTTGCTAAATAGAGTCAAGACTGGATCCCGGTTGTAGTGCTGAAGATGATGATGAGAGTATGCAGCCCTGCGGAATTTACTACTACTATTTATTGGCCTGTAGGAACCTGGAAGTTCATGACCTCACCGACTCGACTCCGCCATCGTTCCCGGTGCTGTGCACTCTCCTTCCACGCTTGACTAGATCTCCTCAGGGTCAAACCTTACATTGTCCTCCCATCTCCGTCGCGGCCGTCCTGTCTGTATCTTTCCCGTTGGTCTACCGTTAAGAATTCTTCGCACGGTCCTATCGTTGTCCATTCGCGCCACATATCCGGCCCATATTAATCTTCCCGACCTGATTAGTCTCACTATTTTAGGTTTCCGGTATAGCTCTTCCAATTCGTGGTTGTCGAGTTTCCTCCATTGTCCTGCCCCCTCGTCATGTTTACCTCCAAAGATACCTCTCAAAACTTTATTCTCGAATACGCGGAATTTGTTTTCTTCCCGTTTTGTGTGAGCCCGTGTTTCGCGTCCATATAGAACAATCGGCATGACTATGGTTCTATAAACACGGAGCTTTATGTTACGTGATAGCAGTTTGGATTTTAGGAGTTTACTGACTGCGTGCCAACTAGCGTTGCAGGAGTGTAGTCTTTTGTTAATTTCCTTCGACATTTCGTTACTGGCCGTCAGTATCGTTCCCAGATATTTAAATTCTTTAACTTTTTCAAATATCTTGCCCCTGACGTTTACATGTGTTCCCTGAGTTCCACCTGCTCTCGCGGTAATCATGTATTTGGTTTTGTCTTTATTTATTTCTAGGCCCACCTCTTCTGCCGCTTGCATGATGATTTCACAGTTTTTACTTACAGTTTTTAGATTATCGCCTAGAACGGCGATGATATCCGCATATGAGAGCACTTGTGTGACCCCGTTCAGGGATGATACGGCCATGTTGTCGTCTTGTACCTTTCTCATGTCATACTCAAGCACAAGGTTAAAAAGAAACGGCGATAGACCATCTCCCTGTTTTAGTCTCGCGGATTTCAAATGGTTCTGAGAGGTGGTTTTCTATTCTAACTCGTCCTTTGTTTTCGTTCATGCAAATTTGAGTGAGGGCGGCATATTTTTTTTGGGAATCCCAGCTCAACTACAATATGGTAGTCTTTGTCTTGCGACTGAGTCGTAGGCTTTTTTGAAGTCATTGAACAGTTGGTGTACCGCTTCTCCGTATTCCCACTTCTTTTCCTACAGTTGCCTTATTGTGAACATTTGGTCGCTTGTTGACCGGTTCCTACGGAATCCGCATTGGTAGTCTCCCAGTATTTCTTCTGCGTACGGTGTGATTCTCCCCAGTATGACATTTGTTAGTATTTTGTATGTGATTGGGAGCAATGATATTCCTCTGTAATTTTCGCAGTCAAATCTGTGGCCTTTTTTGAAAATAGGGACGACTATTGAGGTTTTCCATTCTTCCGGAATGACTTCCTTATCCCATATTGTTTTGATGAGCTGGTGGATCTTTCGAGCTGTTGTCTCTCCTCCATGCTTCACAAGCTCTGCCGGTATGCAGTCGACTCCGGGAGCTTTGTTGTTTTTCAATCGATTTATTGCGTCTACAATTTCGCGGCAAGAGGGCTCTGGGATCTGAGGCTCGGCTGTATGTACGTCTTGTGCGTTTATTTGTGTTTGATGGGTACTGCTTCCATTTTGTCACGATATTGTTTGTTTCTGTGACCAGATAACCGTTTGTGTCTCGAATTATTTTGGCTTTCCCTCGGTAGCCGTTTCTAATTGAATTTATGCCGGCATACATACGTGTGATGTTCTTTACTCTGGAGTTTTCTAGGATTATTTCGATCCGAATGTTCTCCCATTCACGTTTTTTGCGTTTAAAGAGTCTCATTGTCGCTCTCCGAATCGTCGCGTATCTTTCTGGGTTGACTTCATCATATGTTTCTAAGTGGATTACTCTGAGGCGTTTACGTTGTTCGATCTTCGCCCTGCACTCATCGTCAAACCAATGTTTGGACATAATTGTTTTCATAAATCCTAATACCTTTTGGGCTGTTTGTTTGATTGTGTCTCTGATCGATGTCCATTTAGTCTCCACACTATTAGCTTCCTCTTCCTCACTGCTCCCATTCTCTAAGATGCCTATATTAATACCTATATGAATTAGAGAGGGATTTGGAGATCTTTCCATTCAGTACTACTTGGAATTGAACCAGAATTGTATTTCATCCATTGAATCAGTGCAACTTCAACTTCATAACAAATCAAGCTATGTAATACACATCCTCTCAAAGAAGTATCAATAATTGTCGAGTTATACTGCCGAAGGTAGGAGCATTTTTCTTCCAACTCGCTAGAGATGTTTTTAATAAAGACGCGTACAGAATGAGTAAAGAATTGTTTGCATATCGTACTCGTAGACTCACGTCTCATCACCAGTTATACTGCGCTCCAAGACCAAGGAAAAAATTACGTACCACGCGCTGCGTCCTTAGTAATGTAAGGCTACTGCTGGCTTTTTGGGATCGTGCATAATGTATTAGAAAAAAACGTATAATCATACAACATGTAATTAATAGGGAGAAAGATTCCAGTCCATAGTTTCTGTTTGAATTTTTGAATGAATTCATGTTCTAATAAGACTATGATAGTTTTTGTTGATGTGTCTTTAAATTAAACTTTTTCCTGTTAACCAATTAAATTAAAATGAGTTCGTTTTTAATTTTTGTTATAGGTTGTGTACGCAGACTGTTTACCCTAACAGATACTGTAAATTGCTGTTTGTTGTTTACATCCCATCATAAGAAAATAAAACAATTCCCTGAAAGACTTCAGATAAACATTTTTCAAATCTCAAATTCGCAATAATAGAATATCAGCATTTTCTTTGCTATGGCATTCAATCGATTGAATCAGATATTGAGAATTTGTCCCCACTACCGCATTGTTTAGATCCAACAAATTTCACAGAATACAACATAATCACATAAGAATGAAATTTCTTGCTAACTTCGATTTTGCGCCTCCCCTTCTCTGAAAAGCTAAGGTGTCTAAAATAGAAAACACTTCTAGTTGTGGAGACCGATGATATTAGAAATGAATTTGCTCTGTCAAGAAAAGAATCACCGAAGATGGCGCTATAGTTTGGTCAAGTAATTAAGGGCCACATTGGATTAGTATCGGACATTTCGCTCCTTATCTTAGCTTTTCCTTGCTACTTGTGCCTATTATTACAACTAATACACAATCCCAATAATCCCACCTTCTGATACTGCACCCGTACTCGCTCGATGGTGCTTTTTCTACATGGTCAAGCAAATTGTTGTAAATGAGAATATTAAGCAAAACAAAAAGAAAGAAGTTTAAGGTCAAGTTGCATGAACTCATACATACATGCGTGCCTTCGACAACTGTGGCGAGTCCAAATCGACAATTCCCGATACATTTTGACAGATTGTATACGCAACGCTCTTGCGATATCTAGTGCAACAATATTGCTTTCGCTAACAAGATGTTCAAATCGAAGGTGCGATTCAATTTTGCGTTAATATGCTGTCAAATTTCTTGTGGGCCTGTTGGTAAGGAGGTCGTTCGTTTCTAGGTGCTGTCGAAAGTTGGTAATCATGACTCCGTAACTTTCTCCAGACAGACTTGTCGTTGTTTGGAAACTGGTCGATCAATTGCTGATTTCCATATACATATATGACACAACCATTTGGTTTACGCATGTGTTGTTGTTACGTGCGGCTTCCGCCACCCCATCAATTAATTGTTTTTAATATAATTTGTTTTAATGTAGTTTGATGGTAAGGTGGTGGAAGAATTGCATGATCCACATGTGAGTGTTCGAACACGCCCCGATTCGAGTGTGGATCGTGGCCGAGTTCGAATTCGGTTTTCGGAGTGGACGTTGAGGGAGAGCGAGACAGAAACGGCGGGATATTTTGATTCCGTTTGTTTTGTTTTTGCTTGTTCGATACTGTTGCTAGAATGCAGTTAGCGGATAGAAACAGTTGATTTTCCGAACAGTTGAAGAGAAGAGAAGAAAGAACAATTCTTTGTGGTTCAGTAAAAAATACGAGAAAAAGGGAACATTTTGCAAATACATCATTAAAAAGTTCACAAAATAAAATAGCGTTAAATAAAAGCTACCTAGCACCCTAAATTGTACGGATTAAAATGTTCACAAAATAAAATGGCGTTAAATGGATTTGGCAAATTTAAGTTGACTTCAAATTCTTTCAATTAAACCACAAGGTTGCAGAGAAAACTACGGCACCCCCAAAAAGTGTGGACTTTTCAGTATTCAAGCAAATATATTGAATTTCATTTATAAGAGCTAACTTCAAATTCATCAAGTGAAACAGCAAAATTGAAGAGACTCCAGCGGCATCCCCAGGAAGTGTGGATATTTCACAAAGTTGCGGAGAATCTAACGGAAACCCCAACAAGTAAACGAACTTGGGAGGTACTGGGTTACGGATTTGTCTCACGCGCGGACCACCTCCATAAAACATTGGCGTTACACCGACAGCAATTGTGAAGCAACTCAGACAGGAGCCGAGCTAGGAAAGTTGATGAAGAAGTCAACTTGACGACAGGTAAATTTTTGTATTTATATAAATTTTCTGTGGCAAGAAATACACCACATTGCGTTGGTTTTAATTCTTTATTTAATTAATATATGATCCAAAAAACCTTAACATGTATATTTGTAAAATAAATGTCCAAAACTTTTCGACTTTTACCAAAGTAATTCAGTTAATTTTATTATATCTGATGAAATGTTGCATCACCACGTTAAACCTAATATATGGGCTAGAGACCTTGTTCTCATGCGTTGTTGCACTTTCAGCGTAAATCGATATTAACAATTAACTACACCTCTCACTTATATTTGTACTTACTGGATACAATTCCGTACTAAATGGGACACTTTTTGTAGAAGAAACTGACGATTTATTCTTCCAAATTCCTTGTTCTTGTTCTCCTTCTGTTATCGTTATCTATCTCGGGCAGTAGGATGATTACCTTCTAACGAAACTTTACTTCTCGATTTCTTTGTTCTCCAAGTATTGATTTTTATCTTCGATCAAGATCGGTACATTAGTATTGTTCTCTTGATCTGTGCCACTTTTCTTGGTTACAACAAAGCGTAGTAGAACTAAATTGTTGTTAGTTCTAGGGATTTAACACAAGATAAGTGTTTGGTTTTATACAAGAATATGTAATAATGAATATAATAGTTGCAGAACAACTGCGTAGAATTCTTGACTGGAGACCAATGGGAAAGAGACCGGTGGGTAGACTGCGACGAAGATGGTAGGCCAATATAAGGTGCTACCTTGAGGAGATCGGATCAGAAACGGACACATTGACAGACACGATTCTACTTGGCATGCGGACCTTTATTCCACACAGAGTAAAGAGTATCAAACCCAAGAGATATGTGGTTCGATTCCGGGTGCAGAGAAGCCATTAAGGCTAAAGAGCTGAGTTTCCGGTTGTATAAATCAAACAATACTGAGGAAAACCGGAAAAGATTTCAGAGAGCTAGAAATGACTGCAATGCGTATATTCAACACACCAAGTTCTTGTATGACCAGAGAGTGAGACAAAAAAGATTACACTCTCCCACAGGTAGTAGAAGCTTCTGGGCATTCATGAAAAACATTCGAAACTCAGTCTCTTCATCCATTCCATCGCTTATAGTCGATGACAAACCAGTCACCACTGCAATAGAGGAGGCGAATCTACTTACTGCACATATTGCAACCAACTCAACGCTACCTGATACCACATCAATTCCACCCCAACTTGAGCATAAGCAGCACACCATGAGCTAGATTCGCTTCCGAACGCGTACTGTTGCCCGCGCATTCAACGAGCTAAACGCAAAGAAATCCGGATGGTCCGGATGGCATTCCCCCAATCCTCTTGAAGAGATGCTCCTCTTCACTCGCTAAACCACTGCGGAAACTCTTCCATTTGTCTTATTCTACTGGCCAAAGAGACGGAAGACAGCGAACATCCAGCCAATTCCCAAAAAGGGTGAAAATCATACCTTTCCTCTTATCCACCCATAGCACTAACTTCTATTCTCTCCATGGTAATGGAATCACTTATCAACTGCCAACTTTCGAATTACCTAGAATTAAATGACCTCAATGTCCGCCAATATGGCTTTCGTAGCAACAGGTCCATAAGAGATCTGATGGCGTACCTTACCGAAAAGTGGAGCCATTCCATCCACTACTTCGGTGAAAGCAAGGTAGTCACATTGGATATTTCAAAAACCTTCTATAGAATTTGGCAACCAGCCCTTTTGTCAAAATTGCATTTATATAGAGTGGACAATTCCCTGATCCAATGGATGGATAAGAGACTATCTTTCTGGCCGTTCAATCCAAGTGGTTCTTGATGGTGTCAAATCTGTCTCCCATCAAATTAATGCATGTGTTCACCAGGGTTCGGTTTTCTCACCCACTCTATTCCTGATCTTTCTAAATGATCTCTTGTCATTTACTCGCAACCCAATTCACTCGTTTGCCGATGATAGCACGTTGAGTTTCTCATACTTATACGAACACTCCCGTCCAAACTCTTCGAACGTCACTACCAACCAGCAACTTATGCTTGATACATTGAATTCCGACCTCAACAAGATATATCAGTGTAACCGAGTAGAATTCAATGTCCAAAAAACTCAGTGCTGCCTCTTGTCGTTAATGGCGAGCCCCAAAGTAAATATACTGTCTATGAACGGCACTTGCATCGACGAAACCAAGGAACTATCAATCCTCGGCACTCGATTTAATTCTACTTTTAACTGAAATGACAAAATATTCGAAGCTGCGAAAAATGCAGCCAAACGTATGGGGTTCCTTAAGATATGCAAAAGATACTTCACTACATCCAACCTGGCCACTATTTACAGGCGTATATTCGTCCCAAAATGGAGTTCAATTTCCATATTTGGTCAGGCGCATCCAAAACTGCACTACACGTGCTCGACAGGATGCAAAAACGAGTAGTGAAATTTATTGGGGATTGAGCCGTAAGTGGATCAATTGCGTCGTTAGAACACAGGCGCAACGTATCATGCCTATCTCTTTTCTATAGGTATTACCACGGTCGTTGTTCAACTGAAGTTGCTAAATGTGTTCTGCCCCTTCAGACATTTGCCCGCGATACCCGTCAATCTGTGAATGTGCATCAGTTCACGTTGAAAGTGGACTTCAGCCGCACGAATAAACATAGAGAGTTATTCTTTAGTCGAACCACACGAATGTGGAATGTTCTGCCTGATCATGTTTTTCCTGGCCGTTGTGATGTCCAGACATTCAAAACCAATATACATCGACACCTCCTTTCCTTATCCACTTCCTCTCTATCCGCTCGCATTATGCTCTGACATTTAAAGGTACTACAAATCCACTTTTGTGCGCGCGTTAGTGTAAAAAAAAAGAAGGCGAAGCGTGGCAAGAGAATGCACAGGACAGGGAACTATGGCCCAATCGAGTCAGTGAGTTCATGATCTTCCGGGTTCCTAAAGACAAACAAATAATAGTAAATAATAGTCACAGCCGCAACACACCAGTGTAGCAAGATAAATGGAAGAGCCAAATGAGCGTTTCGTCAAATGTACAGGGGGGCTGATAGCGATCAGTAGATTTCTTAGTTTCTAATGTAGTTTGAAGAACAATTTATTTTTTTTTCTTTTCGCTTATTTATTTCACACAAGTTCTTTTATTCTCTTTTTTACACTTAACTTTTTTACTCTTTTTATCGAGTTTTTCGAACTTATTTTTATCTCTTTTAATTATCCTCACGCAATATCTTAGGGTGGATGTTCTATGTTTGTTGGTACATATTTAATTGAGTTTTAGTTGTCCGTCTTACAACATGGTACATGACCGGCACATTCCTGGAGTCCGGCAGATAGCCATACGCATTCAGTATAGAAATGCTTCAGGTGTTATTTATCACTTCCCAAATGCTGGGTAAATGAAATTAGCCAATTCTAACATTACCAGATACTGCCCTCTATTAAACAGATTTTACGATCCTTTTTGAGCCAGCGCCAACTGGATTTTCTCTCATGGAAATCCTGTAAATAGGAACACAATTAAAAAACCCTTAAGCACAAATCGACACTACGTTGTGTGTGCCACACAACTCAATACATTTTTCTGCTGACCGTGCAAAATGATTTCCAACATTGTCAATTCTGGAAACTGCGTAAGCATTATACAGGTTATCATTAGAAACATAATATCGTAAGTCGGAGTGTTCGCTCTTAAACATCTGCATGCAAGCCCTAAGGCGTTTCCTCTTAAGAGGAGGTTCTCATCTGAGAACCTCAAAAAAAGGGTCACTCATCAATTTTTATCTCATGGGAGGAAATAACTATAGAACTCACACTTTTTATCACTTGTTTAATATATTCTTAAGTAGAAAAAAAATTGTTTTTATTAAAAAATATAGTGGCAATAATTGTTGACACGCCTTGTAATGTGACCGTCTCGAAAAAAGGTACCTTACTGTTGGCCACTGTAGCACCTGCAAAAATTATCAAAAATCAATTATCGATGAATTTTTATAAACTGTATGAGTGTAGTTAGAGCCCCTACTAGAATCATCCATGAAAGTCGAAATTTAGCCAAATGGCGGAAATGCAAACGTTAGGTACCGATTTTCGCACTTTGTGTTCGCTCTATAACGTTGAATAGAAAAAAAAATTATGAAAAAATCATCTGCATTTAGTTTCAAACTTCAATAAATTGAAACTTTAAAATAAAATAAAATAAAAACGATCCATCGCGAAGATTTTGAGATATCGTGGAGACCAATGTGAAAAACATGGTTTTGAGAAAAACGCGTTTAAAGTTTCAAAATGCTATACGAGGGTGGGGTGAAAAGTGTCCGGCCTAACCTACAGATGGCACCAGCAGGTCTTATAGCTTGTGCGACGATAGTGAAGAGCATGTGATTCGAACCGACGCTATCACGGTTAGAATCACTAAAATATATAACCAAAGCTCAACGCATCAGGACACTTCCGCGTGTACGAATTCGATTTCTGAACTCAAATACACCCAACTGATGTGGAATTGTTATGTTATCGGTATGGTATACGGCTCTGATGCTTTGCTTATTCGAATTTCCTTTCGGTGTTCTTTACTATTTGCTTGCATATTGTGTGTGTATCTATTAGAAACGCCACACTACTCCCTCCTCAGTAACTTTGTTACGATCAACTTCGTGTGCGAACGACGGAGCGAGCGAGAGAACGTCGGAGCAGGCGAGTGTGCCGATGCTCTATGCGGAAGTCGTGATCGTGTCGTGAAGTTCTGTTTTACTATGGGAAAGTGTGTGCTGTGTGTACACAGATCACGTCGGATTGCTGCGTTAAGCAAGGATAGTGAAGACGGTGATTTGAACGTAACTTTTTTATATAATTATTTTTGCAGAAGCTGTTTTGGGGACTTATTCTACACACTATAAGCTAACAAAAAATGAAAAAATAAAAAAATCTATTTTTTAAAACTTCTTGATGAGAACCTCCCCTTAAACATTCTAAGCCCTTCCATATTTGTCTCTTGAGTACTGTGCCATGCATATCAGTGACAACTCATAAGAAAAAAACGAATGAGCCTCACCCACGTACGCTCACGGAAGAAGTAAAACTATCTTGATAATTCAAGCTAGAAAATGAGTTGGAATATGTGTGGCCCGTTGTGGAACTTTTGGCAAATGTGGGACATGTGGTACATGCGGGATCTTGCGGAACATGTGGTACATGTGAAATTTTTGGTAGAAACCCCATAGTTGTCTCGACATTTATTTTGAAGGTTCATACGTAATAGCAATGCATTCGAAAAAGTTTCCGGTGTTGTGATACTGATGAATGTTGTTGTTTTTGTACCTTTTATCACAAAACCAATCAATTCACATAGAGTGATCCTTTACTCATCCTTCCCGTCTACTTTCACTCGCGTTGTGCTTTGAGATTTAAGGGCATCTTGAAATCCCGTTATGGGTCCGTTTCATGTTAAAAATATAATGGATGAAATGGCTCTACTTCTGAGATTGATTTTTTGCTTTGCGATATCGATTTGACTATTTTCGTTGTCGGTGCAGGCGCAAAATAATATAAAATCTTAAACAAAACGACCTCCACACGTATGGCAGTTAATAGCGAATGTTTGTACATCATTGCATCTGAAAGTATGTGTTTGATAACACCGCTCGCCTCCCAACACTGAGAGAAGAGCGAGTAGGCGGGGAGTTAGTGGAACCCAAGTTATGTCGGTCCTTGTATGTTTTCTTCGGTATATCTCGACTAACTCACCCTATTCATTTTGTAACCACTCTTTATATGCCCAAATTATGGGTGCAGAAACACAAACGATGGCATGAACCCCAAACGGAAATCATTCACCCTGCAGCTCTGCTCAGTCGGCTTTGACCCATATTGAGTCGAATTGCCCGGCACGAGTCATTTGCATTGCTTACTTACCATCGCAACTTGATTGGCCCACTTGAAGTGCCACGGCTTTGGTTCAAGCAATTCGTACCGCTTAATTCCTATCGCCACTTCGAATCACCCGTGGCAATTCTTCATTGTTCATATGCCTTTCTTTCGTAGGCGTCAGCTCTTTTATGGGAATTTCCACTTGGTGTACGGTAGTCATCACTCTCCGTTGCATTTTTGCAGGCGTTGCATTTTTGCAAGCGCCAGCAATTAGCAGAGAATGTCCCATGCCAGGTGTCTGCTTTTGGATATGAATGACAATATACGACAGGGTGCAAAACTCGTAATCCGATAGCGTGTAGCTAGAGTGGGAAATGACTGCGCGTCATGGGTAGGCAATTAAAGAGGAAACGATTAAGAGCGCATGATATGAATATTATGGGTTAATTGTTCATTATGTTAATTGAGTTAATATGGTTATTATGCTAAATGGGGTGTATGTAGTGGGATACTACATACAGTACTAGAATATCTACATCCGTTCCTTATAATTAGGCATCAAGACCAATGTACGCCCGTTCCTCTGTGGGGGGCTCCTGGTAGTCTGTGCGTCGGCATGGACGCTGATTCTACCATCCACCCACTAGATAGACATTTCGCCGATGTTGTTACCCAAAAGTTAATCGACGACGAAGTTCCGCTGACAGATATATCGCCATGGCACCAAAAACTGTCACCAAGTAAACTGTTCGCACCAGATATGATTAAAAACACAGTCGCGCGAGTGAAAAATAAAACACAATGTTTGTCTATGGTAGTGAATGATCTTTTATTTGATGAAATTTATTTATTAATAACTGTTATTTAATAATATGTACGTCGACTATGATATGCACTGTTTCGATATTTAAATTTTTTGGATCAACTCGACAGAACACTTATATCATGAGAGGAAACTAAAAAACATGACTCTGGGAAGTACGCGTACGCAGCGCTGCGGACAGCGGGAGACACACGACCGTGGTGGTCGGCGGATGTAATTGGACTCAGCGATATTCATTTGCTATCAAAAGAAATTCGGCCAGTAAAACTGGCTCTCTTGATTAGGGGGTACATTTACCTATTCCAAGAGAGACGTAAAGTCTCTCTTTGGGGTAATCAAACAGATCTCATAGAGAAGATCGTCATGGTACACATGTATGTGTATACATTGGTTCTTTCATGAATCAAAGATATGGGAACGAATCTAAAACAAAGAAAGGGAAAATGTGCATCCATGAGATGTGAGTTCGGCTAAGCAAACAAGCCGAACCTCATTGGATGCTAATTGGGTTTGTGTTTGCTTATGTGAGAAGGTCAATGGTAAACGGATCCAGGAATATGTAAGACAAAGGGACCGTTGATGATCGTTGTCTACAATATGCATATATTGATGATTAATATGCTGTATTGACAGCCGCAATGCATCATGAATATTGTGCTAATGGGTTTTAGCTTGTTTACCGGGAAATGGTGTTTATGGCATCGCTGGTACGGGTAGGTATTCAATTCCTATTTGCATTCGCCTATGCTGTAGGATTTAATTAATGCCTTAAGACGCAAGATGCGTATATTTGTTTTTGTCCCTTGGGTATAGGTCGCCAGCCAATGTGTATGTAAGGAGATTTATTATACACATGGTGAGGCCGGGAATAGCCAATTCAAGGGTAAGATTCCCTGATTATGCGGTTGTATTATATGTGAACCAATGAATTTTCTTTCAGGGAGTTTATGATAAGTTTGAAGAGAATTCTTATAGGGGATTTTAAATGCGAAGTTATGCATGCAGGTAAGAATTCTCTTCTAGGGGCTTTTAGCTAAATAAACTTGATCAATATGATGCGTTAAGCATTTAAGGTGCTAATGCGATTGCATTAGCGAACTTATAAGATTGGGTTGTAGGGATGGGTAAGTAGGCAGTGGGCTTTGGCGGAACCGCCACACCTCCTTTACTAATGCACTGCTCTTTCTTTCCGTTCACGTTGTGTTTTGTAATTTAAGTATACCTCAAAATCTCTTCCGTGCGTATGTTCACATAAAGAAGTGTTCGTCCCTCAAATACTATTGATTCGAATTTATATTTTAATGATTTGTGCCTGTGGTTTTGGAATGGCATTATATCCATTACCGACAAGTTGTCAGATGTGAGATCTTATGGGTAGTTTGTGGGACAACTGTTATAAAGAAAGCTTTCGCTCATAGTAGTGCACCTCATACATTCCACTCCGACACAGTATTGGTTGTTCGTGCTGAATCGTTGCAATGGTGGAAGAGTTTCGCACGGTTTAAGGTGCAATTTTCCTGCTGTGTCTGTTCAACCACAGGCTCTAAGTTGTGGATCCGCAAGAATTCAGTGGAACAAGGCAGGATTGTCTCAAGTCGTAGGAATTGTGTAGCGTTTTGCATCGACAATTCCTTTTGAAACAGTTAGTTGCAATTTGGCTGGATGTAAAATAAAAAAAGATAAATGTTTCAGCACAACGATAATGTAATCGGCTATGAGTATCTTTAACCAAACATGAGATACCCAATGGCACTTATGGATTCATATAATAATTTTTGTGTAAAGTAAATCAACCTATCTCCGCGTATGTGTCTCCGAGTGAAGTCTGGAAAAAAAATTGTATAAGAGTGTACTGGAATGCCTGCGTTGGATAAGCATTTAAAGCCATTGGGTTATGGTGTTACGGAGAGATTGGGACTATTGATTACTAAGTGATTTTCCAGTAACATGAGTTGAAATCGGTCTAATGAGCGGCATAATACTGTTTTGTGACTGGCTTTACTTTTCCTACATTATCTATAAAATTATGCTAAGATTCCTACTATCATCATCATCATCGGCACTACAACCGGGGACCGGTCTTGGCCTTATTTAGCAAGTCCTAAGGCTTGTTAAATTTTCCATAATGATTTGAACCCCGGCCTCCCGCGTGATAGTCGGATATACTAGATTCCTACTATAGTGTTGTGAAAAATTATAGACTCGAACGTAAATTTTCAGTTTTCTTGGAATAACTAATAAACTTTTGTGACAAAGTATTGTCAATCGATACCAACTCAGGGAAACCCTTTTAATGAGTTAATTGTTTTTTTTACCAGGAATTGTAATTAATATTTTGAAAAAACAAATTTCGTCAGTGAAAAAGTATAAACTCACGCCTTTTTTTCGATCTCAGTCTTAGTTGTAACGCATAGCTTGGTATAACAAAAGTTCTTAAAAAAAACAGTGTAAACATTCTGGACTGATAATAAACAGATTCTTGTTTTACGCATTGAATTTTTTTGAAGTTCTAAATATGCCACATGGGAATTACAACAATCAACGGAAGTAGTAGGGTTATGCCGGTTCCGCCTCAATTCTGCCCCAAAAGCTCTTTTCTGTGTGAAAGCTCTATGTGAAGGTGAAGATGTGTGTGTAGTGTGGTGAGTGTTGATAGTGGTATGTGGTTCATGGGTGGTGGGTTCTTATGTGGGGTGGAAATAGTAGTATTGGTATTAATTGGGTATAGTTTGTAGTGTTCTTATCGCTGTAGTTGTTGGATTTTGTGCTTTTGATGCTCTTGGGTTTTTGCAGGTGGTGGTGATGAATGCTTTTATTGACTATTGAGCTTTTTGTAGGTGGTGGTGAGTATTGGGGCTTGTGGTGATATCGGTGCTTTTTGTTATGGGTTTATGTTTTTGCTAATGGATTTGTGTTTAGGTGGTGATATCGGGGCTGAATGGGTAGTGCTTTAGGCTTTTGTCTCGGTTGTAAGCTGTTAATTGTGGTAGAAATAAAAAAACGTTGTCTTTGGGGTGCTTTTTAATCTTATTGTCATTAAGCTGAGTAATATATACGAGAATTTTGTTGTTGGTGGATTTGTATGGGAAATGGGTTGTTTTGCTGGAACTTAAACTGACTTCCCCTAAGACGCAGAGCTAAGCTAGTTGAATTCCCCTAAGACGCAGAGCTAAGCTAGTTGACTTCACCTAAGACGCAGACCTAAGCCATGATGATGAATGGGTTGTGCTTTAGGCTTTTGTCTCGGTTGTAAGCTGTAAATTGTGGTAGAAATAAAAACGTTGTCTGGGTTGTGCTTTTGGCTTTTGTCTCGGTTGTAAGCTGTAAATTGTGGTAGAAATAAAAACGTTGTCTGGGTTGTGCTTTTGACTTTTGTCTCAGTTGTAAGCTGTTAATTGTGGTAGAAATAAAAACGTTGTCTGGGTTGTGCTTTTGGCTTTTGTCTCAGTTGTAAGCTGTTAATTGTGGTAGAAATAAAAAAACGCTGTCTTTGTTGTACTTTTTTAATCTTATTGTCATTAAACTGAGTAATATATACGAGAATTTTGTTGTTTGTGGGTTTGTATGGGAAATGTTTTGTTGATTCTATCTGCTTTTGCCTTATGTCTCAATACTTGACATGGTTTGTGCCTTTGCTACTGGTTTGTGTCTTTGATCTCTAAACTTTCATCGCTTTCTGCTAATGGTTTGTGTTTTTGATCCCTAATGGTTCTTGTTTTGACTTCTATAAAACAATTTTCTAAGTACAAATGATTATTCAAGTCCACATAGAACATAAAAAATGATCTGTTATCAAAAAAAAACATGTGGGGGTGCTTGCCCGATCCCATGACCTTGGATGCTATATCAAATTCTTGATGTCTAAGTGTATTTATGAGAACCAATTATTCTTATCATAGTTTCCATATTGAAGAAAGAATTCATTGCTTCCGCTCCCCCCAGACTAATGTTGATTTCTATATGTTGTTATCAAAAAAAACCAAACATGACTGTGCTTGTCCGATCTTATGAGCTTGGATGCTATAGTAAACTCTTTTTTATTTCTAAGTGTATTTATGAGAACCAATTATTCTTATCATAGTTTCCATAATGTACAAAGAATGTCTCGTTTTGATATTAGAAGGGGATTTCTTGTATAAAAAGGTCGGGTGTTAAATTTACATTCACTATTAGAAGACTTGACTAGAAGAAATTCACATCTACTCAAAACAATAAAACCGACTACGAAGACGAATCTCAAGGTAAGTCGTCCTATTTGTACTATTTTTTTTTTTTTTCATTTTTTGATTAATTTTTTTATTAAAGATGGAACCAACTATTGCTCAGGAGAAAGCAATTGACCGATATTTTGCCAAATATAGGAAGCCAAAACCCATCTGCATAGTAAAACCCCATGTAGAAACATCAAATTATATTCCTACTGAGGATTATTTTATTCATGATGACGAGGACGATGACATCAGACCGCTAGGTTCAGGCCATCCGATTGATGAACCTAACATCGATGATGATATATTCCTGGACCTCAATTATCTTCAAGACGATGTTTTTATAGCAGATTACGATATGGTTAATAGCTATTCCGGGGATATTATATATACCAATGATTATCTCAATTTAAACAACAACGATCGTCTACTCACTGACGAGTTGTTACAACAAAGCTTAATAAATTTCGAGGTAGAGGAATCTACCATCAATGATCTTTTTTTATAATTATATAAAATAAAAAATAAAAAACGTCAAATTAAAAAAGCAATCTTATTTTTTCTATTATTAACAGGTACATTGTTCTCCATATCATTGTTTGGGTTCATTTTTTAACCATTGACATCAACATTAGTTTTTCCACAGTAATCATCGCGAGTAATAAAGTCTTATTTATAATGATAGACTATCGAATGTATCCAGTTAGTCTAAAACATTCATTCCATGGATACACAAGCGAATCAATAAAGAAAACAATAGTTAATTTTTTTTCTCATAACGTTATAATTTATTACTTTTTTATTTTTTTTTACTACAAATATCTCTTATATCTAACCTATTAGCTACAAAAAAAATTATTTACATTATTTAAAAAAATATATAACAATCCTATTATTAAATATAAATATGAGTCATAATTTTTTAACTTAAACATTACTTAATCTATTATGCCCCCAAGCATATGTGCTTACGCGATCTTCACAAATATACCTTTTTGTGTCGCTATCGCTTAATGCTAGCTTATTTACAGACTGTGTATAAATATTGTGTAACTTACTTCTAAATATTAACATAGGCTTATATAATAACTTACGTCTTAACAAACAATTTCTATAATCTCTTATATCTAAACTATTGGTAACAGACTTCTTTACCCCCTTGGCCTTTTTTGTTACTTCACTGGTGTCTAAAGCAAAAGAGTACATTTTAGCTCTTAACCCAATGAATTCAGTCATGTTTTTACCGTTGTTCTCATCTTTGAATTTTCCGAGAACTTTTCCATTTATTTGAGGGAAATTATGAATGTTATCTATTGGATATTCCGATGTATCAAACCTAGATTTTTCGGGATCAACAATATCGCTATATATATCCGAATAAAAATCATTAGTTGATATTGTATAGATAAAAGAGTCTGTATCCATGTAATTCAGCTGAATCGTCGTATCAAACTTTTTTCTCATGTAATCATAGTGAAAGTCATACATGAGCCATTTTGATAGTTCTAATACTGCGAATCCTAAATAAATGGGTTTATCAAATACTATTCGCGCCTTGCTCAGTTCAATAGCACACATTTGAGGTGTAAATATTGAGAGGCTATGGAAATTGGGACGAGCAATCAGTTTTCTGGCGCTGTGTGAATTTCTTTCTCCTTCCCATTGAGAGACAATTTTTACATCTCGTCGCTTCTCAACATTCTCCATGGTTTTGCCATACACACTATTGTTCATTAATTTAAAAAAGTCTTTTTCAAACTTATTTTTCGCCTTTTTTCTATACTCCGTGTTGAGGGTTATATATTTTTGCAACCACTCAGATTGTGTAAAAGACAACACTCTATGAACTCTAGTGAGAATCAGCCCATGTTTCAGACATTGTTGCAAATTCTTTAGATGAATTATATACTTTGTCTTTGAATGTAGACTAGCGACAAGCTTAGGAGTTTTGCACCCAGGCGTTATCATATTTTCTGGGCAAAATGGAAGATCATTATGCTGATCGTGAAGATCAATTGGATAAGTTAAATCTACTTCCAATACATAGCCGATTTTATCGTTTCCATCACAATTTAAAATATAATCGGCTGTGAAGATTTGTGGATCACTCCATTGAAAATTTCCATCTGGAAGATGTTGCGACATTGCCCAACCGTACAGGTTATTTGCATCTAAATACATAAGATATTTATTTGGCTTGCTAGCATCGAAATTTTTCAAATATTTATTATTCGCAACGGTATGTCGATGGCTACACTGACATAATCCGCCACGGATGCCATTCTTAAAGAAATTAAGCATCTCAACATCTGTTAGAAGTTCCAGATTGATTTCTGTTGTTTTCAACATTGCATCCCAAGATAAGCCGGGAGATGTATAGTAATGACATGGATCTAACTCATATATATCTAGACAAACCTTACGAAAATTCTCAAATACATCTGCCAGCAATAAGACATCGCTCTGCAGATATAAAAGCATGTACTCTTTTAATGTTTTACAATTGAAATGCTTCCACACTTTTTGAGCATGATCGTAATCTTCAACTAAACAATCTTCATTCGTTAGTCTATTAAAGAATTCTGTAATTGGAGGAAGAGAACAATCATCTAAACGAGCCCAACAATTAACATATTCATAGGGAAATACCCCCTTCCTCATCATTAACTTCAAAGAGGAATCGTTTTTGTAAAATCCCCTATTAATTATGAAATCGTCTTCGGATAAATTTTTAGTTAGCGAATCTATGCTAGACTGCAGAAATCGACATGAATCTAAAAACCTAATCTCAAATGAATTGTGCTCATCTAAATATATGCGTTTGGATATTGATATATAATTTTCCTTATTTAGTGGAATTATACGTATTTCCCCCTTAATACAACCCAGACTTTTCATAAATAGATGAGAATCATAACCCGTCAAATTATGGAAAAAGACTGGGAAAAAGGTTGGAACGCGAAAATCTAAATTACACTGAGAATGGGCTGGTCCTCTATAGACACCAGTGAAATGGCAATGGTCCCTTACTCTTACATCTAATTCATTAAATCTAGCCTTACAAATACTGCAGACTGGCGATGTTGTTTGATGCTGCTTCTGTTGTTTTGTTAAAGGAGCCATTGGCTTTGGTCGACCAATGACTTCCTTGTGAATATGTATTAAATCGTTGAATAGCATCTGCACAAACCGGTTTGGTGTGTCTTCTCCTGCAAAAAAAGAAAAAAAATGTTTTATTAGTTTTATGATTTTTTCTTATTAAACATGTTTTGACTTACCAACAAATATGCGGTGCTTGCTTAAATCATCATCAAAAGAGCATTTGATATGATATGAAAAAGCACACGGGATATGTTGTTGAACGTCTGTCGTTGAAGAAATTTCCGGATTCGGTGCACATTGGCTAATGGGGCGTAGAATGGATTCAAAATCCGCATACACCACAAAAGGAACAATTAATTTGCGATTATGCTTTTTAAATTTAAGTATTTTATTACCTTCATCAGGCATAACTGTTATTATTTTTTTGCATTCGCTCTTATGCATTTGTAGGGTAGATTCTGAAGCGAACCGCAGCAAGCAGCCGTTGCATAAATGCATTCGATGTTCATGTTTGGTGATCTGGCTTTCCAACAAACGCGAGATGTTTTTAATGTATACATAATGCGTTTTATTTACATCATCACTACTTATGCAATAAAGCAAGTTAATATGCTTTGCTTTTTCCTCACGAGTATGATAGTAGGGTCCAATTATCTTATATTGCCCTTTATCATTAATCTCATAACCAAAAACATTTATGCTAATGGTTGGATTATTTGATTCGAATATGTTCGCGTCTTTGACTACCAGAGGAAATTGCATATTCTTGAAACAAAGTACTTGATTATTGTATACTATTGTTTCGCTTGCTATGTTGGCAATTTTATAGTACGATGGTCTATCAGCATTATGTGTATCATTCGCGAAAGCCGATATAATAGCCCATTTAAAACAATATTCATCGGTGTTTTTCACATTGATGCATGCGTTTTTCTTTAATATTTGTTCGGGCAAATTAAAATGTGGGGTTTTCAATAAACGCGAGATGTTTTTAATGTATACATAATGCGTTTTATTCTCATCATCACTACTTATGCAATAAAGCAAGTTAATATGCTTTGCTTTTTCCTCGCGAGTATGATAGTAGGGTCCAATTATCTGATATTGCCCTTTATCATTAATCTCATAACCAAAAACATTTATGCTAATGGTTGGATTATTTGCTTCGAATATGCTCGTGTCTTCGACTGCTAGAGGAAATTGCATATTCTTGAAACAAAGTACTTGATTATTGTATACTATTGTTTCGCTTGCTATGTTGGCAATTTTATAATGAGATGGTCTATCAGCATGATGTGTATCATTCGCGAAAGCCGATATAATAGCCCATTTAAAACAGTAATCATCGTTGTTTTTCACATTGATACAGGCTTTTTTGGTCAATATTTGCTTAGGCAGGCTAAAATGGGAAGAAGCTCGAAGTGGATCGTATTTGTTGATATTAATTTCAATGCTCTGAAATGTTAACAACGTCCATCCGCTCTCTTTTTCTTGAAACTCTTCCAATTTTGCTTTGATATTTTCAATTGCCGTGCTCAAATGTTCCCTTATGTCTTCCTCGTTCTCAATCGTGTACATTTTAGTTTGCATGCTTTTTATATCTATTTGCATTAACTCATCACATTCTTTGGTGAATTTCGCAAACTTAGCAAAAAGCTCCATGCTAAATTTAAATGTGCTCAAAATTTCCAATTGATTTTTCAATAATTCATTAATCAATGGAATATTTTTTTCAAACAGATTATTCACATTTATCATACTCTCATCTTTGTTGGTGATGGAGAATGTTTTCACACGATTTTTGAACGCGTTTGCTATCAAGGAAACATTTTCATTTAGAGATTGTTGAGCGTTTGCTTTATGGGTATTTTTTCTTTGATGTTGAACCCAAAGCTGCTCTTCAACATTCTCATAGCAAAACAAGCATCTTTTGTATGTCGACTGCTTAGATTTTTTTGCAGGTTGTTCTCCTGACATTGTTGGTGGTTGTTGTTGTTGTCCTGATCGCTTCATATTATTAAATATTTGGTTATATTATTAAATTAAATTTTTTTTGGTTGGTGTTTTTTATCTAAAAAGGAATGAATAAAATTTTATTGTTACTACTACAGTTTTGTTTTTTGTTTGGAAGAGAGGTTGAGTAGGTATTAGGCGGTGTCATTTTAGCAATAAGAACGAATAAAAAAGCAGAAAAAATCGCTATTACAAAACATCACTACGATAGACCGCGATTGTCTATTAAAAAGTGATAATTTTTGCTATATATATTTTTTCACTATAAATTTCATATTAATATTTACTTCCTCTCTCTCTAAAACGATAACACCGTATTATTGTTAAGAACAAAACAATTTTCATTAAATATTGCGCTCTACATTTAAAACCCAGAACAAAATAAATACTAACACCGCATCAAAAAAAAGAAATAATAATTAATATATAAGATAACTTACCGTTTTTGGTGATGATTTTTATCACTAATTCCCCCGTCGATTTTTTTATTTTGTTGTTGTTGAATATCTATATGGATAAAAAAACTTCATTAAAACAATATTCAAAAAAAGGATAAACAAATTCCAATAGCAAAACACTAGAAACTGCGTAATTGTTAACTAAAAATTTAAACGCGAAACATTATCACCACGTAATTGTTAACTAATAATTTATTCGCAAAAACACTAGAAACCGCGTAATTGTTATCTATATCACCACGTAATTGTTAACTAAAAATTTAATCTAGCACCGCCTAATTGTTAACTAATAATTTATTCGCAAAAACACTAGAACCGCGTAATTATTAAGTAAAATTTATCCGCGAAACATTATCGCCACGTAATTGTTAACTAAAAATTTAATCTAGCACCACGTAATTGTTAACTAATAATTTATTCGCAAAAACACTAGAAGCCGCGTAATTGTTATCTATAGCACCACGTAACTGTTAACTAAAAATTTAATCTAGCACCGCCTAATTGTTAATTAATAATTTATTCGCAAAAACACTAGAACCGCGTAATTATTAAGTAAAATTTACCCGCAAAAAAAAACACTAGAGCCGTCCACGTAATTGTTACCTAAAAATTTTTTTTCCATAATTAATATAATTATAAGATAACTTACCTTTTTCCTATTTTGGTATGATGATGATGATGTTGTTGATTTTTATCTTTTTTTTTTTTTTTTTTTTTTTTTTTTTTTTTTTTTACACACACTTTTTTGACTCACTAAATATATATCAAAAACAAAATGAATATGAAGCTTTGCTTCGTCAAAGTAAACTGATACGCACTGGTTTTAACATTCGACATTTTATAGAAGAAATCCCTTCTAATACCGGAAACGAGACATTCTTTGCTCAATATGGAAAATAAGATAAGGAATAATGACCAGCGACATAGAAATCATTATTTAGTCATATCACCAGACCAGTAAAACATTTTTGAACAATATAACGAAAAAAAAAGAAAAAATAAGATAAGAGAACTATGGGATTCAATTAATATTTCTTAGAATTCAAACAATTTTTTATGGTTAAATATGAGATTATTGGACTGGGTAAGCATTCACATTTTTTGATAAGAGAACTGTGGGACTCGATTAATATTTTCTTAGAGCTCAAACAATTTTTATGATTAAATATGAGGTCATTGGATCGGGTAAGTATTCATATTTTTGATAATAGAACTGTAGGACTCGATTAATATTTTCTTAGAGCTCAAACAATTTTTGTGGTTAAATATGAGGTCATTGGACTGGGTAAGTATTCATATTTTTTGATAAGAGAACTATGGGATTCGATTAATATTTTCTTAGAGCTCAAACAATTTTTGTGGTTAAATATGAGGTCATTGGACTGGGTAAGTATTCATATTTTTGATAAGAGAACTATGGGATTCAATTAATATTTTCTTAGAGCTCAAACAATTTTTGTGGTTAAATATGAGGTCATTGGACTGGGTAAGTATTCATATTTTTGATAAGAGAACTATGGGATTCAATTAATATTTCTTAGAATTCAAAATTTTTATGGTTAAATATGAGGTCATTGGACTGGGTAAGTATTCATATTTTTTGATAAGAGAACATCAGTTAATTTTAATGTTTAAGCATATTTTTTTTTTTTTGATTTATTCTTAGAAAAACATCTCCTCATCCAAGATCTATGAGAATTCAAATCAGTAAACAGGTCTCTATGGATCGGATGTATAACAAAAAAGGGTGGCTTCAAACAGGGCGATTCCAAACAGACGGTTTCTTTAAACAGGGCGGTTCCAAACAGGTCGATTCCAAACAGACGGTTTCTTTAAACAGGGCGGTTCCAAACAGGCGGTTTCTTTAAACAGGGCGATTCCAAACAGGCGGTTTCTTTAAACAGGGCGATTCCAAACAGGTCGATTCCAAACAGGCGGTTTCTTTAAACAGGGCGATTCCAAACAGGCTGTATTATGTACCACCCCTCTCTGATAACTCTTCAATGCTGTAAGCAGGGCTTGTCATATGATGTTATGGTGGACTATATTTGATATTCTAAGACTCCTGGGGGGGAAAAATAACTGCTCAATATTCGAATAATACAGAACGATTCCAAACAGGGCTGGTCCAAACAGACTGCTTCTTCAATCTTATCATATGATGTTATGATGAGCCTATATTTGATACTCTAAGACTCATGGAGGGAAAAAATGAATGACCAGTATTCGAATAATTTTCTCACAAAATTAGCCAAAGTGAAAAACATCAATTAATTTTACTGTTTAAATATATTTTTTATTTATTTCTTATTTGAATTGTAAAAAAATGGTTGCGAATATAAAAATTCTGATTCGTCCGCTTCCGATGTTGTGGAATGAAACGTCAATTCGAATGTATTTCCTACTGCTTGGAGCACCTCCATCTCACTCGAGGTAAGCATCTTCATGGTGTCCTCATCCATCATGTTGAAGCGAATCGGCAGGAACACCTTATTGTTCTCCAGTTCAACCAGTATCCTCGATCCATACTTGGTTTGGCACCTTATCGCTCGAAGTATTTTATATTTCCTATTTAGTATTAGAGTTTTTAAACTCTCTAGTGGTTTAATTTTACCCAATTGATTCAAACCCTCCATTATTATATATAGGCAGAGCTGTTTTACTAGGTTTAATTTTTAAAGTAAACTGATACATACTGGATTAAAAACTCGACCTTTTATACAAGAAATCCCCTTCTAATACCGGAAACGAGACATTCTTTGCTCAATATGGAAAATAAGATAAGGAATAATTGGCTCTCATAAATACACTTAGAAATAAAAAAAAGAGTTTACTATAGCATCCAAGCTCATAAGATCGGACAAGCACAGTCATGTTTGGTTTTTTTTGATAACAACATATAGAAATCAACATTAGTCTGTGGGACCGGAAACGATACATTATGGAAACTATGATAAGAATATGACCAAGAACTTGCTATATATAAATCAACATTAGTCTGTGGGGAGCGGAAGCAATGAATTCTTTCTTCAATATGGAAACTATGATAAGAATAATTGGTTCTCATAAATACACTTAGAAATAAAAAAAGAGTTTACTATAGCATCCAAGCTCATAAGATCGGACAAGCATAGTCATGTTTGGTTTTTTTTTTTTTTGATAACAGCATATATAAATCAACATTAGTCTGTGGGGAGCGGAAGCAATGAATTCTTTCTTCAATATGGAAACTATGATAAGAATAATTGGTTCTCATAAATACACTTAGAAATAAAAAAAGAGTTTACTATAGCATCCAAGCTCATAAGATCGGACAAGCATAGTCATGTTTGGTTTTTTTGATAACAGCATATATAAATCAACATTAGTCTGTGGAGAGCGGAAGCAATGAATTCTTTCTTCAATATGGAAACTATGATAAGAATAATTGGTTCTCATAAATACACTTAGACATCAAGAATTTGATATAGCATCCAAGGTCATGGGATCGGGCAAGCACCCCCACATGTTTTTTTTTGATAACAGATCATTTTTTATGTTCTATGTGGACTTGAATAATCATTTGTACTTAGAAAATTGTTTTATAGAAGTCAAAACAAGAACCATTAGGGATCAAAAACACAAACCATTAGCAGAAAGCGATGAAAGTTTAGAGATCAAAGACACAAACCAGTAGCAAAGGCACAAACCATGTCAAGTATTGAGACATAAGGCAAAAGCAGATAGAATCAACAAAACATTTCCCATACAAACCCACAAACAACAAAATTCTCGTATATATTACTCAGTTTAATGACAATAAGATTAAAAAAGTACAACAAAGACAGCGTTTTTTTATTTCTACCACAATTAACAGCTTACAACTGAGACAAAAGCCAAAAGCACAACCCAGACAACGTTTTTATTTCTACCACAATTAACAGCTTACAACTGAGACAAAAGTCAAAAGCACAACCCAGACAACGTTTTTATTTCTACCACAATTTACAGCTTACAACCGAGACAAAAGCCAAAAGCACAACCCAGACAACGTTTTTATTTCTACCACAATTTACAGCTTACAACCGAGACAAAAGCCTAAAGCACAACCCATTCATCATCATGGCTTAGGTCTGCGTCTTAGGTGAAGTCAACTAGCTTAGCTCTGCGTCTTAGGGGAATTCAACTAGCTTAGCTCTGCGTCTTAGGGGAAGTCAGTTTAAGTTCCAGCAAAACAACCCATTTCCCATACAAATCCACCAACAACAAAATTCTCGTATATATTACTCAGCTTAATGACAATAAGATTAAAAAGCACCCCAAAGACAACGTTTTTTTATTTCTACCACAATTAACAGCTTACAACCGAGACAAAAGCCTAAAGCACTACCCATTCAGCCCCGATATCACCACCTAAACACAAATCCATTAGCAAAAACATAAACCCATAACAAAAAGCACCGATATCACCACAAGCCCCAATACTCACCACCACCTACAAAAAGCTCAATAGTCAATAAAAGCATTCATCACCACCACCTGCAAAAACCCAAGAGCATCAAAAGCACAAAATCCAACAACTACAGCGATAAGAACACTACAAACTATACCCAATTAATACCAATACTACTATTTCCACCCCACATAAGAACCCACCACCCATGAACCACATACCACTATCAACACTCACCACACTACACACACATCTTCACCTTCACATAGAGCTTTCACACAGAAAAGAGCTTTTGGGGCAGAATTGAGGCGGAACCGGCATAACCCTACTACTAACGGACATTGAAAAACAAAGAAAAATCTATTTACAAAATAGTGGAATGATGCAAAGACAAATTGTCGATGAAATAAATCGCTCTCAAGGTTTTTTCTTTTTTTTTCTCGGTGGGAAGATGGAAATTTTCAAAGGATATCTGTGACCCATCCTTGGGCATGCCTGGTTTTTCCGACTAAAACCGTCTCCCACCAGGCACATATTCCCGTTGATCCCTACGGAACGTCTACCTGTTACTCCGCTCGTCGCGTCGCAATTGCTGCATCATGTCACATAGAATAGCATTTGCTAGGGATTATGCCTGTTTCGAACTCAGTATGTATTCTATTACTCTTGAAAAAAAAAATAAAATGGGATGGCGAGAGGCCGACTTTAGGGAGACAAGGACAAATGTGTCCTTCATCTTGTCTCTGGCTTCTGGTCATCTTGCGATAACCAGAATCACCTACATCCGTGAAGATGTTGGTCTCGGTCTCAAGATATCTGAAAAGAAAGGGGAAGGAGGTATCTAAGGATAGTGTGGACAGGGTTAGTTCAATTGTTCTCTAACGCTTGGATGGGGGGATGGTGGGAAAGAAATCGTACAAGACCGGTAGGTCTTGAGTGTGGTAGTAAACGCAGATCACGTCTTTGGCATCTGATAATCTGCGCTTTGGTCGGTGTGTGTGTGTGTGTGTGTTTGTGCTGTCTTGTACTGTGCGTGCGTGTTTGTAGTGTGTCAGCGGTAGACCCTATGGGATGGGTCCGGGAATCCTCTATTATAAAGGAGAATGTTGTTGGGAAGGGTGCTTTCTTCAGTTTTGTACTGAAGAAGAAATTGTGGTGGTCTGATCCAAAGAGATCGAAAGAGAGAAGGGTCAAGAACGCAAGACTCCCGTACAGGTGGGTTCTCGCTGTTCTGAATGCTTTCGAGGTACTTGTATGATAATTGTAGCAAGTACTCGTCGATAGGGATAATAGAGGCACCTTCGTATAGGTGAGAGTTTGGGTACTGGCGATCGTCAGACCTTCTAGAGTGGTTGATGCATCTTATGAGGAGATCCCTTTCGAAAACTCGAAGTCTTTCCATTTGGGCCGAAGATATGGAGGACCATATGGGAAAGGCGTATGATATTCCAGATCAGATTAGCTGCTTATAGCAGAGAAGCTTAACTTTGGTGTCAACTTTATTGCTCCACTTCAAGATGTTGTGCAGTTGCTTAGACCGACTGAGGACCCTTTGAAGAATGTGGGTCACATGTTTGATGAAATTCATTTTTGGGGTATAGATGACCCCAAGATATGGTTTACTCTACCATCTACAGGGCGAGGAATATCTGGGAATGGAGCCCTGTGATACGCCTGCAGCGGCGTTGAAAATTCGCGAAAGCTTTCCATTCACTCGAACTTGGAAGGTTCTGTTTAAAACGAAATGGTAAATGATACTACACAGCGTTTTACTGAGGCCAGTATTCAGTAATTTAAAAACGAGACCTTCGATCCAGGTTGTGTCAAAAGCCTTTTCAATGTCCAGGCTCACCGCAATGGTGGGTTCCTTATTAAAGAGGCGCACGCAAACGTGGTTTTGAAATATGTTGAGAGCCATGGTGGTGCTGTGCGCTCTTCTAAATCCACTCTCTATTACTGTTGTCGGAGTAACTGTCCGTTTTATATGTCTCTCCAAAATCGTTTATGCGGCCTCGAATCTCACGCACTCTGTGAGTATGTGTTCCGCATTTTCTATTTTGCTTTCACAATACAAGCAGTATGGATGATCCACATGCTTGTCGCTCTCAAGGTGTAGTGACGAATTTGCAACAAGCCGGTATTGAAAATTACGGAAAAATAAGCGATCTGTGAGGCTAACAAAACGAGCCGTTCCACGCGAAATGTCCAAAATAGGAGCTTCTTCGTTCCAAATGGTTCGATGTTTTAATATGGACTGTGATTCTAGCCTTATTAGAAAATGGGCAATAGCTTCAACCACTCAAATAGCGACATAAGGAAGCACGCATTGAATTCGCTGAAAAACACATCCAACATAGTGAAATGTGGTCTCAAGTGATCTTCAGTGATGAGAAAAAATTTCATCTGGGCGGCCCCGACGGCTTCAAGTACTATTGGCTGATGATCTCAGGAAAGAAAGGAAAATTATGTAACGCAAGCCTTTAGGAGGGAGTTACGGTGTGGGCAGCCTTCATCGCAAATGTGAACACAGACATAGTTTTTATTTCTGGAAGAATGGATGCCAAAAAGCACCAAGAAGTGTTGAAAGGGCATCCTCTTCCTTAAATAACCCTAACAGAGTACGAAGATGTCATATTTCAACTGCACAACGCTCCTATCCATACAACACGAACAACAACAGCGTGGTTTCAAGAGCATGGAATTAAACTTTTACTGTGGCCAGCTTTAAGTCCAGACGTAAACCCCATTAAGAACCTGTGGGGGATCCTGTCAAGGGCGGTTTACGATCAGGAAAAGCCAGAAGATTCAAAACGTAGAACAACTCAAAGAAATAATTGTTGAAGTATGGAATAATATACTGGACAACATTTTAAACAATCTTATTTCCAGTCTACCACGAAGATTGTTAACTATTATAAGAAATAATGGATAAAGCATTCCATATTAAATAAATTATTTTACAAAAAAATTAAGATATAAATGTCTTGAGTTTATACTTTTTCACAGGCGAAAATGTTTTTTTTTTTAGAAAATTAATTACCATTCCTAGTAAAAAAGCAATTAAGCCATAAAGGGTTTTCCATGAGTTAGTGTCGGTTGACAATACTTTGTCACGAAAAAAAAAGTCATAAAAGTTTATTACTCATTCCAAGAAAACTGAAAATTTACGTTTGAGTCTACAATTTTTCACAGTACTGTATATTATGGCCATTGCTATTTTAGCTTATTCACTGTTACAAATCTTCATAAAAATTCATTAACACAGCGCTTAAGGGGACTTTTTTTTAGGATATTCAATACATCGAAAAAAAAAATTTTTTTTTTTAAAAGCCAAGAATGTAAAAAGAAATGTTGGCACTTATTTTTTTATTCATCACTGTGTTTTTAATCTACGCGACACTGGGCATTTCTTGTTCAATAGAAATTAAATCCGGATTATGTTCAAAAAGCTTTATACCAAATGCTAAACCTAAAAAAACAAATTATTATATTTATTTCTTTTGTTTTATACACATTTCTATCTCCGGTCGATAAAACGCCGGAGCCAATTACTCATGTACAAAAAAATTTATTATTATTTTATTATTTATTGGCTTGTAGGAACCCGGAAGTTCATGACCTCACCGACTCGACTCCGCCATCGTTCCCTGTCCTGTGCAGTGAAAAAAAATTAGTGGTCGAATTTTTAATGGCTTAAGTTAAGTCGGCTAAACATCGTAAGGTGCTAGAAGATGAAGTTGTTTTTGCACAGTTGTAAATTGTAGCCCTCTGAGAACACGCATGTCGGAAGGTTTTCCAGATCTGTAGCAAAACAAATATTGATTTAGATATACATGTGCTTTTGAGAGATGAATATCAAATTGATAGGATCTATTGCATTGTCTTGCGGGGCGTAAATAACCCGAATTCTTTGTGATGATATTACAGATCTCCAATAGTTTTTGTGGTTGCACCTAGAAAAAGAGGCAAATGTTCACCATGAGCCTTTGACGCGGCAATGATTGTATCGTTGCTTTTAATGCTTCGTTGTCAATGAAGTGGGTTGCTCCTCCCTGAATGCTATCAAGTAGGTCAAGGGCATGCTTAACAGCAGAACTCCAAACATGTGAACATTATTTGATTATTATTATTATTATATTTTATTATTTATTGGCCTGTAGGAACCCGGAAGTTCATGACCTCACCGACTCGACTCCGCCATCGTTCCCTGTCCTATGCACCCTCCTTCCACGCGCGACCATCTGATCCGATCTCCTCAAGGTCCAACCTAACACTGTCCTCTCATTTCCGTCGCGGCCGCCCTGTCGGTCTCTTTCCCGTTGTCTTACCGTCAAGAATTCTATGCACGGTCCTATTGTTGCCCATTCGCGCCACATAACCGGCCCATCTTAATCTTCGCGACTTGATTACTCTCACAATTGTAGGTTTGCGGTATAGCTCTTCCAATTCATGGTTATGGAGTTTCCTCCATTGTCCTGCCTCCTCGTCATATTTACCTCCAAAGATACCCCTTAAAACTTTATTCTCGAATACGCGTAATTTGTTTTCTTCCCGTTTTGTGAGAGCCCATGTTTCGCATACATATAGAACAATCGGCATAATTATGGTTCTATAGACACGGAGCTCAATATTCTGTGAAGCAGTTTGGATGTCAGCATTTTACTGACTGCATGCCAACTAGCGTTGCCGGAGTGTAATCTTTTGTTAATTTCCTTCGACATTTCGTTACTGGCCCTCAGTATTGTTCCCAGATATTTAAATTTTTTGACATTTTCAAATATCTTGCCCCTGATGTTTATGTGTGTTCTCTGATGTCCACCTGCTCTCCCATAATCATATATTTTGTTTTGTCTTCATTTATTTCTAGGCCCACCTCTTCTCCTGCTTGCATGATGATTTCACAGTTTTTACTTACAGTTTCTAGATTATCGCCTAGATCGGCGATGTCATCCGCGTACGCGAGCACTTGTGTGACCCCGTTCAGGGATGATACGGCCATGTTGTCGTCTTGTACCTTTCTGATGACATACTCAAGCACAAGGTTAAAAAGAAACGGCGATAGACCATCTCCCTGTTTTAGTCTCGCGGATTTCAAATGGTTCTGAGAGGTGGGTATTTGGTATTTTTTTGGGATTCCCAGCTCAACCACAATATGGTAGAGTCTTTGCCTTGCGACTGAGTCGTAGGCTTTTTTGAAGTCAACGAACAGTTGGTGAACCGTCTCTCCGTATTCCCACTTCTTTTCCAGTAGTTGCCTTATTGCGAACATTTGGTCGCTTGTTGACCGGTTCCTACGGAATCCGCATTGATAGTCTCCCAGTACTTCTTCTGCGTACGGTGTGATTCTCCCCAGTATGACATTTGTTAGTATTTTGTATGTGATTGGGAGCAATGATATTCCTCTGTAATTTTCGCAGTCAGATCTGACGCCTTTTTTGAAAATGGGGACGACTATTGAGGTTTTCCATTCTTCTGGAATGACTTCCTTATTCCATATTGTTTTAATCAGTTGGAGGATCTTTCGAGCTGTTGTCTCTCCTCCATGCTTCACAAGCTCTGCCGGTATGCAGTCGACTCCGGGAACCTTGTTGTTTTTCAATCGGTTTATTGCGTCTACAACTTCGTCGAAAGAGGGCTCTGGGATCTGAGGCGCGGCTGTATGTACGTCTGGTACGTTTATTTGTGGTTGATGGGTGCGCACATTGAGCAGGTTTTCGAAGTACTGCTTCCTTGTTTGTTTCTGTCACCAGGCAGCCGTTTGCGTCTCGAATTATTTGCTGCTTGGTTGTAAGTTCTAATTTCCCCCCAAAATCATTCCGGCTCACTTCCTGCTTAAACTAGTTTCTCACTTGCAACCAAGCGACATTCAGTTCCCCCGAAAATCATCTCGGCTCCCATCCTACCCAATACCAATTCCCCTTACTGGGAAGCTACCAGCACACCCATATTCCCTTGTCTAACCGACAACTCATGCCCATACTTGGTCGTGTTTCCAAACCAATTTCCCCGTATACATAGTGACAGAGGAATTTAACTCAGCCTGTACGGCAGCGATTCTCTGGAACTAAATTCCCTACGCAAGCATAGCAACCCTTTTCGAATTCCTAGTAAGTGGCAGTAAGTCTGTAGCGGTTCCGCCAAACCCTACGGTCTACTTACCTGAAAAAACCCCCATAACTACTACCCAACTCCCTTAAGTTTGCTAATGCAACAGTATTAGTACCTGTAAATGCTTCACGCATCAAATAAATCAAATTTATTTACCTAAAGGTCGCATGCATGTCACTCCCGCTCACCGGTGCGCACGGTGATGCGAATATAGTCGAGTCGCGAATTTAAACACCCCAGAGCCGTGGTTGTAGTGTTGAGTACGTTGCCCCAAAAGTGTCATAGCCACAGAATATTACCATCGCGGTCCAGTTCACATCAATTAATTTTGTCGTATTGTCAATCCTTAACGTGTAAATTTCCCCACTAAATAAATGAAGACCAATTTCCCTAGTGACCGCGGTCCAAACAAAACTGTGTATATTGATAAGAAATGAACATTAAACTTAATTTAAAGTGGTGATCACCAACCAACTCCAGTGTTTTACTTCTCTCGGCCTTTTCCTGAGTCTATGTTTACTTGTCCTGTATTGGTGTTTATATTTTCACTTGGTGATGGCATGTTCTGTGACAATTGATAGATGTCTGCTTTTTCTTTTGTGTCGGTGAAACAACGGAAGAACCTTCGCGCGTGAACAATTTATGATGGAGGAGGACGTGAACGGAGTGTCCGTGCCAGGCACAATACTTCCTCCCCACAAGTATATTTAGCTATGACTCCACTGCCACAACGCGACGAACTTTTTCTTGCCTTTAATAGTCAGTCGATATCCAACCACCGCTTCGTGCTCACACGCACCGCCGATATTTAGCCGCGTTGACCGTTCATAAGAGCCGTGTGTTGTGTGGAGTGTAGTCTGGAAGTTGCTCGTATACAGAACCCTACACCAACTATTTGTTAATCGTAATGACCGTTGTTCCAACAGATCCGCCATCCATACCGAACCGTTTGTTGAATTAACTATTGTTTAATCGTGATATCCATTCATTGCTTCAACGGATCCGCCGTCTATACCGAAATGTTTGTTAAATTAACTATTGTTTAATCGTGATACCCATTCATTGTTTCAACGGATCCGTCATCTATACCGAGCTGTTTGTATAATTAACTGTTGCTTAGTCGTAATTGTGCCGAAATAATAAAGATTAAGAAAAAAAAGGAACTGTAAAGGCGTTTTAATTGATGTACTCCGTCGCTAAGTGAGCAGAGGTCAGCCCCTGCCGAGCATAGAAGAGATATCTTGGAGAACTCGTGCCCCTGACGGTACACCTGACTAAGGAACTAGTACCCCCCACAAGGTCCCCGGGGAGGATTTTAACATCCAATGATGAGATCCCATCAAATACTCCCTCTAGGGTCTCATAGAATGTGTCCTTCGTTTCTTCACCCGTAGATTCTGTTGGGGCGTGTACATTTATAAATACGTAATTGTACCATGGGCCCTGTATTTTTGGCACCGACATTCGGTCATTAATAAATTTCGCATGTTTTACATGGGGCGTAATCTTCTTGCTTATGATGAAGCCGGTTCCGAGGTTATGTGTATTGATACCTCCACAGGCCAGTGTAAACCCGTTGGTTTCGATTACTTGATGTGGGAGTTGGACTTCTTGTAGCGCGACGATATCCATTTTATATTGTTTCGCGTTTTCTAGGACGTCTGTATCGCGCCTGGTTTATATAACGTTCGAACATTCCACGTGCCGACGCGTTTATCCCGCTTTTTCCGTTTTTCCCTACGTCTTCTTTTTGCCGAGTCGTTGTTTTCTTGATGATTTGTTCCCTTATGGTAGTGTCGGCTCATCACACCTACGCCTACCGGGTTTTTCGTGAGATTGTTTTTTGTGTATTGATCATTCATTTCATGGAATCACTTTGGGGTTTTAAATAGTCCGCCATATCAGAGCCCCTCTTTGATATGGTAAGGTCTGCTTACTGCTCTGATTCGACCCGGTGTCAGAGAGGCGCCGTTATAATGCAGGCGGTATACCTCTGGCTGCAAACCATCCAATGGGCACGGTGACGCGTAACACCTTGGATTAGGGGCGGTAGATCTTTGTGTGTTACTCCTCGCTAGCCTGTCTGACATGGGCGACCCTACTGGAAGCATATGCTTCCGTCAGCATAGCCTGAGTGATTCATTGTACTTTAAGCCCCCGCACCACGTCAACGTTTCTACCAAGCGGTGGGGAACATTATTCGATTGCATGTGTTATTTGGGATCTGTAGAGCAGAAGAAGTTGTGTCGAAGTAAAATATGGAAGAGCTCTGAAAAGATAACTCAATTTTTTTGAGATTGTATTTACGATATTCAACAAATGTTCATGCCACGTTACATTCTCACTGAATGTAACATCGAGCAAATTGGATGCTTTCCCCGACTGTTCATCATAAGCTATGACACTGAGCATTCGTTTTTTCATACCCTGCGGATATAATTTGCAGACAATCAACACCAATATTCATCGACAGGGTCCCTCCCTCTTTAGCTCTAATTGCGCATTGGTAGGCAATGGTATCTACATTGACATCTCCCCTCCCCATTTTCTCTTTCTACTTCTGCCCCACTGTGCATTGACAGTTAAAAGTATCAAAAAACCCGCTTTGTGCGCACATGTTATATGAAAGCCATTGCCTTTCTGGCACGCGCCGCGTCCTTAGTAATGTAAGGCTATTGTTAGCTTTTTGGGATCGTGCATAATGTATTAGAAAAAAACGTCCAATCACACAACATCTAACTCATGGGAAGAATGAATTCAGTCCACAGTTTCAGTTTGAATTTCCATAATGTACGTCGACTTTTTTTTAAATTAATTCATTCTAATAAGACTATGTTAGTTTTTGTTGATATGTCATCTTATTAACCTGTTTTCTTTTAAGCAATTAAATTAAAATGAGTTCGTTTTTAATTTTGGTTCTAGGTTGTGTGCGCAGGCTGTTTACCGTAGCAGATACTATAAATTGCTTTTTGTTGTTTACATCCCATCATAAGAAAATAAAACAATTCCCTGAAAGACTTCAGATAAACATTTTTCAAATCTCAAATTCGCAATAATAGAATATCAGCATTTTCTTTGCTATGGCATTCAATCGATTGAATCAGATATTGAGAATTTGTCCCCACGAACGCATTGTTTAGATCCAACCAATTTCACAGAATACAACATAAGCACATAAGAATGAAATTTCTTGCTAACTTCGATTTTGCGCCTCCCATTGTCTGAAAGGCTAAAGTGTCTAACATAGAAAACACTTCTAGTTGTGAAGACCGATGATATTAGAAATGAATTTGCTCTGTCAAGAAAAGAATCACCGTAGATGGCGCTATAGTTTGGTCAAGTAATTAAGGGCCACATTGGATTAGTATCGGACATTTCGCTCCTTATCTTAGCTTTTCCTTGCTACTTGTGCCTATTATTACAACTAATACACAATCCCAATAATCCCACCTTCTGATACTGCACCCCTACTCGCTCGACGGTACTTTTTCCACATGGCCAAGCAAATTGTTGTAAATGAGAATATTAAGCAAAACAAAAAGAAAGAAGTTTAAGGTCAAGTTGCATGAACTCACTTATAAACTTGCGAGTTATCCTAATAAATTCTAGGATTTGGCCAACTACGTTTTCAATATCATCAACAATGATTTAATTGTATAGCACCAGCAACTAATTTCCGGCTTTTCGAAAAGCCTTCCTAGATGTACAGCCGCTCTCTGAGAGCATTAACGCCAACAAATTTCAACTTGAATTTGTTTTTTTCTTAATTTCAATTTTTTTTGTTAAGATCTATACACTGATGTATCTGGTGTTTGTGCCTGCAATGAAGCAAATGTAAGATTTGTTGCCGAAAATAACACATTCCCTTTCTCGTTTTATTTTTAGTGTTCAACGTTCAGCCTTCTCGGCCGCGCTGAGCGAAAAAGAGAGGGAGAGAGAGAGAGAGAGTGGCGTCAAAAATATCTAAAAATTTTCCTACAGTACAGACTTCTGGTGAATTTTCTGTTATATCAGTTTTACCACGTTCACGGTTACGTTTTCTCTCAAGTAGTTTTGGAATTTCGCAAAATAAGAAAAAAAAATACATAATTCCAATTTCATTATTTATACTTAAATTTTAATAAGTGCTCTCGGTCGTTTTTATTATTCGATATTCCACGGTTAAGATAAAAAAAACAATATAAAAAAATTAATTATTTCTTTTAAACAAAAATCTATACGTACATTTATAAATGTGTGTAATAGCTAAGAGCTATTTTTACAACCACATCATAATACATTAAATTAATTCGTTTTTAACCATCAAACTGTTGAAAATATGTGTACCGGTGAAAGGTTTTTTTAAGAAATATGTAAGAAAGAGCTTTCTTTTTAAACGCATTTCAAAAATACGGAAGTTTTTCTTTAAAATAATTTATCTCTTCATGATTCTATTACAAAAACAAAGATTTGCAACTAGTATCGTATCTATTGGATGCTTCAGCAAATAGATCATAGATCTCCATGGAATTCGACCGATTTGCACATACTTATGTATATACCATGTGTGTGATAACACACTAAAAAAAAAGATGTTAAAATCAAAGGATTAATATACGAGAGGATATTGTAGTTATTTCTATAGTGTATAATTTTTATCCTGTAAAGTAGATGTTTATATTAATCTATGGTCCTATTAGTTGGTCACTCACTGTCTGGTATCAATATTTTAAATCTCATCACACTACCTCGACTTTTCATAAATTCACTTATGAGAATTAAAAAAAAAACAATCATTCTACGACGGATTCTATTTTTCGAAAAAAATGACATGTAATTATAACTAGCAATGTTAATCTGTTAGGAGTTACTTGACGTGAAACATTCTTTAAAAGGGAGAACCCATAGGCGTTAAAATTTCTAAGAGTAGTCTTCGAGGATTAATTTCACTTGCCTGTTTATTTTTGAATAGATTGCCCATTTGAACGTGTAAAAGTTCAACCACTTAGTGAACTGTAAAATTTAAACGGTCCCCTGATTGCCTTTTAAACTTGTGCCATAAAATATCTGAAGTATCTGTACAACCAGATACTTCAGATATTCATCTTCACTTTCCATCTCAATGGCTGATCTCATCGAAATTCGTAATACTTCATAATGGGTAATTCAATTTGTAGTGCAAAAATATTTGTGTATGCTTACGACAGGCTTTAAAACATATATCGTACTGAAAGATCACTGGCTTTTTTAAACGGAACGTGCGCTATAAGGATTTTGAAGTACCCTTAAATGTCAAATAACATACTGAGAGTGGAATAAGAGGAAGGTGATTATGGCACTGTTGACAAGCGCTTACAGTCAGGTGGTAAATAAAAAGTCGACATGTCAGAAAATATTAAAACACTTAATGGTAGCTCATATTGAAGAAGGAGAATTTTGTCGTCATTTACACTTTCTTGCTTTCAAGGAGCTCGTCATATTGGTTTACACATGGCGTTAGAGGACACGCTGCCTCTGATTGAATCAGCATATAGTATATATCAGGTGTTCGCAATCATGAAGCTAACATGAAAATACAATTTTTTGGCAAAATTTGTCTTTATTCATCAACATATTCTCCTTCTGTAGGGATCCAATTAGTCTAGCATCGTTTTGACGTTTTAATAGCTTTCTTATAGAATGATTTAATGGTTTGTTCAACTCTTCAAAATACGCTTAGGTTTCGACGATTACCTCCTCATAGGAGTCACACCCCTTTCCGGCGAGCAGTTTTTTTTTAAGTTTGCAAACAGATAAAGTCGTCCAACTCTTTAGAATACGCTTAGGTTTCGACGATTACTACCTCATTGGAGTCATAAATCTTTCCGGCAAGCAGTTTTTATTTTAAGGTTGCAAGCAGATAAAGTCAAAATAAAGGCCAAAATTAGGAGAATATGGTGGAAGCGGAAGCAATTTTAAGAGCAATTCATACAGTTATCCTATCGCTGTGATGAACTTGTAGCACAGAGCATTGTCTTGGTGAAAGAGCACATTGTTTCTTCTTCATTTGGTGCTGGTTTTTGTTGATTTTTTAAACGATAATGTTATATAATATTCCCTATCGATGGTTTCTCGTTTTGTTTAAATAGTCCGGGAACATTATATCATGTCGACGTCCCCGCTGTTGATTTTTTAAAGGATAATGTTATATAATATTCCCTATTGATGGTTTTATAATTTTGTTTAAATAGTCCGGGAACGTTATATCATGTCGACGTCCCCGCCTTACTTTTGCGTTTTTAGTCACTTTAGTTGGCACTCTATTTGCTCCCCACTCAGCTGACGGCTGATTTCACTGTAGACTGGATCCATGTTTCATATCAAATACTTCTCTTTCTGAACATCTCCAAACACATTGCTTGAACATCTCCAAACAAATCGCTGTTCTAAAACATCAACTTTTTTTTTTGTGGATAACTCTACGCAAATCTCTGGTACCCGATTTGAACAGAGATTTCGCGAAATCTAATCTACATGCTTGCTCTACTAATAAATTTACGATGTGAACTCCACTTTGACTTTATGCTTATTTAAAACGATTCCGTGTTTTTTCTTATGTTTTCCGATGTAGCGGCTTAATTTGGGCGCTCAAACTGTTCAACAATATTTGTTTCTGCACGACAACCTTTGAATTCAGCAAGCCAATGACGAATTGTTGGGTTCGACGGAGCGGATTCTTTTTCAAGCCATATACGTGCTTTAACCCCATTTTTCCCCATCAAATAAGAGTAATTTATTAACGTACGAAACCCACTTTTCCATTGTTTGGAAAACATTAAACGGTGCCTCACTAAAACTTCGATATCTATATATATATATATATATATATATATATATCGAAACACTCTCCTTCCGCTCGCACTGTGCTCTGACACTTAGGGTACTCCAAAATCCCCTTTTGTGCGCGCGTTTGTGTAAGAAAAAAAAAAACATCTCTGTTCTAAAACATCAACTTTTTTTGTGGATAACTCTAGGCAAATCTCTGTTACTCGCTTTGAACAGAGATTCCGCGAAATCCAATCTACACGCTCTACTGATAAATTTACGATGTGAACTCCACTTGCACTTTATGTTTATTTAAAACGATTCCGTGTTTTTTATTATGTTTTCCGATGTAGCGGCTTAATTTGGGCGCTCAAACTGTTCAACAATATTTGTTTCTGCACGACAACCTTGGAATTCAGCAAACCAATGACAAATAGTTGCGTTCGATGGAGCGGATTCCTTTTTCAAGACATTTTCATGTTTTAACGCCATTTTTCCCCATCACATAAAAGTGATTTATTAACGTACGAAACCCATTTTTCCATTGTTTGGAAAACTTCAAATGGTGCCTCACTAAAACTTCGATATCTCGATGGTTTATGATCGAAATCAAATTTTGGCACGTATTGTTTGAAAGTTTATGCTAACTAGAATCGTATATATATATGCTATTGTAGCCGCCATTTGTGTCAGTATCACTACCTTTCAAACCGTCTACTATAGTAATGGTTTATATATGTCTCCCTCACTTACTTGTAGTTATTGTTGACTTAAATCTGTTAAACTTACCCGTACCAGTTTTTTTCCCTTAGTTGTTTCTACATCTGGCGCAATACTAATGACCTTTCCCAAAAAAAAAAAAAATCATTATGGAAAATTTAACAAGCCTCAGGACTTGCTAAATAAGGCCAAGACCGGTTCCCGGTTGTAGTGCCGATGAATGTTTCTACATCTGTTATCGAATTGTAAAAGCTTGATGCCATCGATATCGTGCCAGATTTTATTAAAACATCATCATCATCATCGTCACTACAACCGGGATCCGGTCTTGGACTTATGTAACAAGTCTGAGGCTTGTTAAATTTTCCATAATAATTTGTTTTTCCCGGCAAGGTTATTAGCCTTGCGCCAATTTATTAAAACACAAGACGCAATTATCATTTAATCCTTCCCACTTTCAATAAAAAATTGTAAAGATCAAATTTCTTATATGGTTCTTCCCTTTCCTGTTAAAGTGTGTATGTTCATAGATGGACTAATTTAGATCTATACCAAGCGAGTGAAATTTTGAATTACATGGATCGTCAATTTGATCTTATTTGCACCTACGATCCGAATAATTCATTTATCTATTGTTTACGTATGTTATTTGCCTAGTTTACACTCTGTACTAACTCACTTCACTGCATCTTTCTTCAATTATTTGCAATAAATATTGCTATTTTAATTTTTATAAGACTGATTTCAGAAAAATGAACGACTATCTTATCCGTACCTCATTCGATTTGGAAAATCTGTCACTTAAAGGGGCATCAAACACGTTTACTGAAAAAGTCCACAAAATGCCTCATTTTCTTGAAATTGGGTTTCTCTTTATTCTTCCCTATTACCCAAAAAAACCGCCAATCCCAAATATTTACCCATTGGGGCCGCCCCACATTATAGTCGGATTCACTTAATGTGATGTTCCCGATGTTTGTTAATTTGTACTTAATTAGCGCCACTTGTATTGCGAAATAGGAGAAATCAACTTTGGATTAAATAACTTCGGTCTTGTTCAATTTTCGATTTATATCTGTTTTTTTTTGTGTGGATTTTATACATTCCTCAATTTCAACGGAACCCTATGCCAGAACTTTATATTCAACAGTCAAGGAAACCTCATTAAAGATACGAAATTATTTCATAAATTTGTTGACTATAAAAAAAAAGAAAAATACGATTTCCCTTCCTTTACTTCAACTTCAACAACTAAACAACAAATGTCCCATCAACCATTGCTAATACTTAATAAGGTTTCTCTTTATTCTTCCCTATTACCCCAAAAACCGCCAATCCCAAATATTTACCCATTGGGGCCGCCCCCCACTATAGCCGGATTCACCTAATGTGATTTTCCCGATGTTTGTCATTTGTACTTAATTAGCGTCTCTATATTATAATCATACAACTTGTATTGCGACATGGGAGAAATAAACTTTGGATTAAATAACTTTGGTCTTGTTCAATTTTCGATTTTTTATATGTGCACTTTATACATTTCTCAATTTCAAAGGAACCCTATACCAGAACTTTATATTCAACAGTCAAGGAAATCCCATTAAAGATATGAAACCTTTTCATAAATATGTTGACTATCAAAAAAAGAAAAAGATGATTTCCCTTCCTTTCCTTCAACTTCAACAACTAAACAACAAATGTTCCATCATCATCATCATCAGCACTACAACCGGCAACCGGTCTTGGCCTTATTTAGCAAGTCCTGAGGCTTGTTAAATTTTCCATAATGATTTGCTTTTTCCGGGCGAGCTCATTAGTCTTGCGCCAGAGGCTGCCCGACGGGGAATCGAACTCCGGTCTCCCGCGTGACAGGCAGGTATACTAACCACTATACTATCGAGGAGCCATTGCTAATATTTTCGCTAGTCATTTCAAACAGTCCTTCGTGCAGGACACTTTAGATCCCAATTTCTCTTATACACCGCATTTTATTACCGGTCCTACCTATGCAAGTCATTTTGATTCGCCACTAGTCCTAAAGATTTGTAATGATTTTTTTATATATTGGCCCATAGGAACCTGGAAGTTCATAACCTCACTGACTCGGCTGCGCCATCACCCCCTGTCCTGTGCACTCTCCTTCCACGCTTGACCGTCTGATCCGATCTCCACAAGGTCAAACCTTACATTGACCTCCCATCTGCGTCGCGGCTGTCCTACCGGTCTCTTTCCCGTTGGTCTTCCGACAAGAATTTTACGCATGGCCCTATCGTTGCCCATTCTCGCCACATATACGGCCCATCTTAATCTTCGCGACCTGATTACTCTCACTATTGTAGATTTGCGGCAAAGCTTTTCCAACTCGTGGTTATGGAGTTTCCTCCATTGTCCTGCCTCTTCATCATATTACTGCCAAAGATACTCCTTAAAACTTTATTCCCAAATACGCGGAATTTTGTTTCTTCCCGTTTTGTGAGAGCCCATGTTTCGCTTCCCTATAAAACAATCGGCATGATTATGGTTCTATAAACACGGAGTTTTATATTACGTGATAGCAGTTTGGATTTCAGCAGTTTACTGACTGCGTGCCAACTAGGGTTGCCGCAATGCAGTCTTTTGTTAATATCCTTCGACATTTCGTTACTGGCCGTTAGTATTGTTCCCAGGTATTTAAACTGCTTAACTTTTACAAATATCTTGCCCCTGACATTTATGTATGCTCCCTGAGGTCCACCTGCTCTCGCCGAAATCATATATTTTGTTTTAACCTCATTTATTTCTAGAGTCACCTCTTCTGCCGCTTGGATGATGATTTCGCTGTTTCTACTTACAGTTTCTAGACTATCGCCCAAGACGGTAATGTCATCCGCATATGCGAGTACTTGGGTGACCCCGTTTAGGGATGGTCCGGTCATGTTGTCGTCTTGCACCTTTCTGATGACATACTCCAGCACAAGGTTAAAAAGACATGGTGAGAGGCCATCACCCTATATTAGTCCGTCACGGATTTTAAATGGTTTTAAGAGGTGGTTTTCTATTCTAACTCGTCCTTTATTTTCGTCCATGCAGATTTGAATGAGGGCGGCGTATTTTTTCGGGACTCCCAACTCAACTACAATATGGTAAAGTCTTTGCCTTGGGACCGAGTCGTAGGCTTTTTTGAAGTCAACGAAAAGTAGGTCTGTGGGGTTTAATAGTCGTGGTACCGGGCACGGGCACAGGTTAACTGATATCCCCAACGATTGTTCCGCCGAAAGCCGTTCACCAAAAAGGAAGGAAAAATAAAACGCACTGGTTTGGTTGCAATTAGTTTTTTATTTTTTTATTTTTGCATTAAAGCCGCTTAATTGCACTGGTGCGCCTTGTATATTTAAGTACATTCAATTTTAAATTTTCCATAATAATTTATTTTTACGGGGAAGGTTATAAGCCTTGCGCCATACAAGAAACCACCCCTTGATTATTTTTTTTTTATTATGCTATTCACACTCTCGAACTTATTCTGCATACAAGTTTGTCTTTCTTGACTGCATGTTTCAAAAATCAACTTCCAACACTTCTTCCAGTAGACATAGGGCATTCGGGTTATTTCCTAATTTACGTGAGGCACAACGGTGTATACTTGGAGTTTCTATGAATTGTGTTCTTTCGGGAATATTGCTCTTGTTCTCCCAAATCCACTCGTTAGTATAAGTTTTATTGAAATATTGCCTTCAGTATCAGGCTGCTTAGGCGCCTTACTCGTTTTCTAATTTTGGTAATTATATTACTGTCTGTCTTCGCTGCTTGCACGACTTTCATTTCGCCAGGAATTGACACTTTCCTATTCAAAGTCTTCTATTTATCTTTTAATTTACTTAAATCAAAGTAGTTATAGTTATAGTTATTATTTTCATATAAAGCCTTTTCGATTTTTCGAACTTTTTTATAAATAGAGAACTTCGTTGTTATAATCTAACAGAATAATTAAAAAACGTCTATTACCATTTTCTACATTAAAGGAATTTTAAAAAGAGAAGAAGGCAAAACGTTGCGTAATTATTAAAATAACGCTTTCTTCCACATTAGAAGAAATCTATATGGCTTTTCAATTGTTTAAATTGAATTGGCGGACATTCCCCGTCAAAGTCGAGTTTGGCACAGAAATTGTATGCGGGCGAAACTCTTCACTTCCATTCAAGGGGTTAATTAGAGCTCTAATTGTTTAGCAAAAGTTTCTTAAGAACAAGCAAACACTGTCACTCTCTGGCCACTGTCAATGCTCTGTGATTGCATTTTCTACCAGACCTTTTCCCACCATCTCGTTGATCGCAGGAAACTCGCCTCAAATTTGTATTCCCTTCGTCGTACGGTGCGTGGTTGACCTAGTAGCCGATAGGTTGTTACGAATCATGTGGGTTGTCCTTGTCTTTGTTCATTTGAAAATGAATTCCGGCGGCGCTGTCACAATGTACTGATTGCATTGTGGGCATTTGTTTCCGTTATTATCATTTAAGCTTCAGAAAAAAGGACACGGGTGGCGCGCTAGCGATGCACGATTGTTTCGCGCCCTTATCGGCTAGATTTCGGGAGAAAAAATCGCGGTGGCGTGATAGCAATGTAAGGTCCTTTTGTGTCAGACAACTGTTCAAAAAGAACTGCAACAGTTAGTTGGTGGCATCTCGGGGCGCCGACTCGGCGCTGTAGGTGTGCCTATATGTGTAATAAAAAAAAAGACTTGATTTAGAATTTTGTTTAAGATCCTATCGAATGATTTCCGAGAGAAAGTAACCTAGCCAGTGAGGCACGAATTGAAGATCGCATTTGTGAATTCACGTATTGATCTCTAATTGCGATCTTATCGCTTGGGTTTTTAGGAATTGGCTTTGGCGTCGCGTCATATGCAACCTGAGCCGCAGAATTATAAAACCATTTTGTCTCCTTCAAAGTTGAGTTACCAATGTATGGCTTTTCGCCATTTATACGTTGAGATAGCTTGGTAAAATTCCATGGGAGTTTAGGCCTAAGATAGTTTTTTCGAGATGTTGACGACTCGTTGGGATAGGTTTTTGACGGGGTATATTGTTTTTTATGTCTCGATCTAACGAGCTTGTGGTGAGGCTCATAGAGTAATCAATGCCCGTATTTAAATACCGCAGTTTAAAGCTAAATGCCACACTCCACATTGATTGAAACTCTTCTACACGTATCAACTTAGTGAGTTTGCCTGTTTTGATGTATTAGTAGTAATTAATAGTTTTATAAGGTCCAAGTTCATCCAATTTTAAAAGCGCACAGTTCAATCTCATTTGTCAACAAATATGTCATTGCTAAGAATGGATGTTGCACGAATATTACCTACATTTTTATAAGTGATTCGTCTTCGGCGGTGCAATTGTATTGCATCTCACGATGTCGCTAGTACTTATAAACTTTTTAGGGAATACATTATAATAGCTTTTTTTCCCGAGGAATGACAATACTTCAATAATAAATTCTATAAATACGAGTATATGGATAAAATATTCTGATGGCACAGGTGATATAAAAAGCTTTTCTTCTGTTCTTTTAATTTCACGTTTACAATTCACCAAAATTTCACGCGTTTAAATGGATTATATGAGGGATATTCAATTAATTAATGGCTGATTTGATTTATTTACGGTAGCACTTTCTTTTTTCTTTTCCGAGGTTGGTCCTTAGCCGAAAATGTATTGTTGATGTTCAAGGTGTTATTTTCTAACTTTCTCTTAATCGTTTAAACAAATTGTCATTATTTAATTGCTGTCAGGTTTTAAAGGATCATAGCAACTTATTAAGATCTTTGCACGATCATTTCGTGCATTTTTTAAGTAATAGATAATGGGGTTTTCATTAAGAGCGACGCAATTTGCCTTTCAAATACCACACACAAGGATTTAGAAAAGTGATGATATTTTTATTTCGGGTTGAAATACGATCGATACAATTTGTTATGAAATCAAACGTCGGAAACGCTTATATGAATGTGAACCGATTTTCCACCACTTTTCGCATAAGTGGAGCAATTTCGCGTGAATTGGTCCTCAGATAATCCAATGTTGTATGAATAAATGGACAATCCAAACTGTTATACAAACACTACACATGTACCCGGCATCACTGACGAATCACTATTGGAAAATGGGTCGCACAAAAAGCACCGTATAGAACTTTAAAAACGCCGGCAGCTTCTTAATTTTGGCAAGCGGTCGGGAACTGTTGCTAAAAAGAAAGAAGCTGGGAAATTGCGGATCCGATGTCATACTTTTCTTGAGGATGACGGAAATTTCGTGACGTGGTCTGTTGTTCGATATATAGAGGGCCTAGTCGTGAAAAAGTGACTCTCCTCCTGGATTTCCCTTTTTTCAATAAGTGTATTCAGTCCCTGAAGTACTATTCCGGAAAGTCTACAAAATATCCACAACCGCTGCTATCTTAATTTCACCTATGATGTTTTCCATACATAATTTTTTTAGGTTTAGGAATAGAGAGGGTGTTCGGTCAATTTTTCAATTACCACCAAAGCGCCTTTGTGGGTGGGTTGCATTGTTCTGGGGAAAGAGGATTATTTTCTTTTGAAAACTAGTCCTTTTTATCTAGCTGGTGAAGAATATGTTTTTGAGGGAGCACCAGGCGAGGAGATGGGCTCCTCGATAGTATACTGGTTAGTATACTTGCCTGTCACGCGGGAAACCGGGGTTCGATTCCCCGTCGGGGAGCCTCTGACTAATGACCTTGCCCGGAAAAAACAAATCATTATGGAAAATTTAACAAGCCTCGGGACTTGCTAAATAAGGCCAAGACCGGTTCCCGGTTGTAGTGCCGATGATGATGATGAGGTGAGGAGATGGGATGGGAAGTTGTAGTGGATTTGTGCAAGATGAACGAGAAAATTAGAGAGGCATACTCCCTACCTAGAAGTGACGGTATTCTCTCCCACCGTGGTAATTATCCCTATACGTCCACAGGATAGAGCAGAAACTTTGTCCAGTACAAATTACGGCCACCATAAAAACGTAGGCTTTTCGAATTGAAAGGATAATCAGTCATTTTTCAAAGGAATTATGTGCTTATTGGTTTAAAATGTTTCCTCTACCTGGACGATCCTGTAATATATTGGAAGAATCTCGGCGGCCACAATATTAAACTCAAACGAATCTTCAATAGGCTATGAGAGTACAATCTCCGTGTTCAGCCGGAGCAACAGCAATTTGAACAGAAGGAGATGGTGAACTTAAACCATGTGTGCGGAAAAAGGAACACTCCCGACTTCGGCCACTATTGCCACAGTTTAGGATAGTTTGAACCGTTTTTGTGGTATTGAGAGGTAAAAACTAAAATTAAAAAGAAAAACATTTATGTGTGGCAATTAAACTATAATCTCATTTGTAGCCGTGGCTAGACTTTACCTTTGGACTTTTTTTTGTTTGCGGTGTGAGAGTGTTAATCTCCAAAAGATTCAGGTGATCCGAGCTCACTTGCAGCTCGATTCACCCTATTTCCCCTGGCCATGCGTTGATGAAGTTGGTCGCATGTACTGCAGCGTCGATCTGCTCTGCAAGTATAGTCCGCTTATAGCGTTTGGAATGATAGTGAAGAACGTGTGATTCGAACTGACGCTATGACAGTTAGAATCACCAAAAATTGAAGCAAAGCGTAACACACCAGGCTACTGGCCGTGTTTAGAATTCGATTTTTAAACTCAAGTATATTCCACTGATGTGAATTGTTATGTTTTCACTATGGCATACGGCTTTGATGCATTTTCTTATTCGATTTTCGTTCGGTGTTTTTCACTATTTGCTTGTGTATTGTGTGTGTATCTGTTAGAGACGCTACATGCTCATCCTGGAATCTGCATTCAGTGAAGATATGTCTCGCATTTTTAGACACCCCTTGCAGGACGGGCAGTATGGGTTTTCCTTGTACTTGAATCTGTGCGAGTATTGCCCAAGTTACCCGTGTTCTGTCAGGCTTTGATTCTCAATCAGAAAGTGAGCATCAGATCACGTTGAAAGTTGACTTCAGACGAACAAATAATCATAGAGAGTCATTCTTTAGCGGAACCACACAAGTGTGGAATGCTCTGCCTAATCATATGTTTTCGTGTCGTTGAAATATTCAGGTATTTAAGACCAATGTACATCGATATCTGTGTTCTTTATCCTCTAACTCTTCTTTTGCTCCCACTGTGCTGTGACATTCACGGGTATTTCCAAATCCCCTTTTGTGTGTGCGTTTGTGTAAAAAATAAAAAACCTGTAAAAGTCTATCTCGTTGTGTGGTCCAGTTGTCAATTTTTTGGTGTTCGGTATGATTTCTAGATCCAGCTTCCTGTGCTGAGGCTGTTCCATTCTTCTAGCCATTGGATATGGATCCGTTAGTCAATGGCCGTGAGTTCGGCTTTATATACAGTGGAGTCTCGTGCATTCATATTGAATTTGAATTTGAATATCACTGCCGGTGCTCTTATTTCTATTTCTGTTGCCACCCGAACTGAAGTTTCTGCACCTGTCTTGGTGAACACTATTCTGTATACCTTGCAGATCCCCAAGTCTTTGGACGGATTCAGTGAGTTTGGTGTATGGGCTAAGAACAGTTTCTTTAGTTCATATGGGAGTAGGATTGATCTGTTCATAAAAGCTAGGAGCATCCTGTCTAATCTTTTATACACGCCAATATTTGGTATCAGTCGTTCTAGTGCTGCGTTTGTTATCGCCTTTATCGCGTAGCGGATGTGGTGCTTCAAAACCATGTCGTGCTTCAAATAACTCTTAGATATTTTTTGATAGTTCTAAATTCTTCAAATTGTATGCGGCTAGGTACCAATGCCGCTTCTGTTTTGCTCTGTGCTAGTTCTAGTCCACCATCTGTGAGCCATTCTGGATCGCTTTTATCACTTGGTTCGATTTTTGAAAAACCTTGGAGGGTTTTTGCTCTTGTGACTATTACATTATCTGGATAGCTTATGATCCCTATTCTCGGCATTATATTTAATAACCCCATACATTACGTTCCACAGAATATAAATATACAAATTCTTTTCGTGATTTTACGAAGGTAAGCTGGCACTCCCAGCTGATGGCGCGCACATATAATATGGTTCCATGCGTCGAGTTAAATGCGTTTTGACGTCCAGCGTAATGACTGCACAGCACTGCTTTGTGCCACCACGCCATTTAGATTCCGCCAACGTTCTGTCGACAATTCTGTACACCTGCATACACGGAACCCCTTTTTTGTCCGAAATCGTACTGCGTTTGTTAGTGTTGCCAGTAATGTCTTTCCGTACGTCGAAACTCTGATCCTTCCGGTTGCTCTTTTTATTTTCTCTCTCGTTATTGGCTTAACCTCAGTTTTCTGACCCATTATCACATTTTGAACACAGGGGTTTCCGTCGCTCGAGAATATATCAGTCACAATCGTGCCCCTCCGTTCTGGTCTTTTGGCTGCAGTATATTAATGTCTTTGGCCCAAGGCTAATAACCGTGCTCGGAAAAACAAATTATTATGGACAATTTAACAAGTTTCGGATAAGGACCGGATACCGTTGAAGAGACTTGCTAAATAAGGCCAAGACCGGATCCCGGTTGTAGTGCCGATGATGATGATGATATTGATGTCTTAAGACGACATGTGACTAATTTGTAGACACCACCTTAGATGCTGTTTTGGACTTCCTCCGTTATTTTCTTGAAAGTCTAAATCGTACTCCTTTTATTGCTTCCTTCAGATGCCATTGCACGTTGTCCTCGTGTGTATTGGTTGAAAATCTGAATTTTGTTTTGTTTCGATATATTTTATTCACATGCAAGCCTTCTCGTAGCTTACCGCTTTAAATGGTTATATTTTTTAATGTTAATTCTTTACTAAAAAACATTGTTCAAGATAATCCAGGAAAATATCACTTCGTTCTCTTATTATATTTTTCTCCGTCGCACATCTGTTGCGCTCCTTAAACGATACTTATCTCGAATGATTTCTTAAGGTCATGGCTGCGCTTGTGGTGTGAAAGTGGGATTAGATTGTGCTGTAAAGCACAGACAGAATACGTCCCAATTCGAAGTGGGATGGATTTTTTGTGCTGAGTCGTTGCACAGACACGAGAATTACGCGTTGAACAGCGCAATGTGTTCGTGGTTTAATACGGCATTTATCTACTGTGTCTATTCATATACGAATGTCTTATAAGGCCCCAGCAATTGTTGCATTAAGCGAAACTCAGATAATCACTAACCATGTCTGAAGTCCAAATCTAGAAAAAGGCTGACTCAACAATTTGTGAATAATGGATTTTTTTTACACAACGCGTGCAAAAGGGGATTTCGAAGTTCTCTTAAGTGTCAGAGCACAGTGCGAGCAAAATGTAGTAATTCTAAATCACTACCCCCTTCCATTTACCTAAAACCCCCTAACCCAAGTCCCATAACAAGTCAATACCCACTTCCATTCATCCATATCCCATTTAAAATACTTACCTATACCTAAAAGCCCACTTCCCCTCATACATTTCCCATAGTGAATCATATGTGCGGCAGGTTAAACCAAAAGTTAATTTGCGTCACATTGATTCAATTCCCTAAACCTAATTCCAATTGAAGTACAAAAAATCGGGTTTGTGCTTCTTGATTTGAACAAACACTTGTGGACAAATCCCGATGTCGCACAGTATAAAAGGGCCGCGCATTTTGGTTTCGGGGCAGTCAAAAACCAGCCGTTAAAAACCAACAGCCGAGGCTGTTAAAGCAACAATAAACCAAATAACACAAATAACCACCTTTCATTTTGGGCCGGGAAGTAAGGTAAGGTAAATTGTACAACATAAAATAAAATATGAATTGTTGTGTACCGGTATATTCCGGTACTCTAACAAAAAGAGGAGGAAGTATCATCGCGTTGAGCTAGGATAGTGAAGAATATGATTCGAATCTATGCTAGAAATGGTTAGAATAATGCAATGACGCACCAGACCACAGCCGCGTATACAATAGGTTGCCTCAACTTGTTACATAAACTATGATTAACATTAGTGCTCTGATATACGGTGATGATGATTTTCTTGATTTTGTTTTGGTGCTGTGATCTTCACTTCGGTAGCCCGTGCCTAATATGCTAGAAGTGTTGGAATCGAGAAGAGTGTCTTCTTATGGTACGATTTTGTCCAAGTTTCAATTTTGCGATTCGATATATTGCAACCTAGCTGCTGCGACGTTGAAGCATTAACGAACGTTCAAAAATGAAGAGATCGGCATACTATCGTCAGCAAAACTGAATATCTAATTTCCCATTGAAAATAGGAACTCATTAACCATCATTATCATCATCATCAGCACTACAACCGGGAACCGGGGCCTTATTTAACAAGTATGAGGCTTGTTAAATTTTCCATAATAATTTGTTTTTTCGGACAAGGTTATTAGCGTCTGGAACTCATTAATATGAAGTAGAAATCGAGTCGGCACTGATAAATCGGGATTAATAGAAAATAGATCCGAAGACTAGTTGCCCACAACAACCAGAATTGATTGACTTTCGAAGAAATATTTTATCCAACCGCAAA